>CM062293.1:522953165-523682447 GCA_031216915.1 Pictodentalium vernedei
AATAGAATTAAATAAGTATGCCTAATGATATCACACAAAATAAAAACAAATAGCCGGTTTATGCTTTTTAAAAGTGGCAGCAATTGCTTATCAAATAATATTATTACCACTCAATCTATAAGTTACTAGTCGATTTAACATAAGTTTGGGGACCCGTTAAAACTCCATAATTTCAGTGACGTCATTCGACGGTGCCGCGCCGTGGGCGACAATGGTATAAATAGCCATTAGCGGCCCGGCTATTTTTAGGGATTCCAGGGTCTAATGAATTACTCCTTGTCAGATGACGTCCCTTTGTATTTCTGAACTGAAGTTATTTCTTCCAGCAATTCATCAATTATAAATAGCAAACCCGGACCAGAAGTAACGGATAAATTACCAAATAACGGCGACGTTATTTCGTAAAACCGGCGACGGAACACCGGCGACGTTTTTTTTTTCTCGAGTCTGGCAAATAATTGACAACATTGGTGTCATTAAATTGAGATAGGTCGGATATCACACATACATCTGCTATTTCGCACGCCTCCCCCTTATTTCTTGCCTGATGTTCCCTATATGGGTTAACTTGAAGGGGGGGGGGGGGGGTCGTGTGACTGATTTTTAGCTCACCGAAGGGAGCTTAACTTGCCGTCCGTCGTCGTCCGTCGTGAACTATACATTTTCGACTTCTCCCAAACTACTTGACCAAATTGAACCAAATTTGGTGTGCATGTTCCTGATCATGTCAATTCAAGTTTGTACAAAATAACCTTGCCGCACTGACAAGGGGCACCACAATGAGCAGAACTCTGGTAGCACCCATACATTTAAAAAAAAAATAAAAAAATCTTATCCAGAACCATCATTTAGAATCGTTTGATATTTGGTATATAACATCTCGGGGGGGGGGGGGGGGGGTCAGTCAGATTCAAGTTTGTTCAAATCACGTCCATGGGTTAATAATTGGGCTCCCTGTAGGAGCCGGAATTTTAACTTATTGAAATATGAGGAAATTTCTTTAAAAATCTTTCATATTTGGTATGAATGCTTTCATATTTGGTATACAACATCTCTAGGGGGGTCAGATTCAAGTTTGTACAAATCGGGTCCCTCAGTTAGTATTTGGGCTCTCTATTGGTGCAATTTGAGGAAATTTCTTTAAAAATCTTCTTCAGATCTACCGGTCAGAATCATTTCATGTTTGGTATACAACATCTATAAGGGGGGGGGGGGGGGGGGGGGGGGGGGGTCAGATTCAAGTTTGTTCAAATCGAGTCCCTGGGTTCATATTTGGGCTGCCTATGGGATCCTGAATTTTAACTTAGTGCAACATGAGGGAATTTCTATAAAAATCTTTTTCTTCAGATTCACCGGTCAGAATCCTTTCATATTTGGTATGCAACATCTTGAGGTGGGTCAGTTTCAGGTTTGTTCAAATTGGTTACCTGGGTAAATATTTTGGCTCCCTGTTTGAGCCCAAAGTTTGACGTAATGCAATGTGAGGACTTTTCTTCAAAAATCTCCTTTTTCATATCCACCGGTCAGAATTCTTTCATATTTGGTATGTAACATCTCAAGGGGGATCAGGTTCAAGTTTGTTCAATTTGAGTCCCTGGCTTATTATTTGGGCTATCTATGGACAGGGGTGGGGTGGCATGGGGAGCATGTTAGGTTCAGGGTTGTTCAAATCGATTCTTTAGTGTTTTTCCATAAAATTTACCTTTCATGACTTCATTCCTTTGTAGTGTTGATGAACCATGCATAACTGAATGTGACCCCAAATACTTCTTTGAACCACTTTGGCAGGTGAGCGATTAAAGCCGGGCCTCTTGTTTAGTCAAGTTTTGACGAAGTCAAGCTCGACTTACAGCTTGGTGAAGGGCGGGCGGGCGTAAACAATTGGTTTCCGGACGATAACTTGATAATGGTTCGACCCACGTCCATGAAACTCCATAGGTTGGTTGGCACCGGTGAGTGGAAGAACCCTATTTATTTTGGACTTGCTTGGTCAAAGGTCAAGGTCACAGTGACCATGAACATAGTAAATTGTAAACAATTGCTTTCCGGATGATAACTTGTCTATGGTTGGACTCGCATTCATCAAACTTCATACGTAGGTTGGCTTTCATGAGAGGAAGAAGCCTATTTATTTCGGGCGCACTAGCTCAAAGGTCAAGGTCACAGTGACCCTGAACATAGTAAATCAAAAAAATTGGTTTCCGGATAACTTGATAATGGTTCCACCCACGTTCATGAAACTTCATAGATAGGTTGGCATCAATGAGAGGAAGAACCCTATTTATTTTGGACTCGCTAGGCGAAAAGTCAAAGTCACAGTGACCTTCAACATAGTAAATCGTAAACAATTGGTTTCCGGATGCTAACTTGACTACGGTTGACCCCACATTCATGAAACTTTATAGGTAGGTTGGCATAGGTGAGTGGAAGACCCCTATTTATCTTGGACTCGCTGGGTCGAAGGTCAAGATCACAGTGACCTTGAACATAATAAATCGTAAATAATTGGTTTCCAGATGAAAATTTGACAATGATTTCAACGACGTTCACGAAACTTCATAGGTAGGTTGGCATTATTGCAAGAAAGAGCCCTATTTGTTTTGGAACCAGTAGGTCTAAGGTCAACGTCACAGTGACCCTTCACATAGTAAATTGTAAACAATTGGTTTCCGGATGATAAGTTGATAATGATTAAACCCACTTTTGTGCTGTCACAACATGACATTGGATCGGTGATCCTATCGGAATTTTTTTTTTTTTTTGGGGGGGGGGGGGCGGATGCGCCCCCAGAACGCCCCCATGGCTGCGCCACCGTGCCCCCACTTGGGCAATCGTGATTAAGTGCCTTGCCCAATGACACAACGCAGTTACCCCTGCTGGAGATCTAACCGTGAATCTCTCGGCTTGGTGTTAGTAGTAGATCATGTATCCGATCGACCCACATTGGCCGGATCTCATGTGACGTCATAGGCACATGGCCCAGTTACTTCATTTTTGGTTGTCATGGTAGCCCGCGTGAGCGCCATCTTGTGGCAACATTCCCATCGTGATACGTGGTCCTAGTATGTATGCGCAGCGCGATTTGTCGAGGTGAGACGAGTGTACGTCGTCCATTTTGTATATCTGAGACCGTCATCTTGGTTTCTATGGTAGCACATGGTTGCTATGTGACCCAAAACCTTCTAATAGAAAAGGGGTGTGTTCGAAGGGTGTGTTCGATTGAACAACAGTAAATTTAATTACAACAAACAACCCGACAATCCCTCTAAATAATCCAAAACTACCGAGACGGATTTAGCAAACCCCAATCTAGGGGCTTATAATAGTAGCACGTAGTGTTAAATGAATGATGAGCGGTTTCATGTGGATAAATTCAAGTGAACTAGAATACATCGATTTACCACAAACATCCAGACAATCCCTCTGAACCATCAAAACAACTTTATTTGGCACGGATTTCTCAATTTTGGGCTTAAAAGAGTAGCATGCAGTGCTTTAAGGTGCGTTTCCTGGTATGAGTAATTGTATTTGTTCGAATACTTTGTAAAATTACCCAACTTAACCCAACAGTTCTTTTACTAGTGCAGATTTCCCACTAAATATTCGGTTTCGCTCTGTTGTCCCCGATAATTCTTTTTGCCCAACAATAGACGCATTCCTTTGTATAAGAGTAACTTTGTTGTTTCGGATGTGCTCCATAGTCTCGGTATTTTATCTATCCCGATATATTCTGTGGTTTATCCTTCTATTTCCTGGCCTGTTTTGCCTTTTACTGGTCCCATTTCTGCCTATCCCAACAGTCTATTTTGTCTTGGCCATCTCTGTTTTTGCCTTTCCTGTGTATAACGAAGTCCTCTATGATCCTCAAACCCAAACTACAATCAAGCAGGGATAGATATTATTCGAACGACTCGAATCTTATCGAGCAAATAAGCTTTTAAGCAGTTACTGAAAAAATCATTGCTCGAACGACTCAAATCCCATTGAGCAAATGAGTATCGAAAGAGCGATTTAATTACGACTCTTAATGCTCATCGGGGTATAGGAGGATACCTATGGCATGATGGTGTAGTACTATATATACCTGATGATAATTTAGATCCTAGCATCTGCCCAGGTCTAGACCTCTCCATCATCTTCATATCTCCAACACCACTATTACTGATTTTTCCCCAATATTGCCATTGTCTTTCCTAAGATTAGCTTTTACAGTAGTCACCAAATCCTGTAGTCTCCTTCCACTCTTGCAGCCTTGTACCATTACTAGCACAGGCTTGCTAACCATCTCAGATTGCTCGAACGACCAGAATTCCATCGAACAAATGAGCCATAGAGTAATTGCCTGAACGAGTGACTCCACGTACGACTCTTTTTCTCGTCTAGGTTTTGATGGATGGGAAGGATCTTGGGAACTAACAACGTGAGAAAATAACCATAGTTATTGAAATTGATATACAATCCCGCTCATAATATAGCGTTGGTTTTTGGAAGTGTTGTTAAACCCCTAATGAACCAATTTGGCATTGAATTATGATCTTTTGTCAGTTTAAAAAATGAAGGTTTGTTTTACTATAGCTTGTCTCAAGTTTTATCCTTCCGCAATCTTTCAAAATTTCTCGATTGCCACATTTGTCGCCACATTAACATTTGACTATACATGTGTCGTTCTGTGTTTTTGCATGTCGCTGTACAACACGTTTTGGCAAATTGTTATATTTCACATAACCGCTGCTATTTCTGCGATATACACCATATCTTTCCTGAAAAATCTTGCTTGGGGCCTGCAATATTTACCGAAATTAACAATATTGGGTGGGCACCATTACCTGTCACGTATTTTCATATTACAGAATGCATTATATGATAAAGGGAATCTCAAATTCGTCACGTTTTGACATGAAATTTCAAAAGCTCGTTCAGCCAAATTCGATGGGGAACCTCGGTAGCACTCGGCTGAGGTCTGTTTTAGTGGCCTTGTTTCAGAAGTTGCACATCAAATCGTGACTCAAATAAGATAAAATATATTCTCCGAGTTTTGTGTATCAAACTGTCTTATTTTAGAAATTATCTTATGGCATTTTTTGACAAAATGCATATCGGCGTAATCTGAGTAAACTGGGTTTCCATCACTCTGCTTTTCGATATATGTCCATTGTGTCACTTATATATGTCCATTGTGTCACTTAGAAAAAGCTTTCTGCGGCCACGAGCAAGTAGTCACAAAGCTCTCGCCGTTCAAAAGAACCACGATTTTGTTTGGGAAACCAGATGATATAAAAAAACAGTTGAAGAAAATTTCACTCCCAAAAGTAATTTGATACCGTTTCTGTACTATTGCCCTTTTTTATTAATTTATTCAAACAGACAAGTGGTCGCCTGAGTGCTAGAATGTTTTATGTCCCTAATGGGACATAGAACATTCTAGCCCTCAGGCTACGAAGTCGCCGTTGAAGAGAAGACTGGTAATATTTTCAGATTCGAGAAAGGATTCGAGAAAGTTTAATAAAAATAAGCGAGAAAGTTCAATAAAAATTATGACATACTGGCAACTCTATCTGTGAGCCCATTCTAACAATTAATCAGATGGTTGGTTTGATCTATGTATACCAGGACGTATAGGCAGTCATCATAAAATACGTAACAGTAGCCGTTTCGGCCGCGTAAGTGTTAATACCATCGATTTAATGTTATAGTCTCCCTTGGAATGAACAGATCAAAATAAAGGCAATATACTTATTTTGTTGTAGGCAAAACTTGCTAGCTGGCTACCTGGATCCATTTTCTCGGTGTCTTCACTGTTGGTGACATGGCTGCTGATTTACTTACCAGAAACAAAGGGAAGAGAACTTCCACAAACTGTTGCTGATTTGAAAAAATGGGAGAGACGTCGTCGAAACACGAAGACACAGTTTTGAATTAGAAACGTTTTCACACATACATCCGTTCGCAAATGGCAGATGACATTAGTTCAATTAATACACGTGTTTAATGATTTCGGATACCAATATTCAAGGCAACGCAATTTCCTTGCTTGAATGACAGTTTGCTTGCATTATGATTCATAGTAGTTATGATATGGGTATCCAGGAACACCACCTCACTGTGCCCGAATAAGTGTGCTCAAAATCGATCGTGATGTTATGCGTTTTTCAGAGCAATATCTGCGTACCTCGAAAACCTTCAAAGTTCGGTCAAATTCATCCGTATTTCGAGCAAACTTCAAAATTAAGATACTTCGCAATGACGTACACTAAAATACCGAGACGTTACTATGACAAAAATGAGGAAAACCAAAAACATTGATCTCTCAATAAATTGTTCTAAAATACCGAGATTTGACTGTTAATTTCAAGCACAAAAAAGCAGGTATCTTTTCGCGCATTTTCTGTGCACAGCCAAAACAAGGAACCCTCAGAGAAACCACTGGATTTTCGTGGGGCAAAACAAGAAGATTTGTCGGGAATTTCGAGCACGGGTGTCACTTTGACAGAAAAATCTCCATTTCGTTTTTTTATCCCAGGAGGCTAATTTATTCCAATGTAAAGCCTACATGAAATTTATTAACACTTTACCCAACGTTGACGATATCAAAATTTGTTATTTTAAATATCACTTTTTCAATTTTTTTCAAAACATTTCAACAAAACCATATCATGTGACCCCTCGTTGGAACGAGCTCGTCGAGCTCGTTCCATCGAGGGGGTCACATGATATGGTTTTGTTGAAATTTTTTGAAAAATAATATTTTTTCAACTGCTGAATTTGCATATTACGCTGCGGATGCGGCCGATTCGTTGGGTAAAGGTTTAAAACAAATGTCGTATAGATAGCAGATCTCTTAGTTTTTTCCATGCAAATCGAATGGGAGATTGACGAGAGAAAAATTGACGTTTCTTTTGGTGTGCGCTCGAACAAAGTAATGTGTTAATAAATGATGGAAAAGAAAAAAAATAGATTATTTAAAAATAAAAGAAAATATTTTCATTTTTCTTATTTATTTTTCCTAATTTTTTTTAATTATACATTTTTCGTATCTTTTCAAAATATATATTTTGTTGGTATTATTTTCTTATTTTTTTTTAGAACAGAAAAAAAACAATGAATTAAAGGAATAAAAAAGTGCCAAATGATAGATGCAGTGAAAAAAAAAGAAAAAAATATTCCCAGAGTTTTGATGATGAAATGCGATTCTGGCACGACGATGACGATCATCACGTCTCTCAGAACACGGAAATATGAAGTTATATTCGGCTTGTGTCTTATGTGAACACTGAGTATGGTTCGTAAGTGCGACGTGATGAGAAACTGGACAGAGATGATCTTGCGAAAAGGAGAACCAGGACCCACTGAATTAGAATATATGTTTTTATTTAATGCTCAGGCATCAATTCACGCTGAAAAATTAAGTCATATTCCCCTGTCGGTCGGCAAAACGAAAATCAAAATGATATTTAGAAATCGATATTTCATCGTAGGTTCGGATGACGAATCACATGTACTTTAAACGAGTCAGCACATCAGTAATGAATTCCAGAGTCCCAAATACAAACGAATTCGAATAATTGATAGTGACAGTGACTAAATCAATTCATTAAATCAGCGGTTTCAAAGTTTGACTTTCTCATTCACCTTCCAGCGAAAAGCCGAAATCACTTTCAAATTTCTTCAGTTCAACTTCACACGTCTTCAGTGCATTGAGTTAAAAAAAAATAAAATGACGTGTCTTGTTATTGAAAATAAGAAAGTGGTGTTTTTTGTTATTGTTCTATTTCTTCGAAACACATTGCGATTATTTCAATTCGCCAGCCTTGGTAAATCGTAAAGTTAGGGGAGAAATAAGACGGGACTACTTTTTGTGCGGATATTCACACATTCCAATGGTTGGAGTTTGGTTGTTGTAATTTTTGTATGGACGCCGGTTCGGCACATATATTTTGCGCCTTAATGGCAAATAAAGGCCACAAATTGGAGAGTTTGTAGTCGTAGAGCATTAAATAAAAAGAAAATTCACGAAAATTTGATGAATACCGAAAATATCTCGTTCGTGGCTACAAGAAATATGAGGATCTTCACTCGCGACTGCGTCGCTCGTGAAGATCCTCATATTTCTTTGTAGCCACTCACGAGATATTTTCGGTATTCATCAAATTTTCGTGAATATCCTCTATTTCTCAGCGTTTTGAAAGTAATCTCACGACCGAAGATAGAGAACGTATTGTGCATTTGTTGATGAATAGGAAATATCCCGCCCAATTGTTTTAAAAAAATAAATCAATAAAAAAATTGTAATTAATTAAATAAATAAAAAAAGAAGAAAAATGTAATTTTAAAAAATCAAAGATCCCAAAAAGAGAGTGGAGACGAATGGACGATTTCTCGAATTGAAGAGGAATATTCAAGAGAGCAATATAATGAGACGTATGGTATATATCGAATTGAAATGCGAGATGACTAGGTTATTAAGACCTGTGATAGAAACTCAAGAACAGACAAAACAGGTATTAGAAACAAGTTGTGAAACCTAGCTGGAACAAACAAGAAGCATTTGTCAAATCGGTCCTCGGAAAGAGAATGGCTGTTGATGGTACGACAACGTTCATTTCTTGCGATCCTAACATGCTAGTAGAGAGATTGCATCTCTTGATGGCTAGTAGAGCAGCCGGAAACACAAGGATAAGAAACAAGATCGTGAGTATATACAACAAATTGTGGCAAAATATCGTGAATAAAATCTGGTATAAAACTGTCATGGGTGCATTATTTTTTATAAAAAAAAATAGGAGAAAAAGGAAAAAAAAAGAAAAAGTAAATTAAATTACATTCAAAGAAAAACATAATGCAAGTAAAAAAGAATAGAGGATTTAAAATATCTTATATCTATGGCGGATCTGGCATTATGGATTCTATACTGCTATTTTTTTGAGGTTCTTCACCACCGATGCGTCGAGATAGATGGTTTTGATGGTTGTGAAGGTTGGAAAAGGAACGTGATGGATGTTGGTTAGAAAGTCACGATGGAAGGTATCAGTTGAGACTGGCAAGAGAACTGGCAATTTAATTCGAAAATTGAATATACCATCCATCTGAATGAGAGAAACTGACTCTGAGATCAGAAGAGATTTTATCAAAGATGAAGGATTCCCGTGGTGGTGGTGATGTCGTGAAAATACAGGAGCACACCAAGAAATTAAATGGAATGGGATTGTAAAAATGATAATTTAAAAAAAAAAAACTACATACAAAATATAAAAAATAAATCCAAAATATAATAAAAATTAAGTCTAAAATATAAAAACGGTTAGTCCAAAATATTATAAAAACTAAGACCAAAATATTGAAGAAAAAAAAGAAGAGAATAAATTAATTGATTAATACAAAATGGAAATCAAAGATTTATTGTGGTATGACACGTAGACCAAGAGTTTGAATGATCCGTTGTTTCTAAGAAACATAAGAGGATTGATCATGGAAAAAATCATTCATGGGAAGACCAATCTGTTGTTGAATCTATTATTGTGACCCCAGTGGTTAGATTATGATAGATTATTCGTGTTTGGTAAGAATCTCTTCCACCGCGAATACAAATTATTGTGAGAAGCTCTAAACTACAAATTACTGAAGGACTTGATAGGGAGATGTTGTCTATGGCTTTCTTGCAAAAGGCGTTGAGATAATTCAAATAATTTTAAATCGGATGTGGATTGCCATTTTTCACAAAAAAGCCGGTGACAGGCCTGATCTGAGAGACTTGAATGTGGAGAATAAAACTTGGATAGTCTTTGACTATCTGTTGTTCGAAAACACAATCAATGTGAGTCCTAGCTTCGATGGCGTCACTGAAACTTGGATTGTTTCTATCTGTCTCAAAAATATTTCATATTTCCCAGACAGACCTTAAGGGAGAACACAAATTTCCTGTGTCTATCTCATCAAGATCTCAAGAACTTAAACCACGTCTCCGATGATCATTTGGCTAACGACATCCGCAAAGAGTAATCCAGGTGATATTACAAGGCAGTGTGGGATCATGGACCCTATATTTTTGTAGCCATCGATCTTGCTAGTCGCAAATACCATGGAAAATATAGGAACGGATTTCATTTTTTTTATATTCCGATGTAAATAAAATGGAAACATTTTTTTTTTTGCTCACGATTATACATATACATATATAAAGAAGAAAAATATTTTTTAAAAAAAGGTAAAATAGAACAATAGAAAATGTTACAACAAGAAACATTAGAAAAGACAGCCTGAACAGCCTGACTATAAAAAGTTATTTTGAAAATCATAGCAAGCAATAGCAAGACCTGTTCACTGTGAAGTTCAATCCATCACTAGAATTGAAAAGGGAGAAGAGATACAAAATGGTACTGGCGAATCTCGAAGAAGAATAACTTGAACAAACTTCAACTTTTCATTTTATTCTATTTATTTTTTATTATTAATTATGTACATATATATATATCGGTGCTACAAAATTAATAAACTTTTTTTATTTTCTAACCATTTTGCAATTCCTACATTTTGCAAACACTGTGCTGGACTCGTCTCCAGATCAGGTCTGTACGGATCAATCATTATTTTTCTATTCTTAAACATTTAACATTTCAAAATCGTTTTTTTCTGAATATTTTTAAAGAGATTTTAAATTTTTGAATGTTTCATTTTCTTCTGTTCTAAAGTTTTCAAAATCTTTCAGCGCCATCTTGTTTCGAAAGAATTGCCATCGTCACATTCAACTTGCATGAGTAACTATATAATAAGATTTATCTTGCATTCCTAATTTTATTTGCCACAATATTTATCTGCAACACTTATTAAATAATCATGAATTTCATAACTATTTTATTTAGTATTAGTTCTTACTAGTGTTTAAAAGAAATAAGCTCGAAATATTTCCAATTTCTGTTTTACTTTTCTATTTTCGTTTTTCTTTTAATTTTTAAATAATATTTTTTTTTCTTTTGAATTATTTATTGAAATCCCTTTTACGAGCACACCCGAAAAGAAATGGCAATTTTTCTGTCAACGATCTTCATTTAGATTTGCATGGTAAAAACGGGGAGATCTTTAAAAATACCACAGCAACCTTTGCAACATTTCTAAGTGCCTGACGATTTTTTTTTATAAACTCTACATAGGGTTTGCATTGGAAAAAAACAGGCGTCGTGAATGAAAATCAATGTTGCAACGACATGTCGAGATTTTACGGTCAAAAAGACGCCCGTTCTTGAAATTTCCAACGAAATTCCTACTTTTGTCACTTAAAAAAATGAGTGGTTAGTCTGGTGTTCCTTGTTTTTAACTGAGCACAGAAAACACGTGAACAAATACCTGCATTTTTCGTCGAAACTAACGGTAACGTCTTGGAACATTAGGGAAATGTATTGGGAGATAATTTTTTGTTGTTTTCCTCAGTGTTTTGGCAATAGTAACGCGTCAGTATTTTAGTGTATTTTATTGCGAAGTATCCAACTTTTGAAGAGTGCTTGAAACGAGAGGGAATTTGAACGATTTTTGAGGGATTTCGCGGTACGCAGCTATTGTTAGCAAAAACGTGTACCATCACGATTGGTTTCGAGCACACGTATTCGGGCACCGTCATAATAACTGTTCATATTTCCTTTATTTCCAACAATTTAGTTTCTCTGGTAACGAATGCGATATTGACGACATTAATCAGACAATTAACCCGTAAATTGCGGATCTAGAATGTGTCGTGATTTTATATGAAATTTCTGTTCCGAGTTCAATAAAATCGATTTGTGCCGAGGCTTACCAGATACCGATATTTCATGTAAAATATTGACGAATTTGAGGTTCTTTTATCACATATTGTGTTTTTGACCTTTCACCTAATGTAACGACTAAACCGTCCAGCGCTATTCACAATAGTCGACAAACAAGTTTAATATTTTTACAACCTTTGTCTTGAAAACATAGCGTCTTCGAGATCGTCCGACTGAAATGAGGATTCATAAGCTATATTTCCGAGGTAAAAATTGAAAATATTTATTTACACAGGAAATCTTTTTTTTTCTTTTGCAATTGTTGTCTTTGGTTTGTATTAGTTAAGACATATAAGAAATATTAATTCAGTTCTACTTCCGAATCGAACTCATTCACAATGTTATGACGTCAAGCTCTAATGTCATTTCAGTATTAGACGTGTTGTGAGCAGTATTTTCCGTAATTAGTTATTTGATGGTGATTATGTGATAAATATAATTTCAAAAAAGAAGATAACCCCTCTGTGTCTAATGACATTATAGACTTGATTGTGTACTTTATTTGATACAAATTTCTGAGATATACCAGACTCTACAGATGTTAAATATGCAAGTAGTATTGTGCTTCGTGGAAGTGTTTAGTATAAATCGTTTGCCATTAACAAATTATTTAACAGAAATTGATAATCTGAGAAGAGTTTAAATACATTTTAAAATTGTCTTTTAAAGTCTCAATCTATGTTGATTTATAAGGTATTCAATGCACCACTAGTATCCTCACGCATTACAGTCCAAGCTACTTCTGTTTTGACATTGTATTGTGATAACTTTAATCAAACTTTTAAATCAAAATTGACTATGACAGTTTACTTCTACTGTTTACTCGCCAATGTATAGCATTGGTTATTGATGTGGCGTTTGCACCAGTAAAGAAATAACTCCCTATTCACGGCATATTCTCTCTCTCTCTAGCTCTCTCTCTCTCTCTCTCTCTCTCTCTCGCTCTCTCCAGCGAACCATCACGTAGAAGAGTTGCATTTTACTCTGAATCAAATCGGTTGAGTTGACTTGTTGGATGCATATTGAACGTGTGTGAAGCGAACCATGCTACTTGAATCGAGAACTTTCGGTGTTTCATGTTACGAAAGCGTGATTTGAATGTCTATTTTATTAGTGAAGTTGGCACGTCGCTAACTAATATTGGTTTGAGGGTGATCGTAAATAAAAAATTTGGCGCATGAGTATATTATAAACAATTACTAGTTTTTAAACATTATTTTTTTAATTAGAATAAATAGTCTTTGGCTGTGGTGATCAGTTGTTTGCTACGAGTGACTTACGAATGTACCTCTCAAACTGTTTACATTTTAGTTCACTGATTGTTTATTTGGGCCACACCTGTGTACTTGAAATTATACAGATTCATCTAAAAACTTAATGAGGTGATTGAATTTAGCCAATCAACAATTAGGTTAGTGGGACAAAGAACAATGCAGATATTTCTTTTTTTCCATTTGATGACTGCACAGTAACCTCTGGCAGTCATTCATCTCATTCGTATCATATACACTTCATTTGAAGTGATAATCAGACCGACGTGAAAGATCAGTTTCAGTCAATTGTCTGGAACCGATCTTTCACACCGGTCTGATGTGAGTGAAACTCGATACTGGTGCATTCGGATGGAATTCTTTCGAGATTTAATCCAGCTATTGACATTGCGTCGTGTGAGAACCATAAGGTTCTATCTTCCACTGGAAGATAGAACCTTATGGTTCTCACACGACAGTTGGGGTTAGCAAGTTTCATTTACAAAATGTTTTTTACGAGACAAGTGGATGTATTTTGTAAACATGTCTGCTTTACAACCATGGCGGTTGGAAAGAAGGAATCAAACTAGACATATACATACCTCGCTCGCAATAACACAAATAGGTATCAATTGAATCAAAAGTAAGATATTTACAGTAAATATATTTATTTTTTTATTTGGATAAAAAGTAAGTACATTTGACTAAAAATACAAATATAAATGCAAAAGTGGATACAGAGGTAGTTTGTGGAGTATACATCACAGTTCACAACACTTATTGTACATACTATTTACTAAATGCTGCACGTTTCAATGCAGTTGTTGCAGGATAGAAACACAAATAAAAAAGATTGTATTTTTGAACCGAGGTTTATGTAGTCGAAAAAAGGACTATTTGATCGACTCCTACCACAATCTTATATTATCCTGCTTCTTTTGGAGATATTTATAGAGTGACAGAAGCTCCATATCGCGGTAAAATCGTAACTGAACCAAGAAACTTGGGAAGTATGACTGACACCTTCTCACTTTGCAGGACAAAATATATTTTTGGAAGAGAAGTACGAGTAAATATGTTATATGTTCATCTACTGGGATATTATAATTATTTTCTTTAAGTCCCAGAAGAATGTACTGACCTGACAGAGGGAGTGAAATATTACATTTTTCAAGTAAAGCATCTACGATGTTCACCAAAATGGGACGAGAAACAGCGCATTTGAAAAACAGACGTAAGCTTGTTTCTCTTGTACTGCAACAGAATGTGCAAAACTCTGGTTCTGAGAGCCTACATTTGAAGAATTTTGTGCTGATAAATAACGCTCGGTGTATGATTTTATAATGGAGGCTTAGTAGAGACGCGCCATCTGCTGTGTTAAATGGACCTTTGCATATTGATTCCCAATCTCCGGAGTGCAGGTTTATGTCCAAAAGTGTGGTCCATTTGTTCTGGGAAGGTGAGGGTGGTGTAACTAGCTGCAAAAATAGCGGGCAAAAAGGTTTATTGACCTTATTTGTCAAATAAAACCTTTCAATGTTTTCATTCGTAACCGACTGAGTCCTTCCTTTGTCTTTGAGAGGAAGTTCCCATACCTGGGGAATTGCATTTATTACCCCCTGGTAAATAATGAATGGAGCAGAGAAGCCATATCTTGCACAAAACTCGTCAAATCCCAGAAAATTTCATTTACAAAAAAGAGACCATTTTTACACCGTTTCTGATTAAAAAATAGGTCATTGTCGATTTTTGTATTTTTATTGTAGATGATGAATTGGGCGCATATATCCCCTGCATTTGAAGAGGAGTTGTTTGCTATTAGTGACCAGGCCTTGAGGACCGTTCTCCAAAATCTATTAGTGCCTTCACCCAGTGTCAGTAAACTCTCCACACTCAAGGACCATATCTTGTAACTGCCATATTCTTCAAAGTCATCCAATTTCAGCGTTTTCCAGGGTCTAAAAGTTTCTTCATCCAGAATATTTTTAGCTAGAAACTGTATGTTCTAATGTGCGGGAACTTAATGCCACCTCGTCTATCCGAATTATAAGGATATTTCTGTTAACTTTTGCACATGCCCTGTCCATAAACACTGGAAGAACGAAGTTTGTATTTTGTTTAATATGTTTTCAGGAGAGTCTGGTAAGATAGATAAGCAGCGTATTACACTTGGTAATGCTAGGGTTTTTATTACTGTTGTCTTTCCTATGAGGAACAGACTCCTGAACGAACAGTCGTTGAGAAGGTTATCGATCATTTCCGCTTTATTAAGGAAATTTTGTATTGTGTAATCTTCTGAGAATATATCATTCTGGGTACCTAGTATTGTGAACTTGCCATTGTGGTTCCACAGGACTTTTCGCTTTGTTGAGATTTCCTCGCCTGACCTCTTTTGTGGACCTCTTCATACAATTTGCGTCTTATCAAAATTAGCTTTGAGATATGAGAGAGCCGCAAAGTGGTTTACCTCTTCGAGAGCTGTGTTGAAGAATTGACTATTGTCACTAAGAAAGAGTGCTGGGTCATCAGTATACTGGCTTATCAGATATTCTCAGTTATTTATTTTTAGTCCACTTGTGTTTGGGTGTTTGGGTTGTATTTAAGCACTAAGTATTTCGACACTGAAGATAAAAATACAGGGGGGGGGGGAGTGGGTCGCCCTGTCGGACTCCCCTTCGCAATTTTTTTTTTTTTCTGAGCAGTGCCCATTGTTAATAACGAACTAAAATATTATTGTAAAATGATCTAAACCACTTTATAATGGATGGACCAAATTTCAAGAACTTTTGCGTTTTACTATGAATATCCATTCCAAAGAATCGAAAGCTTTTTCAAACTCTAATTGAACAAGAAGACCCAATTTATTTCCTTTTTCGAATTTTTCTATTAAATCTAATGTTAATCGAGTAGACTCCCCTATGTCTTCCTTTCATAAAACCTAACTGCGTTTCTGATACTGATTTTGGCAGGACCTTTTTAATTCGATTCGATTAGCAGTAACTGCAGCGGTCATTTTTGCATCGAAATTAACCCTTTACCCAACGCCGACGATTTCAAAATGTATTGCTTTAAATATCATTTTTTAATTTTTTTTCAAAAAAATTCAACAAAACCATATCATGTGACCCCTCTTTGGAACGAGCTCGACGAGCTCGTTCCAAAGAGGGGCCACATGATATGGTTTTGTTGAATTTTTTCGAAAAATAATATTTTTTCAGCTGCTGAATTTGCATATTACGCGGGCGATTGCGGGCGATTCGTTGGGTAAAGGGTTAATTAATGATATCAGTCTCCATTTTTTATAAATTCTTTTGGTTTATTCGGCTTTGGAAGGCAGGTGATACCACCGGTACGCTGCGGATTTGATAATTAGTTTAATGTGTAGCCATGATTTACGGAATTAATTACGAAACAGTCAAGATCGTTCCAGAAGAATTTATAAAACTCAACCGTGAAACCGTCAGAACCTCGGCTTTTATTATTTTTCATGTTTTTCATGGTTGCTGAGCATTCAGAATAAGTTAGTGTGCCCTCCAATGAACGTCTTTCTTCTTCGTCTAAAACGTCTACGAAAAGGTTACGTTCATCGAAGAAGGCATTCTCGTGTTCGCCTATTATTTTTAAAGTGTTAATGTTTTGAAGAGTAGAGATTTTGATAAAAGGATTTTTGTTCACTTAATATTTCTGTTAAATTTTCTGTTTCGTGCACTTTAGCTGTCACCGGCTTTGGGATTAATTTTGCCGTATAATGCCCTTTTTCGAGGTTGCACAAATATCTGGTCGGCTTTCCACCTTCTGTCTTCCATTTCGATTTGGCTTTTAAAATCATTCCGTTAATTTGTTTTTGTTTCTTAAGGTCCGAAGTTCGGTACCCAACGTTTCAATTCCGTGGGTAACTGAAGTATCGCCATCGTCCAGTTTGCAGATCATTTCATTTAATTTACCTTCAATATCAGTGAGATGAGTGTTTGTTCTACGCTTCAGATATGAAGTGCAGGAAATTGTCTTCCCAGGTATCATAAGTTTTAGTGTTTCCTCAAAATGTTGGTCATTAATAGTGAGTGACCGGTTATCATTATTATTATTATTATTATTATTATTATTATTATTATTATTATTATTATTATTATTATTATTATTATTATCGTTGTTGTTGTTGTTGTATTGATCTATTGTTTCTGCTTTTACACCTTTTATTGTATGGAGATATTCTGTGTCGTTTAGGAGACTGTTATTGAATTTCCAAAAACCTCTGTCTCTGGGTTGCTAAATGAAAGAGAAAGTTATGGCTACTGGGTTATGGTCGAATCTATGTGGATGAATCCCCGTTTTCTGAAAAAAAACATTTGCAAGTCAGTTGATATAAAAAAATAATTTAAAACGGCCATTTTATTCCCCGGTCCTTTCCACGTGTATCACTTAGTGAATTCATTTTCTGTTCCCATACATTGTACATATCAAATGTGTCCACATAGAAACGGAGGTTTCATTAGTTTTGACATTATTTATATTCACATAGTTTAATGTGTCATCTCTGTCGTTTTGGGGGACATTCCAATCTCCGCCAATTATAATTGATGAGTTGCCGACGTCCTCTATTTTGCTGAATAGGTACTCAAAAATAGAGGTTTGTCCTCATTTGGTCCATAGACCGTGGCAAGAGTAAGTCTGGGATCTTGAATAGTAATGTCTAAAGTCACGTAGTCACCCACCTTATCTAATCGTTAAACCCTTTACCTAACATGAAAGGCAGACGACAATTGCAAATAAAATTCTTGAATAACTAAATATTTCCATTTTTTGTCTCAAAAACATAGCTTATGACCCTTCATTGGAACGAGCTCAATGAGCTCGTTCCAATGAGGGGGTCATAAGCAATGTTTTGAGACAAAAAATAAAAAAATAATGAAAATTGTATGGTGATTTTTTTTATAAATAGCGCCGGACGGTTTTGGCTGTTACGTTGGGTAAAGGGTAAGTACTTTGTTCATTCTGAATGCAAAAGTGTTTTTAAAAAGGATGGCTACACCCCCTACATCGGCTCGAAAATGAGTTAAAAATGGCTTTGTAATCCCACTCGCATTCCAAATATTTTCTACCTCTTTACTAAGATGGTAATATCGAATTTATCCCTGCAAACTGAGAAGATATCCCGGCGCCTATTTTCTTCTGATGATAAACCTCGGCAGTTCACAGAACCTATTGTAATATTATTCATGATCTGCCTTTGAAATTGCTTTTATTTCTGCAACAACTGTTATAAACGATATTTTGTATTCAAGCTTTAGTGCATAAATAAAGGTTATATTTGTACCTACTTTATTAAAAAAAAATTCTGAAATTTTCTTTTTCGAAAAACAAAAAAAAACAGCTGTCTTAACAGAAGCGTCTTTGAATCGTTTTGCATTCAAAGTCGGTTTCCGTAGACGTGAATGGAGATAACTGTATGTGAAACTCCAAATATCAGACAATTAATTTCAAGCCAGGTGAGTTAGTGGTTGCTAGGGGTGTGGCTGTGTGAAAAATGTCTCTTGAATGTCTTTGAATCGTTTTGTATTCAAAGTCGGTTTCCGTAGACGTGAATATAGATACCTGTCTGTGAAACTCCAAATGTCAGGCAATTAATTTCAAGCCAGGTGAGTCAGTCGGTTTCTGTTGACGAAAACAGACATATCTGTGTGGGAAACTCGAAATATCAGCCAATTAATTTCAAGCCAGGTGAGTCAGTCGGTTTCCGTATACGTGAATAGAGATACCTGTGTGTGAAACTCCAAATATCAGGCAATTAATTTCAAGCTAGGTGAGTCAGTGGAGTGTAGTTGTGTGACGAATGTCTCTCCAAATATCGGCCAGTTACATTGTCATCTGGTTTTGTAGTGTTTCATTTGGATAAAATGGACTTCATAATGATACAGTGCTTCCGTTCGACGTTACTTAAATATATTCACCTTTATGGCTATTCCAAAAAACACTTTTTAAATGTGACCTTTCCATATTTCGATTTAACAAAATCGTTTTAACGGCTGGAATTATCACTCAACCCAGGGAACAAAGCATGTGATCACTACTCACGTCTTGAGGGTCCGTTGACTTGCTATTGAAGATCATCACTTAGTTACTACAATACTGTACAATTCTGAACAACTGATAAGGCGTTCTCAGTGAGAAGATAATACACACAACAGAAAATGACCGATGAAACCGAAACCAAAAGCCAAGGTTATGGCTGGAATCTCGGGTAAGAAGTCATATCACATCAGGACACGCCCATGAAACTATTTATGGGACGTGCGCGTCTAAGAGATAGTGTGGATAGTAACCCAGCGAAGGGCAAGTCTGAGGGCATAGAGACATCTACAGATAAGACATTTGCCTTACAACATTTCGTCGCCTGAGTGCTAGAATGTTCTATGCCCCATAGGGGACATAGAACATTCAAGCACTCAGGCAACGATTTGACGAAGTGTTTCCACGAGCTGAAAACCAAGGTAGCCGCATTATCGTCAAAAGACGAAACGGAAAGTAGCGTGGAAGATGTTCTGGGTAGGAAAATGGAGATATTCAGAAACGAGATAACACAGTCAGTTAATGAGACATTTAGCAAACTTCGAGATAGAATGGAGCCGGTGTAACAGGAATGGAAGTCCGTAGGAAAATTAGTCCCTCTGGACTATTATTCCGCGGAATTATAGTCCTAGGTCTAACATTTCTAGGAATAGTAGTCCGGCGGACTACTTTTCCTAGAAATGTTAGACCTAGAACTATAATTTCGCGGAATAATAGTCCAGAGGGACTAACGTTCCTACGGACTTCCATTCCTTTTACACCGGTCGTTTCAGAAAATAATCTCTTCAGAGAGGAGATGGATGAGCTTAGAAAGAACAATTTAAATCTTCGTGAACTCGTACATTGTTTGAAGCAAGATTCCAATATTTTGAGGAAAAGGATGAATCAAAACGAGCTGTATTCTCCTAAGCGCAACATTATATTTCCAGATTTAAAGGGGAATGAGAAGGAAGATCTGAAAGGTAGGTTTTGCAGTATTGTGAACAGTAGTGCCAAAGATATAAAGCTACTGCCTATGGCATAGCCCGCACTTCGATTCTCAGTGGAAAACAAGAATTTGCCTCGTCCCTGTATTGTGAAAAATTGCAACGATCGATATGTACACACGGTGTTTACGGGTAAAACAAACTTATAAATACAGAGCAAAGGATGGGTCTCTGAAGAACATTATTTTAAAGGTTGACATACAGTTAAAACTAGAAGTCCTGTCATGAAATGCGCACAAATAGCACGTTGATATGCGCGTTAATGTACGCGTTATGGCCCAAGTAAAGCTATCACATTCTGAACATATGGCCTGTGCACAAGCAATATTTCAGCCAATGGACCTCCGGGTAACCCGGAGGTCCATTGGCAGAAACATTGCATGTGTTTGCTATGAGTAACCAAGAGAACCTGTCGTGCTTTGGATGCTATTCGATATGGCAATTGCGCGCAATTCCAACGCGCAATTAAGCCTAGATAAGCGCACTATTCGTGACAGGGCTTCTAGTTTTAACTGTAACAAAAGAAAATATGACTTTAATAAACAATTTATACAAACACAAAAAAGTCGAATCTGCCTATCTTCGTAACGGCTTTATCTGGATAATGCTTCATTCTGGAATACGACTAAAATTTAACATTTCAGAGAGCACTGAAGATACAATAAAAAAACGCAAACAGACAGTTAAAGAGCCACAACCCCAACCGATAAAAGTTAGTCAAAAGGAAAAGTTATAGTCGCCTATCGAATCGTATCATGGCTGCTTTACAACAGTCATGGCCAAATTTTGACCTTTCACTTTCGATTTGTCACTCCAAAAGTGAGCAGCCATAACGTGGTTGACAACGAAGACAATGTGTTGTAAACTAAATTATATATAATTTGTAGCATTTCTTCAACCATGACGTTATGTCCGTTCTCTAAGCAAGTCATGGCTGCTTCGAGCAGCATTGGCTTCATTTGAGAATGGTGACAAAAACATTGTAAATGATAAGAGGTGGATGCATTCTGCCGATCTGAGTCTTGTTTTCATAACCGTCATTTAAGTGACATTTAACCCTTTACTCAACGCAGACGATATCAAAATTTATTAATTTAAATATCGTTTTTTAATTTTTTTAGAAAAATGTCAACAAAACCATATCATGTGACCCCTCATTGGAACGAGCTCGACGAGCTCGTTCCAAAGAGGGGTCACATGATATGGTTTTGTTGAAATTTTTCGAAAAAGAACATTTTTCAGCTGCTGAATCTGCATTTTACGCGGGAGGTTGCGGGCGATTCGTTGACTAAAGGGTTAAACGAAGTTTCCACAAATAATGTCTACGCTCAAAAGGAGTAATATTGTATAAATGATATGGGATGTAACTAAAATCTGTTGCATTTCTCTAATCATTACACTGTGTTTGTCCTCAAATGAAGCCATGCTGCCTTTGAGCAGAGATGGCTTGGTTCGATAATTGTAAATTATATGTAGTAGTTTATAGCTTTTCTTCAACAACGACTGTGTGTCTATCCTTCATTTAAATGTCACTAGAAAAGCGGTCATGAAGACAGCAGACCCTACTCGACAGAATATATCGACCTCTTATAATTTAAAATGTACCATATCCATTCTCAAATCAAGCCATTGCTGCTTGAAAGCAGACAGGACTTTACTTGAGAATGGGCACACAGTCATGGTTAGAGACATGTTACAAATTATATATAATTTACAATAGATTGTCTTCGTTGTCAAACCATGTCATGGATGCGCAAAACAGACATGTCCTGACTCATTTGACAACGAAGACAATCAATGGTAAATTATAAGTAGGATGTAGCATTTCTCTAACCGTGACTGTGTATCCGTTCTTATATGAGGTCCTGGCTGCTTTTGGGCAGCCATGACTTGATTTGAAAATGTAAACAAAACACAGCCAATTATAAACGGTGGCTACATTCTGCCGATCAGGGTCTACTGTTTTTCATGGCCGTTTTTTTTTAAGTGACATTTAAATGAAGTTTCCGCAAATAGTGCTTTAGCTTAAAAAAGAATATGTATAAACCATATAGCATGCACTACAATGTGTCACAATCTGTCGAACTTCGCTAATCATTACATTGTGTCCGTCCTTAGATCGAGTCATGGCTGCATCTGAGCAACCATCACTTGATCTGACAACGAAGACTATCAATTGTAAATTATATGTAAATTGTAGCATTTATGTAACCATGAATGTGTGTCCGTTCTCAAATCGAGCAGCCATGGCTTGATTTGAGAATGGAGACAAAAAAATATAAATTATAAAAGGTGGGTACATTCTGCCGATCAATGTCTTCTGTTTTCAGAACTGTTTTATGTGAATTCAAATGAAGACCCCGAAAATAATGTCCCCTTTCAAAAAGTAAAATGTATAAATGATATGAGATGGACTATAATGTACTATAATCTGTCGAAAATGGTAAACGGTGGATACATTCTGTCGATCAGGGACTGCAGTTTTCATGGCCGTTTTTTAAGTGACATTTAAATGAATGTTCCGGCAAATAATGTCTCGGCTCAAAAAAGTGATATAGATGATATTGCATGTACTGCAATGTTCTGTAATCTGTCGCATTTCTCTAATCATTTCATTGTGCCCATCCTCAGTGACTGTTTCTGTGCAACCATGACTTGATTTGACAACGAAGACTATCAACTGTAAATTTTATTTAATTTGTAACATTTCTATAACCATTAAAATAAAGTTCCCTCAAATAATGTTTCCTCTTAAAAAAGAATATGTATAAATGATATGGCATGTACTACACAATGTGCTACAATCTGTCGGACTTCGCTAATTATTACATTGTGTCCGTCCTTAGATCGAATCATGGCTGCATCTGTGCAACCATCACTTGATCTGACAACGAAGACAATCAATTGTAAATTATATGTAATTTGTAGCATTCATGTAGCCATGACTGTGTGTCCGTTCTCAAATCGAGTCCTGGCTGCTTTCGAGCAGCAATGGATTGATTTGTGAATAATTTAACCATTTGCCCTGCCCCTGCGTTTGGTTGGTTGAAAGCATACAGCGTGAAAACCATCAAAATCGTATAAACCAAATCACGTAATGATTTGGAATGTCTACACGTTCGCACATCCGATCCAACTTTGAAGACTCTTGAAGCCTCGCCCACTCAATCCAATTGTCACCGCGAGGGCATGACGGCAGACTGATAGATGGATAACAAGCTAATTTCTCGGGAACAATTAAATTTTAAAAAAAATATACCAAAGTGGGAGACGAATAAAAGATCACACATCCAAACATGATTTTGGGGGAACCTAAAAACAAATGTTTTTAATGATATTGCTACGTGACTTGCTAAATATCTGTCTGCGATCGAAAATCAAAACAACAAACAATCTGACAATGATTGACGTGACCTGTTTGTGACACACTTTCCTGAGTTTGACAGTTTGTTGTCTTCTGCGAAAATTAAAACTTTTCCGTTCACGTACACATAGTTTTTATATTTTAATATTACAGCCGGATTAAATTATAAGAAATAACTGTTGTTTTCCTTCGGTTTATGCGATATAAACCGAAAATTTTCAGCACATGCTTAATCATAACTCGCTACGCGAGTTATGAAGCTTGTGCTGAAACTTTTCGGTTTATATCGCATAAACCGAAGGAAAACAACAGTTATTTCCTAAATGAATACAAATACTGTAAAGTATAAAAGATGGATACATTCTGCAGGTAGGATCTACTGTTTTCAGGACTCTGTTTAAGTGACATTTAAAGGAAATTCCCTTAAATAATGTCTCCGCTCAAAAAAAGTAATCTGTATAAATGATATGAGGTGTACTACAGTGATCTATAATCTGTCACATGTATCTAACAATTACATTGTGTTCTTTCTCAAATCAAGTCATGGCTGCATTCGAAAAGCCTTGGTTTTATTTGATATTGGAGACAATATATTGTAATTCATAAGAGGTGGATACATTTTGCGGATCAGGTTTTACTGTTTTCATTTCCATTTTTAAAGTGACTTTCCAATAAAGTTTCCGAAATTAATGTCTCCGCTCAAATAGTAATATGTGTAAATGATATGGGGTGTACAAAAATATACAAAACTACACAAAGTTTGCTAAGCACCAAGTGTATCCAACTACCTGTTTTACGTTTTAGTTGAAATATTGTTATGAAAAGTGTATATATTTTATATTTAATTACATCTTTAATGATTTAAGCACAGAAATTAAGATTTTGTTTGTATTTGACATTACTGTTTAGCTTTTGAATACGATAACCATGGAAAATGTATATTATTGGTAAAAGAGGAAACTTTTCAAATTTGCCAACAAGTTGAGGAAGCGAACTGATATGGATTCAGTATCGAGTATGAGACGTATTATTGTTAATTACAGCTTGGCAACGCCTTCTCATGCCCACAATTACGTTCCCAGTGATCCTCTGTGGGATGTTGTTCCATTCTAGGACCATCATGGCTCCAAGTTCCTGGACACTTCTTGGCTGGACTGGACGGGCTGAAATTGCAAGCTGCAACTCATTCCAGACATGTTCGATTGGATTGAGGTCAGGGGATCTTGCTGGCCAGTCCACACGCTCAATCCCCTCCCTCTGTCGGTACTCCCGGACAGCATGGACAACATGAGGACGGGCATTATCGTCCATCAGAATGAATCTATCACCCACTGCACCTGTATACAATCTGACGTGGACATCCAGAATCTCATCAATATACCGCTGTGCAGTCAATGTACTACGTTCAAGGACACAGAGCTCTGTGCGTCCATTCCTGCTGATGCCGCGCCAGACCATGATTGACCCTCCTCCATAGCGGTTATGTTCAGCAATGTTGGCTGCATGGAATCGCTCTCCTGGTCGTCTCCGTACCCTCGAACGCCTATCTATGTGTGGTCTAGGCAGTACCTTGACTCATCTGTAAAAAAGACAGGTCGCCAATCTTCTCTGGTCCACCCAACGTGGTCCATGGCCCATTCATATCGTGCCTGGCGGTGGTTCTGGGACAGCAGAATGCGAATACATGGTCTTCTCGATCGGAGACCACCTTCGGGCAACCTTGCCCAGATAGTCTGCGTCGAAACATTTACCCCGGATGCATTCTGACGGTCACTGCGAAGCTGGGTTGCTGTGTCAAAGCGGTTCCTACTGGCCTGAATCATCAAAAAACAGTCTTCAGCTGCAGATGTTACGCTGTCTCTGCCACCACCATGCCATCTCACTGTTGTGCCATACTGCTGAAATCTTGCCCAGACGCTGGTGATTACCGTATGGTGCATACCAAGGGCTTCACCAACCTGACGATGGGTAGCCCCTTGCTCCACCATCCCTACAGCCCGCCACATTTCTGCTTCAGACAAATGTATTCTTACATTTGCATTTGCCATATCCAATCATAAAATCACAAGGGTTTGTGTTGAAATGAAGATTGAATACCCTACACGTGTCATATACATGTAGACAGTACACGAAAACATCATGAAAATCAAGGGGTACATGCTTTCCATGACTGTCACAAAAAGTCTGCCTGTCAAGAGCGCTAATGTAAACACTGGGGACCATCTCAATACATTCCTCAGTCATATCCACCAAAAAATATCTCACATATGTCATAATCAGATTTCACAATGATGTGTCAAATATTTGGTGCTTAGCAAACTTTGAGTAGTATATTATCTGCCGCATTCCTCTATCCATTACATTGTGTCCGCACTCAAATCAAGTCATGGCTAATTTTTAGCAGCCATGGCTTGATTTGAGAACGAAGACAATTAATTATAAATTGTATGTAATCTGTAACATATCTTTAACCATGACTGAGTGTCCTTTTCCAAGCCAAGTCATGGCTGCTTTCGATCAGCCATGGCTTGATTTGGAAATGGAGACGATTTACTGTAAATTATAAGAGGCGGATGCATTCTACCGATCAGTGTCTACTGTTTCCATTGTCGTTTTTTTAAGGGACAGTTAAATGATGTTCCAACAAATAAAGTCTCCGCTGCAAAGAGGTAATATGTATAAAGGATGTGGGATGTACTGTAATCTGATGTGATTTGGCAACGAAGACAACCCATTGTAAATTATATGAGATGGATATATTCTGCCGATCAGTGTTTACAGATGTCGTGACCGAACCACACTCACGTCATTTACAAGCCGATATTTAAAAGACGTCCCTACACATACCATGTACTAGTTATAATCTGTTGCATTTCTCTAACCATTACATTATGTCCGTTCTCAAATCAAGTCATGGCTGCTTTTGACCAGCCGAGTCTCGATTTGACAACTACGAAATCCAATTGTAAATTATATATATTTTCATCGAGCAGTGTTTACTAATATCGTGACCACTCATGCCTTTTACATGTCGACATTTTAAACGAAGCTCCTACAAATGCAGTATTTCATAATCTGTTGCCACGCTTTAATCATTATTGTGAGTCCATTCTCAAAACAAGTCATGGCGGCTTCTGTGCAGCCATGGCTTGATTTGATAACTGAACAACTGATTGTAAATTACATGCGATGGATATATATTATAGATCAGTGTTGACTGATATTGTGACTGAGTTTTACCCACGCCCATTCTGACCAATAGAAAACTTGTTTCCTGATATTGTTCTTCTCCATCCATTCAACTGCAAGTACTTACCGTAAATAACGACGCACATCTGATTGCTTCTCAGAGAAATGAGATGACCACCGGAGAAGTGACAAGCAGTGCACTGCAAAAAATATAGGTTCTCTTTAGAACCAAAACTGGTTCTAATCTTGTCCATGAGATGGAACCAGTTCTGTTTAAACAGTATTTATTACAAATCAAATAAATTTATAAAGATTAACAATAAATGTTAACAGAATTAAACATAAAATTGAGGGGGTTTCAGCCGTAAGTTTAGAGCTCATACGAGGTTGTCTCAAATCATTATTAAGCAAAGGACATATACAGAACCAAAACTGGTTCGATATGCCAACTGCACATATCTCCTTTGTTTCAAAATGTTTGGCGACTGCGTTGAATAAGCTCCAAGTTTACTGCTGAATCTACGTCAGTTCATGTACAGTTAAAACTAGAAGTCCTGTCACGAAAAGTGCGCTTATCTAGGCTTAATTTCGCGCTGGAATTGCGCGCAATTGCCATATCGAATGGCATCCAAAGCACGGCAGGTTCTCCTGGTTACTCATAGCAAACACAGGCCATGTTTCTGCCAATGGACCTCCGGGTTACCCGGAGGTCCATTGGCGGAAACATTGCTTGTGCACAGGCCATATGTGCAGAATTCGATAGCTTTATTGGGGCCATAACGCGTAGATTAACGCGCATATCAACGTGCTATTTGTGCGCATTTCATGACAGGACTTCTAGTTTTAACTGTAATGTTCTGTTAAAAATGAACGCTAATCTTGGAAAATTCATTTGATTTGAAAAAAATACTGTTTAAACAGAACTGGTTCCATCTCAGGGACAATAATAGAACCAGTTTTGGTTCTAAAGAGAACCTATATTTTTTGCAGTGTGGTGTAAGAAGGGCAAACATAAGTTGAGAGAGAGTTGGTTAAAATATAAGTTAAAATGCACACTCACACTCATAGCGTTAGACTAGTTCAACTCAGTGTAATTCTTCTGAACTGTCAAACATAGAGCCACGAGAGTTCTCTGTCGAGATACTGAATGTAGTGGTATAAATGGAAATAGAGCCACGAGAGTTCTCTGGCGAGATACTGAATGTGGTGGTATAAATGGAAATAGAGCCACGAGAGTTCTCTGGCGAGATATTGAATGTAGTGGTATCAATGGAAATAGGGCCACGAGAGTTCTCTGGCTAGATACTGAATGTGGTGGTATAAATGGAAATAGAGCCACGATAGTTCTCTGGCGAGATACTGAATGTGGTGGTATAAATGGAAATAGAGCCACGAGAGTTCTCTGGCGAGATATTGAATGTAGTGGTATCAATGGAAATAGAGCCACGAGAGTTCTCTGGGCGAGATACTGAATGTAGTGGTATAAATGGAAATATAGCCACGAGAGTTCTCTGGCGAGATACTGAATGTAGCGGTATAAATGGAAACAGAGCCACGAGAGTTCTCTGGGCGAGATACTGAATGTCGTGGTATAAATGGAAATAGAGCCACGAGAGGTCTCTGGCGAGATACTGAATGTAGTGGTGTAAATGGAAATAGAGCCACGAAAGTTCTCTGGCAAGATACTGAATGTAGTGGTGTAAATGGAAATAGAGCCACGAGAGTTCTCTGGCGAGATACTGAATGTGGTGGTGTAAATGGAAATAGAGCCACGAGAGTTCTCTGGCGAGATACTGAATGTGGTGGTATAAATGGAAATAGAGCCACGAGAGGTCTCTGGCGAGATACTGAATGTAGTGGTATAAATGGAAATAGAGCCACGAGAGGTCTCTGGCGAGATACTGAATGTAGTGGTGTAAATGGAAATAGAGCCACGAGAGTTCTCTGGCGAGATACTGAATGTAGTGGTATAAATGGAAATAGAGCCACGAGAGTTCTCTGGCGAGATACTGAATGTAGTGGTATAAATGGAAATAGAGCCACGAGAGGTCTCTGGCGAGATACTGAATGTAGTGGTGTAAATGGAAATAGAGCCACGAGAGTTCTCTGGCGAGATCCTGAATGTGGTGGTATAAATGGAAATAGAGCCACGAGAGTTCTCTGGCGAGATACTGAATGTAGTGGTATAAATGGAAATAGAGCCACGAGAGTTCTCTGGCGAGATACTGAATGTAGTGGTATAAATGGAAATAGAGCCACGAGAGGTCTCTGGCGAGATACTGAATGTAGTGGTGTAAATGGAAATAGAGCCACGAGAGTTCTCTGGCGAGATACTGAATGTGGTGGTATAAATGGAAATAGAGCCACGAGAGTTATCTGGCGAGATACTGAATGTAGTGGTATAAATGGAAATAGAGCCACGAGACGTCCCTGGCGAGATACTGAATGTAGTGGTGTAAATGGAAATAGAGCCACGAGAGTTCTCTGGCGAGATACTGAATGTAGTGGTATAAATGGAAATAGAGCCACGAGAGTTCTCTGGCGAGATACTGAATGTAGCGGTATAAATGGAAACAGAGCCACGAGAGTTCTCTGGGCGAGATACTGAATGTAGTGGTATAAATGGAAATAGAGCCACGAGAGGTCTCTGGCGAGATACTGAATGTAGTGGTGTAAATGGAAATAGAGCCACGAGAGTTCTCTGGCGAGATACTGAATGTGGTGGTATAAATGGAAATAGAGCCACGAGAGTTCTCTGGCGAGATACTGAATGTAGTGGTATAAATGGAAATAAAGTCACGAGATGTCTCTGGCGAGATACTGAATGTAGTGGTGTAAATGGAAATAGAGCCACGAGAGTTCTCTGGCGAGATCCTGAATGTAGTGGTATCAATGGAAATAGGGCCACGAGAGTTCTCTGGCGAGATACTGAATGTGGTGGTATAAATGGAAATAGAGCCCCGATAGTTCTCTGGCGAGATACTGAATGTGGTGGTATAAATGGAAATAGAGCCACGAGAGTTCTCTGGCGAGATATTGAATGTAGTGGTATCAATGGAAATAGAGCCACGAGAGTTCTCTGGGCGAGATACTGAATGTAGTGGTATAAATGGAAATAGAGCCACGAGAGTTCTCTGGCGAGATACTGAATGTAGCGGTATAAATGGAAACAGAGCCACGAGAGTTCTCTGGGCGAGATACTGAATGTCGTGGTATAAATGGAAATAGAGCCACGAGAGGTGTCTGGCGAGATACTGAATGTAGTGGTGTAAATGGAAATAGAGCCACGAAAGTTCTCTGGCAAGATACTGAATGTAGTGGTGTAAATGGAAATAGAGCCACGAGAGTTCTCTGGCGAGATACTGAATGTGGTGGTGTAAATGGAAATAGAGCCACGAGAGTTCTCTGGCGAGATCCTGAATGTAGTGGTATCAATGGAAATAGGGCCACGAGAGTTCTCTGGCGAGATACTGAATGTGGTGGTATAAATGGAAATAGAGCCACGATAGTTCTCTGGCGAGATACTGAATGTGGTGGTATAAATGGAAATAGAGCCACGAGAGTTCTCTGGCGAGATATTGAATGTAGTGGTATCAATGGAAATAGAGCCACGAGAGTTCTCTGGGCGAGATACTGAATGTAGTGGTATAAATGGAAATAGAGCCACGAGAGTTCTCTGGCGAGATACTGAATGTAGCGGTATAAATGGAAACAGAGCCACGAGAGTTCTCTGGGCGAGATACTGAATGTCGTGGTATAAATGGAAATAGAGCCACGAGAGGTGTCTGGCGAGATACTGAATGTAGTGGTGTAAATGGAAATAAAGCCACGAAAGTTCTCTGGCAAGATACTGAATGTAGTGGTGTAAATGGAAATAGAGCCACGAGAGTTCTCTGGCGAGATACTGAATGTGGTGGTGTAAATGGAAATAGAGCCACGAGAGTTCTCTGGCGAGATACTGAATGTGGTGGTATAAATGGAAATAGAGCCACGAGAGGTCTCTGGCGAGATACTGAATGTAGTGGTATAAATGGAAATAGAGCCACGAGAGGTCTCTGGCGAGATACTGAATGTAGTGGTGTAAATGGAAATAGAGCCACGAGAGTTCTCTGGCGAGATACTGAATGTAGTGGTATAAATGGAAATAGAGCCACGAGAGTTCTCTGGCGAGATACTGAATGTAGTGGTATAAATGGAAATACAGCCACGAGAGGTCTCTGGCGAGATACTGAATGTAGTGGTGTAAATGGAAATAGAGCCACGAGAGTTCTCTGGCGAGATCCTGAATGTGGTGGTATAAATGGAAATAGAGCCACGAGAGTTCTCTGGCGAGATACTGAATGTAGTGGTATAAATGGAAATAGAGCCACGAGAGTTCTCTGGCGAGATACTGAATGTAGTGGTATAAATGGAAATAGAGCCACGAGAGGTCTCTGGCGAGATACTGAATGTAGTGGTGTAAATGGAAATAGAGCCACGAGAGTTCTCTGGCGAGATACTGAATGTGGTGGTATAAATGGAAATAGAGCCACGAGAGTTCTCTGGCGAGATACTGAATGTAGTGGTATAAATGGAAATAGAGCCACGAGAGGTCCCTGGCGAGATACTGAATGTAGTGGTATAAATGGAAATAGAGCCACGAGAGTTCTCTGGCGAGATACTGAATGTAGTAGTATAAATGGAAATAGAGCCACGAGAGTTCTCTGCCGAGATACTGAATGTAGTGGTATAAATGGAAATAGAGCCACGGGAGTTCACTGGCGAGATACTGAATGTAGTGGTGTACATGGGAATAGAGCCACGAGAGTTCTCTGGGCGAGATACTGAAAGTAGTGGTATAAAAGGGGGATTTCTGGAAGAACCCCATTGATCGCTATAAAACTAGATTACTGGTAGGCTCATTAACATCAGTCATATGGAAGGTGTCTCAACGGAAATTGATATAAATAAACAATTATCAGCAAAAAGGATTTCTCAAGGTTTTCAATTTTCGGTCGCCTCGTAATCGTTAGTCTCTTTTGACAGAATATACTTCGATGCCTGTGAAAAATGAATATGGTGACGGCCTGTTCATTTCTCGCGGTAATTGAAATTGAATATTCACGACATATTTTTGTTATTATTTATATAAAAAAAATAAGTTCTGAAATCGGAAAGTTGAATAAATGTTACTGGTGTTCGTGCCACCACGTAACACCATAGCGTTTGATGAAGAGAAAGCCATTACGGTGTGACGTAACCAAGCGACATCTCTTGTATCGCGAGGGATTGTCGCGTTGGTAGTGGAGCTGTCACGATTTTTAAATTTAGGAATCGATTAATCGTCGCAAATAATCGATGATAATCGATTAATCGTACCTAAATGCCCCCCCCCCCCTCCCTCTCTTTAAAGTCGATAAACATGAAGTTCAAGTCAGTTGACTTACCTCAAGGAAACAACGAAGACGATCCTTTTTTAGGAACATTCAAAGCTTTGATGTTCTGAACTTTTGAACCGTCAGTGTAACAATCAAGACCGGTCGGCAGTTGCGAACTTCGCAACTGCCGACCGGTCTTGATTATTACACTGACGGTTCAAAAGTTCAGAACATCAAAGCTTTGATGAATGTACCTGAAAGACAATTGCTTCCAACAGCTTCTTGGGGGTTTAACATCGATGTTCTTAACTCTTTACCTTTAGAAACAATAATTTGTTCATCAAATTTTCTTTTAATTATTAAACGTCTAAAACGGGATACAATTTACCGATTATTCGACAACGAAAAATACTAATCGATTTCCCCAGTCGATTAATCGAATAATCATGACAGCCCTAGTTGGTAGTCTTTGCGGACCAATTGGTGCGGCGAACCTTTTCGCTGACGTTTCAGCAATTAGTTGTATTGAGATCAGTGTAGAAAAGGGAGTCGATCATCGATGATCGCAAAATCACAGATGTATGTCTTGGAAAAGAAACAACGGCTGTTCGACGACCTCGTGGTCGAATACGCGGTTGAAGAAGACGACGAATCCGAAGAACACAACAGCCAGCAGTCGAACTCAACTGTCTGCTCTCACGCTACAACGCTATAGAAGTGCACCCGTCGGAAATCTATATCGACAACATTGAATACCAGATGGTATTTTCTTTGATTTCCATCTGACTATCTTGGGTTTGCAAAGTTGTTCTCAAATTATCGACTCACAGATGGAAGCGTGTCACGATATGATCGCGAACTGATTAAAGTTTACCCAACGTAACGGCCAAAGCCGGCCAGCACTATTCACAAAAAAAACGACAATTATTTTCTTTTTCATTTTCTGTCTCAAAAAACATAGGTTATGCCCCCTCTTTGCAACGAGATCGTCCCAATGAGGGGTCATAACCAATGTTTTTGAACAAAAAAATGAAAAATAACAGTTATTCAAGAATTTTGTTTGCAAGTGTCGTCTGCCTTTCATATTAGGTAAAGGGTTAAGAAAGAGAACACTATTCTAACCAGAGCACTCCATGATTACGAGGAGTTGCCAAAGTAGGATCATCTTCATTGACTCTGGAAGTTAACCGTGTGACACAAGACATATGGAACTTATGTGCGAAGAGAAAATGATAATTCGTGCGTTTACTGTTGAAGAGTGAGGTTGTTTGAGGCAGAACTGTGAATGATGGATGACCTACACATAAAAATCCACTAGAAAGAATGCCAGAGAAATGTGGACTTGCCAGGAACTAGACAAAATGAGTCGCACGATGGAAGAAATCGTCAAAGAAACCTAGACCAATGCATTGCAGTTGTTACATCGAAGAAACCAAGATTTCACCATCCACCAACTTCAGCGGCGAATATATTTCGGTTTAACAGACGCCTCAGTCAGCATTCAGTAACTCGAGTAAAATTGCTAACCGGAAAAGACCACGGCTCATATTTAACCCTTTACCTAACGTAACGCCCAAAACCGGCCAGCGCTATTCACAAAAATCGCCCATTAATTTTCATTATTTTATTCATTTTTTGTCCCAAAAACATAGGTTATGACCCCTCCCTCGTTGGAACGAGCTCGTTCCAATGAGGGGTCATAACCTATGTTTTTGAGACAAAAAATGAAAAAGATTAGTTATTCAAGAATTTTGTTTGCAAGTGTCGTCTGCTTTTCATGTTAGGTAAGGGGTAAAGACTTCCATCAAGAATAACGTACAGAAGAGTAGTGTTGCTGCTCATGAAGGGGAAAGCACGAGAGACGCAGTCCACTAAGACAGCATGCAGACCAAGAACAAAGTAACCACTCAAACAAAAACACATTCAGTCACAAGTGAAGTGGAACTCAAAAATACCAGCATGCAGTTCCTAGACAAAGAGAAAGAAAAAAAGGCCGATAGTAACCCACAAAGCTAATATGCCTACGTTCAGGAAGGAACATACCGAATCAAGTATTAAAACCAAGTACCTCTGGAAACAAAAAAAGCATTTCTTGATTATCATTCAGAAGAAGAGGAATAAAATCACATAAGCACAAATTACTCAACGATGTATTCGAGGAGGAAGCAAGAGATTGAGGATCTTCAGACAATTTACTTTTCTTTTCTGCTAATGGTGTAGAGTGATAAATGCAAAAAGGGTAAATATGATCACAGTATTGCAGTGCACAAAATTCAATATAAAACGAATTAAATATTGTGGTAAAACATCGTTGTGGGAGATCCTCGTTGTCCTCGATGGTTCATGGGATGAGAAAGGGACGACTGAAGATAGTCAGATACATTGCTGAAGGAGTGACGTCCTCGTGGGTCGATCCCAAAACACTTAGCTGAAGACTTTTGCAGCAGACGGTGTTCCGGATGAAGCGTTGTTTAAATTCCAAACCAATTTACGATTTGAACTTTGATGGAATGAATTTATCTGTTTTATTGATTATTTATCCAGTGTCGTCGTGTGTGCACGAGATGTTTATTTACTAAACTAGTGGTCGTTAAAAGTTGCCTTAAACAATGACAACTTTTAACGATCACAGGTTTAGTATGTAAGCCTCTCGTGTTCCACGATGTAGGTTTTGGGCAATGGGTGGTGTATTATAGGAACATATACCGTCAATTCATCACAATAATTTATAATGTGGCTCCTCTTAAACTTATACTAAATATAGCGTATGTCCATTCCCAGAATGCAACACTGACCATTTACCCAAAGCACACGATATTAAAATGTATTACATTAATTCTTTTTCTTTATTTGTCCAACTTTCAACAGAACTATACAATGTGAACCTCATTAGAATGAGCTCGGCCGGGTCGTTCCGATGAAAGGGTTACGTGATATGTTTTTTGTTAACATATTTTGAAAAATAATTATGTTGCGACTACTCAATTTGTGCATTACGCGGGATGATGTGGTCGAGTCGTTAGGTAACAGATTAAAACCGAAATATTTCTTTAGCGACACGAAAGCGGGTTAGCAGAACAGACTTGTGCATATGGTGAAGAGACGTTAGTGAGAAATTAGAAAGTTACGTTTGAAAATGACATTCGCAATATTTTCACAGAATGAAAGAATTCTGGGGAATATATTCGTTGTTGGGCACGAACTTATCTTTCGTAGCACGGGAATGGTTTACACTGTACCTATATTGTCAACTCCAACGTTAGTCGTTACGATGAATAAATGTCTACCTCTAATTGATTGGCCGACGATAACTGTTGAATGCAAACATGATGGTGAATATTTTAGAAAGCAGTTTCATTTTGGCGACCTTTTATGTCTAAAATGTTTAAATCTACATGTGCATAAGACAGATATATTTTGCAAACAATTGCTATCATATCTACTCATTCTCTGTCTGAGCTATAGTTTGTGATCATGTTTAATCTGTATACACTTTGTTCGCTATTTGAAGATCGTTAGTACCCATTGACGCCAAGGTGGGCTTTAATCCTGAATTACTAAGCAGTAGAATTGATCTATATCTCGTCCAATTATCAGAGTATTTTCTGATGGCTAATTCAGTGTATACATTTGAAATATATAGATTAATTGGCATGTTTTACAGCCTCTATGAGTTGTGTGCCTGTCGTTCTGTGTATCTCAGGCATTATGCATATGACTGATGATTAAATTATTACATAACTTCTCAATAAAACTGAAATGTACAGTTAAAACTAGAAGTCCTGTCATGAAATGCGCACAAATAGCACGTTGATATGCGCGTTAATGTACGCGTTATGGCCCCAGTAAAGCTATCAAATTCTGCACATATGGCCTGTGCACAAGCAATGTTTCCGCCAATGGACCTCCAGGTAACCCGGAGGTCCATTGGCAGAACATTGCTTGTGTTTGCTATGAGTAACCAGGAGAACCTGCCGTGCTTTGGATGCCATTCGATATGGCAATTGCGCGAAATTCCAACGCGCAATTAAGCCTAGACAAGCGCACTATTCGTGACAGGACTTCTAGTTTTAACTGTAGTACAGTCGTCTTGGACTGGTTGTAATCCACACGTGGGCAGTGATGTCCACCCATTGGTTTCCCAAGTAATAAACATCATCATCAGCAAAATTTTAATTAAGGAAGTACAAGGTTGTACCCGGTGCTTCACTAATTAAATTGTTGATGATTATTCCTATAATTTGTGTTTGAATCTAATATTATTGCATCCCTGGAAATATCACCCACCCCACATGGAAAGCGACAAATCCCAGGCGGGCGTACTGTAGACTTTCGACTAAGGGGAATACATTGCACCTTGACATTTTTATATGTCTACATCAGTGTACAGAGTAAGGCCCGTTAAGTCGCGATCGAATCGAATTTAAACCGAATCACGTAAAATGTTCGAAACCGAATCATGCCTCGAATCGAATCCACCTCCAGATTGTTACGATTCTTTTAGCCATCTTTGTAGTGGTGGCCTTTCTCCCATGTGAACTCGGATTTGACTATTCTGTACCGCCGACACGTTAGTTCAATCAGATGTACCCATCACCAATTTATTCAGATGACATTAAAAACCGATTGCCCACGTGGAGGCACATTGGAACTGGGTACTAAGGAGTACTTAACCTTGATGTTGCACTTGCCTTGGTTTTGGTCCTCGATAACCCCAAACTCCTTTCTCCGGTAGTACTAAAATGAGACCGCAGGAAGAAAATGAGACCGCAACAGGCCGCAGGCAATGTATGGGGGTAGAGCCTCAAAATAAACGCTACTTGGCCATATACGCTGTACACAATATATATTCGAAGTTTGGAACCGATATTTTAACGTTAACCCATAAGATTCCACTTTTAATGTATAGCTCGACATCCGTCTTGCGGTCTCTCTTTTTCGAAACTAGGGACAAAGAGTCTGCAAGTAATCTACATTAGGGCTGTCACGATATTTCGATTAATCGACTGTTGATCGGTCACGGCGAAATCGATTAGTATTTTTCGTTGTCGAATAATCGGTAAATTGTATCCCGTTTTAGACGTTTAATAATTAAAAGAAAATTTGATGAAAAAACTATCGTTTCTAAAGGTAAAGAGTTAAGAACATCGATGTTAAACCCCCAAGAAGCTGTTGGAAGCAATTGTCTTTCAGGTACATTCATCAAAGCTTTCATGTTCTGAACTTTTAAACCGTCAGTGTAATAATCAAGACCGGTCGGCAGTTGCGAAGTTCGCAACTGCCGACCGGTCTTGATTGTTACACTGACGGTTCAAAAGTTCAGAACATCAAAGCTTTGAATGTACCTAAAAAGGGATCGTCTTCGTTGTTTCCTTGAGGTAAGTCAGCTGACTTGAAATTCATGTTTATCGACTTCAAAGAGGGGGGGGGGGGGGGGGCATTTAGGTACGATTAATCGATTATCATCGATTATTTGCGACGATTAATCGATTCCTAAATTTAAAAATCGTGACAACCCTAGCTGTGTGGTTTATGGTTCTGCGAGAAAAGCCTACCTCAAACCACTTGATAAAATTCATAATAGTGGTATTAGAATTAGCTTAGGTATATTTAAGAACGTTATCAATAGATTCAATGCTTGTTGAGAAAGGGGCGCCTTCTCTTGAGAAGCGCAGGGTTAAATTGCCACCTCAATATGTTTCCAAATTATTGGCTAGCTCGTAGCACCCTGCGAATCGGTCAGTTTCGATTCGAATCGATTCTCGAATCAAATCGAGTCTATGAATCGACTTCTGGGAGTCTTGAAGATGGCCGATACGGAGAGGGAAGGGGGGGGGGGGTGTAAACCTGATTGTTCTAACTGTGACCCGACTATATTTATTTATTTATTGATGTTTAAGGTCACATATTTATGCACAATGGCTAATCATGACCCTGACAGTTTTACGGGTGGAGGAAGCCGGAGTACCCGGGGAGAACCACCGAGCAACGACGAGCTGCTGCCAGCTCCCCAACATCGTAACTCCGCACTGCAGCACAGGCAGGGTTAGATTGGTTGAAGACATGCGTACCATCGACGTGCAGTACGCCTTAGTACACGGCGTCATCGTGCCCTCACACAAGGACACAACGCGGTTGCCGCAGGTGGGATTCGAACCGAGAACCTCTCGGCTTGCAGCCTGCACCTCTACCTATTGAGCCACCGCGCTCCCCAAGTCCCGACTGGTAAAATATTCCAGCTACATCATCAAGGTATGCTTTCCTGAAAATCATGTCTTAATGATGAAGTTAGAAGACTATTACCCATGAACTGGTGCGAAACTAACCAGAACTAAGCACTGCACTTGACTAACCGTTAGCAACAGCTCATTGACAACATATTTTGGAAACTTTAACAGCGGTAGAGACTTGTGAGACTGGAATTGGAGTGGGTGGTGTCATGGGTCAGGTGCTATTTACGTTAATACCAATGAAATTACACTCTGTCTTTATTCTCAGCATTATTTACGTACCAATTCCATCAGAACTGTGCGTTATTTAACCCTTTGATACTTGTTTACGTCTTATGACGTACAAAATCAAACAGCGCGTTGATACTTGGTGGTCATTTGTTTTGTTATTATTTTTAGATTTTTTAAAGTTTTAACCCCAATTCCTATTTTCTCCCGAATAGTGCCCAGTGACAACCAAATGTTATCGCCCTTAAAATACTAATATAGTACTGTTGGCAAGACTTCTTAACTGGTTGAGTGCTAGAACCCACTGTCAGGGCTTTCAAAAAAGAGGATAGCAGAGCAAAAGCCAATACTTTCCTTGCTTACATTTCATATTCAGTCAAACACAAATAATATTTTGTTTATATAAATTTGTTTTATTATAAATTATTGGAGAGTGCCTCTGGGCACTCTCCAATAATTTGTGATAAAAAAGTTTTGAATAACAAATTCAGAACACCAAAAATAATCTAGCCCTCAACCAGTTAATCACTAATGTGAAAAATATCTTGTTATTTGTACTTTCCGACGTTTGACGTCGAATTTTGAAAAACGTTTAAGAAACTGAATTCCCAGTGACGTTTGGACATCAGGATAATTAAAGTCTCGAAGGGTTAAGACGACGACATTAACTAATACCAAGCTTTATCTATTGACTAAAGTGAATTTGTTTGATTTGATTGGTTGATAGATACGTGGTATGAGACCAAATTCATTGAAACCCACGATACGTCCGCTCAGCCAATGACAAATTTCCCATACCCAGTGGAAGCCTCGTTCCGAAATCTACAAATTGTCCATAACCCGTAGAAGACGCGTTCATCGAAATCAATTTATTTTATCAAAACAGAAACCTGTATGGCTCAACAATGGAAGACAAAAGATCTCATGCTGTGTGTCAGACATGAACTAGTTTGTACTTCTAAAACGGGAAGTCAATAGATAAATTCGTCCTCATGGGATACGGCTGGCTTCGGGGTAGGTAAAAACCCGTACCACGTGATCAGACACGGGGTAACTAATAATATTCACGTGTAAAGATTCGAAATGAAACAAATCGGGATGCTGATTTCGATTTCGAATCGAATCTCAAAGCTTCGCAGTCCCAACCAGCTTGTCAAACCCCGCTTTTAATTATATATCAGAGCAGGGGGGGGGGGGGGTGGGGGGCACCAAAAATTTGCAAGACGTGGCGTGGGGGTGGGTGGGTCTCTTGAGTGCGCCAAAAATCTGCATTTCCAACTTGTGCAATTTTTTTGAATTTTTTTAAAAATATATAGACAATAAACATATAGTGTGTTTTTATATCTGTGTTATACAACTCGTTGAAATATGGTTTATTTTTTCGAGGCTTCGCCGAGAAAAAATAAACCATATTTCAACGAGTTGTATAACACAGATATAAAAACACACTATATGTTTATTGTTTTTATCTGATAACAAACAGACACCCGTCTCGTGCGTCTACCCGACTTATATATGCTTCCCACGGGCCTCCAAAGAAAACCAGTCTACGAGACAAGAGAAATAGGACAAGACGCATAGAGTTGTGTCCCTTACATTACAAAATCGATGACGGCGATTGTAAAGTGCGATTGCACTTCTTGCATCATGTAACTGCGCTGAAACAAAATAAATTTCAACTATTTTATTAACAGTAACAAAACGGTGTTTCAGTAGATTTATTCTTTTTTTGACATAGTTCCAGTTTTCTTCCGTGTTTTATGCTGTAGTCCCAATATAACAAATAATGTTGCGTTTGTTTACATTTTTTACGAAGTGTTTTTTTTTCAGGTAGAGCAGACGAACTTTTAATTAGCGCAGTTCCGCGAGTACTTTTGATCGAGGCCGTGACTATAAACGCAGTCGCCGCATACTAATTACTATTAACATTCAAGTAATTTCTACAATGTTTTGAAGCAAAATTTTAGGTTGCCTTTATTGAAGCAAAATAAATAAGAAATGACACCATCAGAGGATTTTGACAAAGTGCAATAAGCGTACAATTAAAACCTGCCCTGTGATATAACGATGTTTCATGAATGAATGAATGAAAATGGAAATGAAAGAGGTCAGAGGTCGTTCGCATAAATTATAATTATATACAACACCCGTTGTATATACTTCAAGTATATACAACGGTTGTTATACTCTATGGTTATCAGATAAATCAATATATCAGCTAATATATACCATCATTTGTGTTTCAAACCTTAAAGATGATGTACATCACACTCTTTACATAAATACAACATCAGGAGGCTTTATATGTGAGAATATTGGGCTTAATATGGGAAAATGTCACACGTTAGTAGGGGGCGGGTGTCTTGTTCGAAATGTAGAAAGTGTGCAGACAATCGTTTGGGAAAATTCTCTCTGATGCACTAAATTCAACCCAAGTTATTTATTTATTAATAGAATGTATATGGATAGAAAAGGAAAGTAGCAAAGACCTGAGAATACTGACAGAACAATTCAAATGGAAATTTGTTCCCGTATATGCACACCTGCTCTGGCCAAGCCTGATAATGAACAGCTTGTCATTTGTAGATTGGGGCCCACAGCAGCCCACAGAGGTTTAAATTGGTGGTACCAGTTTAAGAACATTATGAACCCCCCCCCCCCCCCCCCCTAAAGACAGCTGTGCCTACTAAGGTTATAAGTTTATTTTGGATGTTAATGGGAGAGTGGGGGTGGGTGTCTGAGAACGGTAGTAGAAAATTTGCACGTAGGGGTGGGTGGGTGTAAAAAAGAGCTGAATAAAAAATAGGACGTCACGTCTTGCAAATTTATAGTGCCCCCGCCCCCCTACTCAGAGCCTCAAAATGTTGAGTTGTTTTAACAGACACCAGAAACATATTCCTCCCTTCCCTTGCGAATAAGAATTACACCCCCATGTGGAATCAGCCATGCTTGAACCGTTAGCCACATATTCCCCCGTGGCATCTTAGAAAACCTTCTGTTATATATTGGACCTTGCTTCTTCAAAATAATCTGATACAAACTCTCAACAAAATTATTATGCCTCACGTTTGTAACATCTGTGGTGATCGGTTAATTTGACACCTTCTAAAAGTCATAGTACTGGAGTTTTGGGGCAAATCACGGGTACTATCGGAACGTTCTTCCCTGAAGACAAGAGAACAAAGAAAATGTAAGCTCCACTTCCATTGATCAGCGTTGATTACGCACGCTCTGATTGGAATTTCTCAACATCAAACGCTGGCGCCGTGTCCGTTTAACTTTTTTCGTCACCGATAGACACAAACTTACCAACAAATATGTCATCTTCAGTGGGTGTGTTTTCAATTTTAACTGCAAACATTGAATTCAAAAGAATCAGAAATATTAAAAACTCACGTGTTGTTCACCACTTCAGTGAATCCCGAATATGAGTTATGACTTCAATCAATTATATTTCCACAAGTTTAGTACTCCTCTACCTCACTGAGCCTCCGCCTCAAGTTCAAAATAAATTGTTTCACTCCGCTTAATTAATTAACTGTCGTCGTACAAGAAACATGAATTTATATTCCATTAATTTATACCTCTTATCACACAAGCATTAACAATGAATTATAACATGAACAACAGGATGCAGTTGTAAACACTGGTATTTGGTGATACAGAAACTCCCAAAGCGACGGGACTTGTGACAAGTCATTTTCGAAGAGACTTCATTCGTTCGAAATGACGTCATGTTTTTTGATTCGACTACATTGTTATTACAAGATTGATGGCATGTTGCAGTTAATGCTTAACAATGAAAGTTATCTTTTGTTCGGCATAATAAAATAATTAGAACGTTTCTTTTCATGTTCTATCGGTCGATAGTACCTTGGTTTGTGTGATTTCTGAAATAAAACCTGAAGCAGCTGCTGCTTCAGGTTTTATTTCAGAAATCACACAAACTCAGGTACTATCGACCGATAGAACATGAAAAGAAACGTTCTAATATTATAATTTATCTAACAATCATATAGATTTTGGTTCGAAAAACACAAGAAACGGTACGTATCACATAATGTGTTCCGATTCCGTATCATATAGACGACTCATTCTATTTCCGTATCACATAGATTCAACTTCCGGTAAACACCGCGCTATGACAAATAATAACGTTATATGCATTGTTATTACGCATTAAAATATGAAATTCAAAATTTTGACCAATTCCAACCCAATTTAAACTGAAAAACTAAAAACAGGCGTTATGTAACGGGATTGTTAGATAAATGTATTATCACGACCAAATGCATGTCCTGTAATTTGTATCAGATTCTCGGTCGTGTTTACAATCGGATCACAACTCGCCCTGACGGGCTCGTTGCGATCTGATTGTAAACACGACCTCGAATCTGATACAAATTACAGGACATGCACATGGTCATGATAATGTAGAAATATCGAAGTTAAATCTAAGTATAGTGGATATCAAAAGATCCATAAATAATGATATAAAGAAGGTGGCAAAGTATCATCGCCCGTTGTTGCTGATGATCACATCATCTCTATCAGAATACCAAATAAAACTTATATTTTCATAGCGGAAGTTAAAGCTTTACGAATTGGCGCTTGAACACATTAAGAATGTACAGGGAAGGAAATCGATCATATTTTTCGATTCGCATTCTTCCGTGCTAGCTTTACACAACCTCAAATTGAAGAACCCTCTCATTTTGGAACTTCGTGGTGAGAAGTCAAATACTACCATGTCTGACCAATATGATGATATCGAGTTTTGCTGGTTACCAGGACATGCTGCTATCTCTGGTAAACACCAGAACAGACAGTGTGATACAAAGGCCTTAACCAGGCCAATCCCTGTTTTTAGGACTCCATTCAGTCAATACATTAAATATATCTGGCAGTCTGAATGAGATGGTGCGGAGGGCGCAACATTCCGAAACGCATTGGCTGTACCATGGCTCGACCTTGTGAGAGAAATGTTGGAATGTCATTCATGTAAATATCCGGGTTCATGACGAATGAGAGAAAATAATTTAAAATGTTGTGCGAGAGAAGTTTCAGGCCTAGGTGGTGAATTATTTTACGGGGCCCATGCTGTTTGGCATTCTCAAGCTTATAGTGTAGTGTCTCATAGATTTATGCAACTGTGTTGTTGAAACGCTCATTGGTTACAAAAAGTGTCTCCGTTGCTTCCATCTTGGATATAAATGAACAATGCTCACCAAATACAAATGCAAGGTCTACAAAATCTCAACACCTTGCAATCACCAATGGCTTTATAAAATAAATATACTTTGAGAAAATATGATGATGATGTGCATATTTTTCACGACAATAAGAACTGAATATTTACTTTTTTGTTATCATTTTGTTATTATTGACTAAACGCAGGGACGGAGGTTGGAAGGTTTAGACCGTGTTACTCAGGGGCGGATTGGGCCAAGAAAAGTTACCGGAAAATGAACCAAGGCGGACCCCGGACCAGACGAAAATTTAGTTTTTTCGAACTGAACGAATGCTCCTTCCTTGCAGCTGAGAGATCAATGGCAGTTCTGGCAGGGGACATTTCAATGGCATTTCTGTATCATTTTCGTCACTCACTCAGAATGAGTGATATCAATAGGGGTGCGCATGCGCGGACCATAGTTCGGCCCAATGGGAGAAGATTTTGATTTTTCAAATAAACAGAACTCTGTGTGACCCCCCCCCCCCCCCCCCCAATGGCAGACTAAACTCCTGATATATCGAAGTGTTCTCTATGTGGACTGCCAATGGCAGCCCACATAGAGAATATTTCAATATACGCGCATTGTATGCAATCCGATCCATTTCGCAATCCGAAATGTCAGGCACCAACAGGTGTTGGGCTGCATCAACGTTGGCGGTCCCAGAGGTCACCCAAAAAGGAGCCCACCGGGAAATTTTACCAGTGAGCAATGCGGTGAGTCCGCCTCTGGTGTTACTAGTCCTCCTAGTCCTCCTTCTTGATAAACATAACGGGGTTTGATGAAGTCATAGTTGTTAAAGGTTGACGCAATCTTTGACGTGTGGAATGGGGGTTTGCGTTCTAACGTTTTGTGCTGATTTACAAACAATCCAGATGTGTGGAGATCAGTGTGGAAAACGTAGAGTCTGTGTTGTCAATGCGACAGTAGGGAAAGTGTGAACGAGGGAAACCGAGACATGCTGGAGATATCCAAAACTGGTACAGACCAAGTTACGAAAAACAATTCTTTCTTTGTGATATGTAGACATTTTTCAAATTTGGACTGTAAAACATCAATATTTCCCCAAATTACCTGCGGGAAATTAATTCAAGTATATACAGATAACAGCTTGAGTTCTCCATGGGACGGTATTTGAGACCCTGACTTCTCGTTCACATATTACTGGCGGGTTTCGTCTGTTGCATTGGACGACTAGTGCTGAATGCTCTGGCTCAGGTCTGTTTTTTCCAAAATCCCCGCGGGATCAGTCCGACCCCCTCCCCTCCACGCCTTCTCACTGGTGCTGGAACAAGCACTCCACAAACTCATGGACTAAACTGAAGTTTGTAATAGTAATGTTGTTCACTAAATTGTAAAAAATATAAAATTTGCTAGACACGAACGATCGAATGAGATTTTACCGAGGGAATGGTGTAGTATTCCGTGCTTCACCCTCACCATCTCTGATCACAAACTGTTCAACGTCTTCCGGAGCTCCAATGAAGACCTACGCGGAAAGGAAAGGAATTGATTGTTTATGGATTCAATTTTAACAGCTGGTCGAGAAGGGGTATATCTGACAGGTTTTGGACATGTGTGTTCCTTCCTCTTTTCATTTCAAGTCCCAATACATAATTTGATGTACTTGTATGTGCGGTTGTATGGGTGTGGATGTGGGCAGGGAGGGGTGGCAGTTATTAGCCAACATTGTCAACTGCTCTATAATTTATTTGGACACGTGACGTTTATGTTTAATTACATTTTGTGCTCGTGATTATTCACAGCGTGCGTTATGTGTGCTTTCTTGTCTTGATGAAATATGCATGATAATAATTATTCATAATGATTTTTGCGCGAGTATGTCATTGCATTTGGCGTTCACAATTCTAGATATGAAATCCGTAACTCTCTGAACTTCGAATTGCTTCATCGTCTCACGAACTTTGTGCTTATTATAAAATACCTCCGCGTAGGAATTGCGCGAAATTTCCATATCGAATGGCATCCAAAACACGACGGATTTTCCTGGTTGTTAAATCTGGAGGTCCAGTGGCATGACGATGGACGCGCAGAGTGGTGTACTATTTGTGGGTAATTTATGGTAGGACTTCTAGTTATTTATATTATGGCATTTGAAGGGTTTGGTAGTAAATCGTCCTTAGTCTGCTAAATATAAAAAAAAAACTTGCAACTGTATGTATCGTGTTCTCGTGAAAATATATCTTGTTGATATTCAGAATGTTATTTTTTGAGAGAGAGTTAGCAAAACACGTTGTTGGTATTATGTGAGATTTTAATACGGAGGTTTAGGAGATAGGTGTTTGGTCTAACCTAGCCATATGTTAATATAGAAAACAAACTAACAAAATGAATGATAATACGATATCCAACAACAATGAAGACAGAATGAAGGCAGAAACATTACGACATATGGAAATTGACAACATTTGGAGAAAACTAGGCAAATGTGGAACATACCAGACAAGGCAGACTGTTTTTATGTTGCTGTGTTTCCCATCTCTAGCTTGGAGTAAACTGTCTAGTATATTCATTGGTAAGATGACTAATTTGAAAGTTGTATTAGCAAAACAAAGTACTCAGAGATCTGCACATCACACATTTTTCTTTCGAATCGAATCTTGAATGGACTCTTGTCTCTGATATCGATATCGAATTGAATCTCGAATATAATCTCAGTAGACACGTTATTTCATATTGCACCAAACGGAAGTTACGGAACACTCTGATGATCCTTACAAGACTGACTGAACACCTTAAACACAAATAAGTAAATATTCACTGTAGGACCGTCGCTGTAAAATCTATGACTATTATCCATAGTTTTATTTTTTGAAGACTTAATTTGTTACTATTCACGTTCTTTAGAACGTGAATAGTAACAAGTTAAGTCTTCAAAAACTAAATCTATGGATAATTTTCTCTGGCAAAATTCACTACTCCCCTATCAATTAGCCATTGTCAATCACTCAATTAAATATGAATTGAGCCTACATGAATAAATTGTCTAATGTTAATTGTATCCATTTTTTGTGGAAATGTAAAAAATTGAAGTTAGTACGAGAGATTCGAAAAAATCGAATCTTGAGACTGATTCGGGATCGATCTCAAAGCAGGCATCTGATATCGAATCGAATCTTGAATATTCGCAGGACCCTAAAGATATATTTAAGTTCCGTTTGACAGTGGTGAGGTCGTGGATCGATTTTGAAAGTGGAATGCTTGAATCACAGTTTCGAACTTGTGTTGGTGATTCGGATTGTACCAGACCACTGGGTATCTCTCTCACGGATAAACGGCCCGATACGGATCGGAAAACAGGTCGGTCGTCCAGTTTATCCCCCTAGACCAGTCCAGGATGACCCAATAAAGTAGTTTCGAGTTTGACTAACAAGAACATTTTCGACGCTTTCAGAGTATGTAAGAAATGCGGGACTGTGGCCGCAGATTTAGGCGGATGTCAGACATAGTTGGTAAACTGACAGCAAAAATTAAATAATTGTATCAGCATTATAGATTTGTGCAGTACGGTATCCGTGGATTGGTCACTTTCCACGAGTGGGTAACATTTCTACGGATTCAATAAGTTTAGATTCCAAACACTAATTATAGGAATAATATTCAAAAAATTAATTAATGAAGCACCGGGTACAACCCGGTGCTTCATAAATTAAAATTTTGCTGATGATGATTTTTATTACCTGGTAAACGCATGCGTGGACATCAATGCCCACGCTCGGATTACTACCAGTCCACGGTGACTGTACTGTAGCACCGAAATTTTGTATCTCCCGATGCTGCCATTGGAGGAACAGGTCTGATACTCACTCTAAACGGCAATGTATAATATAGTTATTGCATATCGTATGATTTGCACGGTGTGTAACAGAATCCGGAAACTTCTGCCGCGCTTGTGTGAAAACACCATTACAGTCTCAGATTCACAAATGACAGCCAAGTAAGCGTGTTTACTTTGTTGGAAATTTAGTACAACTCGCACTAAATGTGAGGGGCATGATGCTAGTACACAATACAGATATACGTAATTGGGGCGTGGAACTACACTTTTGAAAGTCTTTTGAATTATCTGGATTACACGCTTGTTTTGGAAATACAGCTCTTGGACAAAAGAGACACGGGTTGTAAACTTTATTCAAGTCCCACCCAGCCATACATGATCGAAACAGTAGATTTCCCGTAGTCATTATTTTGAATTGTTAATGATGTAACTGAGTGGTCTTATCTTGAACAACCTAGATTTTCAACTGTAGAGAACTGATTTCCGAGTTATTTCAAATCCGTCATTGTATGTCCCAAGCCCTGGTCGAGAAATGAGGAAGGCGCCCTGTTCTCCAGTGGGACGCATTCTGGAGGTCATAGAGGACAAGATTCTAGGTTGTTGAAGATTTCAGTGGCCCCGTTGGCAATCAGATTGAGGATATTGCCTAACGAATCACCTTATATAAATGTATAAATTGGTCAGGATGTACAGTACGTGGAGTGTGGACTGTAACTAAATCACCCGCGGAGTGGAGTTATCATCCAAGCTATAACTTTCAAATTGTGTACATAATGATATAAAACATAAGCAATGTTTCAGCCAATGGACCTCCGGGTTAAACCCGGAGGTCCATTGGCTGAAACTCTGCTTGTGCTGGTTATGCTTTGCAACAAATTTGCAATTATTGGTTGGGCGGAATATCCACTCTGCGGATGTTTTAGTGATAATACAATCTCCACGTACTGCACTATATAATCTACGCCACAGAAGACGGTAAACAGGCAACACACATAAAGCCGTTTGTTCTGGAAAACAAACATTAAACGCAGGAACTGTTAAAAATGTAAAGAAATTACGCCCAGGCACATTGTTGTTAGAATGTCGCAATGAAAATCAGGCTAAAATTTCACTTACACTCAAAAAGATTGTTGACATGGGGGTGAAGATTTTCCCATAAAGTACTCAATAGTAGTAAAGAGTTTGTTTGAACAAGAGAATTCGTAGGAATTAATGAATTGATAATTGCTAAATAATTATAGTCAGAGGGTGTTACTGGAGCTAAAATAATCGAAATTAAAAGAGAGGGCACAGCAATAAAACTAAGCACCTAAATATTTGCTTTTGCCTCTGCACAACACGAAAATTCATCATGGTGGGGTACAATGATATCAAAATTAATTCGTACGTTCCTAATCCACTTTGATGCTTCAAGTGTCATAGGTATGTTCATGGTCAGAATAAATGCATAGGACATGTTATGGATTTTCCATCATCGAAAGATTGTCCTGTCTGGAAAAGGGATAGATCAATACAGAAAATCAAATACGAAAAAATAATCGACTTTTAAAAAAAAGACCAGGTTCGTAGCAGATATGCCCTGTATGAACACGTCTATTCCATCATTCGCGAAAGGGAAAACATTACCCCAGAAAGCACCAACCCGGTCAATTACATACCATACACCATATACTTAGGTAAACGGCATTCTACCACTTTTAACATAACCTTTTAAAATAAATAAAACAACTGAATGTGACCAAAGTTAGTTCAAACCCCGGCATTTCTCAAATAAACTTTCCAAAAAAAAGAAATATCAAACAAATAGACCGCTACATTTTCGGAGAATTTGTTGTCTGTTAATTGTAATATAGAATTAAAAACAAAAACAGCAAAAGAAGAAAAAATGTCTAATTTACCTCGAACAATTTAGAGGATTGTAATGAACATTTCACTATGGAAGAGTTAAATAAGACTTTGCATGAAACAAAAATGCCTTCACAGGACGCGATAAAATGCACTACCAAATTTTAAAACATCTGTGTAAATCATCACTCGAATTTGTATTCTCAATTTCCAATGACATTTGGTTGACTGGCCAGTTCCCACCTTCTCTGCAATAAGCAAAAATAATTCACATTCCAAAGTTTGATAAAGATCACAGCAACCTAAGTAATTACAGGCTTATTGCGTTAACAAGTTGTCTTTGTAACACCATAGGCAGGATGAATAACGATCAACAAGTCTTGTTTCTGGAATCGAACAATCTACTTACGAATGCTCTGTGTTGTCTCAGAAGCCATAACGTATTGTGAATCGTTTGATTGGACTATATATATATATATATATATATAACAAATGCCTTCGCCAGACAACAACATGTGACCGCCATCTTCATTAATCTGTAGAAACCATACGATAAAACTGGGAAGTATGGGATTTTAAAAGATCTTTTAACATGGGATTCTGAGGGCGTATCCCTCTTTTTATAGAAACTTTTTTCAAGGACCGCCAAATTCAGGTTCGTGTTGGGTCAATATTACTTCATTCGCCCGAACAAGAATTGGGGGTTTCTCGGGGTAGCAATTTAACTGTTATCCTTTTCCCAGGAAAAATCAAAAGCATCACTGACACAGTTGAGAATATGATAGACTATTCATGGTATATTGATGACTTTTTTATCTACGAAAGAAGCAACAACATGTACAGTTAAAAGTAGAAGTCCTGTCACAAAGTGTGCGCTTATCTAGGATTAATTGTGCGTAGGAATTGTGCGCAATTGCCATATCGCATGGCATCCAAAGCACGGCACGTTCTCCTGGTTACTCATGGCAAACACGGGGAATGTTTCTGCCAATAGACCTCCGGGTTACCCGGAGGTCCATTGGCTGAAACATTGCTTGTGCACAGGCCATAATTACAGAATTTGATAGCCTTACTATAGTCATATCGCGTAGATTAACGCGCATATCGACGTTCTATTTGTGCGCATTTCAGGACAGGACTTTTAGTTTTAACTGTACGTCATCGAGGTCAAACGTCAGCTGTGCTTAAATAGATTTTAAAAATGGGCAAATGAAACTGAACTGGTTTTAAGTTCTCAAAGACCAAAACAAATTGTGTACACTTTTTGTATTCTGTTGAAACTTCACTTCCATCCGGAGTTGAAAATAGATGGGAGTACCATTGTTAAGGCTGTTAAAGAAGTGAAATCCTTGGGTTTATTGTTTGACTATAAACTAAACTTCACTTCTTATATTACACAACTAAGAGTGAGATGTAAAAAAATACTTTTTTTTTTTTTTTTTTTTTTTTTTGTCCCGTGGGGGTTGGTCTTATCCAACGGTTCACGGACTGGCGGCCCATCGACGCCATTTGTAATCAATGTTCGGGGGTTGATTTGCCCTCTCGTACATTGGTAGCGTTTTTCTCACAAACCGTTTACTATCCACCATAATATTATTCCAAATGAGGTTCTATCACTAAACCTAATGTGCCAATGATAGAAACTATAGCCCTTACCGTATAGCCCTTACCGAATTGTTGCTTAGTGTATTACTTATTGTATTAATTACGTACTAAACAAAAAGTCGTATCCCTTGTCTACATCATTGTAGAGTGGAGCCCACCGGGAATTTAACCAGTGAGCAATGCGGTGAGTCCGCCTCTGGTGTTACTAGTCCTCCTAGTCCGCCTTCTTGATAAACATAACGGGGTTTGATGAAGTCATAGCTGTTAAAGGTTGACGCAATCTTTGACGTGTGGAATGGTGGGTTGCGTTCTGACGTTTTGTGCTGATTTACAAACAATCCAGATGTGTGGAGATCAGTGTTGAAAACGTAGGGTCTGTGTTTTCAATGCGACAGTAGGGAAAGTGTGAACGAGGGATACCGAGACATGCTGGAGATATCCAAAACTGGTACAGACCAAGTTAGGAAAAACAATTCTTTCTTTGCGATATTTGGACATTTTTCAAATTTGGACTGTAAAACATCAATATTTCCTCAAATTACCTGCGGGAAATTATTTCAAGTATATACAGATAACAGCTTGAGTTCTCCATGAGACATTTGAGACCCTGACTTCTCGTTCGCATATTACTGGCGGGTTTCGTCTGTTGCATTGGACGACTAGTGCTGAATGCTCTGGCTCAGGTCTGTTTTTCCAAAATCCCCGCGGTATCAGTCCGACCCCCTCCCCTCCACGCCTTCTCACTGGTGCTGGAACAAGCACTCCACAAACTCATGGACTAAACTGAAGTTTGTAATAGTAATGTTGTTCACTAAATTGTACAAAATATAAAATTTGCTAGACACGAACGATCGAATGAGATATTACCGAGGGAATGGTGTAGTATTCCGTGCTTCACCCTCACCATCTCTGATCACAAACTGTTCAACGTCTTCCGGAGCTCCAATGAAGACCTACGCGGAAAGGAAAGGAATTGATTGTTTATGGATTCAATTTTAACAGCTGGTCGAGAAAGGGTATATCTGATGAGTTTTGGACATGTGTGTTCCTTCCTCTTTTCATTTCAAGTCCCAATACATAATTTGATGTACTTGTATGTGTGGTTGTATGGGTGTGGGTGTGGGCAGGGAGGGGTGGTAGTTATTAGCCAACATTGTCAACTGCTCTATAATTTATTTGGACACGTTTATGTTTAAGTACATTTTGTGCTCGTGATTATTCACAACGTGCGTTATGTGTACTTTCTTGTCTTGATGAAATATGCATGATAATAATTATTCATAATGATTTTTGCGCGAGTGTGCCATTGCATTTGGCGTTCACAATTCTAGATATGAAATCCGTAACCCTCTGAACTTCGAATTGCTTCATCGTCTCACGAACTTTGTGCTTATTATAAAATACCTCCCCGTAGGAATTGCGCGAAATTTCCATATCGAATGGCATCCAAAACACGACAGATTTTCCTGGTTGTTAAATCTGGAGGTCCAGTGGCATAACGATGGACGCGCAGAGTGGTGTACTATTTGTGGGTAATTTATGGTAGGACTTCTAGTTATTTATATTATGGCATTTGAAGGGTTTGGTAGTAAATCGTCCTTATTCTGCTAAATATAAAAAAAAAACTTGCAACTGTATGTATCGTGTTCTCGTGAAAATATATCTTGTTGATATTCAGAATGTTATTTTTGAGAGATAGTTAGCAAAACACGTTGTTGGTATTATGTGAGATTTTAAATCGGAGGATTAGGAGATTGGTGTTCGGTCTAACCTAGCCATACGTTAATACAGAAAACAAACTAACAAAATGGATGATAATACGATATCCAACAACAATGAAGACAGAATGAAGGCAGAAACATTACGACATATGGAAATTGACAACATTTGGAGAAAACTAGGCAAATGTGGAACATACCAGACAAGGCAGACTGTTTTTATGTTGCTGTGTTTCCCATCTCTAGCTTGGAGTCAACTGTCTATTATATTCATTGGTAAGATGACTAATTTGAAAGTTGTATTAGCAAAACAAAGTACACAGAGATCTGCACATCACACATTTTTCTTTCGAATCGAATCTTGAATGGACTCTTGTCTCTGATATCGATATCGAATTGAATCTCGAATAGAATCTCAGTAGACACGTTATTTCATATTGCACCAAACGGAAGTTACGGAACACTGTGATGATCCTTACGTGACGGAGTGAACACCTTAAACACCAATAACTAAATATTCTCTGTAGCACCGTCGCTGAAAGAGCTAGGCCTATCGTCCATAGTTTTAGTTTTTGAAGTCCTAACTTGTTACTATTCACGTTCTTAAGAACGTGAATAGTAACAAGTTAAGCCTTCAAAAACCAAAACTATGGATAATGTTCTGGGCCAACACCTTAAACACAAATAAGTAAATATTCACTGTAGGACCGTCGCTGTAAAATCTAGGACTATTATCCATAGTTTTATTTTTTGAAGACTTAATTTGTTACTATGCACGTTCTTTAGAACGTGAAGAGTAACAAGTTAAGTCTTCAAAAACTAAATCTATGGATAATTTTCTCTGGCAAAATTCACTACTCACCTATCAATTAGCCATTGTCAATTCCTCAATTAAATATGAATTAAGCCTACGTGAATGAATTGTCTAATGTTAATTGTATCCATTTTTTGAGGAAATGTAAAAAATTGAAGTTAGTACGAGAGATTCGAAAAAATCGAATATTGAGACTGATTCGGGATCGATCTCAAAGCAGGCATCTGATATCGAATCGAACCTTGAATATTCGCAGGACCCTAAAGATATATTTAAGTTCCGTTTGACAGTGCTGAGGTCGTGGATCGATTTTGGAAGTGGAATGCTTGAATCACAGTTTCGAACTTGTGTTGGTGATTCGGATTGTACCAGACCACTGGGTATCTCTCTCACGGATAAACGGTCCGATACGGATCGGAAAACAGGTCGGTCGTCCAGTTTATCCCCCCTAGACCAGTCCAGGATGACCCAATAGAGTAGTTTCGAGTTTCACTAACAAGAACATTTTCGACGCTTTCAGAGTATGCAAGAAATGGGGGACGGTGGCCGCAGATTTTAGCAGATGTCAGACATAGTTGGTAAACTGACAGCAAAAATTAAATAACTGTATCAAGTATTACAGATTTGTGCAGTACGGTATCCGTGGATTGGTCACTTTCCACGAGTGGGTAACATTTCTACGGATGCAATAAGTTTAGATTCCAAACATTAATTATAGGAATAATCATCAAAATTTTAATACAACCCGGTGCTTCATAAATTAAAATTTTGCTGATGATGATTTGTATTACCTGGTAAACGCATGCGTGGACATCACTGCCCACGCTCGGATTACTACCAGTCCACGGTGACTATACTGTAGCACCGAAATTTTGTATCTCCCGATGCTGCCATTAGAGGAACAGGTCTGATACTCACTCCAAACGGCAATGTATAATATAGTTACTGCATATCATATGATTTGCACGGTGTGTAACAGAATCCGGAAACTTCTGCCACGCTTGTGTGAAAACACCATTACAGTCTCAGATTCACAAATGACAGCCAAGTAAGCGTGTTTACTTTGTTGGAAATTTAGTACAACTCGCACTAAATGTGAGGGGCATGATGCTAGTACACAATACAGATATACGTAATTGGGGCGTGGAACTACACTTTTGAAAGTCTTTTGAATTATCTGGATTACACGCTTGTTTTGGAAATACAGCTCTTGGACAAAAGAGACACGGGTTGAAAACTTTATTCAAGGCCCACCCAGCCATACATGATCGAAACAGTAGATTTCCCGTAGTCATTATTTTGAATTGTTAATGATGTAACTGAGTGGTCTTATCTTGAACAACCTAGATTTTCAACTGTAGAGAACTGATACGCATTATGTAGGTCATATAGGACAAGATTCTAGGTTGTTGAAGATTACATTGGCCCCGGTTGGACAGTCAGCATTGAGGATATTGCCCAACGAATCACCTCATAAAAATGTATAAATTGGTCACGATGTACAGTACGTGGAAAGTGGAATGTAACTAAATCACCCGCGGAGTGGAGTTATCACCCAAGCAATAACTTTCAAATTGTATACATAATGATATAAAACCCAAGCAATGTTTCACCCAATGGACCTCCGGGTTAAACCCGGAGGTCCATTGGCTGAAACTTTGCTTGTGCTGGTTATGCTTTGCAACAAATTTGCAATTATTGGTTGGGCGGAATATCCACTCTGCGGGTGTTTTAGTGATAATACAGTCTCCACGTACTGCACTATATAATCTACGTCACAGAAGTCGGTAAACAGGCAACACACATAAAGCCGTTTGTTCTGGAAAACAAACATTAAACGCATGAACTGTTAAACATGTAAAGAAATTACGCTCAGGTACATTGTTGTTAGAATGTCGCAATGAAAATCAGGCTAAAATTTCACTTACACTCAAAAAGATTGTTGACATGGAGGTGAAGATTTTCCCATAAAATACTCAATATTAGTAAAGAGGTTGTTTGAACAAGAGAATTCGTAGGAATTAATGAACTGATAATTGCTAAAGAATTATAGTCAGATGGTGTTACTGGAGCTAAAATAATCGAAATTAAAAGAGAGGACACAGCAATAAAACTAAACACCTAAACATTTGCTTTTGCCTCTGCACAACACGAAATTCATCATGGTGGGCTACAATGATATCAAAATTAATTTGTACGTTCCAAATCCACTTTGATGCTTCAAGTGTCATAGGTATGTTCATGGTCAGAATAAATGCAAAGGACATGCTATGGATTTGCCATCATCGAAAGACTGTCCTGTCTGGAAAAGGGATAGATCAATACAGAAAATCAAATGCGAAAAAATAATCGACTTAAAAAAAAGACCAGAGATTTCGTAGCAGATATGCCCTGCATGAACACGTCTATTCCATCATTCGCGAAAACATTACCAGAAAGCACCAACCCGGTTAATTGCATACCATACATCATATACTTAGGAAAACGACATTGTACCAATTTTAACAGAACCTTTTACAATAAATAAAACAACTGAATGTGACCAAAGCCAGTTCAATCCCACTAAATTCACAGCAAAAAAATATAAAAAATTCCAAAATCTGAAAATTACATTTAGACAGCGCACCAAAAATGTCACAGAACACTGTTGCGAAGAATATGTTTGATGCTTTTGAATGCATGGATTTTGAGGATAAAGTAGATACGTCTGCGTTCATCTAAGCGTAGGTCGCCGATTAAAAAAAAATCAAGCAGAAATACTGGACAATTTCTCCCATACGAACGCCACAGAAATCACCACCTAAACATGGCTAATAGACCCCATAATAATATAATGGAACGGAATTGCCGGGGTTTTAAAGCTAATGTTAATTAATTGGGCATTCTAAGCCAAAATATAACCCTGTTGGCTACTTTGTGCTTCCTTGAAGTGGCACTAAAGAAACCTGATACTCGGGATTATTTAGATTTTAAGCATTATAGAGGATCTCAAACGAGTGATGTTTGGATTTTGATGAATTTGATTCACAACGAGCCTTTAGGCGAGTTGTGAATCGAATTCATCAAACGAGTTTCAAAAAATCTTATATCCAAACATCACGAGTTAAAGATTCTGTAATATCACATGAAATTTCGAATGTTTTTTACACTTTTTATTTAACCCTTTACCCAACGCAGACGATATCAACATTTATTATTTTAAATTATTTCAACGAAACCAACTCGACGAGCTTGTTCCAACGAGCGGTCACATGATATGGTTTTGTTGAATTTTTTTGAAAAATAATATTTTTTCAACTGCTGAATTTGCATATTACGCGGGCGGATGCGGGCGATTCGTTGGGTAAAGGGTTAATTCATTGTCGCTACATTCTCCCAAAACAACCGACAATCAGTTTGTTGGCTCAGACGCTTCACACCCTGACGTCATGAATGCGCTTTACTTGCTCATGTTGTCGTAATTGACGTAATGTGAACTACGCACAAGAATACAATGCTGCTTCTATGGGACCACGCGCCGATTAGACACTAGTTGATAATCAGGAAATAAGACATGGGCTGTTACGTCGAAATTAACAACGTTTCATGTGATATGTATCTTATAATGCTCGGAAAGATGCTATTCACCTTCATGTTCGTGGAACGGCTTTCTTAGTTAGAAATTGGCCATTGCGTATCTGTCCTAGTTAGAAATTCGCCTCTCTGTACTTTTACAAACAAACTTACAGACAGTAGTTGTACGCCTAACTTTAGATAAGACAGTTACGTTACAATCTGGTTACGTTTCACCAAGTAAAATCCTACAACTGAATTGTCTTGAACTACTGGTTCATATGTTTCCTTGGGTGATTCCACGCACATGACCCACCTTGGGGGAATTTCTGGAGTCACGAAGATGTAAAGGGTAAAACCGTGGAAAAATGTATTGCTAAATATACCTTGTGTTTATTCTATGATGGATCGGACACTTACCTGCGTCCGCCATTGGGTTCGTACACGTCAATTAAACTTACAATAGCATACCATTCTATCTTCCTTGATTTTTTTCTGGGACGGTTGAAGATGACTTATGGTTAGAGTGACAACTTTCTAATGCATTGCAACGGCGGAAGGTGTCTGAATGCCCCAGCGGGCCTTTGTTCGGAAGAGAAATCTGCAGAAAGTTCTGATCAATTAGACCAATTTACTAAATAATTGTTTAAACATTTCAGATACAGCCATTTCAAAACCATTGGCAAATCAAAACGTTTCACCATACAATGGTTTGATGATGCTTACAAACGGGCTATAAAGGATCGCAAGAAAACTGAACGAGAATTTAATAAGCCACCAGCAACAAATCATGTTGACAATCCGGCATGGCGAAGCCCACTTATTACCCCTTCACCCAACACAGACGATATCAAACTTTATTATTTTGAATATAATTTAAAAAAAAAATTAAACAAAAGTCAACAAAACCATATCATGTGACCCCTCTGAACAAGCTCGACGATTTCGTTCCAAAGAGGGGTCACATGATATGGTGTTGTTGAAATGTTTAGAAAAATAGTATGTTTTCAGCTGCTGAATATGCATATCAGGCGGGAGGGTGTGGCCGATTCGTTGGGTAAATGGTTAAACAAAAAAAAAAAAAAAAGTTCTTATGAAATTTATGTTTTTAAATTTAACCACCATAAAAGTATCAAGAACATTTGTATAATGATTAAATAATTAAAAGTAAAGAAGTAAACTTAAATGAACAACACCTGGAAGATAACAACACACTGATTACTTGAAAAAAGAAATATCAAACAAATAGACCGCTTCATTTTCGGAGAATTTGTTGTCTGAAAATTGTAATATAGAATTAAAAAAAAACAGCAAAAGAAGAAAAAAAGTCTAATTTACCTCGAACAATTTAGAGGATTGTAATGAAAATTTCACTATGGAAGAGTTAAATAACACTTTGCATGAAACAAAAAAGCGTTCATAGGACGCGATAAAATATACTACCAAATTTTAAAACATCTGCCTCGAACTTGTATTCTCAATTTTCAATGACATTTGGTTGACTGGCCAGTTCCCACCTTCTCTGCAATAAGCAAAAATAATTCACATTCCAAAGTTTGATAAAGATCACAGCAACCTAAGTAATTACAGGCTTATTGCGTTAACCAGTTGTCTGTGTAACACCATAGGCAGGATGAATAACGATCAACAAGTCTGGTTTCTGGAATCGAACAATCTACTTACGAATGCTCTGTGTTGTCTCAGAAGCCATAACGTATTGTGAATCGTTTGATTGGACTATATATATATATATATATATATATAACAAATGCCTTCGCCAGACAACAACATGTGACCGCCATCTTCATTAATCTGTAGAAACCATACGATAAAACTGGGAAGTATGGGATTTTAAAAGATCTTTTAACATGGGATTCTGAGGGCGTATCCCTCTTTTTATAGAAACTTTTTTCAAGGACCGCCAAATTCAGGTTCGTGTTGGGTCAATATTACTTCATTCGCCCGAACAAGAATTGGGTGTTTCTCGGGGTAGCAATTTAACTGTTATCCTTTTCCCAGTAAAAATCAAAAGCATCACTGACACAGTTGAGAATATGATAGACTATTCATGGTATATTGATGACTTTTTTATCTACGAAAGAAGCAACAACATGTACAGTTAAAAGTAGAAGTCCTGTCACAAAGTGTGCGCTTATCTAGGATTAATTGTGCGTAGGAATTGTGCGCAATTGCCATATCGCATGGCATCCAAAGCACGGCACGTTCTCCTGGTTACTCATGGCAAACACGGGGAATGTTTCTGCCAATAGACCTCCGGGTTACCCGGAGGTCCATTGGCTGAAACATTGCTTGTGCACAGGCCATAATTACAGAATTTGATAGCCTTACTATAGTCATATCGCGTAGATTAACGCGCATATCGACGTTCTATTTGTGCGCATTTCAGGACAGGACTTTTAGTTTTAACTGTACGTCATCGAGGTCAAACGTCAGCTGTGCTTAAATAGATTTTAAAAATGGGCAAATGAAACTGAACTGGTTTTAAGTTCTCAAAGACCAAAACAAATTGTGTACACTTTTTGTATTCTGTTGAAACTTCACTTCCATCCGGAGTTGAAAATAGATGGGAGTACCATTGTTAAGGCTGTTAAAGAAGTGAAATCCTTGGGTTTATTGTTTGACTATAAACTAAACTTCACTTCTTATATTACACAACTAAGAGTGAGATGTAAAAAAATACTTTTTTTTTTTTTTTTTTTTTTTTTGTCCCGTGGGGGTTGGTCTTATCCAACGGTTCACGGACTGGCGGCCCATCGACGCCATTTGTAATCAATGTTCGGGGGTTGATTTGCCCTCTCGTACATTGGTAGCGTTTTTCTCACAAACCGTTTACTATCCACCATAATATTATTCCAAATGAGGTTCTATCACTAAACCTAATGTGCCAATGATAGAAACTATAGCCCTTACCGTATAGCCCTTACCGAATTGTTGCTTAGTGTATTACTTATTGTATTAATTATCGTACTAAACAAAAAGTCGTATCCCTTGTCTACATCATTGTAGAGTGGAGCCCACCGGGAATTTAACCAGTGAGCAATGCGGTGAGTCCGCCTCTGGTGTTACTAGTCCTCCTAGTCCGCCTTCTTGATAAACATAACGGGGTTTGATGAAGTCATAGCTGTTAAAGGTTGACGCAATCTTTGACGTGTGGAATGGTGGGTTGCGTTCTGACGTTTTGTGCTGATTTACAAACAATCCAGATGTGTGGAGATCAGTGTTGAAAACGTAGAGTCTGTGTTTTCAATGCGACAGTAGGGAAAGTGTGAACGAGGGATACCGAGACATGCTGGAGATATCCAAAACTGGTACAGACCAAGTTACGAAAAACAATTCTTTCTTTGCGATATTTGGACATTTTTCAAATTTGGACTGTAAAACATCAATATTTCCTCAAATTACCTGCGGGAAATTATTTCAAGTATATACAGATAACAGCTTGAGTTCTCCATGAGACATTTGAGACCCTGACTTCTCGTTCGCATATTACTGGCGGGTTTCGTCTGTTGCATTGGACGACTAGTGCTGAATGCTCTGGCTCAGGTCTGTTTTTCCAAAATCCCCGCGGTATCAGTCCGACCCCCTCCCCTCCACGCCTTCTCACTGGTGCTGGAACAAGCACTCCACAAACTCATGGACTAAACTGAAGTTTGTAATAGTAATGTTGTTCACTAAATTGTACAAAATATAAAATTTGCTAGACACGAACGATCGAATGAGATATTACCGAGGGAATGGTGTAGTATTCCGTGCTTCACCCTCACCATCTCTGATCACAAACTGTTCAACGTCTTCCGGAGCTCCAATGAAGACCTACGCGGAAAGGAAAGGAATTGATTGTTTATGGATTCAATTTTAACAGCTGGTCGAGAAAGGGTATATCTGATGAGTTTTGGACATGTGTGTTCCTTCCTCTTTTCATTTCAAGTCCCAATACATAATTTGATGTACTTGTATGTGTGGTTGTATGGGTGTGGGTGTGGGCAGGGAGGGGTGGTAGTTATTAGCCAACATTGTCAACTGCTCTATAATTTATTTGGACACGTTTATGTTTAAGTACATTTTGTGCTCGTGATTATTCACAACGTGCGTTATGTGTACTTTCTTGTCTTGATGAAATATGCATGATAATAATTATTCATAATGATTTTTGCGCGAGTGTGCCATTGCATTTGGCGTTCACAATTCTAGATATGAAATCCGTAACCCTCTGAACTTCGAATTGCTTCATCGTCTCACGAACTTTGTGCTTATTATAAAATACCTCCCCGTAGGAATTGCGCGAAATTTCCATATCGAATGGCATCCAAAACACGACAGATTTTCCTGGTTGTTAAATCTGGAGGTCCAGTGGCATAACGATGGACGCGCAGAGTGGTGTACTATTTGTGGGTAATTTATGGTAGGACTTCTAGTTATTTATATTATGGCATTTGAAGGGTTTGGTAGTAAATCGTCCTTATTCTGCTAAATATAAAAAAAAAACTTGCAACTGTATGTATCGTGTTCTCGTGAAAATATATCTTGTTGATATTCAGAATGTTATTTTTGAGAGATAGTTAGCAAAACACGTTGTTGGTATTATGTGAGATTTTAAATCGGAGGTTTAGGAGATTGGTGTTCGGTCTAACCTAGCCATACGTTAATACAGAAAACAAACTAACAAAATGGATGATAATACGATATCCAACAACAATGAAGACAGAATGAAGGCAGAAACATTACGACATATGGAAATTGACAACATTTGGAGAAAACTAGGCAAATGTGGAACATACCAGACAAGGCAGACTGTTTTTATGTTGCTGTGTTTCCCATCTCTAGCTTGGAGTCAACTGTCTATTATATTCATTGGTAAGATGACTAATTTGAAAGTTGTATTAGCAAAACAAAGTACACAGAGATCTGCACATCACACATTTTTCTTTCGAATCGAATCTTGAATGGACTCTTGTCTCTGATATCGATATCGAATTGAATCTCGAATAGAATCTCAGTAGACACGTTATTTCATATTGCACCAAACGGAAGTTACGGAACACTGTGATGATCCTTACGTGACGGAGTGAACACCTTAAACACCAATAACTAAATATTCTCTGTAGCACCGTCGCTGAAAGAGCTAGGCCTATCGTCCATAGTTTTAGTTTTTGAAGTCCTAACTTGTTACTATTCACGTTCTTAAGAACGTGAATAGTAACAAGTTAAGCCTTCAAAAACCAAAACTATGGATAATGTTCTGGGCCAACACCTTAAACACAAATAAGTAAATATTCACTGTAGGACCGTCGCTGTAAAATCTAGGACTATTATCCATAGTTTTATTTTTTGAAGACTTAATTTGTTACTATGCACGTTCTTTAGAACGTGAAGAGTAACAAGTTAAGTCTTCAAAAACTAAATCTATGGATAATTTTCTCTGGCAAAATTCACTACTCACCTATCAATTAGCCATTGTCAATTCCTCAATTAAATATGAATTAAGCCTACGTGAATGAATTGTCTAATGTTAATTGTATCCATTTTTTGAGGAAATGTAAAAAATTGAAGTTAGTACGAGAGATTCGAAAAAATCGAATATTGAGACTGATTCGGGATCGATCTCAAAGCAGGCATCTGATATCGAATCGAACCTTGAATATTCGCAGGACCCTAAAGATATATTTAAGTTCCGTTTGACAGTGCTGAGGTCGTGGATCGATTTTGGAAGTGGAATGCTTGAATCACAGTTTCGAACTTGTGTTGGTGATTCGGATTGTACCAGACCACTGGGTATCTCTCTCACGGATAAACGGTCCGATACGGATCGGAAAACAGGTCGGTCGTCCAGTTTATCCCCCCTAGACCAGTCCAGGATGACCCAATAGAGTAGTTTCGAGTTTCACTAACAAGAACATTTTCGACGCTTTCAGAGTATGCAAGAAATGGGGGACGGTGGCCGCAGATTTTAGCAGATGTCAGACATAGTTGGTAAACTGACAGCAAAAATTAAATAACTGTATCAAGTATTACAGATTTGTGCAGTACGGTATCCGTGGATTGGTCACTTTCCACGAGTGGGTAACATTTCTACGGATGCAATAAGTTTAGATTCCAAACATTAATTATAGGAATAATCATCAAAATTTTAATACAACCCGGTGCTTCATAAATTAAAATTTTGCTGATGATGATTTTTATTACCTGGTAAACGCATGCGTGGACATCACTGCCCACGCTCAGATTACTACCAGTCCACGGTGACTATACTGTAGCACCGAAATTTTGTATCTCCCGATGCTGCCATTAGAGGAACAGGTCTGATACTCACTCCAAACGGCAATGTATAATATAGTTACTGCATATCATATGATTTGCACGGTGTGTAACAGAATCCGGAAACTTCTGCCACGCTTGTGTGAAAACACCATTACAGTCTCAGATTCACAAATGACAGCCAAGTAAGCGTGTTTACTTTGTTGGAAATTTAGTACAACTCGCACTAAATGTGAGGGGCATGATGCTAGTACACAATACAGATATACGTTATTGGGGCGTGGAACTACACTTTTGAAAGTCTTTTGAATTATCTGGATTACACGCTTGTTTTGGAAATACAGCTCTTGGACAAAAGAGACACGGGTTGAAAACTTTATTCAAGGCCCACCCAGCCATACATGATCGAAACAGTAGATTTCCCGTAGTCATTATTTTGAATTGTTAATGATGTAACTGAGTGGTCTTATCTTGAACAACCTAGATTTTCAACTGTAGAGAACTGATACGCATTATGTAGGTCATATAGGACAAGATTCTAGGTTGTTGAAGATTACATTGGCCCCGGTTGGACAGTCAGCATTGAGGATATTGCCCAACGAATCACCTCATAAAAATGTATAAATTGGTCACGATGTACAGTACGTGGAAAGTGGAATGTAACTAAATCACCCGCGGAGTGGAGTTATCACCCAAGCAATAACTTTCAAATTGTATACATAATGATATAAAACCCAAGCAATGTTTCACCCAATGGACCTCCGGGTTAAACCCGGAGGTCCATTGGCTGAAACTTTGCTTGTGCTGGTTATGCTTTGCAACAAATTTGCAATTATTGGTTGGGCGGAATATCCACTCTGCGGGTGTTTTAGTGATAATACAGTCTCCACGTACTGCACTATATAATCTACGTCACAGAAGTCGGTAAACAGGCAACACACATAAAGCCGTTTGTTCTGGAAAACAAACATTAAACGCATGAACTGTTAAAAATGTAAAAAAATTACGCTCAGGTACATTGTTGTTAGAATGTCGCAATGAAAATCAGGCTAAAATTTCACTTACACTCAAAAAGATTGTTGACATGGAGGTGAAGATTTTCCCATAAAATACTCAATATTAGTAAAGAGGTTGTTTGAACAAGAGAATTCGTAGGAATTAATGAACTGATAATTGCTAAAGAATTATAGTCAGATGGTGTTACTGGAGCTAAAATAATCGAAATTAAAAGAGAGGACACAGCAATAAAACTAAACACCTAAACATTTGCTTTTGCCTCTGCACAACACGAAATTCATCATGGTGGGCTACAATGATATCAAAATTAATTCGTACGTTCCAAATCCACTTTGATGCTTCAAGTGTCATAGGTATGTTCATGGTCAGAATAAATGCAAAGGACATGCTATGGATTTGCCATCATCGAAAGACTGTCCTGTCTGGAAAAGGGATAGATCAATACAGAAAATCAAATGCGAAAAAATAATCGACTTAAAAAAAAGACCAGAGATTTCGTAGCAGATATGCCCTGCATGAACACGTCTATTCCATCATTCGCGAAAACATTACCAGAAAGCACCAACCCGGTTAATTGCATACCATACATCATATACTTAGGAAAACGACATTGTACCAATTTTAACAGAACCTTTTACAATAAATAAAACAACTGAATGTGACCAAAGCCAGTTCAATCCCACTAAATTCACAGCAAAAAAATATAAAAAATTCCAAAATCTGAAAATTACATTTAGACAGCGCACCAAAAATGTCACAGAACACTGTTGCGAAGAATATGTTTGATGCTTTTGAATGCATGGATTTTGAGGATAAAGTAGATACGTCTGCGTTCAGCTAAGCGTAGGTCGCCGATTAAAAAAAAATCAAGCAGAAATACTGGACAATTTCTCCCATACGAACGCCACAGAAATCACCACCTAAACATGGCTAATAGACCCCATAATAATATAATGGAACGGAATTGCCGGGGTTTTAAAGCTAATGTTAATTAATTGGGCATTCTAAGCCAAAATATAACCCTGTTGGCTACTTTGTGCTTCCTTGAAGTGGCACTAAAGAAACCTGATACTCGGGATTATTTAGATTTTAAGCATTATAGAGGATCTCAAACGAGTGATGTTTGGATTTTGATGAATTTGATTCACAACGAGCCTTTAGGCGAGTTGTGAATCGAATTCATCAAACGAGTTTCAAAAAATCTTATATCCAAACATCACGAGTTAAAGATTCTGTAATATCACATGAAATTTCGAATGTTTTTTACACTTTTTATTTAACCCTTTACCCAACGCAGACGATATCAACATTTATTATTTTAAATTATTTCAACGAAACCAACTCGACGAGCTTGTTCCAACGAGCGGTCACATGATATGGTTTTGTTGAATTTTTTTGAAAAATAATATTTTTTCAACTGCTGAATTTGCATATTACGCGGGCGGATGCGGGCGATTCGTTGGGTAAAGGGTTAATTCATTGTCGCTACATTCTCCCAAAACAACCGACAATCAGTTTGTTGGCTCAGACGCTTCACACCCTGACGTCATGAATGCGCTTTACTTGCTCATGTTGTCGTAATTGACGTAATGTGAACTACGCACAAGAATACAATGCTGCTTCTATGGGACCACGCGCCGATTAGACACTAGTTGATAATCAGGAAATAAGACATGGGCTGTTACGTCGAAATTAACAACGTTTCATGTGATATGTATCTTATAATGCTCGGAAAGATGCTATTCACCTTCATGTTCGTGGAACGGCTTTCTTAGTTAGAAATTGGCCATTGCGTATCTGTCCTAGTTAGAAATTCGCCTCTCTGTACTTTTACAAACAAACTTACAGACAGTAGTTGTACGCCTAACTTTAGATAAGACAGTTACGTTACAATCTGGTTACGTTTCACCAAGTAAAATCCTACAACTGAATTGTCTTGAACTACTGGTTCATATGTTTCCTTGGGTGATTCCACGCACATGACCCACCTTGGGGGAATTTCTGGAGTCACGAAGATGTAAAGGGTAAAACCGTGGAAAAATGTATTGCTAAATATACCTTGTGTTTATTCTATGATGGATCGGACACTTACCTGCGTCCGCCATTGGGTTCGTACACGTCAATTAAACTTACAATAGCATACCATTCTATCTTCCTTGATTTTTTTCTGGGACGGTTGAAGATGACTTATGGTTAGAGTGACAACTTTCTAATGCATTGCAACGGCGGAAGGTGTCTGAATGCCCCAGCGGGCCTTTGTTCGGAAGAGAAATCTGCAGAAAGTTCTGATCAATTAGACCAATTTACTAAATAATTGTTTAAACATTTCAGATACAGCCATTTCAAAACCATTGGCAAATCAAAACGTTTCACCATACAATGGTTTGATGATGCTTACAAACGGGCTATAAAGGATCGCAAGAAAACTGAACGAGAATTTAATAAGCCACCAGCAACAAATCATGTTGACAATCCGGCATGGCGAAGCCCACTTATTACCCCTTCACCCAACACAGACGATATCAAACTTTATTATTTTGAATATAATTTAAAAAAAAAATTAAACAAAAGTCAACAAAACCATATCATGTGACCCCTCTGAACAAGCTCGACGATTTCGTTCCAAAGAGGGGTCACATGATATGGTGTTGTTGAAATGTTTAGAAAAATAGTATGTTTTCAGCTGCTGAATATGCATATCAGGCGGGAGGGTGTGGCCGATTCGTTGGGTAAATGGTTAAACAAAAAAAAAAAAAAAAGTTCTTATGAAATTTATGTTTTTAAATTTAACCACCATAAAAGTATCAAGAACATTTGTATAATGATTAAATAATTAAAAGTAAAGAAGTAAACTTAAATGAACAACACCTGGAAGATAACAACACACTGATTACTTGAAAAAAGAAATATCAAACAAATAGACCGCTTCATTTTCGGAGAATTTGTTGTCTGAAAATTGTAATATAGAATTAAAAAAAACAGCAAAAGAAGAAAAAAAGTCTAATTTACCTCGAACAATTTAGAGGATTGTAATGAAAATTTCACTATGGAAGAGTTAAATAACACTTTGCATGAAACAAAAAAGCGTTCACAGGACGCGATAAAATATACTACCAAATTTTAAAACATCTGCCTCGAACTTGTATTCTCAATTTTCAATGACATTTGGTTGACTGGCCAGTTCCCACCTTCTCTGCAATAAGCAAAAATAATTCACATTCCAAAGTTTGATAAAGATCACAGCAACCTAAGTAATTACAGGCTTATTGCGTTAACCAGTTGTCTGTGTAACACCATAGGCAGGATGAATAACGATCAACTAGTCTGGTTTCTGGAATCGAACAATCTACTTGCAAATGATCTCTGTTGTCTCAGAAGCCATAAAGTTGCTTATAATTAGGCTTGGTCCCAGGATCCCATGAGGACAGCATGGTTGAACCCCTTTTGTATGCTGATAACATAAGTTGGTAGCACTTGTTGGGGTGCTAATCAAAAACATTACTCTATCGGTACAGATCACTTGTTAGATCAGTAATTAGATTACGGGTGTATGGTTAACGGTTCTGCGAGAAAGTCATACCTCCAATCACTTGATGAAATTCCTAGTTGTGGTATTAGAATTAGCCTGGGTGCATTTAGAACAACCCCAATGGATTCATTGTTTATTGGGGACATAACTTTCTCTTAAACTGTCACACCAATATGTTTCTAAGCTATCGGCTAATCCATCAATTCCCGCTTATAATTGTGTCTCAGAGCCTCAAAATGTTGTGTTTTTTAACAGAAACCAGAAACATATCCTTCCTTGGGGAATTAGAATTAAACCTCATATGGAATTCGCCAACCTTGAATCTGATTTGTTAAAAGAGAACCACGAAGCACACATTCCGCCCTGGCATCCGCGAAAACGTACTGTTGTTTTGGACCTTCTCAAAAAGTGTGATATATTTTGTTTACAGTTCAAACAAAAATATGGGAGAATAAAATCTAACAATAGTGAATATAGAGGGATCTATACAGATGGATCTATACGCGGCGTCTGGGGTCACTTGTGATCATGAACTCTATCAGAATACCAAATAAAAGTGTTTTTTTTCACAGCTGTTGTTAAAGCTTTGAACCTATCGCTTGAGCACATTGATAATGTACAGGAAAGGGCGTCCAACTCTCTTTCCTCTTTGCAGGATTTACTCATCGCCAAGTTTAAGAACTCTCTTATTTTGGGACTTCGTTGTTGAAAAGTTGAAATCTCTCATGTCTGGCCCATATGGTATTGTGTTTTGATGGTTACCTTGAAAAGTTTGTATCTTCGGTAATAACACGGCAGACAGTGCAGCAAGACAGGCCTTAAAAATCCTACCACTGATTTTAGGATTCCATCCAGCGATTACAACTGACATATCAGTCAATACATCAAATCTATGTGACAGGCTGAATAAGAAATAACAGGTTTTGTGGCATTCCACCTAATACTGTGGATAAATACTCGCCTTGGTGACCTCTGTAGAAAATATCATATAATATTGACACGATGTCATCTTGGACATACAAGACTTACATCTTTTATTATGGAGTAATAAGGGACCAGAATGTGTTCCGTGACAGAAAGGGGGTGACAGTGGAACACATTATTTTTCACTCTTCAGATTTTAACTTTTTTCAGACGAAAGTGTTTTAATAGCGTGCCTCTTCGAGACCTATTTCGCAACACACATTTTTATAAAATGCTGTCGATCCTTAAGGAAATCAAACTTGTTTCATACAATCTAAATACTTGTTCTTTTAAACTATCATCTCTTCCTATAACTTCAAAAGTTTGATTTGCATAGCACTCTTTAAAACACTTGTTTCACTTTATCTTCCTCAATTCACCAATTATTTATATCTCATGTTCCTTCCAGATTTGATCGACTTGTTCTTACTGGTAGAAAATAATTTGTTATCGTCCCGATATAGCCTTAGATGCTAATGTGGCGTTAAGCACTCCTGAACAAATATTGATTTATTTCACAGGTTGAGTTGTAAGTTAAAGTAACAATAATTAACCATGTTTGTCGAATTAGAGATAATCTGACACCTCAATGTTCATTTGAAAAGCACTGGACCTATCTGAATCGGTCCAGCTCGTCTGTGGGCCGGTATAGAATGAGTTGGTTGGCCCGGTCATTGTCTAGCCCTGGACCGGTACCTGGTAGTAACTGTTGTTGCTTTTTTGTAGTCCGATCTATATCCTTAACCCTTAAGCCCCCATATAGCCCCAAACCGCCACTTTTTTAATGCATTGAAGCAGGTGCTCCCTTGTGTAATCTTTTTTATTACTCTTGTGTGTAGACTGAATTTTCCCTGGCAGTGGTTCTACATTACTGCTGGCTGCCTGTATAGGCAGCCAGCAGTAATGTAGAACCACTGCCAAGTCATCAATAACTATGTAAGCAGAAAAATGCTATAAATACTTTAAAATTAATCTGCGGACGTAAGGGTTAATTTGTGTATGTGTGTTGTGGGAAAGGAGGGTTGATAGATTATAGATATCGCACCTTGCGTGTAACATGGAGCCACAATCAAATCCAACAAGGCACTATTTGCAATGTTTCAGCATTGTATACGGGACCTTCTTGTAGTCATTGGATGATGTATTTCAGCAAGATTAATTTGTATTTTGATACGCACAGATACATACTAGAAAAGACTGCACCACCCAGAAGACGATAGAGACAGATTTCGAATCCTAAATCTATTGCGTTAATAAAAAAAGATATAAACAACTTCATGATCGATCACTAAAAACCTAAAATTAATGCGCGAGCCGAACATTTAAAAATGTCAGCGTTACTGTTGTTACAAAAGTAGCAACAGTACTACACAGTTGTCTTGGACAGTCAACTTCCACGTTGATTCAGGTTCAAAATGTCACTGAAATTAAAGTGTGGGACAAGGCAGAGTGAAATTGACGTCAACAGGTCTTTAACGAGAGGAAAACCCGAACAAGACAGTTTGTATATATTCGAACGTTTCAATTGGACAGTTTAGTTTGTTCCCACCAATTATTATTACACTTTCTGTTATTGTATTCCAGTGACCACTAATGTTATTATATCAACTTTCAATGAAAAAAAATGACAACTTTTTTAATAAGTGTTAATGATACTAATGTATCCACCCCTACACACGCACACACCTACACTATGTCTGTAGTAATCTGTTTACACACAGGTGAAGTTACTCTTCTGTATATAGGGCAGACAGTAAATACAATCTTTTTCCGACAATTTACTTCTACAGTACAGCCACTTAGGGCTGTCACGATTTTTAAATTTAGGAATCGATTAATCGTCGCAAATAATCGATGATAATCGATTAATCGTACCTAAATCCCCCCTAAATCGTACCTAAATCCCCCCTCCCTCTCTTTGAAGTCGACAAAAATGAAGTTCAAGTCGGCTGACTTACCTCAAGGAAACAACGAAGACGACCCTTTTTTAGGTACATTCAAAGCTTTGATGTTCTGAACTTTTCAACCGTCAGTGTAACAATCAAGACCGGTTGGCAGTTGCGAACTTCGCAACTGCCGACCGGTCTTGATTATTACACTGACGGTTCAAAAGTTCAGAACATCAAATCTTGAATGAATGTACCTGAAAGACAATTGCTTCCAACAGCTTCTTGGGGGTTTTAGATCGATGTTCTTAACTCTTTACCTTTAGAAATAATAGTTTTTTTCATCAAATTTTATTTTAATCATTAAACGTCTAAAACGGGATACAATTTACCGATTATTCGACAACGAAAAATACTAATTTGATTTCGCCGTGACTGATCAACAGTCGATTAATCGAATAATTGTGACAGCCCCAGTCATAATCCATGAGTTGGAAATAATGTCCTCCCATGCGTTCACCTGGTAATAATCATTATCAGTAAAGTTTTGATTAATGAAGCACCAGGTTATACCAGTTGCTTCATTAATTGTGGTTATGCTGATTATTCCTATAATTAGTGTTTGGAATCTAATATTATTGCGTCCGTGGAAATATTGCCCACCCGTGGTAATTGGCAAGTCCATGGCGTCCGTACTCCTATTCTCAGAAACTCAGAGTGGCTCCAGAGTTGCCTCGAAAGTCATTTTAAATTCTTACACGTGAGTATTTTTCAGCCAACTGGTTCAGAAACCGGAATTGTAAAATTTGATAGAAGGCAGTTCTAAAACACGGATGTATTGAATTTCAGGAACGAATCTTCTCATGTTATTAGATAAATATTGTTGCAAAGCTCTACTTGCTTACTGAAAAGATATATCATGAACGTGCTGAAACATTTGAAAACCAAAACAAATGTAAAACTAACCAGATTTTAAGTAACAATTTACCTCATAATGCAACTGGGAAACCAAACAATTCAATCAATTAAGTCTGTAAAACTAGAATTAATTGTGTAATTTCTGAGGTGCGCTATGAGGACAAGTTTTGTGCATCTTGATATTTTGACATTTCCAATTTTGTGTGCAAAGAGTTCAAATCTACTCGCGTATCGTCTTTCTTGAATTCAATTCCGGTGCAGGCGCCGTCGGGGTTTCTGTTGCTTTTTCGACAACTAGCTTTTTCCACAAATCTCGTGACTGAGAAAGAGACAAGAGTTAAGACAAGAAACCTAAAAATCAATAAATGTTTGTTAAGATATTAAACACTGTAATATTTATTTATTTATTTATTTATTTATTTATTTATTTATTTATTTATTTATTTATTGGGGTTTAAGGGGAGGAGGAAGACGGAGTAACCGGATATTTATTTATTTATTTATTTATTTATTTATTTATTTATTTATTTATTGGAGTTTAATGGGAGGAGGAAGACGGAGTTACCGGCGAGAACCACCGAGTAACACGAGCAACTGTTAGATTCCCCAATGGACTAACTCCACTCAATCATGGTTAGTATTGGTTGAAGACAAGTGCACCATCGACGTACAGTACGCATTCGTACAGAGCGTCACCGTGCCGCCACATGGGCACGCGGGATGAAGAGTCTTGCCCATGAACACAGCGCAATTATCCCTGGCGAGGATCGAACCGTTGAGCTTTTCTTTCGGTTTAACCCTTTAATTAACATGAAAGCAGAAACTTGCAAATAAAATTCTTGAATAACTATATTTTTTCATTCTTTGTTTCAAAAACATAGGTTATGACCCCTCACACGAAAGAGGGGTCATGACCTATTTTTTTGATACAAAGAAAGAAAAAATAATGAAAATCAATTGGAATTTTTTGAGAATAGCGCTGGCCAGTTTTGGCCGTTTTTGGTCGTTATGTTGGGTAAAGTGTTAAAGTGCCATGCAGTAACCACAGAGACATCGCGCTCCCGAACTCTGTGCTAATTTCGAGTTGCACAGGGGGAGTTCAGAATAGGGAAACCCCATATTTGCGTCTCTTTTTCTGTCGAACTCCAATTCCATGAAAGAAGGGGAAGTTGAGAATAAGAAACCTATACATAGAAGCATGGTAAACATTGGTCCCAGGCATAGTGGCTTGTACACTATGGCTTTCAAAGTCTTTGGAATGAGGCTGGCATTTCGTTTAAACAGTGTCTCGCTCTCACTTTTTGAATGTTTTTTCCAATGTGTGACTGAATGTGCATACGGCATGTGATACAGAGGGGGTGTGGTTTACCGACTACATGGTTCTTTCTCTCGAGAGGTAAGATGTTGAACCATTTTTGCGTTGGGTTATGTTACTGGAGGCATGAAAGGAAACGGTGCCCTGATTCTGCTTGAAATTGATTTCCTTTAAAGCGATAGTTCTGGAGGCACTCCTGCTAATACATCTACCCTCTCCATGGAGTCCCGCACAATTTCCCCTTTAAAGGTCTAAATTTGTTCTGCGGTCAGATAACTCGGAGGGGGTGGGGATCGCGAAATTGATCCATTGGGGTGGGGTAACCTGATTTGTCCCGACTGTGATGGATCATGTCCTGAGTGACTAATATTTCAACAACATTATGGAGGTAAAGTGCGATCGTCGTGGACATTCAGCCGTCTACAAAAATGGTAAAATGAAAAAAACACTTTAGCCATTGGACCCAAATTCGCAACTATATTAGCTTGGATAATCTAGTTCTACAGTTACACTAGCAAACACAGGCAATGTTTCAGCCAAAAGACCTCCGGGTAACCCGGGGGTCCATTGGCTGAAACATTGCTTGTGCACAGGCCAAATTGACATAATTTGATAACATTACTGTGGTCAATACTCGTAGATTAACGCGCATTTGTGCGCATTTCAAGACAATACTGTACATTACCGCCTCCGCGGACTTGCCATTTTCCAAGGGTGGACAAAATATCAGGGTCGCAATAATATTAGATAGCAATCACTAATTATAGAAATACTCATAAAAAATCAATTAATGGAGCACCGGGTACAACCCGCTGTTACATTAATTAGAATGTTGTCGATGGTGATTTTTATTACCTGGTAAACTCATGTGTGGACATTACTGCACACGCATGGCTTATGACTAGTCCATGTCGACTGTACTGTACAAAATTCAAAATTTACAAAATAATTCATGTCGCAGAAAGGTCGGCCACTTCTTCCTTTCTCTCGGTCACTGTTATAAATTATTCTTTCTTGTTCCTTTGTTGTTAAAATAGGTATTGATGTTATCTGTTTGCAGGTTATACTCCTGACTTTTTGTGTAATAGACCAGAAAATGATACAGATTACTGGAGAAGTGGTGAACACGAATACACAAACACATCCTATTCGAAATGCCTTATTACAAAATTGTATTCAAATCAGTCGTACGTTAATCAAACTGTTTGTGTCCATGGCTACAATTACTCGATCCCGCGGGAGAGGTCATTTGTATCGGAGGTATGTTTTGTTTACTAGTTTTGTTTCCCTGTTGTATTCCGAGCAAGCCACTTCGGAGATTTTATCCAGCCTGTGGGTATTTGCTCTGGAAGGAGCATCCCTATACCCGTTATCGCATACCACTGAGCCGGAAAACAACAATATATGTGTACATTTGTATTCCACCCTGATGACCTTATAGGAGTAGCAATGTTCATTTCCCAAACAAAACCCGATTGCGTCGAACTCTGCCATACTCAGACCGTACTTGCAATTTTTCAGTCCAGCAAACATGTCATTTTCAAAATTGTAAGGGAGCCCAAATAGTCTGGTTTTAGGGGAACTATTTGTGTCCCGACTTGAATTTTCAGAAGAATGCCATTAAGAACTATTTTCAATATTTCTGTTTCTTGATGATATATATTCTGAATGTTCAGATGCAGTGCATTTGATGTAGTTTTTAAAAAAAGTCGTACATGTAACACCCTAAATGTCACCCCCAGAGGGTGACTCCTGTGAATTATTATTTCCGAATTCCAAAACATACATGACTTGCACTTCAACTTAACGATCATAGTTTCTGCCAGTAGTTCTCTACTTTTATAGAAATCATGCAGAACTATTACAGAAATTAAGATATCACAATTTCAAAATGATTCACACAGGAAAGTTTAGACTTGTTTCCAATGTTAAAACTGAGCAGCCGCATGTGAAATATTCGTAGGTGTCTGAGTGCAGAGTGGAGACAAACTACATCATTATTTCCCCTTTGTGGGGATCACCGACCGAAACTGACGATACCTATATTTTCGGACACAGGAAATTAAGTTTCATCTCCCTTGGAATACACCGTGAGTTTATGAGATTAACAGAGATCAAGACAACCGCCCGCTTGAAAAGTTCAAGTCTAATCTAACACCCTAACTGGAAATATATTTATATATGACTTTTCAAGCGCTGGTTACAAAGCCTTAACTTCAGCTGTGAAAATATAATTTTTATTTGACAATCTGATAGAGGTGATCTGGTCGCCAGAAAGAACAGCCTGTGAAACTTTGCCGTCGCCTTTTCATACATTTCTTCCAATCTTTTTATATGCAGTACACTTGGATTTTATTTCGGCATATTTTTGTTAAACTGGAAAATATTTCTCGCGGACATTTTGGAAGAAGCGAAGTCAAAAATAACAATACGTTTTCTGAGATGCCAAGGAGCTATAAGTGGTGCACAGTTCACCAATGGAGGGATATGCTTCTGGTGTCCATTAAAAAAAAATCAATATTTTGAAGGTCTGAGGCACAATTATAAGCAGGGTATGGGGGGATTAGTTTAGAAACATATTGGTGTGAGAGTTTAATTCTGCGCTTCTCAAGAGAAAGCGTCACTCTTTTAAGGAACATTTGATCTATTGGTAATGTTTAACCCTTTACCCGACGTAACGGTCAAAAACCGGCCGGCGCTATTTTCAAAAATCGCCAATTAATTTTCATTATTGTTTTCATTTTTTTGTTTTATCATTCTGGACTATTGTAATTTTGTACACTCTGATATCTTTCCAAAACATATAAAACGATTTTATGCGGGCGCTTTCGCGATATTTCATTCCACAATTCTTGCCTAAAGAGAATAATTTAAAGATTCGGTTTCTGGTCAATTCTGTTTTCAGGCTCCTAAAACATGGAATGGCTTGCCGTTCTATATCCGGACTCTAAAGCCATTCGGAGTTTTTAGTCGCGTCTGAAACAGTTTTTCTCAAAAACTTATTTGCTGGAGATATATAAAAGTAGTATGTCAGGCGCGTTTCAGGGGTTAGTTGCAGGATCTCATGCGGGATCTCATGTGACGTCATAGTGACCCAGTGGCGCCATGTTGTGTTGTCATGATAACCCGCGTGAGCGGCCATGTTGTGACGTCATCCCCATAGTAATACACGGTGTTAGTGCGCATGCGCAGTGCGTGTTGTTAGGGTGATAGTGTTAGGGTGATCCCGCAACTAACCCCTGAAACGTGCCTGACATACTACTTATATATTAATAACTCTTCTTATCGAGGTACCTCAGGACATGTTTTTGTAATGCTTTTTGAGCCCACCTTATACGGGTAAATAAAGTGAATATATTATTACGTATCGCGGTTGCTCAGGACATGTTTTCTGTAAAGCATTTTGAGCCCACCTTATAAACATAAATAAAGTGAATATATTATTACTTATCGAGGTTGCGCAGGACATGTTTTTTCTAAAGCTTTTTTGAGTCCCCCTTATAAGCGTTCTACATGCGAACGGGAAGGGCGAGGTCCCTGAGCACACCTATCTTTCCGAGCTCTCATCTAGATTCTCTGACTTTTTCAGAGATAAAATTTCAAAGATTCGTAGTGGCTTCGAAAATTTGGCCTTAAATTCAGTGGCCAGTGATGAAGACATATCGGTGGATTCTGATATCTCCCTTAACGACTTTCATCCTCCCACCATGGATGAGGTTAAGTCAATTATATTGAAAGCCTCCTCCACATCTTGTTCTCTCGACCCACTGCCAAAATGGTTTCTGAAAAAAACAGCTCTGTTTTAGACCACCTACTTCCCACCAATACTAGTATATTTTGCTCATCTCTGGCTCTTGGAACTGTACCAACAGCATTTAAGCAAGCCCATGTTATTCCACTCCTGAAGAAACTAAGTCTAGATGTCAACGTTCTAAAACACTACAGACCAGTGTCTAACCTTCATTTTCTGTCTAAATGTCTTGAAAAGGTTATTGCCTCAAGAATTATTCAGCATATTTCAGATAATAACAATCTGGAAATACTTCAATCTGCATACAGACCCGGGCACAGCACTGAAACAGCCTTAATTCGTGTCAGCGCCAATGTGCTGAATTCGACGGACGATCGTAGGCTAACATCGTTCGTGCTGCTCGACCTGTCTGCTGCATTTGATACGATTGACCACCGAACTCTTTTGTCGCGGTTAGAAAAACGACTCAGAATACGCGGATCTGCCCTTGAGTGGGTACGTTCCTACTTAAGTGACCGTACGCAATCTTTGAAAATATGCGATACTCTCTCAGAGCCCATAGAGCTAAAATATGGCATCCCCCAAGGATCAGTACTCGGACCCTTACTGCTCACAGTTTACACTCTACCACTTGGAGATCTCATAAGGAAGTACTCTGTAAATTTTCACCTGTACGCAGACGATACCCAGCTGTATCTGTCTGCTGATCTTTCCAATATGAATGACTCCCTAACAACACTGGAGGCATGCATTGAGGATATTCGAAAGTGGATGGGGAGAAACTTTCTGAAATTAAATGATGATAAAACAGAATTTGTACAGTTAGGCGCCAAATATCAGTTAGACAAAGTTCCAATTAACTGCTTGAAAATAGGCGATAGCGCAGTTAGCTCAAGTAAAAGTGTCCAAAACCTCGGTTTCACTTTTAATGATTGTTTTGATCTGCATAACCAAATCACAAAAGTGAGCAAAAGCTGCATCCTCCAGATAAGAAACAACAACAAAATCAGAACGCTACTTGACCAAAACACTCTGAAAACTGTTATACAGTTTTTGGTCCTGTCCCGCTTGGACTATTGCAACTCTCTCTATTTCGGCCTTCCTCTGAAATCCATGCATCTGCTTCGACGTATGAACACAGCAGCTAAGATCATTACTGGTGCGAAAAAATATGACCACATTACACCAATCCTGAAATCCCTGCATTGGCTGCCAGTTGAGTCTCGCATTAAGTATAAGGTACTGGCGGTGAAACACAACATCTTACATAGCGACAAACCTTAAGCAGGTCATCAAAGTACACACACCGTCGAGGAATCTCAGACCAGCTTCTGAGAATCTCCTTGACGTACCGCGAATTCGATCAACGGCAGATATCGTTCACTTTCGCAGCTCCCTCACTCTGGAACGCCCTCCCTCAGAATCTTAGAAAAACCCTAAATACAGATAACTTTAAGAAAGCTCTGAAAACCCATCTCTTTCAAGCAGCCTTCGGCCGCTGATTATACCATTGTTACCGTCACTTATGTTTTCAGCGCTTTTGAGCAGCGTTTCGCTGGGAAAAGCGCTATATAAATAAATTATTATTATATATTATTATTATTATTATAATATATTATTACTTATCGAGGTTGCTCGGGACATGTTTTTTGTAAAGCTTTTTGCGCCCACCTTATAAGGGTAAATGAAGTGAATATAGTTTTCCTTACTGATGTTGCTCAGAACGAGGGATGTCACGATTAATCGATTAATCGACTGTTGATCGGTCACGGCGAAATCGATTAGTATTCTTCGTTGTCGAATAATCGGTAAATTGTATCCCGTTTTAGACGTTTAATAATTAAAAGAAAATTTGATGAAAAAACTATTGTTTCTAAAGGTAAAGTGTTAAGAACATCGATGTTAAACACCAAGACGCTGTTGGAAGCAATAGTCTTCCAGGTACATTCATCAAAGCTTTGATGTTCTGAACTTTTGAACCGTCAGTGCAATAATCAAGACCGGTCGGCAGTTGCGAACTTCGCAACTGCCGACCGGTCTTGATTATTACACTGACGGTTCAAAAGTTCAGAACATCAAAGCTTTGAATGCACCTAAAAAGGATCGACTTCGTTGTTTCCTTGAGGTAGGTCAACTGACTTGAACTTCATTTTCATCGACTTCAAAAAGAGGGAGAGGAGAAGGGGGCGGGGGGGGGGGGGTCATTTAGGTACGATTAATCGTCGATTATTTGCGACGATTAATCGATTCCTAGATTAAAAAATCGTGACAGTCCTACTCAGAACATGTTGTTTTTGTAAACCTTTTTGAGCCCACTTTATAAGCGTAAATACAGTGAATATATTATTACTTATCGAGGTTGCTCAGGACATGTTTCCTGTAAAGCTTTTTGAGTACGCCTTATAAGCGTAATTAAAGTGAATATATTTCTACTTGTCGATGTTGCTCAGAACATGTCTTTTGTAAAGCTTTTTGAGCCCACCTTATAAGCGTAAATACAGTGAATATATTATTACTTATCGAGGTTGCTCAGGACATGTTTCCTGTAAAGCTTTTTGAGCACGCCTTATAAGCGTAAATACAGTGAATATATTATTACTTGTCGATGTTGCTCAGAACATGTCTTTTGTAAAGCTTTTTGAGCCCACCTTATAAGCGTAAATACAGTGAATATATTTCTACTTGTCGATGTTGCTCAGAACATGTCTTTTGTAAAGCTTTTTGAGCCCACCTTATAAGCGTAAATACAGTGAATATATTATTACTTATCGAGGTTGCTCAGGACATGTTTCCTGTAAAGCTTTTTGAGCACGCCTTATAAGCGTAAATACAGTGAATATATTATTACTTGTCGATGTTGCTCAGAACATGTCTTTTGTAAAGCTTTTTGAGCCCACCTTATAAGCGTAAATACAGTGAATATATTTCTACTTGTCGATGTTGCTCAGAACATGTCTTTTGTAAAGCTTTTTGAGCCCACCTTATAAGCGTAAATACAGTGAATATATTATTACTTATCGAGGTTGCTCAGGACATGTTTCCTGTAAAGCTTTTTGAGCACGCCTTATAAGCGTAAATACAGTGAATATATTATTACTTGTCGATGTTGCTCAGAACATGTCTTTTGTAAAGCTTTTTGAGTCCACCTTATAAGCGTAAATAAAGTGAATATATTATTACTATTACTCCACAAAAAATAAATTTGGTTCTCAGAAAATCTTTGTTTAACCCTTTACCCAACGAAGACGATATCACAGTCTATTATTTTAAAATATGTTTTTTTCAAATGTCTCAAAAAAATTCACCGAAACCATACCATGCAACCCCTCATTGGAACGAGCTCGACGAGCTCGTTCCAATGAGGGGTTACGTGATATGGTTCGTTGAAATGTTTTGAAAAATATATTTTTTTGAATTACTTAATTTGTAAATTGCACGGGCGGATGCGGCCGATTCGTTAGGTAGAGTTTAGGTGAGGTGGGGATATTTTGATTGCTTACTACCGGTCGGGACATTGAATTATAAGAAACATAGCCACGACGATCCAACCTCGAGGGTCATATGTTATATATAGTTCAGAGATCTGAAGGTAACGGCCACCCCACGCAGTTATGTAGCCATTACCTTCAGAGCGCCAAACTACTATTACACAGATTAATTTTTTCATTTTTTTTTTTTTTTTTGGGGGGGGGGGGATATTGATATGCGGAGCAGGAGACGTATGATACTGTACAAAACGTTGACTAACCCACAAAATCTCTCAAAATGAGGACGTCGTTCAATGCATACCCACTTTTGATGTAACTGACCACTTTTGTAGTAGCTCACCACTTTTGAAGTTAAAATCGACCACTTTGGATGTAGCACACCACGTTTGTAGTAACCGTCGCCCACTTTTGAAGTAAAATAAGGTTTCCACTTTTGTAGTAACCTTCGCCCAATTTTGAAGCAAAAAAACAAGGTCACTACTTTTGAAGTAATTTTTGACCACTTTTGAAGTAGAAACATTTCCCTTTTTCTCATGGCTGCAGGGCTTGACCTAATTTTTTCCATCTCATTTTTTTTTTTTGCACGAAACGAGTAAAATTTGAGTTTTCTTTTTTACCTAAACTCTCCTTGCTTTTATGCCCCCGATAGCGTCTTAAATCTAGTTGTCCGTCCGTCCGTCCGTCCGTACGTCCGTCCGTCCGTCCGTCGGGTCAACATACCGGTTTCATGTCCGTCCGTCCGTCCGTCCGTCCGTCCGTCCGTCCGTCCGTCCGTCCGTCCGTCCGTCTGTCCATCCCTCTCATCTAAAAAGCTAGATTTCAACCATCGTTTTATGGCGGTGTGCAATGGTCTAGCGGTTTAGGTGTTGGACTCCTGATTGCCAGGCCGTGTTGCCGAGGGTTCGAATCCCGGCAGGGGATCAGAAACCAACATTCCAAAATCCTCTAGAACATAACTGTGTCGTTTGAAACACACACGCTACCATTGCCAGCAACAGCCATTTCGTCGTATTGTAACCAGCGCGATCCACACTTCCATGCTGCTACCGAAAGGAAGATGAACCATGTAATCATGAAAACTTCAACTAAAAAGATAGATTCCTGCCATCGGTTGTTTTTTTATTGTTTTGTTTTTTTACGGTGTGCAATGGTCTAGTGGTTTAGGTGTTGGACTCCTGATTGCCAGGCGGTGTTGCCGATGGTTCGAATCCCGGCGAGAGAGCAGAAACCAACATTCTAAGTACATCTAAAACATAACTGTGTCGAGAGAGGAGAGAGAGAGGTGTGGGTGGGGGGGGGGTGGAGACCTTTCGCAAACGCTGTTCTGCACATACTCAATGTTTATTAACCCTTTATCTAACCTGAAAAGTAGACGACACTTGCAAAAATAACTCTTGAATAACTAATTTTTTTCATTTTTTGTCTCAAAAACATAGGTTATGACCCCTCGTTGGAACGAGCTCGTTCCAAAGAGGGGTCATAATCTATGTTCTTGAGACAAAAAATGAAAAAAATAATGAAAATTAATTGGCGATTTTTGAGAATAGCGCTGGCCGGTTTTGGCCGTTACGTTAGGTAAAGGGTTAATATACCGTTGACCAATAATTTTGTTCATTCTTGTCTTAGTTCCATATATGTGACAAATTGGTTCTGTTTCAAAATATGTTTTGCAATGTGTCAACTTGGGAATGAAATCCGGCCGAGGGAATACGGGATGGTAAGGAAGTGATGCTCGTGAGTCATAGAAGCATCCGTAGATCTATATGATTGGCATTTCCTGGCAATTTCTGACCTGTGTCGGGTCGACGATGGGCGAAAATGTCGTGGATCGGGGGCGGGGGCAAGTGATGTCGGTTGGAAGCTGTCATGGTTTCGCGGGGAATAATATTTCAGAAAATAAATTAATTTGTTAGAAATGCAACCAACTTTCACATTATACTGGAACAAGGAAACCACGAAATTCCCGACTGAAGGGACTGAGGAGGTATGAATTAAAACCTCTTAGAATAATGATTTCCATTTGAATAAAGCGAAAACTACAGTTAAAACTAGAAGTCCTGTCACGAAATGCGCACAAATAGCACGTCGATCTGCGCGTTAATCTGCGCGTTATGACCATAGTTAGGCTATCAAATTATGAAAATATGGCCTGTGCACAAGCAATGTTTCAGCCAATGGACCTCCGGGTAACCCGGAGGTCCACTGGCAGAAATATTGCCTGTGTTTTCTATGAGTGACCAGAAGAACCTGACGTGCTTTGGATGCGATTCGACACGGAAATTGCGCGCAGTTCCTACGCGCAACTAAGCCTAGATAAGCGCACAGTTCGTGACAGGACTTCTAGTTTTAACTGTATAGGACAGATATCCAGTTGTCACTTTCCATTGACACACAGTGGCAACACTTGCCAATTTCCAACAAAATGTATTTCAATATTTACAACTTCTGGAACAATAGAAACTCAGAATAAATTGAGAATCAAAGGACACACGTCTTTGAACAGCATATTTATTTAGGACCATTGCACTGATTCCACATAACAAATAAAGGGTGTACTTACACTCACCAAGTGGTTTTAAAACGTTACGAAATTTAGAATGTATAGCAGCGCGCGCATCATCAGACCATTTGTGCCATTCCTGTTTGCAGGAAGAATATAAATCAGTGTACTTCCTCCAACCCGCCACACCTCACCTCACCCTACCAAACCCCACCCCACCCCACCCCACCGCAGCCCCACCCACCATACCAGCGATTCCATCACAGTATCAAATATTCGTACAGATCAACTCTATGTAAACATAAAAAAGAGGAGGCACTGCCTATTGGTGCATAGTCCCGACTTCATTTCTACAGAAGCCCTGTCGAATGTCCTAATACTTAATTCTCTACAAAGATCCATCGGCCGTACCCTCCAACCATAACAACGTCAGTGCAAGATTCATAAAAATCCGTACAACAGCTTTATGCCAGATATGCGCTTCTGTAGTCTAACCTAAGCGTGCATAATCGCAGGTTCACAAGTGGCACAGCAGACAAACAAAAATGTGCTATGAATAGGTGCAAACTGTTTTAACTTCGATTGTGCCCAGGGATGTGGTTAGAGGGTTTCAGCTGGGGGGGGGGGGGGGGGTGTCAACGGTGTAAATTCCAACTGTGAGTAGGTTCGATTGGTGGTTGCAGCGCTGGGTGATATCTTTTAACCCTTTAACCAACGAATCGCCCGCATCCGCCCGCGTAATATGCAAATACAGCTGCTGAAAAAATATTATTTTTCGAAACATTTCAACAAAACCATATCATGTGACCCTTCTTTGGAACGAGCTCGTCGAGCTCGTTCCAAAGAGGGGTCACATGATATGGTTTTGTTGAAATTTCTTTTAAAAATTTAAAAAATGATATTTAAAATAATTAATTTTGAAATCGTCTGCGTTGGGTAAAGGGTTAAAGTGATTATATATATATATATATACACATGCTTATGAACCTTTCCGAAAATTTTCACTAGTCCTGAAACGGAAAAAAGCATCATTTATAATGTGTCTGGGTCAGAAAATTTACCGGATTGATGTCAGAGTCGAAATTTTGAGGCCAATGTCAATTTTAGAGAAGGAAATTTGAAACTCAAGTTTCCAGTTGGAAATAAAAGATCAAAATTTCTCATCATTAAGTTGGAATTTTAATTTTTCTTCATGAACAATGTTAATTTATTGAATTTCCAACTATTTGATTTTTGACCTCGGAATTTCCAACTATTGAAAAAATACTCCTTGCTGGGGGGGGGGGGGGGGGGTAGGTGGGGGGAGACATCCCTGATTGTGCCCAGCTATTTGCTGCAGGAATTGTTAACATATTGTTATGTAATATCAGCTTTGTCCACACAAATTCAAAATTTCATATATTGCGAACTTATATACGGGCGATTTCGTATGACACTTCAACTGGCATGACTAGGAGCAGACGCGACAACTACACAGAAGAAAACATTCTTGCGGATAGCTGTCCTTTAGGTGAAACCAATACTTCTTATGCAGGGAATGTAATGTTTGTAGTTATATACTTGTAACTAATAAACAAATGCGTATAATTGTACAAATAATTATTGAACCCTGTACCAATTTTAAAAAATAAATATAATCAAGACTTTAAAACGTCTTGTTTCACTAGCCGACCAGGCCGTATGATAAGCTTAAGCTGATAAAAGTTCCACGGCTTTGCAGTAATAGAAAAATTACAGAACGGTTGCCGACATGGTGGCGATATCTTCACTGTTGAATATCAAACATGCTCGATTGTTATTAAAAAAGAAAACGATAAATGACAGCACGTTTGCTGATGCATTTAAACCAAGAAAATTAAATTTACTTTTTATCTTGCACGTGTCAGTTAGTACGGAAGCAAGGAAGGCACATTGGCTGCCAATATTTATCTCGCCTCGGCGCGATATTATCTCGCCACGGCCAGATAAGATAATATCTCGCCTGGGCGAAATAATATTTCTCCGCGGCGAATAATTTATTTCGCTGCGGTTAGATAATTATTTCGTCGAGGTGAGATATCTCGTCGCGGCGAGAGAATAATAACTTGCCGAGGCACGTTAATTATCAACGTGGAAGGTACATTAGGTTTCCAATATTTATCTCGCCGTGGCGAATTAATTATCCAGCCGCTGCGAATTAATTATCGCGCTGCGGCGAGATAATACATTGCAACGTCAAGACAAATGCTGATCGTGAAATGACCGTTCTTGATAACTGTCTTGAAGCGGCACCCTAGCAACCATAGCTTTGCCCCAAAACTCTACCTCAGCGCACATTTCGAGATTGATACAGTCCACAGATTGCCAAGATGAATTGCTCAAGACATCTACTTCCCAACTCGCTGTTCCTACCTTGCACCACTTACCCATTCGACATAGTGGATCTTGCAGGCGGTTCGTCCCGATGGGTCTTCTCCGGGACAGAGAGATCTCACCTCACAACTCCTTCAACCTTGTGGCTCAACACGACACGACCCTACATTCTTCTCATGTGTTACCTGAGTAAGACATTGTATCCACGCAGTAGTCTACCCGGCGATCCAACATACTAACGATGTCTTCATAACAAAAATCTAGTCAAAGGAACGCGATCCCATCATCTTCCTGATCCGCTGGTCAGTTGCATTGACCCTTTTCAGAGATTCCATCCCAACACATGTATGATACGCGGGCCCGAGGGAAGACTGTTCCCGACGACTGACTGAGAAAGGACTGGGGTAACTTTTGAAATTTTCCGAAAATATTGGGTAAATGACCTAAAAACCTAAATTTTGTTTGAAAAATGCATCCATGTTCTAAAAAGAAGATACCAAAATTTCCTACTGGGTGGCCATAGGAGGTCCGATTAGCCTCGGGCCTGATAACACAGTCACCTATATCCCAAAGACACTTCACCAGTTGTCAACACCCATACCTACGAACTTGGAGACCTTCCGCCGCACCGACCGAGTCCTCTGGCCTGTCCTGATGATTTAACACCCCTATCTTCCGACTCAATCCAGCGATCCAACACGTCTCAGTAACCTAAAACGCCTACCTTTATACACGATGCACCAGCCATTCACTCAGTAACCTAAAATGCCTACCTTTATAAACGATGCACCAGCCACTCATTCCAAGGGCGACACAGTCACCCGACCTGTTCCTGTAAACCATCGAATCCATTCACGACAAGGTGGTCCAATATCTCTGCATACCCACCCATTGATCTTGATCCCCCTATGACGCAGCTATGTTCCCAACCCAAAATTTATACCCCCACAACAATCAAGTGATGTCAACACAACTCTGACAATCTGGGGGTCGACTGCCACCCCCCGCCCCATCCCACAACATATTCGACCCGACTCAAACTCCCACATCTCACGTGATGCCCAACCCAAACTACTCATTCGACCCAGTACTTGACCAGCGACTTGTCGCAGTTTGGTGGGCCACTACCCACATATTTCGGTCGCGACCCTACCCAAATACGCCACCCCTTCCCCGTTCCAATCACCCTTCGCGACTTAGTTGCCCAGCACCCATTCCATCAGTGGCAGAGCCAGGAATTCAAAGGTAAGAGGTACAGGTACCTTCTGATGGGAAGGGGTCCAGAAAATCACTGAAAGGACAAAGATGGAAGCGCGGAAGGGAAGGAAGGATCCGAGAGCCACCTGTTTCAAACGTTGTATCTTTCGAGTTCACCATACACTCCTAGTCTCAGTAAGCCTTCTTACGATTGTAGACTTACGCTGCCCAGCTACGTCTAAAATGGTACGTAGTCTTACCGAGACTAATCGTTGGAGGTCCTACTAAGGGAAATGTTTCTTAAAAAATATACACTAAATCGAGCTATCTGGGTCGTGATAGGAGTCTTAATATTCTTGTTTACCTTAATATACATGAATTGAGAAAATGATGTAAGTTGGGAAGGGAGATGATTGTGAGGTTTCAAGGGGCACAGTCCCATATGCTCCCCATGATATCACGCATTCGTTGTCATCCCACTACCCATTCGGCCTAGTATTCGACCCTGACTATACCACTCGACCAGACCACTACACCATTCTCTAGGTAGCAGTAAATTGTCCAATTAAACGAGTGAGATAGTACCCCCCCCCCCCGGGGTGGGAAAAGGGGTGGCTTATTCGCTTACTTGAGAATATTTCACATGAACGAAGAGAGCAGCAGTATATATATATTCTGGTAATCTATATATGTATGGCTGTATTTAACGGGATCATCGAATAACAGCCACAACAGCTGGTAAAAGCATGATTGGATGAGCCAGTTCGAAGAAGGGGCACATGATAAATACCTGCCACATCTATATCATTTGTATGGCTCTATTGATAAGCAAAGGATTCTAAAGTGGTACAGAACCAACCACTTTTGAAACTTTTAAACTTAAAATAAACAGTCCTCGAATATTTCTGTTACATTCATATCTGTATGGCTACGTTGATAGGTAAGAGGTCAACACGAGGTGCAGGATCTTCAGTACGACATCCACAACAACTGTAAAAAATTCCGTCTAATAAAATGAATTATCATATGACTCGGCCACTTTGTTCACTTTAAAACATTTGATATTTTGCTTTCACATTAATCAGTGATAAATAAAGTCATCCGTCCATTTCATTGGTCAGTTCCATAACTAGACAGTTTGATTGGCTGAACAAAACACAACTGGGCCGCATTTTCATAATTTGCATAATTAGAGTTGGGAGCTTTCATTGGTCAATTTCAAAACTGGACAATTTGATTGGCTAAACAAAATGCAACTGGGTCACATTTGCATAATTCCAGTAAGGAGAATTTACGTTATCTGACCTATTTAGGGTGGGTTATATTGTATTAATCTTTTACCTACAAGAAAAACGCCATTCATTTTTTTTTTATATTTTCACTTTTTGCTTCCAAAACATAGGTTATGACCCCTCATTGGAACGAGCTCGACGAGCTCGTTCCAATGAGGGGTCATAGCCTATGTTTTGGAAGCAAAAAATGATTTTTTTTTAGTTATACGAGGATGTTTTTTTCCAAGTGCCGTCTGCAACTCAAGTTAGGCAATGGGTTAAAATGTCACACTAAGTGGCTAATTTGTGCGTGTGCGTATCATATGGTAAATAGAATATGAAATGAGTGTTTTTCTCATATAATATTTATGAAACTCGTCCGAATTTTCCGTTTGGGCTCGCCAGTGGCTCGACAAAACGGAACATTCTTAGACTCGTTTCATAAATATTACATGAGAAAAACACTCATTCCATATCCTCTATATATCTAATAAAATGAAAAGTTGCAACTGATACATAGATAGATAGCTCCATTCCATTTCATTGCATGGGCCAAAAAAATGGTGCAGCGCGTTCATCATCCCATCCTTACCAACTGTTGAGAGTTTCAGTTTCAACATTTTCTATACAGTGGCTCTGAAGAAAAATGTAAAGCGTTCTGAAGTTATCATCTCTCCTTTGCTTCGCTCAGGTGTAAAAATTGGATCGGAAAGGTGCAACTGCCTACTTAGTGTCCAGTCTGGTGGAAGGTCGAGTGAGTTCTACATGTACAGCTTTATGATATGCGTTCAACTGGACCGTTTCGTGCAAAAGAAATCATTTTTTTTTTTTAAATTGGGTAAAAATTGTCTAAGTTCAACGACCATGGGAAAGGGGGAAATCTTTTTACTTCAAAAGTGGTCAAATCTTACTTCAAAAGTGGTGACCTTGTTTTTTACTTAAAAAGTGGGCTATGGTTACAGCAAAAGTGGAGACCTCATTTTACTTCAAAAGTGGGCGATGGTTACTTCAAAAGTGGTGAGCTACTTCAAAAGTGGTCGATTTTTACGTCAAAAGTGGTAAGCTACTACAAAATTGGCCAGTTTCTTCAAAAGTGGGCGTAACAATAGTCATAGTCAGGAAATATAACGTGTTCACACTCGGAGGCTTGTATACACAAACGTTCGTGATCACTTCGTTTAAATCGACGACTTCGAATTTTTGGAAACTGGATTTTTTTTAGTTAAACATTTCAACAAACGTCATTTCCAGTGTGTCTGCTGTTTGTTCGTGGTTATTTTACAAGATAAACCATGATTGAAACCTAGCTCTCCAGTATATAGATTCAAACTTCTCAGCTCCAGATACTATCAGCTACCCCGTGTCTGATCACGTGGTACGGGTTTTTACCTACCCGAAGCCAGCCGTATCCCATTCATCATCAGACACGGGGTAACGAATTTATTGACTTTCCGTTTTAGAAGTACAATCTATTTCATGTGTGAACACACACAGCATGAGATCTTTCATCTTCCATTGTTGAGCCATACAGGTTTCTGTGGAATTTTTGTGCAAAATAGTTTTTGTGAAAATATGCCGATATGACTAGTATAAAAAAATTATTGAATTTCTTTTTTTCTTTTTTGTCTCAAAAACATAGCTTATGAAACCCACATTGGAGGGTACTCGACAAGCTCATTCCAATAAGGGGACATGAGTTATATTTTGGAGATAAAAAAAAATAAAATATAATACATGTACACTGTAAAACTGGAATGACGCGTCTTCTACGGGGTATGGACAATTTGTAGATTTCGGAACGAGGCTTCCACTGGGTATGGGAAATTTGTCAGTGGCTGGGCGGACGTATCGTGGGTTTCAATGAATATGGTCTCATACCATGAATCTATCAACCAATCAAATAAAAAAAAATCACTTTAGTCAATAGATAATGAAATTGATCCAGGAATTTGCGACTTTCCAACCAATGATGATATTTGAAAAACGCCAAAAAAAGTACCAACGCGCACGAAAAAAACAAAAAAAAACAAAGCGGCTGTCTCTTACAATCAACACTATTATTATTATTATTATTATTATTTTTGTTTTTGTTTTTGCAGTGGGACTTGGTTTGCGAGAAAGAAACGCTACCGGGCTTCACACAAACTCTCTTCATTTTTGGAACAGGGATTGGAAGTCTGACTTCCTCACTTACCGACATAATAGGGAGGAGAAAGACATATATCGGATCCCAGATCGCGTGTCTTGGTGTTTTGTGCGGGACTGCATTCGTCCGCAGTTACTGGAGTTTTGCTGCGCTCCGATTTTTTACCGGAATGTTAATGATGGTAATGTATACTATTTAATACCATGATTACCTATTCTACTATGTATAAAAAAAAACCTATGACATAAATTTTAGCTTATCATACCAACCGTGGCGAACACGTGTGTCTGTGGTAAACTCTCCTGCAATGGGATTTCATAGTTAAAATTTACATCTCGACCTGAATAAAAAACTTGTCTACATTTATCGCTTGTCGCCTCGCGAAGAGTGAAATGAAAGCGGCAATAATTTATTACATTTTTTATATGAGTTTACCTCATAAGATACTAAACACTACCAAACAAGCGTTGTCTTATGTTAAAAAAGTATCCACAACTCCAAACAGTATGTTATTATGTTATTAAAATGAAAAGATTCCCTCGTTAGCGCATTTCGTTTCGGCGATAGAATTGACAGCCCACTGGTGCTCATGCAAACAAAAACAGAACCACACGTGTGTACGTCTGCTGATCAGTAAAATCGAGAAAAAAAAATAATAGCTACTCCTGATAAATCTGACGATGATGGTATAAATAAAATATACCCATAATAGCTTGGTGTGACAAATACCAAATATTCACCACTCGTGGTGAAGTGGTTTTACCCGATCGCCAAAGGCGCGCGGTTAACATCACATCATCACTTGTTGTAAAGGTTTGGTACACCAAGCTACTATGGGTATATTCTATATTTAACATGCATACAAAAGAGAGAATTAGGAGAGGGGTTATTGATATTTTTCATCCGCGTTTTTCCATATCACAGTAACTTGGTGTTTACACCTCCAGGTCAAATTGAACAGCCAATATCCCTTTTGTGGGATTGTCAGAAACAAATATGTATGTGAGGTGACTGTACATCACAAAAACGACTGACGGGTGGCTTTATCGGAATTATCTGAATGAACGATAGGATATAAAGTATGGAGACTTCAACGTTAGTTTTGTTACTTCATCAATGTGTAAAATCATGCCAAAGTGCAAATAAACATACAGACAATCGGCGTGAAAGAGCGAATATCTTTTTATACAATATATTGAGGATATGGAATGAGTGTTTTTCTCTTATAATATTTATGAAACGAGTCTAAGCGGAAAATTCGGACGAGTTTCATAAATATTATATGAGAAAAACACTTATTTCATTTTCTATTTATCATATGACACACACACGCACAAATTAGCCACTTTGTATGACTTTTTAACCCATCACTTAACTTGAGTTGCAGACGGCACTTGGAAAAAACATCCTCGTATAACTAAAAATTTTCATTTTTTGCTTCCAAAACATAGGTTATGAACCCTCGTTGGAACGAGCGCGACACGCTAGTTCCAATGAGGGGTCATAACCTATGTTTTGGAAGCGAAAAGTGAAAATATAAAAAAATATGAATGTCGTTTTTCTTGTATTGCGCGAGACGGTTTTTGCCGTTACGTTAGGTAAAAGATTAATACAATATAACCCACCCTAAATAGGACAGATGACGTAAATTCTCCCTACTGAAATTATGCAAATGTGACCCAGTTCTATTTTGTTTAGCCAATCAAATTGTCCAGTTTTGAAATTGACCAATGAAAGCTCCCAACTCTAACTATGCAAATTATGAAAATGTGGCCTAGTTGTATATTGTTAAGCCAATCAAATTGTCTAGTTTTGAAATTGATCAATGAAATTGACGGATGGCTTTATTTATCACTGATAACAAAATATCAAATGTTTTAAAGTGAACAAAACGGACGATTCATATGATAAATGTGTATATTATACGGGTTCACAGATAATTTGAAGTCGTTTGTACAAACGCAGCACAATCACTTATAATATATAACACAGTGGCCGTGGACTGGTCGTGATGCGCGCGTGGGCAGTAGTGTTCATGCATGCGTGTTCCAGGTAATAAAAATCAATCCAGAGCAAAATTTTAATGAAGCATCGGGTTGTACCCAGTGATTCATTAATTAAGTTGTTGATGATTATTTATATAATGGTGTTTGGATTCTAATATTATTGCGTGCGTGGATATATTGACCACCCGTGGAAAGTGACCAGTCCACGGCGGCAGTACTGTACATGTATACTACTGTAACCAGAAATGCGGACACAAAATGGAATGATGACCGCGTGGCGACCCGGTTAATATTTCATCGCCTGAGTGCTAGAATGTTCTATGTCCCTTATGGGGACATAGAACATTCTAGCACTCGGGCGACGATTTTCTTCCCGAAACATTGTGGAATATCACGAATCAGAGTATAAATGCGAGAGTACAGAATCTGAGATGCCATTTAATTTTATTTCTGCTGTTTTCTATTTAGGACAATCTCGATGTGAAGAGAATGTGTACAGTGATCTCATAAGCGACCTCTTTCTCGATGATGCAGCTCTCGAGTCGCGATATTTTCATAGCGATGGATATTCCAGAATAGAGACTGAATAAAGAAGAGTATTAGTAACATGTGGTGATGGGGTGAGGGAAATATCAGTCTCTGGGCAAGCCCAGTGTGTGGGTCAAATATCAACGGAAAGTTATTTTTTTTGCTCCCTCCCCCACCTCCTATGCAAGATTTGCGTGTCTCGTGTGAGATGGCCATGTGAACATAACCCACGTGACCGGCTTATTAGTATATTTAATGAGCGCACGGTCTATTTTTTAATTTTCCGTGAACAAACAAAATGGCTTCACGTTCCGGAAATACTAGTAGACGAAGGTTTGTCGAAGAAAATAGAAATAAAAACACCGCAAAAACCAAGGAAACTGGACTCTTTTAGAATAATTTTTTGGGTGAACGCCATTATGAGTGGAGAGAGTTCATTTCAATATTCATTTCGCTACAAATCTTTATCTCCTGTCTTGGTGGCGTTGAAATTTATTTTCGTGGTATATACCTGTGATATACGGAATTTTTGTGCGCTCTTTTTTTCGAAATAGAAAACAAAATTGTTCGATAACTGCGTGTGCCCTGGATTACTTTTGATGACGTCAAAGTGTTTTTTGGGATACATAATCTCTGAAGGGGTAAGTGTGAGATAAGGAAATCTCACCCTCGGGACAAGATACTTGGTCCAGACACTCGACACGCTTCGTGTTTGGCCCAGATATCTTGCCCTCGGGTGAAATTTCCGCATCTCACACCTTCGTCCACCAGGTATAATAACAAATCCACCCAGCACAAGATGATGCTGTTCTTTTCCACCAGTGTCTTATATGACGTCATCGAAATCAAACTACAACTCCTGGTAAGGGAACTTAATGTTCCACTGATTGATAGGAGGGTTTCGCTCTACAGTTTCCCACTATTACACAGGTTTGAAATTCTAAATATAGGGCATATGTTCAAACAGATGCCATGTAAATTTGAGATAAATTTTTAGTATCACATATATGCTTACATTAGGCTATTTGTCGGACAAGCGAATTTAAAGTTTTGGTCCCAAAGTTGGAGTCTGATGCATAGGGGTAACTTACCAGGTGAATTATGGGAAACAGTGGCTTCAAAAAAATGCTATTTTTTAAAATATCATTTTTACACAGATATTTTACCAGACATGTAACTGAAAAATGAAACGGAAACTTATAAATTGTTTTTTGCATTTTAGGAACAGGAGATGCTTTGCTCAGGGCTAGGTAGGTAGGGGCGGTGAGTAAATTTGTCGGAAACCGGGCTTTGTCGCTGCTGGGGGAAATAGATTCACGCCGCGTATTCAGCCAAAATTCAAGAAGTGTCGCCTGAATTCGTGCATGGACGTTTGCCCCCCGTTTCACTTTGTTGGGGTGGTTCTTATACTGAAGGGGTCAATGACCTCGAAAAGCATAAATCAGCAGGAGTTTACTGGAAACAACACTTTTAATACATCTATATAAAAATAAATATGGTAATTCGTGACTTACATGGAATTCAAATAAATAAGATAAACAGAACGTCAATCACCCCCGTCCACACAGTTTTTTAAGTCAAATGCGGGCCCGCATCCTCTGTTGTCGCTGCTTTTCCCTCCTTCTCGCTGGTGTTTGTTCTTTGGTCGCCTCTTCACTTCACTCTTTCACTGCCGTCGCACGGCCAATAACGCAATGTCACTTTACTATATCGCGTCACCACTAATAAGTGACGGAATGTCACTCTACCACTGCCGTCGTGCGGCCACTAACGTAGTGTCGCTTTACTGAACGATTTTCACTTAAGCAGTGGCCACCTATGGGGTTAAACTCTCCCCTACGTTTATCCCAAAACTCTGCCTACGTATATCTTGCCTTCCACAACAGATATGCCGCCTTCCTAAATACTAATAGCTCCTTGAGCTCGCACTTTCTATTTCTGATATAACACTCAGATATGGCCACCGGCTTGGCCCGCGACTTCCCCTGTTCTAAATATGAGCTCTGTGGCTCCCCTACACTACAACGTGCCTGCTCTTCCGCACCGATGGGGAACCTCCTCTAACCTATAGAACTGAACATCCCCATATCTTCTCATGTGTACCACAGCCTTACACCCTTCAGACTGGACTGATATTTTCGAGAAATCCTCCGATTTTTATTTAGAACGCCAGCACATTATTTCGCATTTTAATTGCTTCTCTTGAACTTTGCCGCTTAGATCTATCTTAATTTAATATTCCCTTTAAAGTTCCGTTGAAAGACTCACATTTTGGAATATCTAGAAATTCGGCGACAGATGCGGAATTTGGATGTGTGTCCAAAACATGTGCGATGTACTGTTTTTATGACAATTACCTACTAACTGGCCATAATTACACAGCAACAGGAGAACACTGTCTCTCTTACTCCTTTTATCAGTTATCAGAGAGTCAATGTGGCGTTGAACAAATGCGCCATAATGGACATTAACTTCCATGCTTAATGGTATCGCTGAACTAAACATTTTATTGACATCTTTCATTATTGTTGAATATTCCTGATAAAAAGGTAGGGTGATTTGATGACTTTTGGACCTAAATATATAGTTTAATTTTTGTGTGATTTTGAGGGAATTACCTGAAAAAATATGTGCACGTGACCGGTACTTCCCTTCGTGTCATTTTTCTCTCTTATTTGTTGCATAGCCCCTTATTTTCGGGTCGGAAGAAGTTGTCTGAAGGGCTATACTTGACAAAGATATTTGAATGCCAAAATTAAAGTTATGCGATCATACTTTTTTTCGCCTGAACGTTATAATGGTGGCCTATGGGAAAACATTTAGTTCTGTGATACCTAAATAGCAGCGCTTGGGTTATTGTTGGTTTGTTTAAGTGACAAATCGGTTTTCGGGGTTTGCAAGATACCCGTCTTTTCGTTTCATGTTTAGCCCAGTGAGAAGGATTATCGAAAATATATACACTTTCAACTTTATGCTATCACCTTGACAAAATTCTGCTTTTGAAACTGCTGGGTGGCTGAAAATGACTGGTTTCGGCATTTTGTCGTGCAATTTTGCAGGTTGAAGGCTTGCCTTTGATAATAACTGTTTCCACACACATTCAGATTGTTTATTTCTACTTAGACAGATAGTGTTATATGTTTTTCTGTGGATTGGGAAATGTAATACATGTTATGGGTTAAATAGCTAGGTTACAGAATATTTGCATTCGAAGAGAGTGTTTGTCTTGTCATTTTTGGAAATGACTGGAAAATTGTGGAGCTGGACCTAGAGCAAAATGAATTGAATATATTTTGAAATAGCATTGAAACGTCACAAAAATAGTACAGCCACTGTCGACTGGCCACTTTCCACGAGTGGGCAAAATTTCCACGGACGCAGTAATATTAGATTCCAAACACTAATTATAGGAATAATCGTCGACATTTAATTAATGAAGCACCGGGTTGAACCCTGTGCTTCATTAATTAAAGGTTTGCTGATGATGAACTACCTGGTGAACGCATGAGTGAACATCACCGCCCATGTGTGGAATACGACCAGTCCACGGCAACTGTATTGTATGCCAAAGGTTTTTACTATGAAAACTGGCGTTAGCTCACCACGGGGGTTTATTTATTTATTTATTTATTTATTTATTTATTTATTTATTTATTTATTGGGTTGACATCACTTTCGATAGCCAGGATCACCTCGTATCGGACAGTTTTACGGGTGGAGGAAGCCAGAATACCCGCTGAGAACCGCCAAGTAACAGCAAGCAACTGTCAGACTCCCCAACCTACTCCAAGGTTAGCATTGATTGAAGACAAGTGCAACATCGACGTGTATTACGCGTTAGTACACAAAGCTATCGTATCCTCGGGTGGCCAATCGTGTTTAAGTGCCTCACCCATGTACACCCCTGGCGGTGATCGAACTGTGGACCTTTCGGGTTTGAAAATCAATGCCGTAACCACTGAGCCACAACCGAGATGGGCTAACACATTAAAGATAAATCTGAAACAGCTGACATTTCGTTTGAAAGTGATTGATTTCGGTGATATATTGAAAATTTCTTAATATGAATTACATATCAAAAAGGCTGCTGCCCAGCAATGAATAAGTCATATTTTTCAGTATCGATTTTATTATTAAAATATTTTGTATCACCAATTCTCCTACTACACTACGCTGAATAAAAATAATCCTATTACTGATAGCGAGCTTTTGTCGTGTATACAAAACCAAATTTCTAAACGCTTTCTAAAGTCATTGAAATCCTGTCAATATACTAACAAAAAATAAAGTACACACGAAGTACTCTAATGCATTATCTACTCAAACAGGTCTTGCTATCATTGGGCGATTGGGATAAAACGCAGAGACGTTTGCATCGATCTCCAATTTGCTTGTGATTGCAGCTCCGCGCTCCTTACAAAAAACACCCCCAGGTTTAACTCCCATGAGTGTATATATGCAGCGACCTATTTCATGTTCACCCTTCTAACACCCTTTTTCCACTCCAAAGAGACACACGTCAACGCAAGAATTCGTGACCACACATACCAGTCCCATACAAGATGTACATGCTGTAGAATCCATTACAGTCCCTCCTTATCTTATTTTAATCAGTTTGAGTGTTAATTGCTGGAGCAACTGCCAAGTTTATAGCTCTCTTTACTTTGTGAGGTCTTCCCCTCCTTAATGGCCTGGAATATGCTTGCTCTTACAAAAACAATGTCTAAATGCGAACGTGTTAAGACAAGGTAATTGCGCCGCTGTACACAATCCCTCTATTATTCACATGCGCAGATTGTGAGCATCACCTCATTATTTACCTATTTATTTATTAAAAGATGATCATAGATTACACTGAAACAATATTTAGATAATAAAAGGCATTGGGCCTTTGATAGCATTATATCGATGTGACTGACTGCATCCTTTGAACCCTGGTGGTATCGTCCAAGTCAGTTCAATGGAAGCAATTGGAGGAGTTCATATTATAACCTGGGGAAAAACCAATTAATCTTTTCAATGTGCAGCCCCAAGGTGCTGTACTTAAAAATAATGGTTAATCAACCCCACATTTTAAATTAGCAGCTATCCCACTTAATGAAAGTATGGCATTTCATGTTACTAGAAGGGAAAGTGCTCTCTCGGGTTCAAAGGTTTAATGTTTACCCAGCACACATTAAGGTGATTCTAAAGTCATGGCTGCCAACGTGGAAGCCAGAAACACAGAAAAATGTGAACATTTCATTGAACAATAACTTGGCAACGAGACAGCCTTGCCCTTGGATACCAGGGTTGAGGGGAGTGGTCATGTCACATAGAACGTGATGGGACCCGCAAAATATGCATTTAACAAATTTACGAGTCATTTGGAGACATTAGAAAATATGTACTGTCAAAAAGTCGGGAATGGCGTGGGCAGGATTTCAAAAAATAGCGAGGCGCCTCACCTTCCAATGAACAACCAACGTGAACTATCAATAATGTACTGCAGCAGTTGAGTCTTAATTTTTAATAAAATACATCGAGGATAGGACTAACACGTTGTCAACCTGGGTCGTTTCACTCTCAAAAGTGTCCGCCATGTTTACGGTGGGAAATTCAAAACACTGAAGGTTGTGGGCAACATTGCTACAAAAGATCTCGCCATATGTCCCTTAAATTCTCATGACAATGCCACCGCTGAAATTCTGATTGTCGATATATCTCAAGGGAAGCAGACTAATAGAGGCAAATTGCATTGCTTGTCTGTTCTAAGTAAATATTCTTCCCTCACCAACTGAAGCAATAAATTTGTTTACATGGATCGACCTTGCCATTAGTTTGTATTCATGCGCCAAAATTACCAACAGAGAACAACAATTTCAATTTTCTTTAATTAACAAAACGGTGACATATAGTGGAATTAGAAAACCAGGTTGTAATTCTTTCGTTGTTGAAATATTCGTAAACTGGTTGCTTTTTCACTTCTTTTAATCGCAAATCGGGGGAAGTATTGTTTGTCATGTAATATCGATGGTTAACTTTATTGGTCTGTCATTCGGTCCCGTTTCGGTCTGGTTTCGGTGAGTTGCAGAAATAATGCTCCTAATTTTGCGATCTGGTGTGATTTACATTGTGAATCATTGTAAATGGTGTATTTCATTAAATTTGTTTGCAATCCACAAGGATCATCAATAATTTCGAATAATCTGTGGGCTATTAGACTCATGCCTGCTAGTATTTGTTGATCGAAGTTGTTGTCACCGGAAAGTCGCATGCGTTGGTAAGTCGCTTGTTCAAAGTGCGAAAAATACTATTTTTTCTTTCTATCCACCCCACTAGACCTCCTAATCACAAATAAAATATGATAGTAGTGTGAACATGAACTTTTTCTCTAGAAAATTATTTTATCAGTCGTTGCATAGAAATTCTCAACGAAAGTGAAGTATGGAAACATACACAAGGCACACTCGAGCATCAATTTTTTGGGAACGGGTGAACTCGCCACCGGGTCAAGTCGCCACCGGGTCAAGTCGTCACGGGTCAACTCACCACCAAAAAAACAAAAAACAATAATACAAGGTAGGTTTCTGACACAACATGAGTTTATTCATGATCCAAAACATAGCATTTAGCACATGAAAAATACTTTTATACATTAAGCATCTTATCGGATTTTTTCAAAAATTGGACGAACATTTTATACTTTGAGCACTGTATGTATTGGTCAATCGATACGACTTATTGGCGGAATTCAATTCCATAACTTCCCTTCGAGCCTGCATGTAGTCCTGGTAGGTGATTCCAGTGTAACACTTTTTCAACTTTGAAAACTCCTTTTTTTAGTTTCCAACCAATAACTTGAGCTGTAAATGACAGAATCAAATAAAATTTGTTGTGTAGGTGTATCCACATAAAATGCAGGTCAAGTCAGATCAGGGTTTGATCCGACAATTTTTGCCAGAGTTATGTCCCTTTCTCAATTTTGAAAAATTCATTTTTTTTTTGTGGTGGGGGTGGGGGGTAGCCACGCAGTCTTTTATTTTCTATTATCGGGACTTGACGATACACTTTCAACAGGGTCATTTCATGTCAAGACAGTTTTACTTGTGGAAGAGGGCAGCACAGACATATCACTTGTATGGCTAATATTTCCAGGGGAGGTCAAGTAGATTACTGATTAGTGTGGTGTGCCATACTTTTGAACTGTAAATAGTTCCCTGTGAAAAAATGGCTGGACCAGTGCATGCAGTGGTCCTTCAAAAATTTAAATAAACATACAATTGAATTTTTTTTTTTAAAAGTTAAGACTCAACTGTTGTTCTCCAGTGCACATAGAAAGCATATTTTTCAATGTGAGATTCATATTTTAAGTTTTGGTGGCAGGAAGTTGACCGTGAGTTAGGGATTTTTAAAAGCATTTTTTTGGTGAGTAAATTCTTTTTTTTAAACTTTTTTATCACATTTTTGTAATCTATTAGGTAGGAAGCAATCATTCATGTATTAAATAACCATTACTATTGAAAAGTAATGAAAAAAACATCATGTTTTCGACCTGTCCACTCAAACTGCAACATTCGGTTTACAATCACCTTAAGGGAAGAAAAAGCCCAAGCTCGTTCGAGATATGAACATTTTCAAATTCACCTCAGCAGTTAGCTCCCTGCATCGACTCAATACACTTTGAACAGCAATGCGTTGCCCGAGTGCTAGAATGTTATATGTCCCATAGGGGACATAGAACATTCTAGCACCCAGGAGACGAATGGCAATTTCTATGTTGCTCTTATCCTATAAGGATTTGTTATGATTAACCCCTAGGGTGCGAACTCAAATTAGCGCCTTATTAACGCCACCGAAAGAAAGATATCTGTCCCTAAATCGAGAGGTGAAGGTAATGGGAGCACATCTAGATGAAGACAGCTTAACCCTTTACCCAACGTAACGGCCAAAACCGGGCAGCGCTATTCTCAAAAATCGCCAAATAATTTTCATGATTTTTTCATTTTTTGTCTCCAAAACATAGGTTATGACCCCTCATTGGAACGAACTCGTCGAGCTCGTTCCAATGAGGGGTCATAACCTATGTTTTGGAGACAAAAAATGAAAAAAATTAGTTATTCAAGAAATTTTTTTGCAAGTGTCGTCTGGTTTTCATGTTAGGTAAAGGCTTAAACGATTATCGGATTTGTGACTCTTATTGTATATGAAATGCCTTTGTTCTCACCTCGAGTCGTCGGAGAGGTAAGGTGGTCGGACGAAAAGAAGGAGAAATAAAAAAAAACAAAAAAGAAAAAATTAATTTACACTCTCCTTGAAAACCAAGCACGCCAAACTTCCGTGAAATATGACATGAAATACATGTAGAGATGCGTTTGCGTTGAACACATGTAACCCTGTGGACCCGTTCCATAGGAGTGACACCCTTTAGCACTTCTCCAAGTTTATCACGTGTTTTCTTTCCGCATAAATGTCATCAATTGGTCATATGAAAGCCGCGTTTATTGTTTATTGTTCGAGCAGTAACAACTGTCTAAGGAACCTCTGTCTATTGCAAAAAAGTATCAACTGACTGAAAGCAGAGAGGGCGGGGGAACTATTTCAAAAACGTACTGTTACCAACAGGAATCAGATTTTAGCAAATGATTTACGTCAAGGCATAATATGAATTAAGACCCCCCCCCCCCCGCCGCCCCCCCCCCCCCACCCCCACCCGCCCCCACACACACGCAGTGGCCAATCCAGGATTCTGAATTTGAAGAGCACCACATTTCAATCATGGGTCATGATACCAAGCCTCACTCGACGATTATAGATGATCAGTGACGAACATGAGAGGAGGCGAATTCGGGATATTGGTGTTTGCAATGAATTACTAAAATAGGCGGGACACCTCCCACTAACCCCGTGGACCCGTTTCATTGGAGTGACACACTTTAGCACTTCCTCAAGTTTATCTTGTGTTTTCTTTCCGCATAAATGTCATCAACTGGTCACAGGAAGCCGCGTTTATTGTTTATTGTTCGAGCAGTAACAACTGTCTAAGGAACCTCTGTCTATTGCAAAAAATTATCAACTGACTGAAAGCGGAGAGGGCGGGGGAACTATTTCAAAAACGTACTGTTACCAACAGGAATCAGATTTTAGCAAATGATTTAAGTCAAGGCATAATATGAATTAAGACCCCCCCCCCCCCCCCCCACACACACACACACACACGCAGTGACGATCCAGGATTCTGAATTTGAGGGGCGCCACATTTCAATCATGGGTCATTATGCCAAGCCTCACTCGACGATCGTAGATGAAAGTCAGGGACGAACACGAGAGGGGGCGAATTCGGGATATTGGTGTTTGCAATGAATTACTGAAATAGGCGGGGCGCCTCCCGCCCCCACCCCCATTAATTCGTTCATTGACATCATACATATGGTGTGATTCAGCATTGAAAGGGAATCAAAAATGTTAATTTTGATACAGTATGATCAGGCTAACTTGTTTAAACAGTCACGTCTGGAAAAGGATTAAACTGCAGTGGTTTCACTGAAGTGGTTTTATGACGTAATATCTTAAGAGACCTATCTCATAAAACGAGTTTATCATACGACTCGTCCGTTTTGTTCACTTTAAAACATTTGATATTTTGTTTTCATATTAATCAGTGATAAATAAAGCCCTCCGTCAAGTTCATTTGCCAATTTCAAAACTAGACAATTTGATTGGCTAAACAAAATACAACTGGGTCACATTTGCATAATTTCAGTAGGGAGAATTTACGTTATCTGTCCTATTTAGGGTGGGTTATATTCTATTAATCTTTTACCTACAAGAAAAACGCCATTCATTTTTTATATTTTCACTTTTTGCTTCCAAAACATAGGTTATAACCCCTCAGTGGAACGAGCTCGACGAGCTCGTTCCAATGAGGGGTCATAACCTATGTTTTAGAAGCAAAAAATGAAAAGTTTTAGTTATACGAGGATGTTTTTTTCCAAGTGCCGTCTGCAACTCAAGTTAGGTGATGAGTTAAAAAGTCATACTAAGTGGCTACTTTGTGCGTGTGTGTCATATGATAAATAGAATATGAAATGAGTGTTTTTCTCACATAATATTTATGAAACTCGTCCGCATTTTCCGTTTGGGCTCGCCAGAGGCTCGCCAAAACGGAAAATTCTTTGACTCGTTTCATAAATATTATATGAGAAAAACACTCATTCCATATCCTCTATTTATGAATAATATCTTCCCCAATGAAAATCAACCTAGAGAGTGTTTTATGATTTAAGACTCGACTGTAACCCTACTGCTCATGTAAATATGCTGAACCGGAATTATTTTCCTTGTCAGTAAAGTCGTTGTAACGTTACCGTTCTAATTGACACTGTCATTTATTTTCCATTTTTCAACACTACATGACTTTAACAAAACTGTTTCCGACAGTTTTAAGTCTAACTGGTCCTTCCAACTAGATCTTTGAGGGAAAAATAGCCCCACCCTCTCGTCTCCCGATCACACCAATGCGAAAATATGATTGTGCCCACTCGCCCCTCCCCCTCCCCCCTTCTCAAGAAAGAGGCAATGTGCCCTTCCCCCTTAAAACAAATATATAGATACCTGAATACGCGTCTGGTGCCCATGCATGAGATAATCGTCGCTATTTACGCAAATACACTTGACAAGCTCTATAAATAATTCGAAACCCCCCCACCCTTCAGGTATGCTCAGGACAAACATATGTTTTATTACACGCCTGTTCTATGAAAACCCTATCTCCAGCAACTCTGAAACATGCGGAAAAAGAAAATCTGTTGACGGACTATTTTTAAATTGAAGCGAAATTTCACTGAAATTCTCTACAAATCGTGCAACACAACTACAATTTGAATCGCCATAGCTGCAAATCGCCCCCCGAGTTCCAATGTGTTCTATGCACGCCAGTAGGCACGCCAGTAGGCACACAGAACACATTGGAACTCGGGGGACGAAATAGTAACACCGGTTCCCCTCGCAAAGTTGTTTGCCGATAAAATGTGTCATTTTTGTTGACAGTTGTCAATTGAATTGCTGCGTGTCCTTCTAATAATTGTTTTAATAGACGTGGAGGCGTGTAATAAACACAGAACGACACACACGTGTGAATGGGTTAATCCATATGGCACTCGTGTTATCCTTCCACGCTAGCACTCGAGCCATATCGATTAATCCATTCACACGCGTGTGTCGTTCTGTTTGTATCTTACGCGTATCTGTGTTGTTATTTCAGGTTGGTGATCTCTCGTCCTGGACCGCGATACTTGAGACTATTCCGGAAGAACACCGATCGATCGTTGGTGCTATAGGTGGTACTTGGTGGGCTGCATCGACAGCGTTGATGACACCTGTAGTTTACCTGCTACGGAATCACAGCTGGAGAAGAGTTCAGCTTGCTATTGCATCGCCAAGCTTACATGCAATATTCGCGATTTTGTAAGTCAACTGATATGTAAACAAGTAATGTACTGTGATCATAAAAAAACAGTTAGAGGCCCAATCACGATCTGGACGTGCGCTTACCTCATCGCAACGCCATAGGATCTGATGAAAATCGAATCTGAGACGCTATTTTCATTTTTTCTTTTTCCTGATGCGGACTTCATTTCGCAGTACTTTATCTAGTTTGCACCCTAAAACTCGGAAATCAAAACGTTTGTATCCCCCCCACCCCCATTTCGATTCCGTATCAAACAAATTCAATTTTCGGTAAACATTCACAATATTACATTGTTATTACGCATTAAAATATAGTTCCTGAAATTCAACCCAATTTACACTGAAAAATGGGGAAACGGACTTTATGTAACTGGATTGTTGGATAAATGTATTGGTTTAAACATATTTTATTTGCTCACAAAATCGCAAAAGGGATTGGAGTACAAGTGTTTACCACTTAGAAACACTCCTCTCCCATGCATAAATTATCATATAAGTTTACATAACAGCAAAACAACTGCAATACAATTAATTCTGAACAAAACTTGTAATTGGGGAAAAACAAACAAAAATACTGTCAAAAAAGCACAAAACAAGAAAGAGAGAAAACAAAATAATAATAAAAACATATTTAACACGTAACTTGATACCACAGCCTCCCCCCCCCCCCCCCCACCCTTCCCCCTTGAACGATGCGGAAAGCATATCAAAATTAATGGCAAGCTGAAATTCAAAGGACCAGAAATAGAATGAACTACTGCGGTTCTTGTTCAGACTACGAAGTGAGTAAAATAGTGACCCAGTCGAAATCTCGCCCTCTCCCGTGCAATCAAGAGCTGCATCGCACATGTAGCTCATCTGGCAAGCCTGGTCAAATCTCCTTGAATCTGAAAAATAGCGCAGTACAGCAGAAACAATAATCTCATTGTTTCTTTTTGTGAGGCTACCTTCACCATATAAAATCTGCTATACGCTTGTAATATTGAATTTTGTCAAGGTCTGAAACACGAGAATTCTTATATTGTCATAGTTTGGACAGGAGAAGAAAAAGTGGTTAGCATCCTCAAAACCGCCCCACACGAGCAACGAGGAGAATCAATTAAATAGTTCTCATATTTATCAGAGCTGAGATCACTACACCCATTTCTAAGCTTACAGTCCACGATGTTGACTATTCTATTTCCAACATTAAAATATGAGGGTGGTTTAACTGGTCTTCGTGATATAAGACGTCGGAATGAATAGACTGAAGGGCTGCTTCTAACAGCATCTGAATAATTATTCCAGAGAGCAATACAGGCTGGGAAAAATGATCATTTGAATAACTCAGTTCGCATGTTATACTGTACAAAGTTGTCAGCGTCTCGTAAGTTATGTCAAGTCACGTCACGAAAGGTAGATGCAGGGACCGACCTGGGCATGCGTATTTGGTTCTGAAACATCAGGACCTGGCTCTTAAACCTCAGAAATAGGCTTCTCAGTTGGCGTGTAACTTCTCAGATGATATTTTGATATTCTTTCGATAAGATAATCGAGAGAGACACTCTTACATGTATTTTATATATGATTATCATTTATCATTGTTGTAGAGTGCTTAAGTTAATACTTCAAATCTTAATTACCACGCATTAATCTTCACTGTGGTTTCTGATCAAGTCTTGGCTGCCGACATAGGCAGCCAAGACTTGATCAAAAACCACAGTGAAGATTAATGTTTGCTATAGTGTACTAAATGTAAATGATGAGAGCTATTACATACTTGCAGTGTGTGTTACAAACAGCAGTGTGACTCCGTAAATTGAAATCTGGCGCATGAATTGAAAAAATAGGCTCCGGGGCTAGGGCGTATTTTAAATAGTCCTGATCGGTCCCTGGGTAGATGGTAGTATATTTTGAAGAAATCTCGGTGCATTTCCATGCACGATATTGTAAAACGTACTCATGGATTTAACAAATCTTCTCTCCTCAAGACACTGCCACCCAAGTTCAAGGAGCAGTCGCTCGTGAGATACAGATCTAGTTATGCCGGTTGCTATGCGAGCAGCGTCACGATGAACGTCGTCCAATCTCTTAAGTAAGGATTTGGGAGCCCCAGACCACACTTGACTACCATATTCGAGAATGGTCAAAATAAAGGATAGATACATTTGTTCTAGAGTTTTGCGATTCAGGGTAAACTTTAGTTTTCTCAGCTGCGATAGTCGTGAATAGGCTTGTTTGCAGATATTAGCAATATGTTTGTCCCAACCAAGGTTTGACTGCAGAACGATCCCCAGATGTCGGTGATCTTCTGCAAAATCGAGAGAAATGCCACGATATCAGCATTCAATTTCATGGCTAATATGCTGTGAACCGTTCACTTTGAATTAGGCAGGTGTCGTCAGCAAACAATCTGCAGAAACACTCTTGATCTTCCGCAATATCATTGATGTAGACCAAAAACAGGAATGGACCAAGAACGGAACCCTGTGGGACACCGCATAGCACGTCTGGATATTGCGATAAAATAGAATTAATTCGAACACTTTGATTCCGATCTATCAGATAACTTCTAAACCATTTGAGCAGACTACCAGAAATTCCATATTGTTTAAATTAAAGATCAGACGCGGATGCCAAACTCTATCGAACGCTTTGGATATGTCACAAAATACACTACAACTGAACAACCGGTTATCTACCGAATTAAATAAGGTGTGAAAGAGCTCAAGTAACTGATAGACAGCACTATTCTTTGGGAGAAACCCTACCTGAAAGAGAGATAAAAGAGATCATTTCAGCAAATTACGCATAAACATTTTTGAATACAATTCTCTCAAATAGTTTACCGAGGGCGCTTAACAAAGAGACTGGTCTGTAATTACTGGCATCCGATTTACTGCCCTTCTTGAACAGTGGTATAACATCAGCTAGTTTCCATTCGTTTGGGTAGGTGAAAGTTTCCAGGGATTTATTGAACAGCATACCCAGCGGTTTGCATATAGAAAGCCGCGTTATCCTTAGTACCTTATGACTAATACAATCGTGACCACAAGTCTTTTTTGTTTGGAGACTACTTATCATTCCATCAATATCCGATTCTGTGACACTAATTTCGGACAGCAGTTCTGGGGAGCATTTCCTCTTAAATACTGGAAATTGATGACCTGACGAATTAACACGACTGTTTTCAATGCACATTTTGTTCAAAATGTCAATGTATTATCATGACCATGTGCATGATTTGTAGTTTGTATCCGATTCTCGGTCGGGTTTACAATCCGATCGCACCTATTCTTGGCGGGTTCGTTATGATCCGATTGTAAACCCGGCCGAGAATCTGATACAAATTACAAGACATGCACATGGTCCTGATAATGTATATTTATTAAGAAAATCTCTAAACGCTGATGTAAGTTTGTAGCGATCCAGTCGCTATATATAATCGTGAACGACAACATTTTGTAATAGTTCCAGGAGCATTAGTAAGAGAGATGGGACAGAGAATAGGTCCGCATGATGCTTTCCATTAGAGACAAGTGAATCCAGCGATCATATGGTTTGAAGGAGCACGTCCAAAGCCAAGTTTCTAGGGGATAACTGTCCCACGTGTAATTTGGCGAAGTACACAGAGGAATATGGTGATGCGTGCAGATTGGGTGTACTGTCAGTCAATCGACTTGCGTCCGATTTTCGTAATTTCGTGAGTTGCATTAAGTTTGCATGACAACTTTCACGAAGAAGCGCCCAAGGGGCTTCACTCCTATCGTTAGTAATGGTCTCATGTGCATTTATTTTTGCTAAGGTTGCTATTAAGGAGCCCACCTTGCTGCCATCAATGTCATCTAATTGGCGGATTATCAGTGAACGTGATTTAGTTGTTCTTACTTCTGTCTGACCCTCCGGGGAAGGGACGAGCGTGGGGATGGACTAAATATGTGAATACCATTAAGATCGCCTCTCTTTCCGGATCAGAATTCAAGGTCTGGTTGTTTTCTGCTCGCTGGTTGGCAAGTCAGAAAACCGTTATTGGGGTTTTGCCCAACCTATGCATTGGCGGTCCTGTAGCGTAGATAGGAATGGGCAGTGGAGCTTATACGTAGAAACTGGGGAAATGTCCATGAGTGACAGACTTTTCGGTGGCATCGGGGTGTTGTCGTTCATTTCTACTTTTAAGGTGAATCATTTTTACTTTCTAAATCCCTCAAACGTTGCAATCGGCGAAAAGGATACTTAACCCTTTACCCAACGTAACGGCCAAAACCGGCCAGCGCTATTCTAAAAAATCGCCAATTAATTTTCACTATTTTTTTCATTTTTTTTGTCTCAAAAACATAGGTTATGACCCCTCGTTGGAACGAGCTCGTCGAGCTCGTTCCAACGAGGGGTCATAACCTATGTTTTTGAGACAAAAAATGAAAAAAATTAGTTATTCAAGATTTTTTTTTGCAAGTGTCGTCTGCTTTTCACGTTAGGTAAAGGGTTAATGGACATTCAAGAAAAGAAAAGAAAAGAAAAGAGTCAATAAAAAGTACAGCACAAAAGTGACAACAGCAGACAAAGAATTAAGAGCGGATCTCTAGTGGGTCGCGATCTGGTCTCTGTTCGTTTACATCCCAGCAGCACTATAAAATCTCAAAAGGGAGAAAATAAAAACATAATACCTAACTCTGAATCTTCGATGCCCTTTTTGTGAGATTTATTTGCTGGGAACCCGAAGTCGCAGCATTTTATTTTCGAAATTTCGATCCCTTATGGTGGTATTTTGTTGTCGTATCGTGAAAGAGACAACTTTTGCGACGAAAGTACTATAGAAAGACACGGCTGTGTACAAAAGATAAATGCTCGAAGTAAACAAATAGACGAATCGTTAATCATTAAACAAGAATCCGACCAGTTCCTAAATTCTAGAGATAAGTTGATTATTTTGTCCAGTAGAGTGCATTCACTGGGTGCATGGAGACCAATTAACAATGCCTGTTTGTAGAGTTCCGTTGTAGTTGTCCGTGGGTCTCAATAGTTAATTTGTAACAGTGACAGGGTACACGCCCGAATAATCCACGCGGAACCTGGGTTTATATAAGAACTGTTTTACATTTGTATTTCAGCTTAATGGAGGAGTCATTGCGGTGGCTTATTGTTACAAATAGAATGGAAGCTGCTTTAAAATTGCTAAGCAAAGCTTGTACCATGAATCGGATCTCCATGAAACGCATTCTCAATCCAGATATCTGTCAGAAAATCGATCCCAACGACACAGTTGTGGATATACGACGGAATGGTAATAGTGAGAACAGCAGTGCACCAGAAGAGATGAAATTTGTCATTACAACAGCTAACTCAAACAGAGAGCAGAAGATGATGGATGACTCTATAAACATAGAATACGAACCGAGACAAGAACACAAGTCCAATAGTAATGATAAAATAAGTATGATGTTCAAAGACAAGGAAATGTTCAAGCATTGCGTTATTATTTGGATGACATGGTGAGAATTATATTAATATTATTGTCTTGACAAGGAGTAACATATCGAAATCGATGCAACAAAGACGTACGATAAAATACAGATTATCATGATTATGTGCATGTCCTATGATTTGTATCAGATTTCAGGTGGTGTCCAAAAAGGGATCTCAACGAGCCGGCTTTGCCGGCGAGTTGAGATCCCATTATGTACACCACCGAGAATCTGATGCAAATCACAGGACATGCACATTATCATGATAATGCATTTATCTAACAATTCTGTCACATAAACAGATTAAATCTCAAATTATAAATAAGTTTTCGGACATAATGTTCGGTGATAACAAGTTTTAAAAAACTCATATTTTATGGAACAATATTGTTGTGTAATTCAACAAACAATGAATGACGCGGTCACCGCCAATTTTCAAAGTTGCGTTGTAAAATTATTCACTCATAATGTCACTTGATACGTTTGAAGTTACAAGTTTGTAATATTTAATTGTGCAGTTTATACTTATTGTGGGAGGGGGAGGGATTGTGCTATTAATAGTCCTGTCACTAATTGTAAGGAATTTTGTTTTGTTTTTGTAAGCGATCAGCTCAGTCGATCACTGAAACTCGCACATAATGTATTCATGAGCATGCTATGATAGCCCGTTGCGTTCCCGGCGACGTTGTCTATATGATACGGAATCAGAATAAGCAGTCTATATGATACGGAATCGGAACACATTATGTGATACGTACCGTTTCTCGTGGTTTCCAATCCAAATTGTATATGATTAGGGTACGTGAAAGATTCGGGCTTAATAAAATATCCATATACCGCCGCTTCCTGTCATATATCTATCATCCATCGGTTTGAATCGTACTGACATCGATATATCGGCTTTTCAATACTCAAATTTCTTCCAAAACGTAAGTAGGAATTTATCTTTTACATTCTTGTTTGACATATCTCAGTCACTCTGACAAACAGGACTGTATTGGTAAAATTATGTGGAATTACAAAACAAATATCTCATTCAGGGAAAAACTCCAGGTTCCAATTATCAATTATAAATCTCGGGATGGGAATATAAGTCTCATAGAAGAATTTCTGGATTTCTGAGCTCGAAAAAGAGACAAAGCCAGAGACACATACAGTAAGTGAAGGATGGATTGTCGCTAAATCGCTGTGGTGTAGATTTTCCAACTGTAAAATAAATAATTTTGCATCAGAATACAAGAAACACCAACAAAATGTCATCTCGTGGACCACCGGGTTGCATCCGGTGGTCCATAGGATGAAAGTTTGCAGGTGTTTTTGTGTTTTGTTCTCCGAAAATTATAAATAATCGTCTGGGGAAAAATCTAACCCGCCGCGATTAGCGGTTTAGCGACAATCCACCCACCCCGTATTGTATACCGCTGCCACTTTGTTCTACTCGTTCGGTTTTGTTGATTTATCTAAGGTGGAACAACTTTACAAAAGGCTGACAACAGTACTCATCATCCCGTTCTTCATTAATTAGATTTAATGTACATAACATTCAGGAGGACAGGACTTGGATGTTATTGGTGCTTATCGTAACATAATACTATTGGCTGGCAATCCTCTGCTAAGCTTGTTGTAGTAGTAGACGAACGCAGGATATTTCACAGCTACCTCCTGCAGGTCGATTCGGTTGGATTGAATATCTATTTTTGGGCAATGTACTGCTGAACGTCGCAGCTCTAGGTATTGCCCGTGCAAAGTCAATTTTTAAATCGGTACAAGTCGCCAGGTTCAACGGTTTAAGGGACTACTTTCTAGGTAAACACTGCACATTGTTCGTATACAGTGTGCGGAACAGAACAGCAACCTTGTGGATTATTTTGCTTGGAAGGAATATGATGGGTTTATCCATTTAGACACTGAGGGTATATTCAATGACAGTACAGGGCCATGAGCTGGTAGAGTCTATATTCTCTATTTGGGAGAAGATCAATTAACATTTTCAACATGCAGCCTTAAATCTTATTTAGTCAACCGCACAAATTCACTACTTTATGAATCAAGGCGGGTCACGATCCTGGACCTGAACAGTGTCCTTCAGTTTTCAAAGGGTTAAGCGTGAAACTAAGGATTTTTGTACCCCCCCCCCCCCCCCCCCACACGCGTTCCGTTTAATCACGAAACCGTCCGCAAGTGAGCTTTGACTTTTGAAATTGTCTGACATCTCGTGGATTGTTTTGGCGGTTTAACTCTTAACCTAACGTAACGGCCAAAACCGGCCAGCGCTATTCTCAAAAATCGCCAATTAATTTTCATTATTTTTTTCATTTTTTGTTTTAAAAACATAGCTTATGACACCTCATTGGAACGAGCTCGTCGAGCTCGTTCCAATGATGGGTCATAACCTATGTTTTTGAGACAAAAAAATGAAAACAATTAGTTATTCAAATTATTATTATTTAAGGAAAAATGCGATAGGAATTCTTACAGGAGAGCCGATTGTTTATTGTCCAAAATTCGGGACGTAATAGGGACAATCGTATTGGGTCGGAGGGCAGTACTGTAGGAATTCCTATAGTAAAGTTCGCTGTCAAAATTTACTCTAGGGAGTTCTAAAACACTGCCACCCGTTCCTATAATTGTGGTCCTTAACAATCTGACTTTGCACCTATAACTACACGGTTTTGCTGGGAATTCATATAGTATGTTTTTCCTTATCATTATCTAACAATCATATAAATTTTGGCCTGAAAACCACGATAAACGGTACGTATCGCATAATGTATTCCGATCCCGTATCATATATACGACTTATTCTGATTCCGTATCATACAGACGACTCGTGTCCGGTAACGCGATGTCGACAGTTATTGCGGGCGATTGGCAAAACAGTTTTCAATAAGTAGAGACCGCACAATTCAGTATAACGCCAACCCGCTCCTAAGGATGTACCCACGCCGAAAACTCGTAAATTCAAAGGGATCATCACAGGAAGTAACACTGATAGTGAATAATTTGACAACACAGCTTTGAAAATTGCTTTGACCGCGTTACTCATTGTTTGTCAGAGCGCACAACAATATGGTTCCATAAAATATTTTTTTTTTAACTTTTTCTCGCCCAACATTATGTTCAAAACTGTTTTAATAATTTAAGATTTTAATCTGTATATGTGACAGAATTGTTAGATAAATGAATTATCATGATAATGTGCATGTCCTGTGATACAGTACCAACGGAAATAACTTGTACATTAAACGCCGTTATTCTTCGTTTGTAAACGCGTTCACAAATAGCATTTAAACGAAAAACGGGTTTATTTTCCGCTTACCAAACGTTTATAAACAATCCGTATTTCGATGATTTAAACGAAGGCTAAACGAAAGGTAAACCATTTTTCGTTTAGCTAAACGAAAGCTAAACGTTTTTTCGTTTAGCTGAACGGAAGACAAACGATAGTCCATTTATATGTACACGTACCGAACGACATATAAACGGTTTGCAAACAGACTGATCATTTCCGCATGGGAAAGATGAATGAAAAGTTTTAGCGCGCCGAAGGCGCGCAGGGACGATGTGGGATTTACAAATCCCTTGCGACCCGGTTAACGTTATTTGTTTCCCTTGGATCACACAGGCCTAGCTTTCCTATTGCCCAAAATGGAGTCTGAGGGGGTTATGCACGCGGTTAGAATACCCGGCAGTTTACGTTGGAGTGTTAGATGGTCAATACTCAATCCCTCAACGCCTTTAAAACTATTAGAGAGCGAGCTCTATTCGGTTCCAGTTCGGCGATGGTAGAGGTTTGAGTCCCACCATGGTGGCGAGCCAGAATGTAATGTTGTGCGATGGCAAGTTTAAGGGAAGAAGAGAAAAGAAAACCAAACAGCAACGCCGGTTTGGTAGCGGCCCCGGTATATGACCATAGCGGTTACAAAAAAGAAGTGGAGAAAGCTCCAACAGTTTAGTTTTAAGAAACCGGGAGTCATCCATCAAGCCTTCTGGGAGATAGGATGCCGTATGTGATTTTGAGGTATCTGGTTATCCTTCGGGAATTCCAAATGACCTCCTCCACCCCACCCCCCCCCCCAAAAAAAAAAAAAAAAAAAAAATAAAAACACTCACTGACACACACCCTCAAGCCCTTAAAAGGGCTGTTAAATCTTTATTCAAATGTTTATTTATATCAAATGTACACTCGTTCCCAGCCAGACAAGCTTGTTTCAATCCTTGCCTAGCGTTTGGTGGTTTCTTGTATATGTTGCAGAAAGGTAGGTTGCACCAATTCCTCCTACGCTTTGTCTACCATTTCCATGCGTCTTCTTGATAAGAGTGTTGCAAGAAAATTTGAGAATGTTCAGTTAGAAAAGTAAAAGGTAGAGAGAAAGATAGGTATCCGCTATTATATATTGTGCCTGCTGTGTGATTGTTGCTATGGATGGGGTAAGGGGTGTGTTTCTTCGGAGCCCACTCCCCACACGTAGAGTTGCGAGGCAATCCTCACAGACTCAATCCTAAAGATCTCAATGAGTAGCGAGGCAATCCTCACTGACTCCACGCAGTTTAATTCTATTGAGTAATTTTAATTTACTGTGGATTATTTAGTTTTTCTGTTTAGGGTTCGGTGTTCGTTCAGCTTCACCATTGATTCACTATCCTGGAGTATGTGGAGGGTTTTGTTATATAGATCTTATTAAACGCGTTTCAATCGCGCTTCAGCAGAGTTGCGAGGCAGTCCTCACAGACTCTATCCTAAAGTTCCCAATGAGTAGCGAGGCAATCCTCACTGACTCCACGCGATTTAGTTATATTGTATAGTTTTAATTTTATTTTATTTTATTATTTTTTTTTCTGGAAACTTATTTTGTTTTTCTGTTAAGGGATCGGTGTTCGTTCAACTCAACCATTAATTCACTATCTTGGAGTCTGTTGAGGGTTTTTGTTTGTAGGTCTTTTAATCGCGTATCAATAGTTTCTATTTTTGCTAGCTCGTGAAGTTCCTTTATCGGTGTCCATTTCGGTTTGCATAGTGCCACTCGCAGGGCATAATTTTGAACCCTCTGTAGCTTCTGAATGTTGGTTTTGCTTAGGTCGCTTGTTATTATGGCACCGTATTCTAGTACCGGGCGTATAAATGTTTTGTAGAGCTTGAGAAGCACATCTTTGTTTGCTCCCCAATTTCTACCTCTGATCATCTTCAGAAAATTGATACGTTTAGTAGCTCTAACCGTAATGGATTTTACGTGACTGTTTTTTTTTCCGCAATATCGGAACAATTCATTTTATTGCGTTCACTTTTATCGAAGCACGGTTACAAATTAATGGGGAAGATTTTTAAAATGGTACGTTTTTGCTTTTAAGATAGGCGTATAACGGATGACTGGAATGGGACGTGAAATCTGGCGTTTTAATTCCATTTGTGAATTTTTAGGTTTCAATATCAATACCAAGTTAATTTTCAAACCGAAACTGAAAGTTGAAGGGCTTCTGAAAAGTGTTTTCTGGAAAAGTAATGGTGTTGCATTTTTGCAGAAAAAACATTGTTTTAAAAATTGTCTCGACTTTGTATTCATACATGTACATTGTATCATTTCCCTTTCTATTTGATTGTTGTCGACCCCAAGCGGCCAAGCCACATAAAAGCTGGCATCCCATATTTCTTCTAAGAATACCATTCAGATTTGTCATTTTAAGTTTGGTTGTTATTGTAATTAAAATTTACTGCGGTACGAACCTTTGATACCAAGCACTGAGAACCGTTTCTGTTTGTATCTAAAACAATGGGTCTAAAAACAGTTTTTTGTAAAAATAAAAATAACAAGATGTTGTTCTTAACATTAAAGGCACTAGGACACACCTACATTTGTACATGCAGTCATTGGTCAAGACAGTATAAACAGAACAAATTTCCCTTTTAAAAAGGTGATTACTTGACTTGAATTTATCACTCGACTTTTCTGAATCAAAATGAACCGACGGAAAATGTCTTCAACGCCGAGTCACCATTTGGTGAGGTATATTGAAGACAATGCAATACAAGTGAGAAGCTCGGTTTTTTTTAAAGAACTGACAGACCCAATAAAGATAGGAGAATCTTACCTCATTCAGTGGAGAAGAGTGCACGAGGTTGCTGTTGGAAAGGTACGTGTTTTATTTTTAACCCTTTACTTACATGTATGCCCAAAACAAGGAACTGAAAAATATCCGACAGGGTCGGCGAGAGTTAATGTCGATCATGGTAGGCCTGGAAATAACTACTGAACCTCCGCTTAGGTCAGGCCCGAAGCCAGCAGTAAATAAAACTCCGACATGGAGAGTGTGGGGCGCCCCTCCCCTGCCACCTCACCCACCTCTGCATGTCGGATAGCATCCTGGTGCGAAGGCGAAGGCCATTTCCGAATTGCCTAGCCCCGACGGGGGTGGTGGTGTAGTGGGGTGCTGGGGGTTCTCCCCTTCCCGATTTGTTTTTACAATTCAAGGCTCTGAGCGCTCCCACCAGTATCGGCCCTGGTTTAGGTTATGTGGGGCTTGTCATTTGTAAAATACGTGAACAAGCTATTTGATTATACGACATGTCGTTTATATTTTCACAGAATTATCGCCAAAAATAAATAGCAAAATTTAACGCGCGATCTCGCCAAAATGAGATTGCAGGTAAGTTTTTGCTCTTTATTATTGTGATAATTTTGTTGAAATGAAAGCAATTCCTACATGTAACTAATAATATACCCCCCCCCTCCCCCTCCACCCGGACATACCTTTAACTATAAGTAGAAGGGGGCAACACAACCATTAAATTGGAATTGCCCTGAGACCCGGGACTATTGGCACTAAAAGGACAAAATGAGAAAAAAAGGTGAGGGCGGCCTGCAGCCATAGGGGGAATGAGCAAGAGCCCCCACCCAAAAATATCCCCCCCCCCACACCTCTAAAAAAATACAGACAACATTTTTTAATTTGTATCCATTTTTCATTCACCTGCGCATTAACACAAAGCAGTACATTCGTCCAGTGGGTTGTGTGCACAGGAATAATAATTATTATATTTCCCTGTACTGATAATACCAGCTTCTGGTATCAATCATTCGAAAGCTCGTTTCTTGTGTGTTCTCAATAAATGAGGTCGGGGTCAACTCGCCACTGGGTCAACTCGCCACCAGTACTTTTTCCGGGTCAAGTCGCCACATGTTAGCGGCGACTTGACCCACTTTTTGTGGCGAGTTGACTCACTTTTGATAAGTTTTTTTCCAATATCTTTCTACTTATTTTTAACATTTTTTTCCAAAAAATAAATTTGATTGTACTCACTGTTCACTCCGTGACCGTCCGGCAGTGATTTTCACATGAAAATGAATAAGAGAAGATACGTTTGGGTTTGTTTTTATTGCACAGATTGTTGAATCAGCTGCCGTTGAAAGGTGATGACGGCTCAATAAAAAGCTTGCGATATTTCTATAATCCTTATTTTTCCAAATATGTGACTAGTCAGGGCTTAAAGTTCGTCCGATATCGCGAGAATCTTAACTAGATTCTCGCGAAATATATTCGCGCGAATCCATATAGGCCAAAACATGAAATTCTGCAAACGCCAGCTGAATGTTGCTGGAGAGATCACGAAATAAGTTTCCACACATGGTTTACCACATGCTTCACATTTTCTTGAGTTTCGTATCAAATCAAGTCAGGGCTGCTAATAGCAGCCATGACTTGATTCGATACCAAACTCAAGGAAATGTGAATAGACAGTTTCTCATGATTATGTATCTTATGATACAAAACGATCAGAGCGTAATTATGAATCAAAGACATCAGTCTTTCATAACGTGAATCCAAGAGTAAACTGACGCAAATCCACTGATCCCCCCAAAACGTTTTCCAAGTTTTCAATGTAACTGTCGATTTTCCCCCATTTATAAATAGAATATTTCACAATTATAAGATTATGTGCTGGGAGGAATGCTAAAGGTATAAAAAAAATCGTCAAAATATGATATTTCCCTACTGTATACAGTGTGTAGTGTCAAACCTGTCTTATATATATTTTTTTTTCTGGTGGCGAGTTGACCCGTGAACAGTTGACCCGTGGCGACTTGACCCGGTGGTGACTTGTCCCGGTGGCGAGTTGACCCATTCCCAATAAATGATACCATAAATTCATTTTACCAACATGAGAAAATGGAAGTCCTGCTGTTGTGACTTATCACACATTGAAATTCCACTGTTACGGCCACTCACCGAAGTTAATGTTCAAGAACTTAGTTTGTACATGCAGTCATTTTATTTTGTAGGTTTTGGATTCAGGAAATAGTTCCGAGATGAGCAAACGTTATAGCGAGGTCATAAAGGAAAATCCACAAGGAGTTGCGTCACCAGAGCCACCATCTTCGCCAAACCAGGCACCATCTGCATCAAGTACTCCATTAGATAAAACACCAACACCAGCAACAGAACAAAGACAAAGGCAAACTACCACAAAGACAAAAAACGTTAAAAAGGTAAAAAAAATATGTTACTACATGTAGATTCCTTTACAAATTGAACGTGTGACAGTGACATAGCTATTCCACTGTCTGGTCACTAATCTTGTTGCAGCGACTGTCTGATCACCGGTTTTAATTACCCAACAATCAACTATAATTTATAATTTATTGCCACGATTTTAATAACCCAATAATCAACTATAATCACCTGTAGTCACAGAAGCCACACCAATAGACTTGCTGGGGTCACTTGCATATCCATTTTTATTGGGACGTTGTGTCAAAATGAAAAAAATTATATTATTTTTTGGGGTGTCATTTCATGTCGAAAATCGTTGCAAGCATTTTTTGTAATGATTAGGGATACAGTTTTCCACATTAAAATTGAAAATTAAGTAATTGCATCCTGTTCAACATAGCTCATTAAGCCCTGTTGAATAAGATGCAGTTTAGTTAAATTTTTGGCCCCGAATAGTGCCATTGAAGAAGATTAACATTATGGTACTACATGTATAGAGTTAAACGAATGGGTGAATTTGTATGATCTCAAAGTGACCGAATATTCCCCCAGTGTGTGATTTTACGACATTTGAAATGTTAGCCCTTTACCCAACATAACAGTCCAAACCGACCAACACTAAATGTATTCACTAAATTCAAAGGGTTAAAGTTTAAAATTCCCTGTTAAATTTTGAACAAGAAATGTGAACTTTTATGTTTGAGGCGCGTTACTCCTAACTAAAGCTGATTAAATGTTATTTCTTTCTTTCATTTTCTTTCTTCCACTTAGGGGGTCATAAAATATGTTTTGGTAGAAAAAAAAAAAAAATATAAAGGCTTGACCATTTTTCGATATTTCGCTTTTAATAAGTTGCAAATTGTTATTTTTTTCTTCCAAACCCCATCTTATGACCCTACTTATGGGTCATAAGATATGTTCTGGAAGAAAGAAAAATGAAAAAATAAAATAAAAAGGCTTGACCATTTTTCGATATTTCGCTTTTAATAAGTTCCAAAGTGTTATTTGTTTTTTCTTTTTTTCCCCAAACATCTTATGACCATACTTAGGGGTCATAAGATGTGTTTTGGAAGAAAGAAAAATAAAATTTAAAGGCTTAACCATTTTTCGATATTTCGCTTTTAATAAGTTCCAAAGTGTTATTTATTTTTTTCATTTTTTTTTTCCAAATCCCATCTTACGACCCTACTTAGGTATTTGTTTTTTCTTTTTTTTCCCAAAACATCTTATGACCCTACTTAGGGGTCATAAGATGTGTTTTGGAAAAAATAAAAAAAAAATAAAAAGCTTAACCATTTTTCGATATTTCGCTTTTAATAAGTTCCAAAGTGTTATTTATTTTTTTCATTTTTTTTTTCCAAACCCCATCTTATGACCCTACTTAGGGGTCATAAGATATGTTTTGGAAGAAAGAAAAATGAAAAAATAAAATAAAAAGGCTTGACCATTTTTCGATATTTCGCTTTTAATAAGTTCCAAAGTGTTATTTGTTTTTTCTTTTTTTTTTCCCCAAACATCTTATGACCATACTTAGGGGTCATAAGATGTGTTTTGGAAGAAAGAAAAATAAAATTTAAAGGCTTAACCATTTTTCGATATTTCGCTTTTAATAAGTTCCAAAGTGTTATTTATTTTTTTATTTTTTTTTTCCAAACCCCATCTTATGACCCTACTTAGGGGTCATAAGATATGTTTTGGAAGAAAAAAAAATAAAAAAAAATATATAATATAAAGGCTTGACCATTTTTCGATATTTCGCTTTTAATAAGTTCCAAATTGTTATTTTTTTCTTCCAAACCACATCTTATGACCCTACTTAGGGGTCATAAGATATGTTTTGGAAGAAAGAAAAATGAAAAAATAAAATAAAAAGGCTTGACCATTTTTCGATATTTCGCTTTTAATAAGTTCCAAAGTGTTATTTGTTTTTTCTTTTTTTCCCCAAAACATCTTATGACCCTACTTAGGGGTCATAAGATGTGTTTTGGAAAAAATAAAAAAAATAATAAAAAGCTTAACCATTTTTCGATATTTCGCTTTTAATAAGCTCCAACGTGTTATTTATTTTTTCATTTTTTTTTCAAACATCTTATGACCCTACTTAGGGGTCATAAGATATGTTTTGGAAGAAAGAAAAGTGAAAAAATAAAATAAAAAGGCTTGACCATTTTTCTTCTTGCTAATACAATGACGTTATTTTTTTCTTTTCAGAACAAAGCAGCAATTGTAGTTTCTGCTTCACCTGCAAAGCCTACAGCACATGTGATCCCAACAGAAAAGGTTGGCATGAACAACTCTGCTGCGGAAGTGGTGGTCCAAGGGCGGTATTGCCTCAGCGAGAAAGCTAAGGAGATATTGTCAAATGATACCACAAGTCCACCGACAGTACGTGTGGATCCTCCAGTTGACGACACACCCGTAGAGGTGGTAAACTCATTTTTGTCATCCACACGAATCCCTGATAATAGAGAGGCTGAAATAGCAAATGATGGAATACTACCCTGTATTTATCTTCCTGAGACGTGGGTGTCTTCTCCGATTCCATCCCCAGATTTTACACAGATCGAGCCACAAGCGTGCGAATGCAGCAGCATTTTAACTGAGGTCAGACAGGAGTTGGAAAAGTTAAAGACAGATATGGCCAATCTTCAAAAACATAATTCGGAAATGCAAGCAAGATTGGATAAATTAGAGGGTACTACATGTAGACGTATGCTCCAAAATGGTTCTGTTGTTGACAACGCCACTGGTAATGCTGTGGCCCCCCAAGAAATGCTTAAGTTGAAAATTACTGATAAAAGGTTCCTAGATATTTTTCTAGACAATTTGCCAGTGTCCATGAAGGAAGAAGATATTGCTGAGGCGATGGATAAAACCGCGACGGGCACTAATTTCATCCTTCACCCCGACCTTATTCAAGTGACGGCTGAAATATCAAAAGGTGACAGAAATGCTTTCGCAAGAAACATGTTTCGTAAGATGTTCACTGTTGGGGAGGTTAGGGACAAGAATGTTGCGGGAACGAGAGGAAAGCCCAGGATAGGTGTGGAGAAAATGGATATTCTAAAGCAGGTTTTGTTTCAGGTTTTCCCTGTACAGCCAGCAGGAAGACAAGGCATAGTGTGGGCAGACATAAAAAAGGTCATTGACCAGTTCAACAGAAATTTATTTGTCAACAAGATCTATAAATATTGTGATATCAGTGAAATTTAAGTTATGTACAATGTTTTCTTCCAAAACTCATCTTATGACCCCTCAGTAGGGTCATCAGATGTGGTTTGGAAGAAAAAAAAATAAAAGAAATAATTAACACTTGGGAACTTCTTATTAACTAACTATTTCAGCAAAGTTTGAGCCTCCTTCATTCATTCAGACTGACAATCTTCTGGCGTATAATATACGGGACCCTAGTTCGTTTAATAGAATTCATTTTGCTAACTGGGTGTATTCAAGGTGAGTTGGGAGACTTGGTCATTATATCATTACGAGCAACCAATGATACAAAAAGAGAGGAATGTTTTCCTCGTAAAGGGCGTTTTCGAATCCTCGTAAAAGGCGTTTTCGAATATTGTAGGGCCAATGGTCAGCATTTATTTTTCTCCTTTGAAAACGGAAAAATAACACTACTAATAAAAAATAACCCCAATTACGCAAAATAAACACACTAATCATGAGAGCTACTAATAAAATAATTACCGACAGTAGCAAACAGAAGGGATCAAACAAACGAATTAAAACACGTGGTTAATTGACTTTACTTAATCCAATTACCAGAGGACCATGGCAAATCAGTGACTGACCAAAGTTTTATTATGGAAAGGGAATATCGGTGTTTTAAGTTTTAAATTGTGTTTTGTCTTTTCATATTGGCTGAGTAAATAGCAACTGTAATATCTATCTTGACAATTAACAAATACAAACGTGATATCTATCGTTGATATTCAATGATTGGTAACCGACAAAATTCCTCTTTTTTATTATTTTAAACAACCAAGAAATAAAGTTCACGTTTATGTACATGTATATGTATCCTGGTAAAAAGAATCAAGCATAAAATAATTTTCCCCGACCCCATCTGTGGGAGGTGGCACCTCCGCGCCGACCAAGGCACTTGAAGCAGCATACAGGCCTTACAATCGAAAAGAGCAAAGTGACATAGACAGCTTTTCGGTGACCGGGGTTCACGCCAACATAGGCGTATGTTTCAGGGAGGCTTGAGGACTGCAGTTCCCCTCCAGTCGGGGCAAATACATTTTTTTCGGCCAGTTTTTATGATTGTTTCGGGCAAGTTTGACTGACCTACTCACTTGGGCAGTTTTATCTTCAATAAAGGATTATGTCCCATCAGTTCTAACTTGGATACAAAGTCTGTAATATAATGTTTTGGTGTAGTACGTCCCACAGGTCGTACCACACCAAAAAAGTATATTACGGACTTCAGGTCCATGTTCGTACATATACCTGTAATACCGTCTTATCAGATTGATATCGCATCTGAGGGTTGTAGACACGCCAGCGTAACAGTTTGTTCTAGCTAATTACAGACATAAACAGGCCGTTAGCTACAACTGTGGAAGGGGAACACCTCCTCCCACACCCAAACCCACCCAAGGACCACTTCACTCAATAATGCTCGCAGCATCACTTTTCCGAAAAATATTTGAGACCCCCCCCCCCCGAAAAGGTGTCCCGTACGCCTAAGCAAGCCCAAATTTTGTGACTCTGTTTGGTTGGAAATTTTGTGGTGTGCCCCCCCCCCCCCACTCCCTCCAACTCACACACAAAACGCCCATATTTTTATGCTATTACACGTATAGGCATAAATTCGCCTAGAATGGTCCCAATAATTTTCCTACGGGACTGCACATTATCTTCCCAGTGTCTACGCCACTGACACCGAATGATCACACTGACTTGGTTGTGATATTGTCTGAACACGACTCAATTGATGCATGTGCTCGGGTATCATGAACGACGAGTTTCGCTTATGTAAACGAACTTAAACGAATAAAACGTTTACTTAAACGAAGGTAAACGAAACATATTCGTTTACAAACGCACTGAAAACGAAAAACGCCGTTATATTTCGTTTAGAAACGCAATGCCAAACGGAACCGTAAACGCCGTTACGCGTTTACATGTACAAGTTATTTCCGTTGGTACTGTATGCAACTTTTTCTCGGTGGTGTCCAAAAAGGAGATCACAACTCGCCGGCAAAACCGGCTCGTTGATATCCCTTTTTGGACACCACTTCGAATCTGATACAAATCATAGGACATACACATAGTCATAATAATCTGTAAAAATTATACCGTCGTATTTGGTATGGGGAATTGTATGTATTCTCGGTGGTGTCCAAAAAGGAGATCACAACTCGCCGGCAAAACCGGCTCGTTGAGATCCCTTTTTGGACACCACTTCGAATCTGATACAAATCATAGGACATGCACATAGTCATAATAATCTGTAAAAATTATACCGTCGTATTTGGTATGGGGAATTGTATGTATTCTCGGTGGTGTCCAAAAAGGAGATCACAACTCACCGGCAAAACCGGCTCGTTGAGATCCCTTTTTGGACACCACTTCGAATCTGATACAAATCATAGGACATGCACATAGTCATAATAATCTGTACAAATTATACCGTCGTATTTCGAGTATGGGGAATTGTATGTAAAATTCTCTATGTACAGTCATTCCTCACTACTTGTACTGGGTAGTCTTTATAATTATATAATAAATAAATCACCAACCTAGCGGAATAGAGTAGACGATGTAATCTTTTTGGCTGATGTTATTTTTTTTATCACAAATTAATAATGAAACTATGTACTTGAGAAATGTCCAAGTTGCCTTTCTAATGTTTCAGCTGGTACTATACAGTTTTGAAGACTAAAATGTCATTGTTATTGATCTGAGTTCTGACAAAACACAGAATAAATATGCTATATCTATATTCCAATAATCTGTAACAATTAATTGAGAGTTCAGTTATTTCACCTACAGCTCCAAGGCATGCCTTCTCAAAAGGCACCCCAAGGTACGGCTTGGTAAAGACATGTAATTGTCGTGACGCAGGGTTTTTCCAATAGAATGTTATGTTATTCCAACTTCATCATCAAGGCATGCTTCTCCAAAGACATTCGGAAATCATACCTTGTTTGGTAAATCCAGATTATCATGATAATGTGCATGTCGAGGTGGTGTCCAAAAAGAGATCTCAACGAGCCGGTTTTGCTTTTTGGACACCACTTCGAATCTGATACAAATCATAGGACATGCACATAGTCATAATAATCTGTACAAATTATACCGTCGTATTTCGAGTATGGGGAATTGTATGTAAAATTCTCTCTGCACTGTCATTCCTCACTACTTGTACTGGGTAGTTTATATAATTAAATGATAAATAAATCACCAACTGAACGGAATAAAGTAGACGATGTAACGTTTTTGGCTATGATGTTATTTTTTTTTATATTTTGTACTGAACAATAAGAAATAAACACGCACCTGAAACACTACTACAGTTAAAACTAGAAGTCCTGTGACGAATAGTGCGCTTATCTAGGCTTACCTCGCGTTAGAATTGCGCGCAATTGCCGTATAGAATGGCATCCAAAGCACGGCAGGTTTTCCTGGTTACTCATAGCAAACACATGCAATGTTTCTGCCAATGGACCTCCGGGTTACACGGAGGTCCATTGGCTGAAACTTTGCTTGTGCACAGGCCACATGTACAGAATTCTATAGCTTTACTGGGGCCATAACGCGTACATTAACGCGCATATCAACGTGCTGTTTATGCGCATTTCATGGCAGGACTTCTAGTTTTAACTGTATACACTTCTGCGGTTATAGCATAAGAGGAAAAATGAATGGGGGTACCCTCATGCAGAGCACAAGAACGTAATACTGTGACGTCATTATCTTCAACCAAGAAAAATCAGTTCATTGAATTATTGTCAAAATATTTGCGAACAAGTCAAGAAAGTGCGGAATGTATGTTGTATGATACATTGGTTACTACCTCCAAGTGATTTTCAAAGTAGGTGTATTGAAGTCTCGACCTCGCCTCTGGGTCATACGGTTAAAACTAGAAGGCCTGTCATAAAATACGCGCAAATTACGCATCGATCTGCGCATTAATCTGCGCGTTATAAACATAGCAAGGCTATGATGTGGTCTGCGTACAAGCATTTGTTTCAACCAATGGACCTCCGGGTAACCCGGAGGTCCATTAGTAGAAACATTGCTTGCGCTTGCTATGCGTAACCTCAAGAATCTGTCGTGCTTTGTATGTCATTCGATATGGAAATTGCGCGCAATTCTTACGCGCAATTAAGCCTAGATGAGCGCGCACAGTTCGTGACAGGACTTCTAGTTTTAACTGTATATGAACTCGTCCAAACCAACTCGTCGATATTTGTCAAAAAACGAGGCCTCGTCTTCAATGCACCATCTCCGAGATACGCATGGTGGTAATAACCTATATATATTGAGTCAAAAAAAGAAAGTATAACAGAAACAAATGTGAAAAAATAGCATAAAGGATAACATGTAACAGTTCTAATGCTGCATGTTTGTGGACAAAAAGTCGTGTGAATAGTTTAATGACATGGTGTTGTTGTCCATCCAACCGTATACAATTTTGCTACGGATTGTAAAAGAGCACGAGCTACACGAAAATGTCAAATTGAATGGGTGACCGACGTTGTTCTTTGGTTATGGTGTGCTAGAGAGCCTGGGTTATTGAGAAAACATGCTAGTTTTTGTCTTCCGTCATTTTAAAAAAAATGCCAAGGTTAACCGAAAATCAGAGGTTGCGTGCCATTGATTTGCATGAGGCTGGGATGCCTCCAGATGAACTCGCTGCTGAGTTTGGGGTCAGTTTGGCCACTATTTTCCGTCTCTTCGGATGGTATAGAATTACTGGATCTACTGTCGACCGACCGCATTCAGGTCGACCAAGAGTTACGACCCCTGCAGAAGACGGATACATCAGGAGGTCTCACTTGCGGGGTCGCTTCCTTTCGGCGACGAGGACAGCAGCAATTAGCAATTACTCCTGGTAGAACTAACAAAAGAATTAGTGCACAAACCGTCCGCAACTCGCTGAACACGGTATCCGAAGTAGGCGTCCATACCATGGACCAATCCTTACCCAATGCCATCGTAACGGAATGGGTACGTCAGCGTGTTCGCTGGACTCAGCAGCGTTGGAGCACAGTTCTTTTTAGTGATGAATCACGATTTTGTCTGCGGCGCGCTAATGGTAGGGCAAGAGTGTATCGCGGACGAGGAGAACGTTTTTTGATGCTTGCGTTCGGGAATGTGACCGTTTCGGTGGGGGTAGTGTAGTGGTTTGGGCAGGAATGTCCTTGCGCCATCGAACGCAGTTGTTCTTCGTGGATGGTAATCTGAATGGACAACGATATAGGGACGAAACTCTTATCGCTGTTGTTGCTGTGTTGTCCAACGCTAACGTCGAATTGCAGTTATTCCAGCAAGACGATTCCCGATGTCACGTTTCGCGTATCTATCGTGACTGTCTTGGGGAGCAGAGTATCGAACGTCTTCCCTGGCCCTCAGTTTCGCCAGATTTATCGCCAATCGAACGTCTTTGGGATCAAATGGACCGTCGGGTACGACTTCATGGTCTTCAGACGTTAGGCGAGTTACGTGATGTTCCAAGGCAGTAGTGGGGGCTGGATTGGGCGATGGTTGGTCATCGGTATATAAATTTTAAATTCCAGGGTCGTGAGAATGGGTTAATCTATGCATCTGAGTGGATATTTTGAGATTTTTCAGTAGATGTATTTGAAAGATTTCCCACTTTGTGAGCCGTTAAAAAACGTCTGTAAAGCATACATGTGAGGTCTATTTATCAGCTTTGGTCGTAACGGCCAAAGCAGATACAGTACGTGGAGAGTGGATTGTAACTAAATCACCCGAGGAGTGGAGTTATCACCCAAGCTAAAACTTTCAAGTTTTGTACATATCGACAAAAACACACAAGCAATGTTTTTAGCCAATGGACCTCCGGGTTTAACCCGGAGGTCCATTGACTGAAACTTTGCTTGTGCTGGTTATGCTTTGCAACAAATTTCCAATTATTGCTTGGGTGAAATCTCCACTCTGAGGGTGATTTAGTGATAATACACTCCCCACGTACTGTAAATAGACCTCACCTGTATGCTTTACCAGACGTTTACAGCAATTATACTGTCTGTGGATTATCTGTGGATTATTTTGTCTGAGGGTGGATTTGGTACGTGTATGTCTGTTAGGTTATGAACTACTTCAGTTACTCGATTTATTAACGGACTGTATACATTTTAGCGTTTGCTGCCATTTATTGCCAAAAAAATTGTCCGAAATCCATCGAAACTGAACCAGTACGAGGGAAACATAGCTGGCGAAAATATGGGGGAGGCTCTGGATCCGCCCGTTGTTTCACCAGTCATTGTTTGTGTTAAAAGATATGCGTACAAAAAAACATGGCCCGGCAAAATAAATGGAGGGGCTGAAGCCCCCGAGCCCCACCGGTTCCGCCGCCCCTGCAAATGAATTAAAGCAGGTAGTACTCAGTCAGAATATATGACAGAAATAATTCTTGACCAAGCAAAACAAAACAAAAAAAGCAGTAATGGAAAAGGCTAAAAGTTTCGACTCACACCACTTAAGTCACAAAATACACATAACATGTTTTCGAAGAAGCAACGCCTTTTCCCATGCATGCAAATATGAAGGATGTCAAATTCCTTGAGACCTTTTTATCTAAAAAAGAAAAATTTCATGTAAGTGATGGGTGATCTAAAATTATATAATTAATAAAGGCAAGTAAACCGCTATTACACAAAGCTTGGTTTCAATAATTAGCATTATTGCCAACGGTGTGATCTTTTTGTCACCAACCACGAACCCTGCACTAATTTTTGCTTTGTTTGTTTTGTTTCACTTTGCTCCCCCAGTTCTGACAAACTATTTAAGGGGTTACCAAACTTTCTAGGGTACATATACATAAAACAAATCAGACTTTTTCCTCTAGCGTCCTCCGTCCATATTTGAAGGATAAACTAGAATGTGAAAATAATGATTAGCAGAACAGAAAATACACATACCGACACAAGCGTGAGGATGGGTTAATCGATATGGCACGAGTACCAACGCGGAAGGATGAAACGAGAGGCCTCATGCGCTTCAAATGCGCTTCAGCATTACCCATACAATAGTCAGGCCTCGGGTTTTATCATTCCGCGACCACACAAGTGCTAGATCGATTAACCCATCCACACGCGTGTGTCCTTCTGTGTATATTACACGCCTTCGTGTCTATAAAGGCAATAATTAGAAAGACATTCATCAATTCATTTAACAACTCGTCCCCTGAGTTCCAATGTGTTCCGTGGGTCAGTAGGCACATAGAACGCATTGAACCTCGGGAGACGAACTATCAACAAAAATAACACATTTTATCGTCAACCAAATTTGCGAGGAGAACCCGTGTTACCATGTTTAGCTATTGCCAGCGATTCAAATTGTAATTGCGGTGCACGATTTGTAGAAACTTTCTGTGCAATTTCGCTTCTAGTTAAAAATATTCCGTCAACGATTTCCGTTCGGCACATACGAAAATTTCATTTTCCGCATGGTATTGTGTTGCTGTAGATATGGGTTTTATATAGGGATCTGCGAATCACAAATTTCTTTTCGAATCGAATATCGAATCGAATCGTGTCTCTGATATCGACATCGAATCGAATCCCGAATCGAATCTTAAAAGACAAGTTATTTCATATTGCATCAAACGGAAGTTACGGAACACTGTGACGACCCTTACGTGACGGAGTGAACACCTTAAACATCAATAATTAAATATTCTCTGTAGCACCGTCGCTGAAACAGCTCGGCCTGTTGTCCATAGTTTTAGTTTTTGAAGGCCTAACTTGTTACTATTCACGTTCTTAAGAACGTGAATAGTAACAAGTTAAGGCTTTAAAAACCAAAACTATGGATAATGTTCTGGGCCAAATTCACACCTTACCTAACAATTAAACATTGCCAATTACTCAAATAAATAGGAATTGAGCCTACATGAATGAATTTTCTAATGACAGTTTTATCCTATTTTTGTTGGAAATGTCACAAATTGAAGTTAGTACGAAAGATTCAAAAGAATAGAATCCTGAGACTGATTCGGGATCGATCTCGAAGCATACGTATGGTATCGATATCGAATCGAATCTCGAATATTCGCAGGACCCTAGTTTTATAGAACAGGCGTGTAATAAAGCGTAGTATAAAGTTATTACAAATGAAATAAATGCACTGAATAATCAAACCTTACTGTCTAAGATCCGTTAGAAACATTCATTATACACGACTTTAAACCACAGGGAAGTTATACAATTAGATAAATGCACAAGGAAGGACGCCAAAAAGTATATTTATACCATGATTACCTATTCTCCTATATATGAAAAGCCTACGACATAAATGATATCTTTACACTCCAACCATGGTGAACACCCCACCAATGCTATTTCAACAGCTAAAATTTACACCTACAGCAGAACTACATCCCCGTTGACCTTTGGTGACGTCGACCATGCAAACGTGTCTACATTTATCGCACATCGCCTCGCGGAGTGTGAAATGGAAGTGGCAATTATTTATTACGTTTTCAAATGGGTTTACCTCATAAGATGCCAAAAATTAACAAACGTGCATTGTCTCATGTTAATAAAGCATGCATAACTCGAAATAGTATGTTATTATGTTATTAAAACGAAAAAGGATCAGGTTCATTTTTTCATTTCGTTTCGGCGATAAAATTGACAGCGGAAGTACCGCAACCGATACTCGTGTAAACAAAAACAGATTCGCTCGTATGTACGTCTGCTCTCAGTAAAATCGAGAAAAATAATAGCGATTCTTAATAATCTGACGATCATGGTATAAATAAAATATACCCAAAGTAGCTTGGTGTACCAGGTGTTCACCACTCGTAGTGAAGTGGTGTTAACTGCGAGCCTTCGGCGCGCAGTTAACACCACTTCACCACTCGTGGTGAACATTTGGTACACCAGGCTACTATGGGTATATTCTATATATACACATAGCGGAGTCTCACCGGTTTCCGGCACGAGTATCGTACACAGTGACTCCACGTCTAACGTCCTGTTTGTTATAATTGGCCGTTGTCTGTTAGTAGTGTACAATATGGAGACCTGAGCATGTTTTCGGACTTGTTACCGGATTTGGAAAGTGACCTCATGTTGTGGTACATTCTGAGTGCACCTGATTGTCACGGTAGTGCGCATGAGCGGCCATGTTGTGCCGTTATGGGTATGGTGATGGGTAATACTGAAGTGCATTTGAAGCACAAATTGTTGGGGCAGTGCGTATTTCAGTCGTCTGCGTTGTTCACTGTAGGACGCCATCTTAGCATCTTGTTACTATTGGCTCCATTGATCTACAATAAGGCAGGATGTATTCTGGGATTCGTTGGATTGGATAGAAGCATGTCTTCTGATCGGAAACGATCCGAACAAAACCAAAATTACAGAAATCGTCCCCGGTAGATTAAAATCTATCGGGGGAACCTGACCTTCAAAAAGGTCGAATACTTAGTCATATGATGTTAGAATATGTTCGAGTACTTATATCCTCATCCGACGACATCCATGACAATCCCAATGCCCGTAGTCTACATCTATTGAGCGGCCACGTCACTCAGAATCCCATTTGGAGAATACTCAAGTGAGGTCTAACGTCACGTCACTCATTAATTTAATGATTGAGGGAGCTGAAGTTAGACATCACTTCAGTATTTTCACAAAGCCACATGGCCTCTTCGATTGAAACAGAAGTCTGCAAGCATTGTCAGAAAATAGAACATATTTCATAATATCGTTCAACACTCAGACAAGGTTGGCAATCCACCACGAGAAAATAAGCACCTTGTTTATCTGCAAAAAGGTTTCCACAATCATCGATAGACCATAGAGATCTTAGATGGACTCCTTGAATAAGATTGCCGAATACTCAACTATTTGTTGCCTTCAGGTGACACATCTCATATGTTAGTCAGTCATTGAGTGGTCGCAATGGAGTGTTCGCAATCGATAACGTAGTTTATATGGGCAGTGGCGAAATTTTAAGTATTCTACCCACCTTGATCAATCATCCTGAAACTAGCACGTCAATAGTTCCAGAACCAGTCGACATCAACCTTACCTCTGCCGGTTACCGAAACCTATACCTATAGTTAGACTATTACGTCAGTGATACAATAAGATATTTACAGGATTTTTTTTTTTAAAATGTACTAACATCGCGTCTTCTGCACCAATGGCAAAATGAGTTGTCATATAGTTATGACGTCACGCCTTTGTTAAAAGTGTGTGATATATTTCGAAGAGTTGGTTAGAGCATGTGTGATATTCAACATATATCGCCACACTTTTACCAATCAAGGAACAATAGACAGTGATTGTGTAACCTGTCAGTTCTAATACAAACACAGCCGAGAGGAAAGATAAAGGGCACCTGTGCTAAAATGTTTTGAACAGAGAAACGAGAATTTACCTGACTTTTGATTTTATTGAAAGAGTTAAAGAAAGAAATCCACACCCGGGTGTAAATGATAAATGGAACGTTTAATTTCTCGTTCAACCTTTTGAGCGCAATGACGAAACGGAAAAAATGAAGTAATATCACTTGCTTTCCATCAATCTTCATGTGTCTTGCAAGTTTGGCTTAAGAAATTAACTAATCAGACGGGAATGCACACGTGTCAGACAAGGGTTCAGTTGAGCGTTTGATTGTTCGTGTTTTGATTGTTTGTGCGAACATCAATGTGACAAGTCGGTTACAGCACAAAAACTCGTGATACTGAACATACAATCGCTCGAGCTAGTTACTCTGACAAGTCCTCGTTAACTAACTCTCGCGATTGTATATTCAATATCACTCGTTTTCTATGCTGTAACCTATACTTATCGCCATAGAAGTGATAATCTACCACAAAACACTAAACGAAGGTAAGTAGGTTTATATTTCTAACCTTTCTTGACTTTTCCAGCAAATACCATTTATTACACGTCTGTTCGATGTAATCCCCATCTGCAGCCAAACCGTGCGGAAAATGAAAATCTGTTCCGCACATATGTGTGGAATGGAAATCGTTGACGGACTGTTTTTCATAAAGAAGCGGAATTTCACTGGAGTGTTCCACAAATTGTGCACAGCAATTATAATTTGAATACCCTGAGTTCCAATATGTACTATGTGCCAGTAGGACGAATGTTCCCCTCGCAAATTTGGTTGTCGATAAAATGTTTTGTTTTCTTGGAGAGTTGTCAAATGAATTGTTGAGTGTCCTCTAATAATTGTTTTGGGATGACCTGATCCCGATATCATACAGTTAAAACTAGAAGTCCTGTCACAAACTGTGCGCTTATCTAGGGTTAATTGCGCATAGGAATTGCGCGCAATTGCCATATCGAATGGCACCCAAATCACGACAGGTTCACCTTGTTACCCATAGCGAACACAAGCAGTGTTCCTGCCAATGAACCTCCGGGTTATCCGGAGGTCCATTGGCTGAAACCTTGCTTGAGTACAGGCCGTTTGTGCAGAATTTGATAGCCTTACCATCGTCATAACGCGTAGATTAACGCGCAAATCGACGTGCTATTTGCTATGTGCGCATATCAGGACAGGACTTCTAGTTTTAACTGTACAGCTGTAAGATTATCCTGGATGACCACGAGAGGTGTTTCCACGCCATGACCCTCCTCCCTCTCCCTCCCAAACCATAACAGTCTGTCGTCCATCCGATCTGTTAAGCGTGGACCGAGACTCGTCAGTGATTAACACACGTCTCCAGTGGGCCAAAGTGAAATCGATTTGGCGCATGAGCCCGCGGCCACTGCAAGCGACGTTGGCGTCGCCTGGGTGCAAGATAAGGACCAACGTAGGGACGTCTTGGCCTTAAATTGAACTCCCACAACCGATTCCTAACTGTTCTTCAACACACTCGACAACCATGAGTGCCTACAACCTGACTCGCCGTCCCCGTCACCGCCTGAAATCGGTTTAGGAGATGTGGAAGACGTATGCCTCTATCTTGTCGTGGCGACGTAAGGCGCAAACGTCCGATCCTGTGGCGGTCAGCTAATCTTCCTGTGGCTCCGAGACGCCCAACTAAATGAGCTACATAGTGACGTTGCGGTTGGCCCTGCACAGTTGGAGCAATAACCCAACCCCCTGTCAACTTCCTACATTCGCGGCATTTTGCTGTTCAATCAAGTTGAAATGAAATGTTGTGGAATCGATATGTACTGTTCAACACTTCGATTTGGTTCGGATTTGCAAGCCCACAGCACGTGAGAGTGCCCCGGATGCACGTTTTGTCGAAAAATATATTGAAAGCGTGCAGCGTGACACGTGGTTGTGGTTGACTGAATTTTAACCAAGGACTCTATAGACAGTACACCGAGTTAGTTATGCGTCAAATTTTACTACATTTGGTCTATGGATAAAACAAATTATATTACCAAAACAGAACTTCTTTCAGTAGTTCCTTTCAGTAAAGTGTGGCTCGCACGTTTTGAGGTCAATCACCTGGACCCCGGAAGTGATGCCAATTCAGGTGACCCAGTTAACCTCTGTTGTGTTGTCCCGGTAGCCAATGTGAACAGTCTTGTTGTGACGTCATTCCCGTGGGGATACGTTGTGTCAGTGCACATGCGCAGCGCGTGTTAATAGGGTGCTACTTGTTTGCTGTGAGATATCCAAATACGCTGCCCCGGATCATGACGGTACTATCCTGTTACAACATCCTGCAGGATCTCGTTATCCAAGGATGTGCGTTCCGAAATAATCCTGGCAGTTGAGGACAAACCGTATAGGTTGCTCTTGTATATTCTTATTTTTACACCGTGGTGTAAAAAGCCACTGTGGGTTGCAAGTTACACTCTACCTCTCAGCCAATCAAAATGCGGTATTTTGTTTCTTTTGGAAATAAAGTGCCTTGCCCAAGGACACAACGCGGGTCGTCCCGGACGGGGATATATACAGTACGTGGAGAGTGTATTATTACTAAATCACCCGCAGAGTGGAGATTCCACTCAAGCAATAAGTGCAAATTTGTTGCAAAGCATAACAAGCACAAGCAAAGTTTCAGCCAATGGAGCTCCGGGTTAAACCCGGAGGTCCATTGGCTGAAACATTGCTTGTGTTTTTAGTCGATATATACAAAATGCTAAAGTTATAGTTTGGGCGATAACTCCACTCCGCGGGTGATTTAGTTACAATCCACTCTCCACCTACTGTAGTAGAATAGGTGATCATGGTATAATTGACTAGTAATGCAAGTCTACTACATTATAGAAATGAGAGAAATTTCAGTAGCGGCGCCATGGAGGGGTATGTGGGGTACTTACCCCTCCACTTTTTTTTCGCCAAGCGTAGTGAAACAATACTATCATTTTAATTTGTGTTTGTTGTATTGAACGTTGCGGTGAAATGGTCAATATGCTTAATCCCATATCCCCAAGTTCACTAAATCAGAGAAGTTTTGAAATTATGTTTGCCCCCCCCCCCCCTCCCCCCCGCCCCCACACACACGCTAGCTGCAAACAACAAACAAGAGTCGAGGGTCCAAATTGCAACAAGACATGCCGCGTTTACACGGACTGAAACATATTCCTTAAAAGTATTCGACGAATGCTAGAATCGAGAGCGTGCATCGCATCCGTTTGAAATTCACCCTACAGCAATTTTAAAAAAATAAATAAAATTTAATATTTTAGAAAATTTCTCAAAGGTATAACTCAAGGAAATCATCCAAATATGAATATCATTGGGACCGGATTGTTCAGCCAGTTCCAATGATATTCATATTCGCATGATTTTGTTGCTAAAATTGGTATGTCTTGTTTTCTTTTCTATCTATTAGAAATTTTCTCAGCTTAGGGAGATGACCACCCCCCCCCCCCCCCCAAAAAAAAAAAACAAAAAAAACAAAAAAAAAAAAAAACCCAGCTCGGCGCTGCACAATCCCCAACTGTACCGCCTCACTTTTGTAACCCTGGCGCCGCCACTAGAGAGAATATAAATATTTATATTATTTGTTATTTCCAACAGGTTTGTAAACGTGCTACTATATTATGGATTGTATTTGACATCATCCATTATGACTGACGATCGCTATCTACAGTTCTTCTTAAGCACCATGGTGGAAATACCTGGAACGGTCTTCTCGTGGTTTTTAATGAAGAGGTATGTATTATATAGAGCGCCAAAGTTAGCATATTCACATGCCCCACACAGTACAGTCGCCGTGGGCTGGTCATATTCCACGCGTGGGTAGTGATGTCAACACATACAGTTAAAACTAGAAGTCCTGTCATGAAATTCGCACAAATAGCACGTTGATATGCGCGTTAATGTACGCGTTATGGCCCAAGTAAAGCTATCAAATTCTGTACATATGGCCTGTGCACAAGCAATGTTTCAGCCAATGGCCCTCCGGGTAACCCGGAAGTCCATTGGCAGAAACATTGCCTGTGTTTGCTATGAGTAACCAAGAGAACCTGCCGTGCTTTGGATGCCATTCGATATGGCAATTGAGCGCAATTCCAACGCGCAGTTAAGCCTAGATAAGCGCACTATTCGTGACAGGACTTCTAGTTTTAACTGTACGTTTACCAGGTAATATAAATAATCATCAGAACTATTTTAGCTACTGGGTTATTCCGCGGCAGTAGTATGTAATGTGGTTTTGGGGCCCAGTGGCGCCATGTTGTGTTGTCATGGTAACCCGCGTGAGCGGCCATGTTGTATCGTCATCCCCATAGTGATGCGTGGTGTTGGTGTGCATGCGCAGCGCGTGTTGTTAAGGTGATACGTGTTTCCGTCGTCCATTTTGTATACTGGAAGCCGCCATCTTGATTTCTATGGTAGCATGTGATTACTATGTTACCTAAGGCCTACAATAGGACAGGGGTATGTTCGGAGGGTATGTTCGATTGAATCGGAGTATTTTCTGGAACGACTTCCCTGGATAATTACCACAAACAACCCGACAACTTGTATTATTTCGAATTCTTTCAGAATTCTCTGTTTCTATCTATATATGCAATACTTTACGTCTACCTAGGCATGTTCCTTTATTCTAGAGTATACTCCCGTAGCATAGAAGAGCCTATTAATTGGAACAGCTTTACTTATTATTACTATATTTAGCAATTTCTGGTCTATTCTTGTTAGTTCTGACCCTATTCCAAGTACTCTTGTTGTTTCATTTATCTAGATTATAACTAACCAATCAGATTGCTTGATTTCCCATAATCTGTATGCAGGGTTATCTCCCTTCTGTATAACAAAAGACTATATCCAGTGGCCATATCCCATGGAATCCCATTTTTTGCAAAACACCTGTGGCTATGGAATCCCTTTTTTGTCGTATGAGGCTATGAGAGCTATGTAAAAGCCCTCAATGAGTCCTCATTTATTATCCCTCATACCCTCATTGAATTTTGAGGTTATGAGGACCTTGAAAAATCCCTCAATGAGGTATAATTTTCTACGACTCTTATCCTCATTTCAGTATTTAACAGGTATATCCTATGGAATCCCATTTTGGAAAACGCCTGTGACTGTGGAATCCTTTTTTGTCGTATGAGGCCATGAGGGCTATGTAAAAGCCCTCAATGAGTCATCATTTACTATCCCTCATAGCCTCATTGAATTTTGAGGTTATGAGGACCATTAACAATCACTCAATGAGGCATAATTTACTACGACTCTTAGCCTCATCTCGGTATTTGAGGATACCCATGGCCTGGTATTGTATTATTCGAGGATACCTACCGAGGATACCTTTTATAGGATACTTATCTGAGGATACTATATAGGCTGTACATATCCCTATAGGTCTCTTGCTGGTCCTTAGTACTATTAATCCACCTGATGCTTTATATTATCCTATGACTGGTATAGGTAGTATGCAATGCTAGGCATAGGGGTATTGTTGGTAGGGGTACTGCCTGGTAGTTTAGAACGGTACTATAGTATGGGCGGTATATACACCTATAGGCCCCTGTTAGTGCTTGGAACTATTAACCAACCGATTGCTTTGTTTTATTATATGGCTGGTATATGCAGTACGTTATGGTAGCCCTAGTGATTTTGTGGGGGTGGGGGGTAATGCTTGGTAGTTTAGAACGGTAGAATAGCATAGGCTGTGCATATCCCTGTAGGTCTCTTGCTGGCCCTTGGTACTACTGATCCACCAGCTGCTTCATATTATTGAGCGGTATTCTGGGGTGGGGTCAATGCCTGGTAATACAGAACGGCAGCAGAGTATGGTTGGTATATTCACCTAAAGGTTCCATCCTAACCGTTCATAGTATTAACTTACCAAATGCTTTGTATCATCCTGTTACTGGTAAGGTGGTACGTAATACCAGTAGTTCCTATCTTATTCCGAGTACTCTTGTTGTTTCATTTATCTAGATCATTTATATAAATTATAATTAACCAATTAGATTGCTTGATATCCCATAACTTGTACTTAATCGTACAGAGTTATCTCCCTTCTGTATAATAAAAACCTATGAAAACAGGCCGAAACAAGCTGAAAACAGGCAGAAAATAATGAAGAGTCTTAACTCTACTCAGTATGGCCGCTCCATATCAGTTTTCGAACTTATTCAAGACATTGTTAAGAAAGTCTCGCAGATCAAATTTTGACCGAATCCTTTGATATTTGTTTACGTTCACGATCCGAAAACAGTCAGAAAATACGTAATTAAGGACAACAACCCCGCTCGGTATGGCCGAAACGCACCGGTTTTCTAACTCCGTCAATGTGTTCTTAGGAAAGTGTTATATACCAAATATTGACCAAATCCATTGATGTTTGCTCACGCTATCGAGCTAACGAGAAAGGTTACATGTACGTCAGACTGTGCACCAAAATTCATTAACCCCTTTCACTCTGATGTCAAAATACCAGAATTTCAGGAAGCTGTTTTTTCCCATAATGCATCTAGAAATTTAACCAATTCAATCTCGTTTGACAGAGCTCAATGAGCTCTGTCAAACGAGATTGAATTGGTTAAATTTCTAGTTGTATTATGGGAATTTTTTTCTGCCTGACATTTAGATATTTTGACATCAGTGTTTAGGGGGTTAAAAGTCGACTTGCAGTACCCTGGTAACTCATAAAAGAGTACACATGGTCTTCAACTGTATGTACTAGTCTCACTAACAGTCCTTCATAACATCAATGCGGTAGATATTGCGATAAATATTTTTAACCCATGGCCATGTATTAATTAATTAATTAATTTAATTAATTAATTAATTAATTAATTTGTTTATTTATTTATTTATATATTTATTTATTTATGTATTTATTTATTTATTTATTTATTAATTAAATCAATCAATCATTTCTTTAGTGTGTTATTTAATGTCCTTAAACGACATTTTCGACAGCCAAAGTTACCATGTACCGGCCAGTTTTTTTATGGGTTGTAGAATGAACCCGGAGAGAACCACCGAGAAACACTGAGAAAATGCCAGACACCAACGTACTAACTCCGCACAAGCAGGCCTACCACTGGTTGAGGACAGGCGCACCATCGGCGTGCAGTACGCGTTTGCACACGGCTCCACCGCCTCTCCCAACCCCAACGTGGGCAGTATTGATTAAGTGCATTGCTCTAGGACACAACGTAGTTACCCCTGATGAGGCACAAACGGTGGGCCTATCGGTTTAAAGTTCAAAGCTGTAACCAAGGTGCATCCGAGCTCCCGACAAAGGAGAAAAATACTGAATACTGTCGCATTCCCAGAGAATGAAAAATGTGATGTTATGATATTGCCAAACCACAAAAAAGCAATTGAAAAAAGCAATTAACTTTTGTGTCTCCATGACCCCCTCATTGAAAGGAGTCCCTTGAGCTCATTCCACTGAGGGGACACATGATATGGGTTTCTTGATTGTGTTTTTATTTTATTTTTTTAATTGCCTTTTGTAATTACTTTTTGTGGTTTAGCCATATCCTCATAACATCACCTCTATCAAATTGGTACAATGATGTTTGTATGTCTAGAATACTAACAATATGCGAGTCAATCCAAGCTACTTTTTGAAGCTGTAGCATGTATAATTCGCGTAATTCCCTCGATCTAGGCGGAGGAATATTTTGTTTTTGTCGATGTGACCTAAATAAGATAGATGATGACATCTGGTGTCTGAAGAAAATAGATGGTTGTATACAACGTTGAATGAGGTTGATTAATAATCACACCCCTGGTGCTGTCGAATTAGAACTTAGCAGCACTCTTAGCATTTAGAACGAGCCATGTTCGTGGAGACACAGAAGTTATTTGCAGAGTTCGTATGTTCTTTGACTAGGTTAGCAGAGTTTGTATGTTCTTTGGCTAGGTTAGCAGAGTTTGTATGTTCTTTGACTAGGTTAGCAGAGTTTGTATGTTCTTTGACTAGGTTAGCAGAGTTTGTATGTTCTTTGACTAGGTTAGCAGAGTTTGTATGTTCTTTGACTAGGTTAGCAGAGTTTGTATGTTCTTTGACTAGGTTAGCAGGGTTTGTATGTTCTTTGACTAGGTTAGCAGAGTTTGTATGTTCTTTGACTAGGTTAGCAGAGTTTGTATGTTCTTTGACTAGGTTAGCAGAGTTTGTATGTTCTTTGACTAGGTTAGCAGAGTTTGTATGTTCTTTGACTAGGTTAGCAGAGTTTGTATGTTCTCTGACTAGGTTAGCAGAGTTTGTATGTTCTTTGACTAGGTTAGCAGGGTTTGTATGTTCTTTGACTAGGTTAGCAGGGTTTGTATGTTCTTTGACTAGGTTAGCAGAGTTTGTATGTTCTTTGACTAGGTTAGCAGAGTTTGTATGTTCTTTGACTAGGTTAGCAGAGTTTGTATGTTCTTTGACTAGGTTAGCAGAGTTTGTATGTTCTTTGGCTAGGTTAGCAGAGTTTGTATGTTCTTTGACTAGGTTAGCAGAGTTTGTATGTTCTTTGACTAGGTTAGCAGAGTTTGTATGTTCTTTGACTAGGTTAGCAGAGTTTGTATGTTCTTTGACTAGGTTAGCAGAGTTTGTATGTTCTTTGACTAGGTTAGCAGAGTTTGTATGTTCTTTGACTAGGTTAGCAGAGTTTGTATGTTCGTTGGCTAGGTTAGCTGAGTTTGTATGTTCTTTGACTAGGTTAGCAGAGTTTGTATGTTCTTTGGCTAGGTTAGCAGAGTTTGTATGTTCTTTGACTAGGTTAGCAGAGTTTGTATGTTCTTTGACTAGGTTAGCAGAGTTTGTATGTTCTTTGACTAGGTTAGCAGAGTTTGTATGTTCTTTGACTAGGTTAGCAGAGTTTGTATGTTCTTTGACTAGGTTAGCAGAGTTTGTATGTTCTTTGACTAGGTTAGCAGAGTTTGTATGTTCTTTGGCTAGGTTAGCTGAGTTTGTATGTTCTTTGACTAGGTTAGCAGAGTTTGTATGTTCTTTGACTAGGTTAGCAGAGTTTGTATGTTCTTTGACTAGGTTAGCAGAGTTTGTATGTTCTTTGACTAGGTTAGCAGAGTTTGTATGTTCTTTGACTAGGTTAGCAGAGTTTGTATGTTCTTTGGCTAGGTTAGCTGAGTTTGTATGTTCTTTGACTAGGTTAGCAGAGTTTGTATGTTCTTTGGCTAGGTTAGCAGAGTTTGTATGTTCTTTGACTAGGTTAGCAGAGTTTGTATGTTCTTTGACTAGGTTAGCAGAGTTTGTATGTTCTTTGCCTAGGTTAGCAGAGTTTGTATGTTCTTTGACTAGGTTAGCAGGGTTTGTATGTTCTTTGACTAGGTTAGCAGGGTTTGTATGTTCTTTGACTAGGTTAGCAGGGTTTGTATGTTCTTTGGCTAGGTTAGCAGAGTTTGTATGTTCTTTGGCTAGGTTAGCTGAGTTTGTATGTTCTTTGACTAGGTTAGCAGAGTTTGTATGTTCTTTGACTAGGTTAGCAGGGTTTGTATGTTCTTTGACTAGGTTAGCAGGGTTTGTATGTTCTTTGACTAGGTTAACAGGGTTTGTATGTTCTTTGGCTAGGTTAGCAGAGTTCGTATGTTCTTTGGCTAGGTTAGCAGAGTTTGTATGTTCTTTGGCTAGGTTAGCAGAGTTTGTATGTTCTTTGGCTAGGTTAGCAGAGTTTGTATGTTCTTTGGCTAGGTTAGCAGAGTTTGTATGTTCTTTGGCTAGGTTAGCAGAGTTTGTATGTTCTTTGGCTAGGTTAGCTGAGTTTGTATGTTCTTTGACTAGGTTAGCAGAGTTTGTATGTTCTTTGGCTAGGTTAGCAGAGTTTGTATGTTCTTTGGCTAGGTTAGCAGAGTTTGTATGTTCTTTGACTAGGTTAGCAGAGTTTGTATGTTCTTTGGCTAGGTTAGCAGAGTTTGTATGTTCTTTGACTAGGTTAGCAGAGTTTGTATGTTCTTTGACTAGGTTAGCAGAGTTTGTATGTTCTTTGGCTAGGTTAGCAGAGTTTGTATGTTCTTTGACTAGGTTAGCAGAGTTTGTATGTTCTTTGGCTAGGTTAGCAGAGTTTGTATGTTCTTTGGCTAGGTTAGCAGAGTTTGTATGTTCTTTGACTAGGTTAGCAGAGTTTGTATGTTCTTTGGCTAGGTTAGCAGAGTTTGTATGTTCTTTGACTAGGTTAGCAGAGTTTGTATGTTCTTTGGCTAGGTTAGCAGAGTTTGTATGTTCTTTGACTAGGTTAGCAGAGTTTGTATGTTCTTTGACTAGGTTAGCAGAGTTTGTATGTTCTTTGGCTAGGTTAGCAGAGTTTGTATGTTCTTTGGCTAGGTTAGCAGAGTTTGTATGTTCTTTGACTAGGTTAGCAGAGTTTGTATGTTCTTTGGCTAGGTTAGCAGAGTTTGTATGTTCTTTGGCTAGGTTAGCAGAGTTTGTATGTTCTTTGACTAGGTTAGCAGAGTTTGTATGTTCTTTGGCTAGGTTAGCAGAGTTTGTATGTTATTTGACTAGGTTAGCAGAGTTTGTATGTTCTTTGGCTAGGTTAGCAGAGTTTGTATGTTCTTTGACTAGGTTAGCAGAGTTTGTATGTTCTTTGACTAGGTTAGCAGAGTTTGTATGTTCTTTGACTAGGTTAGCAGAGTTTGTATGTTCTTTGGCTAGGTTAGCAGAGTTTGTATGTTCTTTGACTAGGTTAGTAGAGTTTGTATGTTCTTTGGCTAGGTTAGTAGAGTTTGTATGTTCTTTGGCTAGGTTAGCAGAGTTTGTATGTTCTTTGACTAGGTTAGCAGAGTTTGTATGTTCTTTGGCTAGGTTAGCAGAGTTTGTATGTTCTTTGACTAGGTTAGTAGAGTTTGTATGTTCTTTGGCTAGGTTAGTAGAGTTTGTATGTTCTTTGGCTAGGTTAGCAGAGTTTGTATGTTCTTTGGCTAGGTTAGCAGAGTTTGTATGTTCTTTGGGTAGGTTAGCAGAGTTTGTATGTTCTTTGGCTAGGTTAGCAGAGTTTGTATGTTCTTTGGCTAGGTTAGTAGAGTTTGTATGTTCTTTGACTAGGTTAGCAGAGTTTGTATGTTCTTTGGCTAGGTTAGCAGAGTTTGTATGTTCTTTGGCTAGGTTAGCAGAGTTTGTATGTTCTTTGGCTAGGTTAGCAGAGTTTGTATGTTCTTTGGCTAGGTTAGCAGAGTTTGTATGTTCTTTGGCTAGGTTAGCAGAGTTTGTATGTTCTTTGGCTAGGTTAGCAGAGTTTGTATGATCTTTGGCTAGGTTAGCAGAGTTTGTATGTTCTTTGGCTAGGTTAGCAGAGTTTGTATGTTCTTTGACTAGGTTAGCAGAGTTTGTATGTTCTTTGGCTAGGTTAGCAGAGTTTGTATGTTCTTTGGCTAGGTTAGCAGAGTTTGTATGTTCTTTGACTAGGTTAGCAGAGTTTGTATGTTCTTTGACTAGGTTAGCAGAGTTTGTATGTTCTTTGACTAGGTTAGCAGGGTTTGTATGTTCTTTGACTAGGTTAGCAGGGTTTGTATGTTCTTTGACTAGGTTAGCAGGGTTTGTATGTTCTTTGGCTAGGTTAGCAGAGTTTGTATGTTCTTTGGCTAGGTTAGCTGAGTTTGTATGTTCTTTGACTAGGTTAGCAGAGTTTGTATGTTCTTTGACTAGGTTAGCAGGGTTTGTATGTTCTTTGACTAGGTTAGCAGGGTTTGTATGTTCTTTGACTAGGTTAGCAGGGTTTGTATGTTCTTTGGCTAGGTTAGCAGAGTTCGTATGTTCTTTGGCTAGGTTAGCAGAGTTTGTATGTTCTTTGGCTAGGTTAGCAGAGTTTGTATGTTCTTTGGCTAGGTTAGCAGAGTTTGTATGTTCTTTGGCTAGGTTAGCAGAGTTTGTATGTTCTTTGGCTAGGTTAGCAGAGTTTGTATGTTCTTTGGCTAGGTTAGCAGAGTTTGTATGTTCTTTGACTAGGTTAGCAGAGTTTGTATGTTCTTTGGCTAGGTTAGCAGAGTTTGTATGTTCTTTGGCTAGGTTAGCAGAGTTTGTATGTTCTTTGACTAGGTTAGCAGAGTTTGTATGTTCTTTGGCTAGGTTAGCAGAGTTTGTATGTTCTTTGACTAGGTTAGCAGAGTTTGTATGTTCTTTGACTAGGTTAGCAGAGTTTGTATGTTCTTTGGCTAGGTTAGCAGAGTTTGTATGTTCTTTGGCTAGGTTAGCAGAGTTTGTATGTTCTTTGGCTAGGTTAGCAGAGTTTGTATGTTCTTTGACTACGTTAGCAGAGTTTGTATGTTCTTTGACTAGGTTAGCAGAGTTTGTATGTTCTTTGGCTAGGTTAGCAGAGTTTGTATGTTCTTTGACTACGTTAGCAGAGTTTGTATGTTCTTTGACTACGTTAGCAGAGTTTGTATGTTCTTTGACTAGGTTAGCAGAGTTTGTATGTTCTTTGACTAGGTTAGCAGAGTTTGTATGTTCTTTGACTACGTTAGCAGAGTTTGTATGTTCTTTGACTAGGTTAGCAGAGTTTGTATGTTCTTTGGCTAGGTTAGTAGAGTTTGTATGTTCTTTGGCTAGGTTAGCAGAGTTTGTATGTTCTTTGGCTAGGTTAGCAGAGTTTGTATGTTCTTTGGCTAGGTTAGCAGAGTTTGTATGTTCTTTGGCTAGGTTAGCAGAGTTTGTATGTTCTTTGGCTAGGTTAGTAGAGTTTGTATGTTCTTTGACTAGGTTAGCAGAGTTTGTATGTTCTTTGGCTAGGTTAGCAGAGTTTGTATGTTCTTTGGCTAGGTTAGCAGAGTTTGTATGTTCTTTGGCTAGGTTAGCAGAGTTTGTATGTTCTTTGGCTAGGTTAGCAGAGTTTGTATGTTCTTTGGCTAGGTTAGCAGAGTTTGTATGTTCTTTGGCTAGGTTAGCAGAGTTTGTATGTTCTTTGGCTAGGTTAGCAGAGTTTGTATGTTCTTTGGCTAGGTTAGCAGAGTTTGTATGTTCTTTGACTAGGTTAGCAGAGTTTGTATGTTCTTTGGCTAGGTTAGCAGAGTTTGTATGTTCTTTGGCTAGGTTAGCAGAGTTTGTATGTTCTTTGACTAGGTTAGCAGAGTTTGTATGTTCTTTGACTAGGTTAGCAGCAAGTGTTACTTTAGTGTCTTTAACCCTTTACCCAACAAATCAAAATTTAATTATTGTTCTTTTTCCAGCAGTTTTCAAGAAAATCATATCATGTGACTCCTCACTGGAACGAGTTTCTTGAGCTTATTTCAATGAAGGGAAACATGATATGGTTTTCTCCCCCCACTGCATATGTAACATACGTCTGTCCAAGCTAAAATAGCAGGGAGAGACAGATGTATCCCACCCCACCCACGTGACGTTATATATTTACAACGTTATTATGACGTTATGCATGTAGTATCAGTTTCTTGCTACCAACTAATTCATATTGACGTCATCAGAATGCCGTGTGATCAAAGTTTGATGCTCTAAAACTCTTTAAACCCCAAGATGCCACCGTTCCTAATTGATTTCGTGGTATATACCTTTGGTATATACATAACTTTTGCATGCTCTTTCCGATGGTGTCATTAGTTTTTCAAAACAACGAATACCAAATTAGTTGATTATATCAGCACGTGACCGCCGATTACCTCTGGCTAACGTAACCGCTGTATGATGGGGGGGGGGGGGGAGAAAAATAATCCCTGATGGGTACGGGTGTGGGATGGGAAGATCTCACCCTCGTGACAAGATATTTGGTCCAGACACTCGGCAAGCCTCGTGTCTGGCCCAAATATCTTGCCCTCGGGTGAGATTTTTCCATCCCACACCCGTACCCATCAGGGATTATAATATTCTTGGTTTTGTTTTTAAAAATATATCTTTTTTAATTTTTTTTTTTTTTTTTTTTTTGTAAATTAAGTTGGTAGATGTGGGCGATTCGTTAGGCAAAGGATTAACAACATCACTTGATGCCTATGTGACATTCCATATCTAAGAAGTACAATACTGCAGCTAAAACTAGAAGTACTGTCACGAATAGTGCACTTATCTAGGCTTAAATGAGCGTTGTAATTGCGCACAATTGCCATATCGAATGGTATCCAAAGCACGACAGGTTCTCCTGGTTACACATAGCAAACACATGCAATGTTTCTGCCAATGGACCTCCGGGGTATCCGGAGGTCCATTGGCTGAAACATTGCTTGTGCACAGGCCATATGTACAGAATTTGATAGCTTTACTGGAGCCATAACGCGTACATTAACGCGCATATCAACGTGCTATTTGTGCGCATTTCATGACAGGACTTCTAGTTTTAACTGTATGTCCGTTTGTTCGGTGTATCGAGGGTTCTACAGATGCGCCCTATTAAGAGATTTTTTTTCCAACATTATGTTTCGTTATGTATATAAGTGGTTCTCGTCAGATCATCTAAGTTAAGCAACGTCGAGCCCGGGTAATTATTGGATGGGTGACCGTCTCAGCGATCAGTTCAGACATCCGCGTTGTGTCCTCGTGAAAGGCGCTTAACCCTGATTGTCCACATGTCGGCACGATGACGCCGTGTACTAAGGCGTACTGCACGTCGATAGTGCGCATGTCTTCAACCAATCTAACCCTGCCTGTACTGCAGGACGGAGTTACGATGTTGGGGAGCTGACAGCTGCTCGTCGTTGATCGGTTGTTCTCTCCGGGTACTCCGGCTTCCTTCACCCGTAAAACTGTCACGGTCCTGATTAGCCATTGTGCATAACTATGTGACCTTAAACCCCAATAAATAAATAGTAACAGACTTTTGAAAATTACAACTCGCTTATACGGCCTTTATTGTAACTCGAGCACAGCATGACAGGAACATTTTCCATGGACTTATGGTAGACCTGAGGTAAAGACGAATGAACGATATAAATGATTTATTCTACATGACTGGAGTATCTGCCCCAGTTAAAGAAGAAACATTTATATCCTCCAGTGTCGCCCAAACAACGGTAACCAAATCAAACTCAACATCATGGCAAATGAGAAATCTCAATGAACAGGCACAGATTATTTATTCAAAGGTGTGTGTGTGTGTGGGGGGGGGGGGGGGGGGGGGGTGGCGTTGCGGTAACTTCAGATCACCGAAGTGAAGCAATGTCGAGTCCGGTTAGTCCTCGGATTGGTGACCGTCTGAACGATCGATTCGGATTCCCGCGATGTGCCCTTGGACAAGGTACGTAACCCTGATTGTCCACGCGGGGAGCGATAACGCCGTGTACTAAGGCGTACTGAACGTCGATGGTGCGCATGTCTTCAACCAATCTAACCCTGCCTGTACTGCAGGGCGAAGTTACGATGTCGGGGAGCTGGCAGCTGCTCGTCGTTGATCGGTGGTTCTCTCCGGGTACTCCGGCTTCCTTCACCCGTACAACTGTCACGGTCCTGATTAGCCAGTGTGCATAAGTATATGACTTTAAACACCAATAAATAAAATAAATAAATAAATATAAATATGTCCGAGACTGAAAATATCCATCTTGGAACAAGGTTGATGACAATGGGCGGTGTACCTAAGATTGGAATACCGATGTATAGCAGTATTCTTCATGGGGAGTGCATAGTGCGCGATGTGTTGTTGACTGTGCCAAAACAGTGGTTCTAGGGGAAACAATGGGCCACGCACCTGCTTTCAAACTGAAGTAAGACATTATAAAGAAAGTCTTTTGCAAATACTACTATTTTGGCACAGTCACCTCCAACACGTGGAACACATTCTTTCGCCTGAGCGCTAAAATATCCCATGTCCGCTATGGGACATAGGACATTCTGGCACTCAGGTGACGATTCTCTGAAACGTCTTACAAATGTTTGGCTTTTCCTAGTTGTTATCCATTGGATTAGGTAACAAAAATCATTATTTCATTTCTCTTCATTTTCATTTTAGATATGGACGTCGATTCAGTGCCATGCTGGGACACGGTATTTCAGGCGTAGCCTTGCTGTGTTCAACTATTTTATCACAAATGGAAGGTATTTGTTTATAACTATTGGTGAACACTCCCTATTGATATGTACATTCTTCTTGTTAACGTGTGCACAATAATCGGTAAAACGGTCCATTTGTGGACCAATTATTATCTGGATACGACACATGTACACGGTTTCATAAATAAAAAATGCAAATGACAATCAAGAAGCAAAAACGAAAACATGGTCCGAGGGCCAGTGTTTTCGTGCTTCGTTTTTGGCAGAGGAGATTTCTACAGAGCAGTCGACTGGAAAGCGGATTACGAATTCCAGCTGAGTTGTGTTCTAACCGAAATACTCGATACTAAAGTAAGTGGGTATGTTCAGTGGCACAAAATGGTCGTAGATCATGGAATCGTTCGTTTGTCCATGTATCGAATACAGTTAACTGAATGCTCTGGATGTCTGTGAAGGTTTCACTTTGTCAACAACAACACATAATGCAGAAATCGACATTGTTTGGGAGTCATTAATAGGGGTACCTGGCAAGAAACGTCATACTGCGGTGCATTGTGGATGTCACCTGAGTCGCCCTGGTGGCATAGGTAAGCGACCATGTTGATATGGGGTGTCAGCGTGCGTGTTGGTTGTGTATACGATTCAAAGGGTTTATGTCTAATTACCGATAATATCCATCCATCCCTGTACTTGGTTCCGACTATTCGAAAACCCTCGGTTTTGTCCTATGGCCGTCTCAAGTCCAGGCTGTACCAAGCTACTCTCACCCAAGCTGTCTCGGATAAGTCGTATGTCGTGCTGTAGAAGCGTGAAGCTTTCGATAGAGTAGTTATGTGGTATGGGTTTCGTTGTATATGCACATTTGTACTGACTCAGATTCTCTCAGAATGCACCTATTCCGACCTCCCCGGATGTGCCTGTATGCACCTATGACGGACGTTTGTTGCTGCGAGTTTTCCATATTTGTCTCACTGATAGTAGACAGAACATAAAGTGTGTACACACAAACCGCAGGACGTAGGAACTAGGGCTGTCACGATTAATCGACTGTTGATCGGTCACGGCGAAATCGATTATTATTTTTCGTTGTCGAATAATCGGTAAATTGTATCCCGTTTTAGACGTTTAATAATGAAAAGAAAATTTGATGAAAAAACTATTGTTTCTAAAGGTAAAGAGTTAAGAACATCGATGTTAAACCCCCAGACGCTGTTGGAAGCAATAGTCTTCCAGGTACATTCATCAAAGCTTTGATGTTCTGAACTTTTGAACCGTCAGTGTAATAATCAAGACCGCTCGGCAGTTGCGAAGTTGGCAACTGCCGACCGGTCTTGATTATTACACTGACAGTTCAAAAGTGCAGAACATCAAAGCTTTGAATGCACCTAAAAAGGATCGTCTTCGTTGTTTCCTTGAGGTAGGTCAACTGACTTGAACTTCATTTTTATCGACTTCAAAGAGAGGGAGAGGAGGGGGGGGGGGGGGTGGTCATTTAGGTACGATTAATCGTCGATTATTTGCGACGATTAATCGGTTCCTAAATTAAAAAATCGTGACAGCCCTAGTAGGAACACGCCATGTGTGCTTGTGTACTGTACACAATGAGCATACAACACATGCAGCATACAAACAATTACGGATAGGGAGGGATTATTTTGGAGTTTTGATGAAGTATTGGACATTACCTCTGGATGATAGTTATCGGAGGATAGTGCGCGAAGCTCTTGGCTATTACATTATACCTGGAATAACAGTTAAAATGACAATTTAAGAAGGTATAACGTTTTATTTATTTTATTCTGATACAATTGCTGTCTTAAATTACAATCGCGCTGTTGCTGTCCATAGACAACTGACAAGACATCTGCATCGAATACATCCCTCAGTGGTATGTGTGATGGACGCTCTTCTTACTTCCAGTTTCCTAGATAGTAGCATGAATAGTTGCCTTCTTGTTGCTTTACGCCAGCTGGTTCTTCATTGTTGATAAGGTATATTTGTTCGTTGAAGGCTGGCAACGTGACTTGTTGGTTGACTTCATTTCTCCTACGTTGCCATGGGAGCTTGACGTTGTCACTTGCTTTTTGCCGCTCGGGGGACAGTTAAATCCGTCATTTCCTTCTTCTGGGTGACATAGGATTCACCTGGTCCTGTTTCTCGGTGGCTCGCTTCAACTCCACACAATTCGTGATTTGTGTGTGTAAATCATCTCTTAATCTCACCACTGTTGTGAACATTTTGAAAGTTCCACAAGTTCTGTAACACTATAACCCGTATGCGCGAATGTGCTGCTGTTGTGATGTGTATAGTAACACACCGACACGTCTGCGAAAAATGAAGTAACGAAAGTCAGTCTTAGGGGGGAGAACCAGGTAAACTAGGTGTTAGACGTCGAATGTGCCCATGTGTGGAAAGCCCTGAACGCACGTTAGTAGTATGTGATGTGGTTTTAGGGCATCATTGGCCGGACCCCGGTGCCAGACCCCGGAAGTGACGTTATGTCACGTGACACAGTGGCGCCATGTTTGGTTGTCATGGTAACCCGCGTAGGAGGCCATCTTGTGGCGTCTTCCTCATAGTGATATGTGATGTGAGTGCACATGCGTAGCGCGTGTTGTTAGGGTGACACGTGTTTCCGTCGTCCATTTTGTATACTGGAGTATTTATTTATTTATTTAATAGTGTTTAAGGTCACATACTTTTGCGCAATGGTTAATCATGACCACGTATACTTAAGGGATTCCATGGGATATGGCCATTGGAAACAGAGGTAATGAGAATCGGATAGGACTTAACTGTCATACGGGGAGACACTCGGCATAAAGATTATGGGAAATCAAGTAATCTGATTGGTTAGTTATAATCTATATAAATAATCTAGATAAAGGAAACTACAAGAGTACTCGGAATAGGGTTAGAACTAACAAGAATAGACCAGAACTTGCTAAATATAGTAGTAATAATAAGGTAATAATAGTAGTAATAATAAGGTAAACTGTTCCAACTGATAGGCTCTTCTACACTACTGGAGTATACTCCAGAACAAAGGAACATTGTCAGGTTGATGAAAACTATTGCATATATAGACAGAAGCAGAGATAATAAATGAATAATAATGAAATAATTCGAAACAGTAAAACTTATTGGGTTGTTTGTGGTAATTCTACGAATCGGGAAATTACTACTGTTCAATCGGACATACCCTCCGAACATACCCCTGTCCTATTATAAGCCTTTGGGTAACAAAACAACCACATGCTACCATAGAAACCAAGATGGCGGCCTCCAGTATACAAAATGGACGACGGAAACACGTGTCAACATGCTACCATAGAAACCAAGATGGCGGCCTCCAGTATACAAAATGGACGACGGAAACACGTGTCACTCTAACAACACGCGCTACACACTCACATCACGTATCAATATGTGGATAACGTCACAAGATGGCCGCCCACGCGGGTTACCATGACAACCAAACATGGCGCTACTGGGCCACGTGACATGACGTCACTTCCGGGATCTGGCACAGGGGTCGGCCCAATAATGCCCCCAAAACCACATCACATACTATTCACGTTGCGTAATAGCCAAACTGGAAAACCTCATCCAGAGTTTTCTAATACGCACCATATGATCGCTACCCATTGTTACACACGGTGTACTGGTAACCTGGTACAACTGAAGAAGTCGCTATAGGCACACTAGGGTTGATAGAGGCCATGGCATCGGTAGAACAGATCCAGGAATGGAACAAATAAGGTATAAAATGTATCGGTACAGGAAGAAGACGGTGCTGCTGGACGTCTCCGGGCTAGTAGAAACACTCCACACAACTCAAACGACACACCAAATAAAGTAACTACACTTTTGCACCAGGGTTGATAGAGGCCATGGCATCAGTAGAACAGATCCAGGAATGGAACAAGTAAGGTACAAAATGTATCGGTACAGGAAGAAGACGGTTCTTCTGGACGTTTCCGGGCTAGTAGAAACACTCCACTCAACTCAAACGACACACCAAATAAAGTAACTACACTTTTGCACTAGGTGTTTTGTTTATAATGCAATAATCCGAGCCATGTAAACAGTTGTCGGTTTGCTGTCAGTACTCAGGCATGCGCCAATTGATTCGAATTCTCAGGGGTTTCAACACAATAAACTAATATTTCAACAGGCTGCAATCAACGGGTATACGTTGATTATTACAATTTCATGACATTTCGAATAGCACTTCACGTAAATAACAGTTCCCCCTCTGCCAAGTATAATAGTATCACTTAAGGGAATGGCAAGAAGACAGTCAGATATGCTATGACATTCTCGAGCAGCATGTTTTTACTGATTTATTGGTTTTTGATGATTGTATTTGTGTTTGTTAAATATGATGCCAAATAAATATCTATCAACCTATCTCCCTTTAAGGTCCCGCAGCACTGTATGCTGCTTTTAGGAACAATATCAGGTCAGTTTCGGTACAATTAGGTAGTTGTAGTTCAGTTAGTATGGTACATACCTGTCACATCAAACATATCCTAAGAACACACACCCTAAAAGACTCCCAGGATTACTGCCAAAACAAATGTGTCGCTATAGAAACAAACTTAGAGTGACAATAAGGACGAACGAAGCACGTGTCACCCTAGCAACAGACGATGTGTATTGCACGCTGGCAGCACCACGTATCACCATGGCGACAACGTCATATGGCAGCTCTCGCACGCTATTATGACAACACAGTGGCACCTACTATGTGCCACGGCTTGTCATAGCTCTTTTGAGACCCATCAAACAAATGTATTCTCCAAATTAGATTCCGCTCACAACGACTCGTCAGGGTGTGCCTTTTGAGATAGATACAGACATGGAATACAATAAAACAGTCACGAGGTAAAAACATAAATTACAGTACGTGGAGTGTGTATTATCACTAAATCACCCACAGAGTGGACATTCCACCCGAGGAATAATTGCAAATTTGTTGCAAAGCATAACCAGCACCAGCAATGCTTCAGCCAATGACCTCCGGGTTAAACCCGGAGGTCCATTGGCTGAAACATTGCTTGTGTTTTTGTCGATATGTACACAATTTGAAAGTTATAGCTTGGGTGATAACTCCATTCCGCGGGTGATTTAGTTACAATCCACTCTCCACGTACTGTACCTAAAGTAGCAAGACTAGTAAAACATATATCTGGTGTATCGATTCCAGTAACATAGAACACATGTTGTCCTTAGATCCCGAGGAATTCTCACTTTTGATTGGTCATAATGCCTTGGACAAATAGCAATGGCACAGGGTGCACCCAACATCCAAGGTATATGAGAGCGTGTACTATCCAGAGTATATGGGCACGCGAAACATCGGGTGCATATGGTTTAAATGAAAGCTTTTAACTTCGGCTCGCCTTGATAAAAAAATCGAACCCAAAAACCTAAAAACCTGAATATTGTTACAAATATATCAGATGTCCAACAATTCGATCATATTTTGCGGTTAGAAATTAAATAGTCGAATAATTATATGAAACAATTTGAGAAAAATAAAATAAGAGCAAATATCGTCTCCTGAATTTCAATGTATACTAAATGCCAGTAGGCGCATGGAACACATTGAAACTCAGGAAACGATTTGTCAACAAAATATTGTTTATTCATTTCCTTTTTTTTATGAATACGCTTTTCTTTCTTTCAAACGGGGCAATCTTTAATGACGCTACGTGATTGATCTGGCAGTTGCAACATATTAATGCACATCTGCATGCGATTAATGTTTTTGACCACATTTGAAACATATAGCTTATCCCTGCAAATGTTCTGATTGTGGCCGTATTTCTGACACTTGAAATGCCGTTTAACCGCCGTTACTACATTTGGTTTTAATTCATCCATAATTTCTATTTCGTCTATAACTGTCAGTCCTTTTGTTCGAACAATATCCGAAAACGTAGAATTTGGGAAAGCATTTACCTCGATGACAGGATGTTTACTTATTTTCAACAAATGTTTATTCTCTCAATAATCCACCCGATTTCAATTCTACATCTTTGACGACACCGGCCACACTCTTTATTGTTTTGAACATCTTTGACGACACCGTTTATACCTTCTATTGGTTTGAACATCTTTGACGACACCTGCTATACCCTTTATTGTTTTGAACATCTTTGACGACACCGGTTATACACTTTATTGTTTTGAACATCTTTGACGACACCGGCTATACCTTTTTATAGTTTTGAACATCTTTGAGGACACCTGCTACACCCTTTATTATTTTGAACATCTTTGACGACACCTGCTATACCCTTTATTGTTTTAAACATCTTTGACGACACCGGCTATACACTTTATTGTTTTGAACATCTTTGACGATACCGGCTATACCTTTTTATAGTTTTGAACATCTTTGACGACACTTGCTATACCTTTTTATAGTTTTGAACATCTTTGAGGACACCTGCTATACCCTTTATTATTTTGAACATATTTGAGGACACCGGCTATACCATTTATAGTTTTCAATATCTTTGAGGACACCTGCTATACCCTTTATTATTTTGAACATCTTTGACGACACCTGCTATACCCTTTATTGTTTTGAACATCTTTGACGACACCGGCTATACTCTTTATTGTTGTGAACATCTTTGACGACACCGGCTATACCTTTTATAGTTTTGAACATCTTTGACGACATCTGCTATACCCTTTATTCTTTTGAACATCTTTGACAACACCGGCTATACCTTTTATAGTTTTGAACATCTTTGTCGTCACCTGCTATATCCTTTATTGTTTTGAACATCTGTGACGACACCGGCTATACCCTTTATTGTTTTGAACATCTTTGACGACACCGGCTATACCCTTTATTATTTTGAACATATTTGACGACACCGACTATACCCTTTATTGTTTTGAACATCTTTGACGACACCGACTATACCCTTTATTATTTTGAACATATTTGACGACACTGGCTATACCCTTTATTATTTTGAACATATTTGACGACACCGACTATACCCTTTATTGTTTTGAACATCTTTGACGACACTGGCTACACCCTTTATAGTTTTGGACATCTTTGGCTACTCCCTTTGTTGTGTTTTTCTAGGTAAAAGCATACACAGAATTAAACACGCGTGTGGGTGGGTAAATGATGTGGCATAAGTGCCAGCGCGGAAGGCCTCGAGTTTTATCCTTATACGCGATGGCACAAGTGCCACATGGATTAGCCCATTCACGCGCGTTCACGTCTATAAACACAATCATTAGAAGGACACTCAGCAATTCATTTGGCAACTATCGACAAGAACAACATATTATATCGCCAAGCAAAATGCGAGGGAAACCTGCGTTACTATTTCGTCCCCTGGGTTCCAATGCATTGAAAATCAGGGGACGATTTTCAGCTATAGCTAGCTATTCAAATTGTAATTGCGTTGCACGAGTTGTAGAAAATTCCAGTTAATTTCGCTTCTGTTTAAAAATAGTTTGTCAACGATTGCCGTTCAACCAATGCTTACCATGCTTGTGCGCCGTTAGTACGTTGAAAAGGCTGACAGTTGAACATCACACAACTGCTCTGTGGATCTCTCCGTACACTCCGATTTCTGCCACTCGTAAACCATGATGGTGATCTTGATTGCCGGAAGTGTCGTTAAACTCCAATAAATTAAAATGGATCCATTGGAAGTAATAACACAGAGAGTGACTTGAGTAGTTTGTGTTTCCGATATTGAAAGTGCATTGAGCGTCGAGTCTATACACTTGCCTACGCCGAAATGCCATGGCCACACAGATTGCCATTGTTTGTCCTTAAATAAATGGCTCAGCATTTTGGAAACAAATAATACTTATAGGTATGTCTGCTTGTACGTACGGTTCTGTGGTCTAAGCTAGTCTATTTCTTATACTGGGGCACGGTGGCTCAGTTGGTAGAGGTACATGCTGCAAGGCGGAGGTGTTCGGTGTCGAATCCCACCTACGGCACCCGCGTTGTGTCCTTGGGCAAGACACTTCACCCCCATTGCCCACGTGGGGGCACGGCGACGTTGTGTACTAAGGCGTACTGCACGTCGATGGTGCACCTGTCTTCAACCAATGCTAACCCTGCTTGTGTGTAATTGGTAAGTTGGGGAGCTGACAGTTGCTCGCCGTTGCTCGATGGTTCTCTCCGGGTACTCCGGCTTTCACCACCCGTAAAACTGTCACGGTCATGGTTAGCCATTGTGCAGAAATATGTGACATTAAACACCAATAAATAAATAAATAAATAAATTTCTTATATTGATACTGGATACACATTGAACATCAACTTCACTTCTCAGTGTGACAACCGTAAAATTGAGAAAAAATGAGACGTGAATTAAATTCAAGATTGAATTTGGATTTGAACGTTTTGTCTGATTCGATTCGAGAAACGATTCAAACGGGGGAAGTGCGGTTCACAAGGTCATGTTTACTTCTGGGGCCATTTCTTGTTCCATGTTAATGTCGCAAGATCTGTCCATTTTTCAGTACGACCGCCAAGGATTGGTCACTTTCCGCAGGTGTGCAATATTTATACGGCAGCATTATTATTAGATTCTAAACACTAATTACTAACACTAATTACTGGAATAATCATCAAAAGTTTAATTAATGAAGCACCGGGGACAACCCGGTGCTTCATTAATTAACATTTTCCTGATGATGATTTGTATTACCTGGTAAACGCATGCGTTGACGTCACTGTCCACGTGAGGATTATGACCAATCCACGACAACTGAATTGTACGCCCTGGATGGTTGAAGTAGTATTCCCACTTTTTTTTGTATTTCGATTTTCTCCTTCGATATTTCACTGACTATAGAAGTCATTCACTTGGGAAAATTGTTTTGTGAAATGAAAGTCTCGCCAGACTACTAAGTATTATAACATCTATTTTGCTCATCGAAAAATGGTTTGGCAATATTACAATTGAATCTTTCTAAAGTCTAAATTAAGGATTTGTTCCTCTCTTTTGCGTCCAATAGTGATTAATTAGATATTATAGTTGGTGGTCGATTAATTATCCCCGCATTTTAAAATTATAATGTGTTCAGGTAGCAACTCTAGATGTGCATGAAGGTTTCGGAATTTTAATTTGGCCCCAGGTGGTTCCAGTGGAACCACTTTTATCGTTAGAAAATCAGTTTTCATCAAAAAGCTCCTAGGGTATTTAATTCGAAACGCTTAAACTATACCAATGTGTTCAGGGTAAAATCTCTAGTTGTGCATGAAGGTTTCAGAATTTTGATTTTGCCCCCGGTGGTTCCAGTGGAGCCACTTTTATCGTTAGAAAATCAGTTTTCATCGAAAGGCTCCTAGGGTATTTAATTTGAAACGTTTAAACTATGCTAATGTGTTCAGGTAACATCTCTAGATGTGCACGAAGGTTTCGGAATTTTGATTTTGCCCCCGATGGTTCCAGTGGAACCATTTTTATCGTTAGAAAATCAGTTTTCATCGAAAGAATCCTAGGGTATTCAATTCGAAACGTTTAAGCTATGCTAATATGTTCAGGTAGCAACTCTAGATGTGCATAAAGGTTTCGGAATTTTGATTTTGCCCCAGGTGGTTCCAGTGGAACCACTTTTATCATTAGAAAATCAGTTTTCATCGAAACGCTCCTAGGGTATTTAATTCGAATCGCTTAAACTATGCTAATGTGTTTAGGTAGTAACTCTAGATGTGCATCATGAAGGTTTTGGAATTGGGATTTGTCCCCAGATGGTTCCAGTGAAACCACTTTTATAATTAGAAAATCAGATTCATTGAAATGCTCCTAGGGTATTTAATTCGAAAGCTTAAACAATGCTAATGTGTTCAGGTAACATCTCTAGATGTGCATGATGGTATCGAAATTTTGATTTGGCCCCAGATGGTTCCAGTGGAACCACTTTTATTGTTGGAAAATCAGTTTTTTCTTCGAAAGGCTCCTAGGGTATTTAATTCGAAACGTTTAAACTATGCTAACGTGTTGCTAAGGAAATGCTGGGATACACCATTGTGTGCTTTGCACACAAATAACTCGATCTAATTCCACTTACCGTCACAGTGGTACAAATGTTTAAAAAAAAGTCTTATTTATTCTATTTACAGTTGTCACTGAAACTGTTCCAGCTTTAATAACAGTGCTGGTCATGTTTGGGAAGCTCGGCGTCGCAATATCATTTTGTTCCTTATATGTGTTTACACCTGAACTCCTCCCCACAAGCTTGAGGTAAGTTGCTAGGTTTTAACATACAATAATAAACATGTGCTTTGCTTAAGTGTAGTAGGCAGGCGAGATCACCAGAATAGTGTATGTATTATAGGGCCATCTGCAATGATGATGTCTGATTCCATTCGAGAATTGATTCGATCTAAAAATCGTAATTCACCGGCTACTGCTTTCCACCATTAGTGTGAGACACTCTATTTTGGGGCAACAAACAGACCCGAACCGGGTATAGATTGGTACATTTTAGCAATTGACATCATTCGACGCAGGAGATTCGATAGAACAGAATATAAAAAAACTCTTTGAGAATGTTTTTTTTTTTTTTTAACCCTTTACCTAACGTAACGGCCAAAACCGGCCAGCGCTATTTTCAAAAATCGCCAATTAATTTTCATTATTTTTTTCATTTTTTGTCTCCAAAACATAGGTTATGACCCCTCGTTGGAACGAGCTCGTCGAGCTCGTTCCAACGAGAGGTCATAACCTATGTTTTTGAGACAAAAAATGAAAAAAATTGGTTATTCAAAAATTATTTTTGCAAGTGTCGTCTGCTTTTCATGTTAGGTAAAGGGTTAAATCATGTCATCTTTTGACGATTTACGAATTGAGACTTTCTTTCGTATCACCGTTCGTTCACACACTGTCTTTAGGGGAATGTATATGCCGCATGTCACATTCCGTGGTCTATTGTTCACGTATTGCCTGGCGAGTATTTACGGACTGCATTAGATATCCCGGGTAGCGCTCGACCGCTCATAAACAAAAATCACTGTAAAACCCAGAACCTGAGAAACTGAACGGATGTCTTTCAGAACGCGAGTCACATCTCTGTGATCAATCTCGAACTGTTAACTCTGGCTGCAATACACAGATTATGCTGCGACTTTGAAAGTGTTCGCCCGAGACGAGAGAACTGTCGATTGATATCTTCATTTGGTCGCTGTGGGGAAGATGCCTTAATTGTGCCAAAAGCTGTCACCACCGTCTACAAATGATAGATTGAGCTCCCAAGGGACCACCACTTGCCTTGCTGCTGCTTGATGAAACACGGGTAGGGTTATCCACCGAACTGGTAATAAAACATTTTATAACGAGATTCGTTAAAAGTCGAAGTTTATAGAGGTGGGGTGTCCAGGTGCAAATCATACAAATTTGGCTAATATACAAAATATGGTTCGACGAACTTTTGACTTTGAACCCCACCGAGGGTCGGCTACGTTATTTGTCGTTCGATTTGATGGCGATGGAGTAAACTGCGACGAGACTAAAATGTTGGATTTGAAGATCCATACGAATCTGAATGGAAGCCTGTTTCCTTCGCTTCTGTTAACCCTTTTCCTAACACAGACGATACATGTGTTTATTATTTTAAATATCCTTTTTTACAAGTTTTCAAAAAAAATTCAGCAAAAGCAATTCATGTGACCGTCATGGGGACAACTCGACGAGCTCGTTCCAAAAAAATACACTCGTGATAAGGTTTTGTTGAAATTATTTCAAAAACAATATTTTTCAGCTACTGAATTTGTATATTACGCGATTCATTGGGTAAAGGGTTAAGAGGCGTGTACAATAAGTGGATTGTAACTAAATCACCCGCGGAGTGGAGTTATCACCCAACGTATCACTTTCAAATTCTGCATATATGGACAAAAAACACAAGCAATGTTTCATCCAATGGACCTCCGGGTTTAACCCGGATGTCCATTGGCTGGAACTTTGCTTGTGATGGTTATGCTTGACAACAAATTTGCAATAATTGCTCGGGCGGAATCCCACTCTGTGGGTGATTTAATGACAATACACTCTCCACGTACTGTACATATGAAATCGCTGGAGAGGTTGTATCCCGCCATTAGGATTGACAAACAGAGAGTTTATATGGACCCATCTATTCTGTTTTCCGTCTAATAGCACAAAGAGAGAAAGGCTTGGTCAGCAATTTCACTTTTTAACTCACAACAGTGCCAACGTCACATTGCAAACAATTTCTGTCTAGAAACTGGCAAACTATTAGCACACTCCCTCGTAGATCTCATTGGAGAAATGTAAAGACCCTTGAATCAGCAACAGTGGTGTTGGATGTTTGTGCCCTTCTCCATTGCGTGAAGTGGGCGAAGAAGTCCACTTACTTAGATATAGGGGGGCAGTATGCACCCTATATATAAGCCAAGTACGCGCGCGTTTGTATAGTTTTGTATAATTTTTAATGGATTTGGCCTTGGAGGCCTCCCCCAATGATCATGGACACAGAAGAATGATGAGAAAACATATGCAGACATACACATCAGGGAAAATATCCAGGTCCACAACAATCATTAGATATTTTTTATCAAATCCGAGTTCATTGGTTTGTTGGGTCGCGTGCTTGGATCTAAGAGCCATATCGTTTGTTGAAGCACTTGTGAATCGGAAACAACGATTGTTAAATGTGCAATTGAATATGCGTCTAGTAGACGTGAGAGTCATTGAGCATGGTATCAATATTGTTGTTCTGTTGGTGTATTATTGGAGAGAATGCATTGCCAACATTTATCTACAATAAAAAGTTATGCGGTCCACGTGGACTATCAGAGAGCTGGTATCGCATTCTAGGAAGGTGAAGCAAGCACACATTCATTTCATACGTGCTGGTGCGGTTTACGACACCGAATCGGAACCATTTGAGCATGGAAAATAAAATCTGTTAAACCGTGTAGACAGGTCGCGTTCGGTGTACGCCTTGGCATCAACAAGAGAGAGACAACTACAGCAACAGTGGACGAGATTGGCATTGTCAGTGTACAAAATTCTTAAATTACTGTATTGTGGGAAGATATCAGACAATATTGAGGCACATCAACTGAATGTAGTCAACAAGTTGAACGGCCATTGAGCTCCACAAATTGCCACCAACTGAACGTGCTGCTCATTTTCACAGCTTGGGGTAGCATCTGTATGCTGTAATATGGAACACATTGAAACTTAACACGCTAGATCCAAGGAAATGGGGTCTCGTTTTAAATATGAAGGACATGGAAGCAGTCCTGGATTGCCTTCTCAAATTCGTATGATTTCGATGTTGTGAACCAGCATCACCTCGTAGCACCAATGTATATCTTTGTCGCCAGAACGACCTGGAATATGTGGCGAGTTGTGGTGGTTACAGATGAAAAAGATGCAACAAATGCGAGGAGGTCACGTTTGAGGATGACACAGAAAATGCGGATGTTGGGGATAAATATCGAGCATAAAAGACCAGGTGCTCACCTTTGCTTTTCCATTTCATCAAAATTAATTTCTTTCCTGGATTAGTAGTCACATTGGCCGCGCAGTGTGCATGAGCTTCATTTCGAGTACAGTTGTGAATATAAAACGAAAAGGAATTTCACGAACAAGCTGTTACTCACTTTCAGTGAAATCATGGACGGCATATTGAATAAAAAAAAAATCCCAATCCCGATTATGGTAGACTTTTTCTATTTTTGTTGGCATAGATCTCCGCTTTCCAATGATACCAGATTCTATAATGTACCAATTTGTTCCAGGACTAACTCCATAACATCCATACTACCGTCTCTCTAAACCACTACAGAGTCCCATCTGAGCTATATATTCCCAGGGATGTGGCGACAGGGGAGTGGGGGTGGGGTGGAGGGTTATGTGTGCGGGTGTGTGTGTGGGGGGGGGAGGTCATCCCCTCCCCCCACAGCTAGGAGTATTTTTTGTCAATAGTTGGAAATTCCGTGGTCAGAAATCAAATGGTTGGAAATTCAGTAAATTAACATTGTTCATGAAAAACATTAAAATTCCAACTAATAATGAGAAATTTTGACTTTTATTTCCAACTGGTAACTTGAGTTTCAAATTTCCTACTCTAAAGTTGACATGGCCTCAAAATTTCGACTCTGACATCAATCCGGTAAATTTTTCTGACCCAGACACATTATAAATGATGCTTTTTCCGTTTCAGGACTAGTGAACATTTCCAGAAGGGTTTATAACCCTTTACCCAACGCAGACGATTTCAAAATTCATTATTTTAAATATCATTGTTTTTTTTTTAAATTTCAACAAAACCATATCACGTGACCCCTCCTTGGAACGAGCTCGACGAGCTCGTTCCAAAGAGGGGTCACATGATATGGTTTTGTTGATATTTTTCGAAAAATAATATTTTTTCAGCAGCTGTTTTTGCATATTACGCGGGCGGATGCGGGTGATTCGTTGGGTAAAGGGTTAAAAGATATCACCCAGCGCTGCAGTGTAACCACCTATCGAAACCACTCACAGTTGGAATTTACACAGGTGGCACCCCCCCCCCCCCCCCCCCCATCCCCGCTGAAACCCTCTGGACACATCCCTGTATATTCCCACACCTGAATGCAATGTATCATAACACTTGAAACTAGGCTAAATTATTAAATGGTGGCTGGGAATACCACTCTCAGAAACCATACTAACTGTTCACAAGGCAATTGCAGATATAAGCTGCAGCAAGAACAGTGTTGCGTTGAGGCCAGCAAATTTCCACTTCCAACAGCTGAATTTATAACGAAATATTGTTTAATAAATTTCAGTAACAGAAAACTCACAGGTTAAGGTTAACAATTTATAATACTATACTAGATGGTTTCGAAATCCCAAAGCCACTTTCCAGAAATCGTCCAACAAAGCCCGCACAACGCCGAACGCCGAACCAACGAGTCGAAGGTGTATGCCGTCTTTTCGCGTACTAAGCCGCCAAATAAAGCATACCTCGTCGCTCGTGTTTAATGGGGCATGTCAGAAATAGACTTAACTTTGTAGTGAAGTAAAAACGTCAAAATGGCACCAAATCAATTTAACCAATTTATAAATGTGGGGCTATGTTAATCTCAATATAACGTTTGTAATGAAAACAGTCCAAGATGTCATAACCTCTGCACCCTGATGTCAAAATACCAAAGTTTTCATCAGTGTTTCCCACAATGCAACTGAGAATTTAATAAATTATATATTGTTTGACAGAGCTCATTGAGCTCCGTCAAACAAGATACAATTTGTTTAATTTTTCATGCTACATGGGCAATATAGGGTCAATGTCGAAAATTTTGAAATACTGCCAGAGTGCTAGGAGTTAACTGATGAAATGATTGGGCGGATGGTATTAACGTCAAATCTCAGGTGTTTGAAGTTTATTTTCATAATTGTTTCAACTGTGCAATTGGAGTGAGGCATACTAAAATATGACTAGAACTAAAATGATCCAAATTGCCACATAATTTAACCGTTATCCAGTCAAATATACTTATTGATGTTTTGAAAACCCGATCGTCTCTAACGTCCTGGCATCAGATTTGTTAGGTCATTGGAAGTAAACAATGGATGTGCACCATTTCAAGTTCGATTGGTCAGTTTATGAAATATACCAGCGGTGTCTCTTTTATTTACTGAGTTGTGTGAAGCACAACGAAGGGTACATTTCCAGAAATCAAAATTTGAAATAACGTAATGACGTCAAAAATGACGTTAAATAGAAAATGCAAAAACAGACATCTTTTATTTTTTGAGCTCTACAACATACTAAAATTCAATGTAAATCGGACATACAAAAATGTCATGAAACTGGACCGATTTAAACTTGTGACATTGGCATGAATTTGCAATACGAAAATTCCGCTACAACCGCTGATAAATTGTAGTGAAGGTACTAGGTTTTTAAACGGTGGTATTTTAGCGGAGATGATATATCCTAAATATGAACGCGATAGATTTAATCAGTAACCGATATTATTACCACTTTTGCGGGCGTTCCTAGCACATTAACGATGTTTAACCGGGCGGTGAAACCTCGTAATGCTCAACAAGTACAAGCCATGTGACGTGTTGGGCCGTTATTGACAATAACAGCCCAACACGTCAATAACAGCCCGACACGTCTAAATATAAACAATGACGTCACATCTCTCAGCCGATCAACAATATTTTTCCCAGATTTCCATTGGGATCGAAATTCAATTCGGATTTTTAATTTGTAAACACAATTGACACATCTATTCCAAGTGTTTCCCTTTGTATCACGGATAGATAATGTATCAAATATAGCAAGCGATACACACAAAGTAAGTGATGACATCTTTGATGAATAAACTCTTTGCCTAAAGTTCGCATTTCGAAGATATATTTCATCATCCAACTTTCCAAATTTCACCGTAGACTGATCAGACGATAGTCATGTTTCCCGGTTTGTTTGTCAACAAATCAGACGATAGTGTCGCTGTTTTTTTTAATTCTAAAACGTCAAAACTTCATTTATTTATCTGATTTCCCATATAATTTAATCGTAATGTACCCGATGTACGAAAGTGGCAATAATAGAAATAACATGACTTTGTCGGGCATTACAGTGTATCAACGGACGGTTCAACAGAAATGGTTAACAGCCCTAGAGCTTATTAGCGGCCCCCGACTTCGTCGGGGGCCGCTACTAAACTCTTAGGTTGTTAACCATTTTTGTTGAGCCGTTAATACACTGTAACGCCCTTCAAAATCATGTAATTGTTATATTAAAATTAGAGAAAACAAAATGTGACGTTATTTTGGATAAAGGTTGGATATCAAAATATAATGCTCTGTTTTATATGATAAATAGGTGTACGAAATGTGGTCACCATAGCTTTAAAAACAAATGTGGGTATGGTGTGGCGAACGAAAAGGACAAAACCTGGCTGACGATTCCAAATAAGTCACCCCAACTTCGTTGGGTGTCTGGAGCACTTTAGACGTGTATAAATGCAGAAAACAGTAACTGACAGATAGTTTAATCGTATAAGTTATTTCAGTCGACAATATATAAAATCTGAACAGGTTGCACGATCAGACCCAGCGATCAATACGGTCCCTGTTATAAAGTCCCCAGTATTGTAAATAAATAATTTTAATAAATGAATATCATACTGTTACATGTTCACAGTTCTTCTCTTAATTGAGATTGTTGTGTTTAACCATTTAAACCCCTGCTGTCAGGTACATTATACGCCATACCGCCATTATATAGGATGGCTGTTCAGTAAATGTGTGGGGCGGACCAGTCAATATTTTCAACGTACAGCCCCGAGGCTGCACGTTGAAAATATTGACTGGTATAACCCAAATAATGAATATGAACTATTCTAACTGATGCCAATGAACTGGCATGGGAGATACCACTAGTGTTCAACGGCTTAAATGTCAGTATTTGTATATAGCCTATACAGTAATATGATTGTATCTTGATTCCAAGAGGGAGCGCGGTGGCTCGGTGGTAGTCTGTTGGACTTCGATGCTGGAGATCCCGAGGTCGATCCCCGTCCGGGTTGGGCAAGGCACTTTATCCCGGTTGCCTACATGGGGACATAATGGCGTTGTGTACTAAGGAGTACTGCACGTCGATGGTGCACATGTCTTCAACCGCTGTAACCCTGCATGAGCGGAGCTTGAACAGAGTTAGAATGTTGAGGCGCTGACAGTTGCTCGTCGATGTTCGGTGGTTCTCTCCGGGTACTCTGGCTTCCTCCATCCGTAAAACTGTCACGGTCACGATTAGCCAATGTGCATAAGTATGTGACCTTAAACACCAATAAATAAATAAATAATACTTGATTCCAAGAAATCCTAATCTCAATCATTGCTCATTCCAAAATATCACAAATAGGATTATACACTGGATGATTTTCTCTCACGAATATCACAGAAATCGAAATATATTTTAAAAATACAGATTTCCAGAACTCATTAACACAGCAAATCTTGCTTTGCTTGAAGCCATTGTCCTGAAACTTACATGAACCTAAAACTCACTGTTGACAACCCAACCTTGTATCACCTTCTTTGTTACCACAAATAATCCGACATCTACCCAAAATCATGAAACACGAAAAAAATCACCGAAATGTCCCACATTTATGGGTTCAAACATTCAAATGCTCTGACCACACGAACCTCGATAAAACGGATTTAATGCCTCGTATTTGGTCGAACTACAACTGAGCTTTCATTAAATTTCAGAACTTCCGGAATGGGTATTGCATCATTTTTTGGAAGAGCTGCTGGTGCAATTGTACCATACTCAGACATTCTGGTAAGTTTTACTGGCATTTAGCACGGAGAAAAAAAAAATTATTTTATTCAAATAAATAAAGGATATCTGAGTGTGGATCTGAAAGTTTTATTTTTCAGGAGTGCTTGCGCGATTGAAAAATAATTCTTTCGGGCCCACACGAATGAGGTAATTCCCGATATTCATTAAAACAGCGTAGATTTTCATTTTATTGTATGCTACGCGACATTTTGACTGCACAATATTCAGTCCAATTCGACTGCAAACAATTTCAAAACAATACCAAAAAAGCCGGTGATCGTTCCTTCAAGGCGATCTTTAGGGCGACGACATGCGCCGACGTGTAACTTCATTTTGGAAACTACTGAAAAAATTCATTGTGTGGACGTGAAAATATTATTTTTTACTCGCGCAAGAGCTCGTGAAGAATAAAATTTTCAGGTCCACACTCATGAGATGATACCAGATAGTGACTAAAAATAGAGTAGCTTTTCTTTTTGATTATATGCTACGAGACATTGTATTGCACAATATTCAGTCCAATTCGACACCAAATGCGTACCTTTCAAAATAATAACAAAGATCAGCTGATCGTTCCTTCAAGACGTAGCGTGACGCCATTTAGGCTGCTACTGAGGGATATTCCTCGATATCTATCCAGTCGATGGATATCGAGACATATCTTTTAGGTTAGCATATAATAAATATTATCAGCTATCTGCAATATAGTCCTCTGACAACAATTTTTTTATTTTTCTATACAAAGTCGCGATAGGGTTGCCACATACGTTTATATCAATGGATCGAGAATTCATAAACAAAATGATGCAAAATGAAAACAGATTCAATAACAGCAAAGGGAAATAACAGTTCAGATTCAATGTGTTGGCTTTTGTTCGACGAGTGAAATTTAAAATCATGAAGGAACACAGAAGGCGAGAAAATAATTTCAGCCGACACTAGTGATCTGGAGCCAACAATTTGCCAGCTCTTTGAAAATGCTAATGTTTTATTCTAACCTATTTAAATTAATAACTGGAAAAGACAATTCCTAGAAAATACAGTTATAAACGTTTCATAGTGTTGGCCCCCGGTCGAAAGTATCTGGTCAGTTTTGTGATTGAACGTCACAATCACATTCATAACATACGAGATTGATTCGAGATCGCAATGCGAATCTCTTGAAGCTTTTCAACGAAGAACGTCTAATACAGTGTCTCTCACGCGAAGCTCGGGGAGTGGAGGGGGGGGGGGGGGCGTGTATGACGTCTTCTAAGGATAGCCGTTCATAATTTCCTGGGATGGAAAAACATTCTCAGATATGTTTTTTTTAATGTAGGGTTATAATCCCATTATTTCGAAATTGAGAGCTTACAAACGAGGTTCAGCACAAAATACTGAGAAAATGTCGTGCAATTCGTAGCGAGCACAACGTGGGTGGAACGTTACAAAAATAATAATCAGAAATGATCCGAAAACAGCGTGTTGATTGATATTGATGATTGATGTATCCTTCATGAATAAGAAGCTGAGCGATTCACAAAAATAAATCTTCTTAATGAAAACGATGCAAAATAGCCTAAAACAATAAGTGACGTAAAAACGTCAAAAATGATGGTAACCGGGCAAAAATAAAAAGTACATTATTTCTGTGTTTTCTACATACAAAATAAATACTAAACACATTAAATAGAGGATCTCAAACGAGTGATGTTTTTTTTTTAAAACGAGTTTGATGTATTTGATTCACAATGAGCCTTTTGGCGAGTTGTGAATCGAATTCATCAAACGAGTTTCAAAAACTCTTATTTCCAAAAATCACGAGTTAAAGATTTTGTATATCACATGAATTTTCGAATGTTTTTTACACTTTTTATGTAATTGATTGTCGCTAAATTCTCCCAAAACAACCGACAATCAGTTCGTTGGCTCAGACGCTTCACATCATGACGTCAGGAATGCTCTTTACTTGCATCTGTTGTCGTAATTGACGTCATGTGAACTGCGCACAAGAAAACAATGCTGCTGCTATGGGAGCACGCGCCGATTAGACACTAGTTGATAATCAGGAAATAAGACATGGGTTGTTACGTCGAAATTAACGACGTTTCATGTGATATATGTTTATAACAATCTGACGCATTGTATTATTTCCATCTTTCATTTGTCGCCCACTGAAATAACGTCACACGAAAACTGGACCATTAAAGTTGAGAATTTTCAAGATTCGCGTGTAATAATTGTTTCTAAATATATTTTTAAAAAGTATTATTTGTACCAGAAATTTGGAAAAAAAAGTAAGCCAAGAAATGAGGTTGAAAAGATAAAAACAAAGAGAGAAAAAATAAAACTCGAATTTAAAAAATTCTTGGTTTGAAATCGAAACACAGAGATGCACAAAATAAAATGACCGGCAAAAATGTGTAATCAGTGGAGTAACAGTAATATTGGGGCCACATACTGTAATTATTCAATACATTATAATGTTATAGTCTAGCACACTGACTGGATACAAGCATACTATTCAGTATAAAATCCACCAGGCCTTGACTAGTTTAAGAAGTTCTAGTGATGGTCTGTGGTTAGAGTATGACCGTCGTGGACTGACCACTTTCCGCAGGTGGGCAATATTCCAAACACCAATTATAGGAGTACTATTCAAAAACATAATTAATGAAACACCTGATACAACCCGGTGCTTCCTTCATTCATATGTTCCTGATAGTGATTTTCCTTCGATCTTTCGTTCATTTCTATGTTCGTTCCTTCGTTAGTTGGTTGGTCAACACATTAACTGAGAAGAAGTCGTGTTGGCATTGGTTGGTTTCGGATACTGCTACGACGGTTTGATGTAACAACTTGTACAGAATTCAGGATGCAAAGAACTTTATACCATTTGTTTGTTTTGGGGATTTTTCTTTTCTGATGCTAATTTGTTCTTATTTTAAGACGAAGGGACGGATGGTAGGCAGATTGTAGTTGATAGGTTCATTGAAAAAGCACTAGAGTAACAGTAATTTTGGGGGCCCTTAGGCCACAGACTGGAATTATTCAGTACATTATAAAGTTATATTCTTGCACACTGTCTGGGTACAAGAATTCTATTCAGTATAATATTCATCCGGCATTGGCTAGCTTAAGAAGGTCTAGTGATGGTTGGTGGTTACAGTAAGGCCACTTCATACGAGTAATAGGCAAATATTTAATTAATGAAGCACCGGGTACAACCCGGTGCTTCATTAATTAAAATTCTGCTTATGGTGATTTTCGTTCGTCCTTTCGTTCGTTTATCTATTTATTCCTTCGTACGTTGGCCAGCACTTTAATCGAGAAAGAGTCATATTGGCATTGGTTGGTTTTGGATACTGCTACGACGGTTTGATGTAACAATTTGTACAAAATGCATCCACATTTGTAAATGAATTAAAATTAAATTTCTTTCGTCATTTGAACTACTGTCGCATATTGTCATGTGCCACGTACACACCTCGTAATTGGTTTCAGAGAATATCGCCCGATTCTTTTTGCAAGCTGGTATTGAAGCATCCAACCCCAGTGCTTCAACTACAACACTGTTTTGCGACCCTTAATAATGTTTTTTCCCAAAATGTTGGAATTGTGGGGCCCTAAAAACGTGCAATTGTTGGGGTCCCTTAGGAGACGCCCTAACCTAGTTGTATGGGCATTACTTCACTGGGTGAAAAGAGTTTCAGACATGTGTGTTCTATTAGTCGTGAGTTCAGCTGCACGTTTAATGAAAAATGACAAAACTGAACTGAAAATGAAGTGACCTAAATAAGGGCGATACATCGAAAACCCTAAAAGACGTGTGTCCTGTTTTTTGAGGGGTACAAAATACTAAAATTGACTGGAAACTCCGACGCAATTCATTGTTTGACATTTATGTAAATATACAGAACCGCACAAACGTTTGAATGGGTTAGGAATTATCGCACGAGATTGCTTTGGCCCAGGATATCGCGAGAGCCGAAGGCTCGAGTGATATTATAGGCCAAAGCAATCGAATACCACAAGTCTTAATAGGTATCACAGAACTAAATATTTTCCCAAAGGCGAACATTCTGACGTTCAGGCAAAAAAGTATATGATCGCATTCCTTTAATTTTCTCATCCAAATATATTTGTCAAGTATAGCACTTCAGGCAACTTTTTGTGACCTCAAAACAGGAGGTCATGCAACAAATAAGAGAGAAAAATTGACAGCAATGGAAGTACCGGTCACGTGCACATATTTTTCAGAGAATTCCCTACAAAAACACACCAAATATAAATAATATTTTTAGGTCCAAAAGTAATCAAATCGCCCTCTTTTTTATCTGGAATATTCATCAATAATGCAAGATGTCAATAAAAGCTTCAAACGTTTATTAAAACAATCTATTTTCCCAAGGCTGTTTATTTTTAGAGATTGCATCACTTCCGACATTTCAAGGCGGGAAACTCTACTTCAGATATTTAGTTCCCTGATACCTATAATCATCCCCAGCCCTACCAAAGAGACATTTTACCACTTTTTTACCACTTTCCGGAAATAAATCATTTCTGCAGTAGAATCCAATTTTTGGCTTCTGCTGAGTCAAAGGCGTGGGAAATATGCTCTTTTATGGAAAAGTGTCCAAACTGTGTCAAATGAGCTTAAAAACTGGTATTGCCTCCAAACGATTTTTCTAGCCTATTGCCTAATAAATTAGCTGAGAGAGATGAAAATTTATAGCTTTCTTTAAAAACTACCCTGATCCCAAAATAAAACTGAAATCTTCATCAGCATACAATTTTCTGGGAAAAACTCTGTCTCATTTAACCACACCGCAAGCAAAAAAGTGCCCCAACCCCCACAAAACAATATAAATGTCAATTTTGTTTCAAAAATTGGGGCTGCAGCTATATATTTCACCAATATAAAAGGACTCTGCCATTTTATCCTAAAAGCTGATGTGAAAGTTTCTTCTACCTACTCATGTGGTAAAATACAGCCCTGAACAGAACCCCCCGGGATGCCCCTTTTCATCAAAATCTATGACATAATTCAGAAATTAATTGATATTGACCCCAAACAAATCCCCTGTGATATTAAATTTCCATTTGTGATAGATTTTAAATCACATTCTGGCTTCTGAAACATTTCACCTTGTGTTTGATGAATATTTGGCAATGTTTATGAAAGAAAGCATCAGTTATCTCAGTTAAGGCACCTAGAGTCATTGGTATGGCACTGACAAAATATAAAACAGTGTTTTTGTCCAAAGGAAAGAGCAGTACCTGCTACTGTGGTAACTCATAACAATGTTATACGCCTATAACCATCAAACAATTATTCTATAGTGCTGTGCTTGTGCTGCAAGTACCCACCAGTGCACTTTCACAACTTTTGTTTCAATTTCCACAAGCACCCATTCTGACAAAAAGAGTGAAATTGTAGAAAACATGTTTCCAAAGAGGATGAATCTGGGATTTGCAACAAGAATATAGTGGTCTTTGATGTTCAATGTATTTGTGTGTGCGGGTGGGGTGAGGGAGTGAAAGATAGTCAGCTACCAATTATTGAAAATGCAGACAGACACAGGTAGATGAAAAACAAAGAAACAACTTGTCTGATGAAGAGGCAGACAGATTGACAGACAGGAGACAGACATATATAATTTTAGTCACATATTTAGGAAGTTTAACTTAGAGTACTGAATGCCATACAATGAAAATATAGTTGAGGAGCCAGAACAAGATAGACAAATAGAAAAACAACTCAGTGGATCACGAGTGCTGCAGTCTCAAAGTAAAGTATAGGTACTGAAAGTTATGATATTAACTTCAGCGTCTAAAAACACGTTCTACAGTCTTTCCAAATGTTTATCACCAGCAAAAGAGTTAAGTGTGTATGGGGGGGGGGGGGGGGGGGGGGGGGAGATTTGGTTCACGGAGAGAGAAATATTTCACAACTGTCACTGTAATTTGTGCTGTATCATGGGCACTGTGACAGCACTAGTATCAGACAACTATATTGGTAGCTACAGTACGTGGAAAGTGTATTATCACTACATAACCCGCAGAGTGGAGATTCCACCCAAGCAATAATTGCAAATTTGTTGTAAACATAACCAGCACAAGCAAAGTTTCAGCCAATGGACCTCCGGGTTAAACCCGGAGGTCCATTGGCTGAAACATTGCTTGTGTTTTTGTCGATATGTGCACAATTTGAAAGTTATAGCTTGGGTGATGACACCACTCCGCGGATGATTTAGTTACAATCCACTCACCACGGACTGTATGCACAGATGTCATTTTATTATGTTATTCTTCCACTGTAACCCCCTCCCCTCCCCAACTCTGTGTTCCAAAATACTCTGTCAATGAAGGACTTGCTTTCTGACATTCTAAAGAGCATAATATACAAGAACAAAACTTCTGAATACCAGTCGATAGAAGTGCAGTATAGGTTGTTTGGCAGTGTGTTTGAATGGTGTTTTTTTTTTTTTGTTTTTTTTTGGGGGGGGGGGTGGGGGTGGGGGGGGGGTTTAACGTTGGAATCACCCTTCCCCTAGTACTATGAAGGGGAAACATGGTTAGAATAAATGCACTAATAGGGTAAGGTAGGCTGTTCGTTTGCAGCTACCAGAGGTTATAGTGTGCTCCTGCGGAATACACTTGCTGAAGATGTGAATTTGCTTGATTTGCTTGCATTAACAGCCTAAGTTTTGGCAATATATGGCAATTGTTTCTGACTGTGACAAACAACTTTTCCACACAATAACACATTTCTTTAGGCTGCGTGGACCCTTCACTCTTATTACTGAATTATACAGGTCGGTGAATAATTAAAGAGGTGTTTTTATTATTGGAGAATACATTACATTTATTTCGGAAGAACAAGCCACAAAAAGGTTGAACATATAAGATGAAACAATCGTAAAAAATGGCATCGCTCCAAACATTGATCAAATTTTAAAAGCGAAGCGGACGATTACGACCTTTCAAATGAGATAATCCAAAAACGGTGTGAGAATTTCCATACATGTTTGTTCTGTTCATTCAGAGCAGCACTGCTGATTAAAAATCAGCGTTTTAAACGAAAAATGGTTAAATGACCTATTTTAGGTTTCTCAGAAGTTATAATAATGCAATTATAATTTTATGTTGCCTTCCTCGTATGTCCCATGAATATTTATCACAATTTTGATATCGAAATATTTACTGAAATAGCTCACCTCTGTTTTCCTACACCATTTAACACTGAGTGCTACTCTCTATTGTGGAGCTTGGATATGGTCTTAACTAAATTGAGATGAAGCACAGCCAGCGAGTTATGTCGCAAATGTCGAGAATATTGGACGTATTTTCATTTTTGTGGGCTTTGGTCCACAATAACTTCACTGATCAGCTGTGCCTTAACCCTTTACCCAACGCAGACGATTTCAAAATTTATTATTTTAAATATCATTTTTTATTTGCCAACTGTCTCAGCAATTTGTCACTTCACTTTCTCAAAACTTTGAAACCCATTATCTCCAGATGCTAATAGGGAGTACTGAGTATTTTTATTTCCTTTTTAAACGATTATTTAGAACAGTTTGCGTTCCGTTTCACGGTTGTCTTTGTTGGATTTGATAGTTCTTCTTTTCTTTACTACTCAGGCTGCGCTGTATAGAGGTTTGTTTATTAGTCTGGAGTGCCAATACTCCTTTGGGTATTTGGTGCGCAGATAATTTATGTTTTGGAACTGCAGGTGTATTTGCTCGAAACAAATGGGCACCAGAACTGACACAAATGATAAGAAAGATGGACTTAGGTCAACAAAATAACCCACAAAATATATTGTTCAACATAATCTAAACTGAAACTTTCCAATTAACGAAATATGTAAGAAAGTGAACGTCCGGCTAGCACAAATGCAAAAACGTAACTTTAAACTTAACAGGAAAACATTTGAACAGATATACTCAGCATATCTTTTGTCACTCTTGGACTACGGAGACATTATTTGGGACTGTGCCCCCTGTTACCTACTCCACGACCTTGATAATCTGCAATATGACGCAGCTCCTATAACAACTAGAATTACGCGCTCTACCTCAAATGGACGACTTCTACCAGAACTCGTGTTGGTATCTCTCTCAGATTGGCAAGAAAAACACAGACAATGTACGCTTTTCAAAATCATTCATAACGAAACACACTCGTTCCTTAGCAACCTGCTTCCCACCCACACTGGTGGTGTCTCCACTTATAACCTGCGTGATCGTTCCTACTTCAGACGATTTTTCGTCCATTCACAGCACGACTGTGGAATGGTCTCCCCTCCCATTTGTCCAACGCTCAAAGATCTTTCCTGAATTCAAATATAATTTTTTATTGTTAAATTTCAACCCAAGGCCTCCATCATACTATCTAATGGGGAAGAGAACTGTTAACATTATCCATTGTAATCTCCGAAACAACTGCAGTGATTTGAACGGTGACAAATTTCGAAACCATATATCCCCATCACCTCAGTGTTCATGTGGTCACCCATGTTAGGATGCACACCACTTTTTCTTTGTCTGCCTCCATTATACCGGTTTGAGACTATAGTTTCTAAACAGTCTGCACGCTCTGGAGATTGGTCCTATAGAAGACCTCCTGTATGGAATACAAGAGCTCACTGAGCAACAAAACGAATCAGTTTTCAAGAAAACCCAGTTATTTGTTACATTCAGTTGGGGGTTTGCATAAAATTCGGACCAAAGTTTCCATAAGCATTCTGTCCAATGTTTCTCGTTGTCGGTCTCCTGTTAGTTAGTAACTTTGAAGAAGGCAACCTCGGTGAATTGTAACCCTTGTTTTTAAGTTTCTGTCGTACTTTTTTCTTTTTTTTTTTGTTTTGTTTTTTTTTTTCTTTTCTCTTTTTCATATTTTTTTAACTAGCTTGTTGCCAACATTGTTTTATAATTATGTTCAGAGTGGAGTTGTTAATAAGTTGAATAACTTGCACTCCAATCCAATTCGGCTTTATTTATGGAGAATAAAATATGTTTAAACTAAACTAACAAATAAATTCCCACAACGCTTGATTTATTGGAAGTAATAGACCAAACGTCCGCGGTGATTAAGCAGTCACTGTGAGCGGACAAGAGCGAAGATGCTCGATATGGGGTGTAGACCTGATTTAACAAATTATGCCAATTTTATCATCCAGGACTGCCTTCCGCTAAAGCCTGCCGAGAACTTGTAGTTGGAAATGGTAAGCATCATAGTTCAAAACGTTGATTCGTGGAAATTTATTTGTAGATAATTACAGACAATAGACGTTATGCATGGGATCCCTGTCGTCTTGTTCCATACGCATGTATAGTAGTACACTCTGGTAGTATTAGGCCAAGAAACAACCCGAATCGGTCAACACAGACCTCCACTTGAATGACAAACTGTGCGTGTGACATTTGTCTAAGTATAAGATCTAGTCTATAGCCTTTCAACACAAGCGCCCTGGAATGTATTATTTTAGTCAATACTGTCAACGGCGAAATGGGCGAAACCATTTTGGCATGTTGGGAAGTTCGGTAATAATTTACCCCAACAGGTCTGTCCAGCTGTTGGATTAAATTATTAGCGAGCCTCGCTTCAGATTTGTTTTTCTCTTTATATCGTCTGCTCGTCCTTTACCATTTTTTAGCCAACTCAACAGTTTAACCCTTTACCTAACATGAAAAGCAGACGACACTTGCAAAAAAAATTCTTGAATGACTATTTTTTTTCATTTTTGTTTCTCAAAAACATAGGTTATGACCCCTCGTTGGAACGAGCTCAACGAGCTCGTTCCAACGAGGGGTCATAACCTATGTTTTTGAGACAAAAAATGAAAAAATAATGAAAATTAATTGGCGATTTTCGTAAATAGCGCTGGCCGGTTTTGGCCGTTACGTTGGGTAAAGGGTTATACACTCTGGGTTGATAGGGTGAAGAAAGTACATGCTTACCATCAAGAGCGACTAGGTATTCATAACTACAATGCAGACACAATTGTTCGAGCTTCATTTATTACTGTTGGAAAAGTAACAATGCTCCCTCTGTGCAAATCATTTCGGACGAGCATCATCGTTCGACACTACGCCATAATTTCCGTTTGCAGCCCAAACGGTGTGGGGGAAAGATAGGTGTGGGAAGCGCAGGGTGGGGGAGCACCAGATAAGTCAATTTTCCCTCTTACATTCTGTAAAAATAATAGTTGTGTTATGTATCTATTTCTAGCATTGGGGAGCGCGGTGTATCAGTGGTTAGGGCATTGGATTTCAAACCGAAAGGTCTAAGGTTCGATCCCAGCCCGGAGTAATAGCATTGGGCCCTTGGGCTAGGCACTTAATACCGATTGCCTACTTTGGGGGCGCAGTGGCGCTGTGTATTAAGGCGTACTGCACGTCGAACAGGTTGCTTCAAACATAATGACAGGACGGCAATGGGCCAGGTTTAGTATAATAATGTGTGAAACAAAATAGAATCGGGTGCAGTAGTAACATATCAGCTTATGGACCACTGTGTTATATGTGTTTCGCATGTCCTTTCTTATAAATAGTAAATATTTATAGGGTAAAAAAACTTCAAACTACACGATAGTGCTCGTCTCTTACTGGAATAGTTACAGTCGACGTCTTTCGAAGGAAATCATAGAATACTATATTATGCACTTCACATGCATAAATAGTTAGCTGTTGGTGACAGACAAAGACACCTGATTTAAATATTCTAGCTAACATTGAGTCCGTAAATAGAGGATATGGAATGAGTGTTTTTCTCTTAATGATATTTATGAAACGAGTCTAAGAATTTTCCGTTTGGGCGAGCCTCTGGTGAGCCCCAAACGGAAAATGCAGACGAGTTTCATGAACACTTATTTCATATTCTATTTATCATATGACACACATATGCACAAATTAACGACTTAGTATGACTTTTTAACCCTTTACCTAAAGTGTGTTGAAGATGACACTTGGAAAAAACATCATCATATAACTAAAAAATTTCATTTTTTCCTTCCAAAACATAGGTTTTGACCCCTCACTGGAACGGACACGATGCGCTCGTTCCAATGAGGGGCCATAACCTATGTTTTGGAAGCAAAACATGAAAAATGTTCGTATACAGCACTGGCCGGTTTTGGTTATGTTCGGTAAAGGGTTATTGCAGTATAACCCAACCTAAATGGGACAGATAACATAAATTCTCCCCACTCAAATTATGCAAATGTGACCCAGTTGTATTCTGTTCAACCAATCAAACTGTCCATATTTGAAATTGACCAATGAAATTTTTCAATCCCAATTATGCAAATTATGAAAATATGGTCCAGTTGTATTTTGTTCAGACAATCAAATTGTCTAGTTTTGAAACTGACCAATGAAATCGACGGAAGGCTTTATCTATCACTGGTTAATATGAAAGCAGAATACCAAATGTTTTAAAGTGAACAAAACTGACAAGTCATATGATAATTATCTATATGAATACGATTGATGGTTTCATGTTCAGCAATTATTGACCGAGTTCCAGATCTATCACAAAAGTGAATAAAAATTATAATGACGACATCATAAATAATCAGTTTAATTCACAACATGGCTGGCGTCCAATCATTTGGGGGAATATTAAAGAAATTGGCGGCTTGAAGTCAAGGCTCAAGTCCACATATACTTCCTGACACATCAATATAAAGGACGAGATAATCAGTGTATGTATTCAGTAAAGAGTACTACGAACAACTGGAACATATAACTTATTATTCATTTATTGATGTTTAAGGTCACATATTTAGGCACAATGGCTAATCATGACCGTGACAGATTTACGGGTGGAGGAAGCCGGAGTACCCAGATAGAACCACCGATCAACGACGATCAGCTGCCAGCTACCCAACATCGTAACTCCACACTGCAGCACAGGCAGGGTTAGATTGTTTGAAGACATGCGTACCATCGACGTGCAGTACACCTTAGAACACGGTTTCATCGTGCCCCCACATGGGCAATGGGGGTGAAGTGTCTTGACACAACGCGGTTGCCGCAGGTGGGATTCGAACCGAGGACCTCTCGGCTTGCAGTCTGCACCTCTACCTACTAAGCCACCGCGCTCCCGGAACATATCCCTTTACCCAACGTAACGGCCAAAACCGGCCAGCGCTATTCGCAAAAATCGCCAATTAATTTTCACTATTTTTTTCATTTTTTGTTTCAAAAACATAGGTTATGACCCCTCGTTGGAACGAGCTCGTCGAGCTCGTTCCAACGAGGGGTCATAACCTATGTTTTTGAGACAAAAAATGAAAAACATTAGTTATTCAAGATTTTTTTTTGCAAGTGTCGTCTGCTTTTCACGTTAGGTAAAGGGTTAAAACAATAAAAAGACTAATCTGATAGTTAAATTAAAATACAAAACATGTTTCGTGGTTCACGTTCTCTTACCGAACGCGCGAGAAACATCACAGAAATCTCGGACGTCACGTGATCTGTGCACTGTTCATTAGTTACGATATTTAACACAATTTTACCATATTATATAACATCTCCAATATGATTGGTAGTTGTTCAGTACATTCGCCGTGGACTAGCTCGTTATCCACGCGTGGGCAGACGTGTCCACGCATGCGTTCACCAGGTAATAAAAATCATCATCAGCAAAATTTTAATTAATAAAGCACTGGGTTGTACCTGTTGCTTCATTAATTAATTTTTTGATGATTATTCCTATAATTGGTGGTTGAAATCTAATTTCACTGCATCCGTGGAAATAATGCCCACCCATGGAAAGTGACCAGTTCTTGGCGGCCGTACTGTATTGCAGATGAATAACAAAATAATCTCATTTTCGGATTATGTTACAGGCAAATGTTGCAAGCTGGCTACCTGGAACAATTTTCGCAGGGTCCTCGCTGCTGGTAACATGGTTGCTGTGTTTCGTACCAGAAACGAAAGGGAGAGAACTTCCACAAACCGTTGCTGACGTCCAGCGTTGGAACAGAAACCAGAAAACCAAGGATCCTTGATTTTGAATTAATACGCCCTTATACGCGATTGTTTCAAGAAAGTGCACAATGTCCAATGATTATTCAATTTTCTAACTAAACGTTTGGAACACCGTATTTTATTCAGCCGACTTGCAACTTTTGGTAGGTTGACATGTGTATAGGTATAGTAACGTCATTTAGCAACGTCATTTTACTTTTATCAAATCAAAAATGCTTTACCGTTAATCAGTTACTGACACATTCTACAGGAGTCTAGCTCATACAGTAGCGGGTGTGGTTATAGCGAGATTAACCCTTCAACATAACGCTCCTGAATACGATCGACCTGAATGATATAAATTACACCAAAGTAGGCGGATCGGATCTAGTTTGTAATCATTGGGATGTTTTGTAATAAAACAGCTGTTCTGTTGCAGTAAACGTGCTCAGTTGCCTGCCTTCCAAACGTGATGTAAAACAGCATTGTTAAAACAACATTCGCTGGCGGCTCTTTTTAAAATTAGCTTGTGGAGTACTCCACTACCCCTCAATCAGAAAATGGTCACTCAGAATTGTTGAATGGGTTTACACAATTACAATATATCTAAAGTGTACTGTTATGTTGCGGTGTGTTGGAGACAAGTCACGGGGACTCTACGATATACTAATTAAGCTAATCTATTCCAGCTCCTTTCACAACGAGCTTGAAAATTAAATCACGAAAGAAAATATTTCTGAATAGGCCGATAGCGTATAATGCCTCTGTTAAATATATCGCATAAATTGAAGGTAGCGTGATATGTTAACATTGAAAGTGAAAATGCTAAACATTTTGTTCGCCAGCAGCCCCAACTTACTTAAGCGCACAAAATAAATAAACTGAATGACAATTTGACAATTCCACAGTCGATTAACTGATTCAGTTCCAGCAATTTGAATTTCTCCAAATGCACGTGTTTTGCCACCGTTATTGAGCAATACTCGAAATGCTTCTCAGGCAGGCTGGTTTAAAAAGAAAATGCGAAATCACAATTCAATTGCAACGCATGACGTACATTTTCAAACAATGCTTATATTCGGAGCATGGCAAAGCGTCTGACTTTTATTCTAATCACAACCTATAGGCCGATTGTCTACTTATCCCAATCCAGACCTTCTAATTTTCGTTCATAGTTTTTTTCAGTTATAATTTATCCATATGGTAATGCCTTGTTGCAGTTTATCTGAGGCCGCTCATCGGACTCCGATCTGGAGTGTGCTAAAAAAACATGCATTTTGCGCCTGATGAATACAATATACCCTGCTTACGATTTCATCGTTTAGTAACATACTAACTACATCAAATCCGTTTAAAAGATTAGATTACAAGGAGGTACAGTACGTGGAGAGTGTATTATCACTAAAACACCCGCAGAGTTGAGATTCCACCCAACCAATAATTGCAAAGGTGTTGCAAAGCATAACCAGCACAAGCAAAGTTTCAGCCAATGGACCTCCGGGTTTAACCCGGAGGTCCATTGACTGAAACATTACTTGTGTTTTTTGTCGATATGTACAAAATTTGAAAGTTATAGCTTGGGTGATAACTCCACTCTGCGGATGATTTAGTTACAATCCACTCTCCACGTACTGTAGTATATTGAGAAAGCTTACAGGCCCATCTGGGCATCCTGCATAAGAATATCGTTTGAAATAGCACTCTATAGGAGCTTCCTCCACCGTGAACGTGTCGACTAAATTACGAAACGAAACAAACCATAATAGGTCGACAGAGATTTCAACATTTTCTCTATGTCCCAATAGGTTCCACCTTGTGAGGGTATACACGACAAACAACTTAGAAGTGCACATTGTTATTTAACTCTCTGTGACAGTTGATTTTGTAATCAACAATGATTTCACAATCATACTTTAGATTGCGAACAGTATAATTGTTCATAATATAAAATTTGAAAGGTCTACATACAATATAAAACTCAACACTCACTTTAAAAAAGGAAGTGACTCTTTACTCTATTTACTATTGGGGTATAGGGTCAAGGTGTTAAAAAAAGCCTTATCGGACTAACCGGACATGTCCACAAGAATATCACAAAAGTAGTTTGACAAACAATTTAAGATGTAGATGTAAAATAATGAATTATAAACTACTCAAAGTTTGCTAAGCACCAAGTATATCCGACTACCTAGTTTACGTTTTAGTTGAAATATTGTAATGAAAGTGTATACATTTTTTTATTTAATTATAACTTTAATGATTTAAGTACAGAAATTAAGATTTTATTTGTGTTTGACATTATAATTTAGCTTTTCAATACGATAACCATGGAAAATGGATATTATTGGTAAAAGAGGAAATTTTTCAATATGCCAAAAAGTTGACGGAGCGAGCTGGTATGGGTTCAATATTGGGTATGAGACCCATTACTGTTAATTACAGCTTGATAACGCATTCTCGTGCTCCCAGTCAGGTTCCTGGTGGTCCTTTGTGGGATGTTGTTCCATTCTTGGACCAGCATGTTCGATTGGATTGGGGTCAGGGGATCTTTCTGGCCAGTCCATACGCTCAATCACCTCCCTCTGTCGGTCCTCTCCGACAGCATGGGCAACATGAGTGCGAGCATTATCGTCCACCAGACTGAATTTATCACTCACTACACTTGCATACACTCTGACGTGGACATCCAGGATCTCATCAATAAACTGCTGTGCAGTCAATGTACAGCGTTCAAGGACACAGGGCTCTGCACGTCCATTCCAGCTGATGATACCCCAGACCATGATTGACCCTCCACCACAGCGGTCATGCTCAGCAATGTTGGCTGCATGGAATCGCTCTCCTGGTCTTCTACATACCCAAGAACGCCTGTGTTGTCTAGGCAGTACCTTGACTCATCTGTAAAATGACAGGTCGCCTATCTTTTCTGGTCCATCCAACGTGGGCCATGGCCCATTCATATCGTGCCTGGTGGTGGTTCTGGGGCAGCGGAATGCGAGTACATGGTCTACTCGATCGGAGACCACCTTCGTGCAACCTTGCCCGTATAGTCTGCGTCGAAACATTTACCACGGATGCATTCTGAAGGTCATTGCGAAGCTGGATTGCTGTGACAAAGCGGTTCCTACGGGCCTGAATGATAAAACGGTCTTCAGCTGCAGATGTTGCCATGTCTCTGCCACCAAAATGCCCTCTTACTGGTGTGCCATACTGCTGAAATTTTGTCCAGGCTCTGGTGATCACCGTATGGTGCACACCAAGGGCTTCACCAACAGGACGATGGGTAGCTCCTTTCTCCACCATTCCTACAGCCAGCCACATTTCTGCTTTAGACAAATGTCTTCTTACATTTGCATTTGCCATATTCAATCATTAAATCGCAAGGGTTTGTGTTGAAATGAAGATTGAATACCCTACAAATGCCGTGTACATATAGACATTACACGAAAACATCATGGGCATCAAGGGGTACATACTTTCCATGACTGTCACGAAAAGTCTGCCTGTCAAGACAGCTAATATAAGCACTGGGGACCATCTCAACACATTTCTCAATCATATTCACCAAAAATATCGCAAATATATCACCAGCACATTTAACGATGATGTGACAAATATTTGGTGCTTAGCAAACTTTGAGTAGAATATTTTATCACACACCTGTTCTATGAATTCGCCATCTACAGCTACACTAACCCACGAGGAAGATGAAAATCCGCACATTTGATAATCAATCGTTGACGGACTACTTTAAAATAGGAACCAAAGTTCACTGGAATTTTCTACAAATCGTGCACCGCAATTACAATTTGGATCCCTAGCGACAGCTAAAAATCGTCCCCTGAGTTCTAATGTCTACTATATGCCAGTTGGCACATACCACACATGGGACCTCAGGGGAGGTCCAATGTGTGGTATGTGCCAACTACTTGCAAATTTGGTAGGCGATAAACTGTGTTCTTTTTGTTTATAGTTGTCAAATGAATTGTTGAAAGTCTTTCTAATAATTGTTTTTATAGACGTGAAAGCGTGTAATAAACACAGAACACGTGCATGTGAATGGGTTAATTGATATGATACTTGTGCCATCGCGGAACGATAAACCTCGAGGCCTGCGGCCTCTCGTTTTAACCTTCTTCGCTGCCACTCGTGCCATATCGATTAACCCATTCACTCTCGTATGTCGTTCTGTGTATTTGTGAAAGTGAAAAACTATGCACACCTAGATCTGAGCGTGCATATCTACAGTTACAACTAGAAGTCCTGTCATGAAATGCGCACAAATAGCACGTTGATATACGCGTTAATGTACGCGTTATGGCCCCAGTAAAGCTATCAAATTCTGTACATATGGCATGTGCACAAGCAAAGTTTCAGCCAATGGACCTCCCGGTAACCCGGAGGTCCATTGGCAGAAACATTGCCTGTGCTTGCTATGAGTAACCAGGAGAACCTGTCGTGCTTTGGATGCCATTCGATATGGCAATTGTGCGCAATTCCAACGCGCAATTAAGCCTAGATAAGCGCACTATTCGTGACAGGACTTCTAGTTTTAACTGTAGAGACACCTATATACCAAGATTGTTTGTGCAATTGATTGAAATTATATAAGATCTTTCAAATAGAGTGGTATCAATCGATCTCTATGGTTGAAAGAAACAATATAAAATAACTAAGAAAAAAGTATATGTGTTGTTCTGTGACCTTTATATTATGAAAAATGAAATGGATGACAGAAATAAAAGAAAATTATGATGGAAAATTCGTCTGTGGTGTTTTGGTTTCGACACCTGATTTTCAGCATTCTTGTGGAGTGATTTTAAATAATGTGTATAGTTAGTTGTGCAAAACTAACTGTCGTTTTTTGATGGACTTTGATAGTAAGAATTGTCTCTAAATCATATATCAGTGCAATACAATCGAATGCAAATAAAAAGTATATTACACACACTCTACACAAAGAACACTTTGTAGTGGCAGTTTTCTATTTTCTAAGAATCTGGGTTTTTTTCACTATAAAATTGCAAATAGCCGTTGGTGGTGTGCCATGTGGATCAAAGTAGATGACAGAATGATTGTCTTTAAAATATAGTGCCACCCAGTGTTCTGCTGGTTCTCTTGATGAATCTGTGTTAACAATATAAGCGTATCCATGTTTAGAGTTTAATAACAAGTCTACTGAACACACGTTTCTGTTAGCGAATTATCAAGAATATGTTGTATAGATTCCATCGTTTTAGCCCTGCAAAGGGCTGTCCCAGAACCGTCGTTGGTTTATTTTCAAATTACATTGTATACTATGCCGGTCTCTTTCTACTAAATCTGTACTCATTTGAATGTTATTATGCCACATAGTTCCAAAGTACACGTTTGCATAATATTCTACAACATTCATTCTTCTTGCTTTGTCAAACACTCTATGTAGCATAGTAATCACGCATACTTTACAGAAAACAATTAACATTGAATCATGACTGTTCAAAATCCACAAGGTGATGAGACAAATTGACTACATGTACATTCTATGAACCGCGAATCGGTAAATGTTAAACTTGCGCGTGATCAATTTGTTTCATCACCTCGCGGATTTGGAACAGGCATGATTTAATTTTATGTTTATTCCCTTCATAAAACAGAATTACTTTATGTCCGGACACCATACCGAGTTGGCCCAACTTCAAGGCACCGCCTTAACTAACCATTATTCGGTCAAGGTGTATTTCTAATACAAAATAGACCCCGCAAACTGTCGATACAGTGTCCAAAATACAACTCACACCCCTGTCGGGGAAAACGTCTATTTATAGAACATAAACAGAAATTACAGGATGCAAAAATGACTCTAATGTAGTGCGAAATATCAATGCATAATATTCGAATGATACATGTTCAACTGTTATTCATGGGATAAGTCACGTGATCAACTGGTATTCATGAGAAAATAACATCACCAGAGAAACCACTACCGTTGTAGTGCTCATTAAAGGAAATTTCAGTTGTGGTGTAAACTTTCTCCAATGTACATATCTATTCATGGTCTTAAGTGTGTGACCAAAGAAAGTTTTTGTTTATCTTGACTTGTGTGACATCTTTGAAAGATATCTTTTAATTCTTCTTTAATTGGTTTTGTAAGTTCCATTATGACACATTCTGGAAATATTGCAGCAATTATTCTCTTTTTCGTTTTATTTATTTTTCTGTATATTTCGTATTTCTGATTTCAGTTTCTTGTAAAGTTCGCAATGTTTGCAATGACTCATCCTTAACAGTCAAATATCACTTCTCTGAATTTGTTGTTTTGAACCTCACTATCAAACACTACATCGACGGCAATGTTGATCTCCTCCGGAAAGGCTTTAACCCTTTACCTAACATGAAAAGCAGACGACACTTGCAAAAAGAATTCTTGAATAACTAATTGTTTTCATTTTTTGTCTCAAAAACATAGGTTATGACGCCTCATTAGAACGAGCTGGAAGAGCTCGTTCCAATGAGGGATCATAACCTATGTTTTTGAGACACAAAATGAAAAAAATAATGAGAATTAATTGGCGATTTTTGAGAATAGCGCTGGCCGGTTTTGGCCGTTACGTTGGGTAAAGAGTTAACAAACTGAAGTTCAGTTCGAAGATTACCAGATTTTATAGGATGAGCCAATGGTCCATTGTCAGTCTGATCTGGTGTCTAATCAAATCTCCAAATGGCTCATCTTTTTGCATAATATTACAAAGATAAATTAAATGTTTGATTCTTTTCAAAAATGCGCCAAAGCTTCAAGCAGAGATAGATATGAATTTAGGTATGAAGTCCACCTTCGAAATTGTAATTCAGTTGGATGCGATTTAATGGAATTTTCTGCTACTGTTACTTTCAACTTGTTAAAATTTAAATTTTAGAAACTAAATGAAATGGCGCCATATTTCCATTTTGTTTCTCTTCTAGATACTAAGCGAAGAATAATTCGTTTTGATATCTGTTTATGAAATAAGTGGTCTAGGGCTGAAACAGTTGGCTCATTTTCACAACCGACTAACAGATATCTATAACCGGTTAATATTCGGTTATCCGTAACCATTATTTCACAGAATCTGGGATCAAAGCTATAGGAATTGGAAAGCAGTATTCTCAGAAACCATGCCGTATTGTGTATACAAACGAACGTTGTCTAGTTATCAGTGGTTATTCGGTACTCACGGAAATTGCCGATCATTACTGAAGTCTTGAAGCCAAAGTCGATTATTTCTCAATATATACAGCGCTGTTTCGAGGTGTAATCTATCCCAAAGGAGAAGCGACAGATTCACTACGTTATAACCGTGGAATGACGATCTCTATCGATATTTCGCATAACCGGTTGACGTTTGTTTTTTTAAATCGGTTAGATAGGTAGCCGATTTCAAACTGGTTGTCCGGTTAACCATTTCAGAATAAAGTGGTCCTCTATTCTTGATTGAAGACCTTTTTCCAATTGCATATCCTTTGATTTCAGTGTGCATTATGGGCATTGGAGGCATTTTATTATTTAATTGATATTTTTGCATTAAGATCATTTTCAAAATTTGGAATCAAACCTTATGCTATTATTCTTAAAAAAATGACTTTTTGAATTTCCATTTTTCACCACAATCAGAAAAAAAAAATATTTGAGACTTGATGGAATTTTATTCTACACCTCTTAGTATATAGTATTCTTCCACAAATAGATCCAAGTGAAGTTTTTCTCTCAACAGCACGGATTGACTACCACCAATTACGTTCCCAGGCTCTTTCAACGTTTTATTAAATGAAGGTTTTATGTCATTTTGTTATGAGGCGATCAGGAGTGTCTGCATACTACATTCCACTAGCAGTGAATTGTGAGTTGTTTTCTTATCTTTAGAAGAGATGAGACAATTCTCCAAAAGTCTTTGTTATGTATAAACATAACTGTATTGGTGATTAAAGGGGATGTGTATCTGGAGCCAACACACTCCCATCTTGTACTTCAAGTGCACATACTGCAAGATCTAACCACCTGATTATTTGTCTCGAAACTAAAACATTTTATTGGTAAAGAATTGTTTAACCATTTCGCTGCTGTGCAATTTGGTAATATCCTGTGCTGAACCATATTTTCGAGGGAATGGGGTTAAAGTGAAAAAATGAAAGCGCCAATAACGTTCACGTTTTGTAAATTTAAAACTCTCATTATAAGTACGTGGATAGTGTATTATCACAAAATCACCACTGGAGTGGCAATTCCACCCAATCAATAATTGCAGATTTGTTGCAGACCATAACAAGCACAAGCAAAGTTCCAGTCAATGGACCTCCGGGTTAAACCCGGAGGTCCATTGGCTGAAACATTGTTTGTGATTTTTGTCCATGTGTGCAGAATTTGAAAGTGATGCTTTGGGTGATACCTCCACTCTACGGGTGATTTTGTTACAATCCATTCTCCACGTACTGTATATGAACAACGTTGACTGAGTTCAACAATGTTTCCAAAACTACCCCCAGCCACACTCCATAAATCTCAAAAGAAAAGACGTCTAGGCGACTTGAATTTAGTTCTTATTTAATGGACTGACCATGTAGTCCAAACTTTGCTCCACAGGCCGTTATAGAATTGTTGTTTTGTTTTGTAGCCGTGTGGCACAGAACAACAAAAAACAATTATATATGTTGGGACAAGTGTGGACTATTGTGTTCGTTGTTGCCTCGGGTATTTCGGAATTTACATAGACGCGAAAATGGTTGAGATCAAATGGATAATGCCATATCGTCTGTCGCTTGCATTTCGTATAACATGCGTTCTATTGAGAATAACAACGAGCTACGATATCCATTCCCTGTACATGTATGTGGTATCTCCGTACTGAGTACAGACTTATCGCACAGGCCGTCAACAGTTGGTTCCGTACTGAATATGGATTTGCAGCAGCGAAAGAGGTAAAGATGCTATTGTTCAATTTCACCAATAGTTTCTATACCCGTTGATGTTGGTGATACACTATCTGAATCAAACCTACCACCAAAATGTTCGCATGATCCGTGTAAATAATGAGTTTTAGTCTAATAAATGAAGTCGTGTTGGATTTCATGTTACAGGAGCTCACTTCAGTGCGACTTTCTTTCACAAGAACCAGTCATTTACGGACGCTTTGGCTCTCGTTTCTGCCTGTTTTATATGAAGCAGATTCACAGAGTGATTCAAAAGAATTGTTCCATGGGTGATACTCGTTACAAGATTTACGTTTTTTTCTAAATGTGTTCTTGCCATCTCTATACCAAACTTGCTTTTCTTGCAAATAGAGTTGTTAGTTGACTTATTTTTTTACCAAAGATTGAATGAAAGATACCAAGATGGCGTGTACTAGACTTTAAAAGAACTCATACAAAATTTACCGAATTATATATATGCTCCACTACCATAGTTTGTTCATATCTTTTAGTAGGTAATCTGTCTAATATAAGTTATCTCCGCCATCATGTATGGTATATGGAGATTTAATACCTGGATGTCGGTTTTTAAACACCGAGGCGCAGGCGAGATGTTTAAAAGAGACAGCCAGGTATTAAATCTACATATACCATACATGTCGGCGCAGATAACGTTTTTGCCCGGTTTGAAACACAATAGAAAAGGGGACGCGTTTCTCACCCTCCGCTAATTGTTTTGTTTTTACAAACGCAGAAGACAACAGAAACACTTGCATCTCTTGTGTCGTTACGGACATGATTAAGCAGTATTTTGCTGACATATCGTCCCCAGAGTTCCAATGTGTTCTATGTGCAAGCTGTTTCATTTTAATTATTCGACTATTTAATTTATAACGACAAAATATGACCGAATTGTCGGAAATCTGATAATATTTGTGACTATTTCCGGTTTTTTGGTTCAATTTTAATGTCGAGGCGAGCAAACGCGGGAAGCTTTCGTTTAAACCATATACACCCAAATGTTTCGCGTGCGCTTATACCCTGGATGTTGCACGCTCTCATATACCATGGATACTGGGTCACCCTTTGTCATGGCTATTTGTCCGAGGCATTCTGACTAACCAAAAGACAGAATTTATCGGGATATAGGGACAATGGTGATTGTAACTCAAATACAGGTTTGAGAGAACTTATTGTGTAATCTATTTGTGGTAAAGATTACCTTTACAACTAATCAATGATTTCTTCTCATAAATTATATTATTCCACAAAAACTTTGTCCAAACATTGTAAAAACGTCGTTTGTAAAAGCATTCCTGAATAGTAAGGCATTGCCAAATTCATCGTACTTTTTTTTATTATATGCTTTTTTAAAAGATAGCTAGAAATGTTTAACCGATATTTTTTCTATATCTATCGTCAATAGATGTAAGGGAATATCCCTCTGTTCATTAATCGAATCACGCAAGAAAATTAGAACGAAATTACTCCGCCGAAGAACGTACTTTTATATGTCCAATACACGCAGCAGAGTTATTCGTTGTCGTACCGACATAGCAAAACCCATTTTTAGTGGGAATACGTTCAATGCACCGGTAAATGTGTATTTTAGCTCATCTCAAAGTAACAAAGTTAGTGTTGCGAATAGTCCAAAAAGGAAGTACAAGAAAATCCGACTCATCGATAGTGAGAGTGACAGTGATTGACAAATATGCTAAAAACAATTTGGACATTTGAAAAATCCTCCTTCGTCCTTCGTTGAACATTTTGTGAACTGTGTCATGTTTGCGTGCATCTGCGCAGTGCACTTTTGCTTTTACATTTGAATAAATGTGCCACCCATTGTTTTGGGGGGAATGTCATAAACCACTTTCACCCGTGTTAATTGATTTTGTGTGCGTAACTGACAATATAGCCATTTTCTAAATGGATTTATGTGGAACTATTTTGTTGTGTGGTAGTTTTCTTTTGAAATCGGGGCCAGTAAGTAATTGGGTCAGCTGCGTCAGCTGATTTTTGTTGACATTGTCATCATTTTCTCCACCTCGGGTTTTTGATTGCAACGAAAACACCACATTACCTCTTTTAATCGCAACAAAAACAACGCAACGCATATAATAAAAATAATACCTACTGTTTTTGAGTGAGTATCGGAATTATCTCATGAGTGGCCGCAAAGGAATATTAGTGAGTGAAAAATTAAATTCTTTTGCAGCCACTCATGAGATAATTCCGATACTCACTCAAAAACAGTAGGTATTCTCTATATCTTTCTCCAACTGACTTCGAGTAAGATGTTTGGTTATTGATCTTTCAGTTGAAATGCATACAATGTTGCCTCGTGTTCCTATAAGACTGGAATCCTGGCCCTCTGATTTGACGAGACCTCGAGTAGATTCTTTCTATATTCACGGCTCCACTGGGAAATGTTACAGTTTGACGGCACAATGAGAAATATTTGAAACGATGTTGAAGTTTTTCAATCATTTCATCAAAGGAGTGATTTTCAAGCCGCTTCACTTTTCTTGGTATCCCATACCTGAAGCACACGATATTTCGAATGAAGTGTTGTTTAACCCTTTACCTAACATGAAAAGCAGACGACGCTTGCAAAAATAATTCCTGAATAACTAATTTTTTTCATTTTTTGTCTCAAAAACATAGGTTATGACCCCTCGTTGGAACGAGCTCGACGAGCTCGTTCCAACGAGGGGTCATAACCTATGTTTTTGAGACAAAAAATGAAAAAATAATGAAAATTAATTGGCGATTTTTGAGAATAGCGCTGGCCGGTTTTGGCCGTTACGTTGGGTAAAGGGTTAAATTACAAATCAGTGTACGATTGGAACTAAGATGTAGTAACCTCGCCGTTATCAGATTCATTGATTATTTGTTCACGACGTTGTGGGGTGCACGATATGTTTATTTACTAAACATGTTATCCTTAAAAGTGGTCTCATTCATTCCACGAAGTGGGTTTTGGGATAATGGTAGGTCCGTGTTGAAACATATTCGGTTTTGTGATGGATTGGCGGCTACATATTCTTAGGGTTGCGGCTCGGGGTTCATGTTCAATACCAACGTCCCACGTCTCGGTTGAAAATAAACGTCGAGCTGTAAACCTCAGACCATGTTACCGCCAATGCATCACAAAACTAATAATGTGATCTTGTTCTCTAGAAAACGTCTTGTCTCTTCCATGTCCAAAGTAGAAGTGACATTTCTGTAAAACTAATCTGTTATACCCACATGGTAGAGTTTCAAATTTCTATGATTTATTTTAATCTGATGTGGTACCCTTACTTTAGATGTAGTGAGTGTTTTCTCATCTTTAATATATTTGTACCCATACTTTTTTAGACCTAACCACACAAAGAGTGTGGATTTTGCCTCTGAATGTTCATCTGTCCATTGGCCCTCCCAATCTACTGTTCACAGTTTGATTTGTGGATTTCAAAGTGATAGTTTGTGTATGTAAATACAACTTTCTACATCGTTGTATAAGTCTCGTGTCTCTAAAACGTTCCAAAACTGTGTACAATTCCACGTGTACATAAGTAGTAACAAATGAAGCCCCCACACCTTTGGATAAATTGAGTGGGTGATACATATCTGTAGTTTCAGTGTAGTTTACTAAGAAATTGGACACGGTAAGGAAATTCCACAAGGTTTTACAAGAATGTCGTTGTCCTCTATTATTTTAACCATCTGATCTGAGAGACCGCTTTATCGGCCCAGGAACATGATATGTAGCACAATTGCATTAAGTATGATAGCTGCTAAGTGAATGTGTGGAGTAGCCCCATCAATATTTTCAACGGACAGCCCGAATCCAGACGTTGAAAATATTAATTGGTCTGCCCCCCCAAAAATCAATATAGACTCTTCCGATTGCTCTCATTGAATTGACATGGCATATACCATCAGGGTTCAAAGTTTAAAATATTTTGTTGGTTGCTTTGTTTTAGGTTTTATATTACTTTTTTGCATCCTGTCCCAAAGACACTTTAATATTTTTTTTTTTTTTTGGCAAACGATCTTTTTACAAAAATATATGTTACAAAAATATATGTTTAATTTGTGCATTGTTTTTTTCTTACAAAGTATCATTAAACCCCACTAAATATAAATAAATAAATAAATAAATAAATAAATAAATAAATAAATAAAATGTATCTTTCTATTTTAACCCGATCCGAATACCCACTAGTTTCGTGATTTATTTTTAAATATTTACCCATAGATTATTTGTAAATGTCTGAGGACCATTCTTCCCAATGCCAAATATGATTGTTGCGTTACGTATTGTGTATCACGTATCCATGTACCTACAATTGCACGTTCCTCTGCTGTATGTTGACAGTGATCTATTTCACATTCTGCATATTTTTTGCAAATTGTAAACGCCATTGTCTTATTACAATGAATAAATAAGAAAAAACTAGCAAGTTAGTGTTTTGTGGTGGCAACACTTTACATTTAACAAGTCCTCTGCACTGTCTTAATATTTGTGTGTCTATGTTTTCTTGAGAAGGTATCTCTGGGCGACTTTATGAATAAAGTGCACAAATTACTATATGTTTTATCACCGTGTCTATACTTTGATCTTCCATGCAATGTAATTTGATGGCATTTCGTCCCTTGAGTTCCAATGTGTTGTATCCGATGCTTCGTTAATTAAAGTTTGATGATAGGTCTTGGAATCTAAAATTATTGCGTCCGTAGAAAGATTGCCCACGCGTGGAATTTGAGCAGTCAACGGTGGCCCTACTGTAGTTCATCACTTATACAGATACAACGTTTCTTCAATGCACGTGTGAACGATAGTACCGAAGCGTAATCACTGGCAGTACATTTCTTTTCAATAAACATATAGCTGTGGGGTGTTATGCTCCTTACAGTATAGAATTTCAACAAATTCGTGTTCGCAAAATATGATTTGGGTGATCACAAATTTGAAAACTCACACCATCTCGTAATTATCGATTCAAATAGCATTCAAATGTCAGACAGAATCTTTGATACCACCAGAATATAATACACCTAAATTTACTTTATTAAAATCGACGAAAGACAAAAGAAAGCTAGGTTAGTACTCAAACGATTGGTCGACTAGTCGATGTCGATTCTGGGCAAACCAGTAGTCGACTCTCAATTGTGCAATCGACTAGTCGGAGGAGTTCAAGCTTTTAGGTAAATAGTATCCCTTCTGTGCCACTGTCTGACAGTTTGAACAGCAATATTGGGCAATCAATGTATACATCTATTGTCATCTAATAGTAGTGACAGTAGTTTGTTTTAACTGGTACTATAGTATTTTCCGAAACATACTTGGCGTAAGACTGTATCGCGTATCTCCTGTTCTGTTTGTTATTCAATTATAATCAACCACGCAAATTAAAGAATAGATGAAGGAGAAAATTTTCGCATTACTACCTTATCGGTGGGTCTTCATTTCCCCTTGATTTCACTCAAAAGTTCACCGTTGTTGTCATTTTACGCCAGCAGCCGACATGTTTGTTTACCAATGACGTAACGGATAGCATAATCTATTTTTACCCGAGGGTTTCGAGGTTGTTGCAAGGAGTTGTGTTTTGATGGATTTGGATACAGATCAAAACATAAATCTGAACCGTTCCACAACATCGGTACGTTTGTTGCGAAATTCGGGCCCAAGTGAAACTTACGATCACAAAGTGATGACCGTTTCTGTAAAATAAATAAAATACGTCGGAAAATAATTGTTGAGGCTTTCTAAATAAAATTTTGAAGTTCACACTGATAAATTTTGTAACAGCTTTAGAAACATTGTGCACGAAAGCAGACTTGTGATTTAATAATGTTTTTCTGCCGAAAATTCCTTTTCGATGAAAATTCTTTAGTAGAGTCGAAGTTTATCGCCGATTGGGGTGGGGATAAACCCCTTATTTTTCAATATATGGGGTTTATCCCCACCCCATTCGGCAATAAAACACCGATTTCAACAGGTTTCTGACTGAAGACCAAAACACTGATTTCAACAGATTTCTGATTGAAGAACCAAATTATGTACCGTTTTTAGTTAGTTAGATATTGGTGGTTAAAGACACTTATATATGCACAATGGCTAATCATGACCACGACATTTTTACGGATGGAGGAAGCCGGATTACCCGGAGAGAACCATCGAACAATGGCAAGCAACTCTCAGCTCCACAACATGGTAACTCCACACAAGCAGGGTTATAACATTGGTTGAAGACAGGTGCTCCATCCATGAGGAGCAGTAGGCCTTGGTACACAACGCCACCATGCCCCAACGTGGGCAATGGGGTGAAGTGTCTTGCCCAAGGACACAACCCGGTTGCCACAGGTGGGGTTCGAACAGAGTACCTCTCGGCTTGCAGCCTGCACCCCTACCAACTGAGCCACCGCGCCCAGATGTAACGTTTTTTGCATCCAACGCGGATTCATTTCGCCAAATTTACCAACATGAAACCTAAAACAACCCCCCCCCCCCCCCCCCCACCTCCACCACCTGAAGTCCACTCCGGCACTGTCCTGCCCTTGAACTGCGTAGAATATAATTAAGTCAAGCGAATCGCATTGAAATCAAGATTGGGGAAATGGGCTAACCATCTTTGGTTTATCGCATATATGTGTCATGCAAGGAAACAGATTCAAGACAGTATGGGGTTGAGATAGCTGGCGGCAGATCCTCGATCTGGCATCACTGACTGTGTACACGATGCTCACAAAAAAGCACTCCACCTCTCCAAGTGACATATAGACACACGTTCCAATTTTTCTCTGCCAGTGAATTTATAGCCCATGCTCTTTGAAGTCTGGGCAGAGCATATAACTTGAACTAAATTTTAAAAGATTAACATGGCTATTCAGGACGTGTCATGTTTCGACCCCCTCCCCTCCCCCACCCGTCCGAACCAGTTCAATAACATTGAACTTGGACTTCGCCAAAGTAATTCGCGTTCGTTTTTTACATATGTTTTGGGTCGTCGGCCTTTAATACCATTCAAATAATCGTTAGAAAAAAATTGTAACATACTTCGCGAGGGTAGGTTAATTTTAGGCTTGTAAAACTTACCGTAAGTAGTTTTCAGGGTGCGTGGATTATCTCTCTTCCACATTACTAAGAGGAAAAGTTACAACGTCTCAGTTATAGCTGAAAGTTTTAACTTTACAAACAAAATTTTCAAATATGAAGAAAAAAAAGAATATATAAATCGAATGCAAAGTCACATAGCGGAGGCAGGGTGTGAGATATTCCGTCATGGCCTGCGTGTGTCTTTTCATCTTCCACCAATTTTGGGAGCCAGAAATAAGCTTTTTAAAAGCAAATGTTTTTTTTTTATATTTAGAAAGGGGAAACACACGAGATTTTATCCTATCGGGTGGGGGTGAAATGTAGGGAGAAAGTTAAACGGCTACACCAGAACTAACACATATCATTAATTAACGGGAGGTCATTTGAATTTGTTCCAAGAACCATGCGCGCATGAGACGAGGGGAGGGGGGGGGGTGCCACCCCTCTTGGTCACAGGAATTCAGCTATAATCATTGTTACATGTATGTCGTAAAAACGTCACGTTTCTCGATGACGTGCGCGTTCGTTGTCGCGGGAGTGGGTGGGGCTCCCCCCCCCCCCCCACACACACACACAAAAATAAAATCAACTTCTAGAAATTTCGAATCACTATTTGTCTAACAGCTGGAACCTTCACATACTATGGTAGAAATCGTGAAATACCTCCTGGAATGCAACACAAACAGACAAAATTACATCCTGTGCAGGAGGTGGGAAGTAAATTCAAGAGGGGCAAAGTTTGGATCGAAGGTAGGGGTTGTCTAAAACAACTGTTTTTTCAGCTTAGTATCTATATTTTTTATTTGCAACCCCACCTCCTTCTCTAGTCTAAGTTGAGTTTTAAAAGTTATTTCAAATTGAGCACCAGTGTTTCTCAAATTTGTTCAATCTGCGCCAAATTTCATCCACTATGCCTGAAACGAGCAGATGAGGAGGCAAATATTCTAATCTATTTTACTAGTATACCATTAACTCACAGTGGATAAGTCGTCATAAGTGGAAAATACAGAAACCGAAACTTGGAACTCGCGAGGCGGAGAATATTTTGCTCCACCCATTGGGAGTGGTCTGTTTGAGTGGGTTCAGGGGGCGACCAGAGACGCCCCCTCCCCCCAAAAAAGAAGTGAAACGGTAAAACAATTGAGAGAAGAAAAGGAAGTATGCCAAAAAGAAGGCGGACTGTTTTTATATGGGCCTACGAGCCTCATCGTTCGGACGCCGAACATCGACATTTTCTGTCCGATGCCGATTGGATTCGCGGCAGCAAATTCAGTTTCGTACGCAACCGCACCGATGTCAATGAGTTCCTAAATCAGTTTTCTCTCTGACAAACGCTTCCGGTAAAAATAACACACCGGACCCCAGATCTATTGTCGCAACTGCAAACATGTGCGCTTAGCTTCATTTACAAGCCACACGGAACGCGCTTTCGTGACGCAGACCTGGGGTGGCTGATTTAGACCATCCTCAATATTTTTTTTATCTCGAGATCTCGAGATAATATCTCGAGATCTCGAGAAAATATCTCAAGATCTCGAGAAACTATCTCAAGATCTCGAGATAATATCTCAAGATCTCGAGATAATATCTCAAGATCTCGAGATAATATCTCGAGATCTCGAGATAATATCTCGAGATCTCGAGATAATATCTCAAGATCTCGAGAAACTATCTCGAGATCTCGAGATAATATCTCAAGATCTCGAGATAATATCTCGTGATCTCGATATAATATCTCGAGATAAGCATATATAATCGGTGTCATCCTTTGATCATTATGAACACACTATTAATTATGTATAAAGCTAAACACAAGCTTCTACCCTTAAACTTGCTTTCTTTTTTTGAAACTGTTGATTACCTGCATACGCACAGCACACGACAAAGGGGCAATTTCATAGTAAACTACAGACGAACAAACACTAAAGCTTTTTGCACAAGAATAATTGGAACAACCCTTTGGAACGCTCTAGATCCTACTCTAAAGAACTGTAACACTATATTTCAGTTTAAGAAACAATATAAAAAGTCAATATTGACATCGTACTAGCCGAGGGAATTTATCTCTACAACAAATTAAAACAAACAAAATAGATTAAAAAAAAAAAAAAAAACATTTTAGATAATAGGTCTAACCAATTGGGTACAATAGGGCATACTAATTGTACCTGGACCCTACAACTTTAAGTGGTGACTTACACATAATCCTAAAATCACCTGTTTTCAGTGTCAAATTAAGTCAGGGCTGATGAGAGTTGGCCATTTCTTGATTTGGCACTGAAAATGGGGAAACCATTTACTCACAGAATTATACCAATTACTTGGTTTCAATTTGGATTACCGGAAGAAATATAAGTTCTATTAAACCATTATTCTATAACTATAGGGGGTGCACCCTATAAGTACACACTTCTAGCATCCCCTTTCAACAACCATTTAGATGCTGAATCAATTAGCATGAATTCACTGCTGCCACACAAACTGTTTATTTACTTGTCGCATCTTTTCCGACTGCAACATATTCATGACTCCCATGACAATTATACGAATCAACTCCTGTCCCTCAGAAAAGTGAATAACTTATCAACCAACCACTTCGTTGCGTTATTAGTTATGAGAGCCCACCAAATCCAGCTCTAATATAAACCGAGCCCCGTCATCCGAGCTTGCACTTGCTGGTGTCATGTTCCCACTTCAATCCCAAAGTGTCAACCCAGCACCCGGTACCTCCCAGTACCTACTGAAGTGCCTTTTACCCTAAAACACAACGTTTTCTCACTACTTTGCAAGATGAAAAGTTTGTGTCTGCCTGACACTCCAAATCCAAAGTGTTGATCCAGTATCTCCTAGTTCATACTGTAGTGTTTTTACCCTAAAACTCAACGTTTTCTCGCATCTTTTCCTTCCAGCCCCATGCTGATTGTAGTGATTTGCACCCTAAACACAAAATTTACTCACTACTTTACAAGACACATACCCATAAATACCAAATATTTCTTTCCAGCTCCACAGTCAATGAAGAGATTTTTACCACAACTCACAAAGTGTACTCACTACTTTGCAAGACACAGACCCGTAAATACCAAATAGCCCCCCCCCCCCCCTCCCCCGTCCAGTTCCATGCTGAAAGGTTTCATTCCCGCAGTGAAATCAATCATCCACTCCCTTGGTGGATTTTTCATCTACTTTCCACTTTGGTGACTGAGACACGTTGTCTCTTGACACGCTGTTATTCCACGGACCCGTCATACAGCCTAACTTTAACCCCATCCGCGCGTCCATTTTGATCGAGCAAATCGATGGTGCTACACGATATATAATAACCTTACAACAGCGACAGCTGTAGACATACCATCGGATTCCCTTTCCTCTCGTTGGTTTGAATAGTCTGGATTAGGCATAACTAGTTACCCCCTGTGGATACTTCTTCCGGACGAGTGATTAAGGCCCTCACGTATTACCAACGTCAGTTTTAGAAAAGGGCTTGCCCAGTACAAGGCTGCAGATGCTAGACAAAATCGTGAATTCATAGCCAATACTCAGCAATCTCCTGACCCTCAGAACCAAATTGAAACCCATAACCCCGAGCCCAAGAGGCGAATGGAATCCCCCCCCCCCCCCCCCACTGTCCCCGGTGAATCTCAAACGTGGCAGGATGGGCATGTCTAACATTGTTTCCACACAAAGCCCAATTACATGTAGTAATGAAAAGATTGACCTGGCCCCCGACACTTATCCGAAAGTGACAACTCCAACAGTGAAGTATCCAGTGCCACGCATATAAAGACGGACAACGTGAACCCGATTCCCAGTATCTCTGAACAAAATGAAGCCCCCTCAACGTCATTTACTGCCACTCTTAACCAGCTACAACACGGCATCCCAATTAACAATACGTTCCTCCATGATCCCATACTCTCACCCGGTCACGCAGAACCCCCCGTACTTGTAACCACCACCCCCCCCCCCCCCCCACACACCTTCAACATCAACTCATGAACCGAATGTAATACAGAACATCCCGTATCATAAGATTAATTGGACCTGGGGGAGCCGTGGCTGAGTAGGTATAGGTGCAAGCTACAAGCCGAGAGGTCGTTGGTTCGGCAACCACGTTGTGTCCTTGGGCAAGACACTTCACCCTCACAGCCTACGTGGGGGCACGGTGGCGTTGTGTACTAAGGCGTAATGTACGTCGATGGTGCATCTGTCTTCAACCAATGCTACCCTGCTTGTGTGGAGTTAGTATGCTGGGGAGCTGACAGTTCCTCGCCGTTGCTCGGTGGTTCTCTCCGGGTACTACGGCTTCCTCCATCCGTAAAGCTGCCATGGTCATGATTAGCCATTTTGCAGAAATATGTGACCTTAAACAACCACAAATAAATACATAAAAAAATTGATTGGTCCCCTATGTTCTTAACCGTTCGATCCTCCGTGATCACATACTCTCACCCGCTCACAGGAAACCCCTCACCGCACCCCAGTACTTGTGACCCCCACCCCCAACGTCAACTCATGAACCGACAGTAATACAGGACATCCCGTCCCATAAGATTAATAGGTCCCCCAATGTTTCCACTTTCTATTTTGCTACACCCGGCCCCATGAAGCTGGAATAGCAAAATAGAAAGTGGGGTGCTACTTGTTTCAAATGTCGCGGGAACATATTTTCAACACAACATTGCGGGGTTCACTGTTTGGCGGGAGAGACACTTTCGCTCATTTGGGAGGACCGCAAATTGGGTCAAACATTTTTTGGGGCTATAGCAGCGATAGGTCAAACCGGGCGGTATGTTCACAGGTTTGAGTTTCGACTATCATTGCAGAGTAGTTCGCAGTGTCGTTTTGAGGGATATTGTTGGGAGTCCCACTGAAGGAGTATGAAAAGTGTATTCTTAGTTGGGTATTGTCGGAAGACAAATCAATGGTGTGATGCGCTATCGGGGTTTGGTTGGGCAAGATGTTGCTCTCATAAATTGGGTGTGTGCCTGTGTCATATTGTGGGTTAGGAGGTAGTGGTCTGTTGTGCGTGGTCCTGGTGGAACTATGCTCTCATGGATGGCGAAATTAAGGTTTCTCAGATTGGAATGGGTTTCAGCCGGTGAGAACATAGGGGACCAATCAATCTTATGGGACAGGATGTCCTGTATTACTATCGGTTCATGAGTTGACGTTGGTGGTAGGGGTCACAAGTGCTGGGGGTGTGTGGGGGGGGGGGGGTTCTCATGTGAGCGAGTGAGAGTATGTGATCAAAGAGGATCGTTTGGTTAATTGAGGTACCATGTTGCAGCTGGTTAAGGGTGGCAGTAAACGACGTTGATGTGAATCGGGTTCAAGTTGTCCTTCTATATATGCGCGGGACTGTATACATCATCACTGGAGTTGTCACTTTCGGGTATGTCCCTGGAGGAGTGTGAAAGGTGTATGGACTGCTGAGACTTGTAGGGCGACAGGTCAATCTTTTCATTACTACATGTCACTGGGTTTTGTGTGGAAACAATGTTAGTCATGCCCATCCTGACATGTTTGGGATTCACAGGAGGGGGATTTTATTCGCCTCTTGGGCTCAATGTTATGGGTTTCAATTTGGGTGTGTAATTGTGAGAACGGCTCCTGGGTGTCAGGAGATTGCTGGGTAATGACCATAAAATCACGGTTTTGTCTAGCATCTGCAGCCTTATACTAGGCAAGCCCTTTTCTAACACTGACGTTGGTAATACGCGAGGTCCTTAATCACTCGCCCGGAAGCAGTATCCGCAGGAGGTAACTAGTTACGCCTAATCCAGACTTTTCAAACCAAGGAGAGGAAAGGGAACGAATTAGAGCTAGTTTGGGCTAGACATACTGCTAGTGTTAGAGTAGTATCTGTAATAGGCACAAAAATAGGGTTCTTGGAAAATCTGGACCAGTACTTTAGTGTAATAGAACATACTCTCGATCCTATAGCACTACGTGCTACTACTAAAAACCCTAGATGGGGAGTACAAGTCCGTTACGGTTGTTTAGGGCGCATTTTGGTGATTTGGAGGGATTGCCGGCTTGTTTGTGGTAATTCTACAAAGTAAAACTACTCTTATACAAAGGAACGTACCTGTTATTGAAAAAAGAAGGATTCGTGAGGAATCCATATCAAATAGTCGTTTTGGGTGGTTTGGATGGATTGGTGGGTCTTTCTGGGTAATCAGATTTACTCCTATTCAAACGAACAAACCCTCCGCACATACCCCGTCTTGGTGTAGGCCATTCAGGCTCATAGCAACCACGTGCTACCTTAGAAACCAAGATGGCGGCCTCCATCAGACAAAAATGTCCGACAGAAGTACTATCACCTTAACAACACGCTCTGTGCATGCGCACTAAGACCACGTGTCACTATGGAGATGACGTCACAAGATGGCCGCTTCCGCGGGCTACCATGACAATCTAACATGAGTTAAATTGGGTCACATTACTGTGACATCACTTCTTAGGTCCCCTCACTAGGTCCCCACATTGTGGCAAATAAGGCCAAGTGGCCGAAAGCTCCAGTTGCTGATTGATTTTATTATATAAAATGTCACACTATCTACCTACCCACTGAAAAATGTTGCAGACTGAATGGGAACACAGTTTATTTGGTGGCCAAAAAGCCCTCGGGGATTGAATTTTTTTTTCCAATTTTCCCGGGGATACTCCCCGCCGCCATCCATAATTCTATTAGCATCCCATCTTAGGTGTTGGGCATATATAACGCCCCTTGCTAAAGTATATCCAGAGGGGAGACTCCTTTGAGCCGCCACTGGACCCAGTGGAAGTAACACAGGTATGTAGAAATATTAGACAGTCGAGATAATAATTCATAGCTTAGGGTTTCTAAAAATTTCGTTATAATTAACTGCAGTAATGGTGTATGTTTGTAGGGATTTATCCAAACGATGTATCGAACTCAGAAATAGAGACAAGCAAAGGTAAAAAAAACCGTTACAGAAAGAGTCGTGGGGATTGTAAACAAAATTGGCGAGAGTAGGTCAAAAGAAAGAGGTCTTTGTGTGGCCTGCGTGACAAAGAGAAGACAGGTTTTGAAGAGTACCTTGACAATGGCACCATTGTAAGGGGGGGGGGGGGGGGTCACTGTTGTTCAAGCTGAGGTCGCGATCACTGGAGATTAGGGGGAATTGGGAAAGACGGTGGAAAAGGAGAGCCAAATGTGTAACTTGGGCGAAGTGGTGACCTTGGAATACATTTTATTGGGAAGTCCAAAATCTCAATCTTCTAGATCAAAATTCACTGGGAGTAGTATAATGAGGACGTGGGATGGGAGAATAAAGGACGTGGTTAGTGGTTGACACAAATGCGATGGTTAGTATGCTTATTGGAGGGATTGTGAAGAATGGGGGTACAGAGTGTCTTCAAGCAGTTCGTCTCTGTATTGGGAGGAAAGAAGCGTGGGAATCGGGAGGCAGTTGGAAGCACATGGGTAACCAAAACCTTTTCAACTGAGAACCACGGCAAATCAGCGGCCAGCCAAACTGTTATTAATAGTATATCGACCCACGTGAATAGTGTTAAAGCCTCATCCATCTGTAGGGTTCGATCCTCTAATGCTATGGGCACACAGGCCTTACATTACACGTATTTACTCCAGCTGAATCCCGAGAAGCATATAATGTTTTATTGCAGTTGACTGATACCAGACGAGACCGCTCGAACACATTCAGTCAGGCACCTCTACAAAAGCGATCGTCTTTTCTTCCAATTACAAGGTTCGAAAGGTAATCTGGGTTCTCTAGAAACCCTCAAGCGGATCAGATTTTTAAAAATGTTCCCGGGGAGGGTTCCCTTAATCCCACCAGTAGGAGAAGACACGCTCACGAACATCCACACGAGGGCTACGCACATAGTTACTTTTCGGGCAAAATCTTCCAGCCCCCCCCCCCCCCCCGCAGCCATGGAAAAAAAGTTGGCCCGTTGGTCTGTATACGCCTGTGCTGGGTATAATCAGTGAAGTCAAAATATGATTAATATTATATAAATTCTCTTATCAACTTTTCCTAGTGATTTCTCCCTCAGAAGATTTATCAGGTGCTTGCTGAGAAATGGCGGGGGGGGGGGGGGGGGCAGCGTGATCACGAAGTGACGTATTCGTGACGCCCCCCTCCCCTCCCCTACAATTTTCCAATAAGCTTTCTAGTGATTATACGTATTCGTCAGGGTTGTATTCGAAGATGCCAATTCTCTCGTGCTATTAGTTATATACCGTACTTTCTTAAAAGAAAATTGGTTACTTGGACTTGTGTCGGGTTATAGCGACAACGGCACCGTGTGAAAACGGCACCTGGAGTAAACGGAACCGAGTGAGCGAAAACGGCACCAATTGATTGTGGCGAGAACGGCACCAGTTCCGATGGCGAAATTAATTCATTTAAATTCTGCCTAAACCGAGCCTATTTAGCCTATGGTTCTCTAATAAATTGTGGACAAATGAGCAGTTAAAAATGAGAGGATACATCTCACCTCCCAACTATCTCATAGTTTTCTTGTTGTTTAGCAGTGACTTCTAAACATTAAAAGCACTAACACCCCTCCCCCAACCCCACCCTTTCCTCGGCCCTGGGATCTATCCAACCTGGATTCACGATACACCTCCTTCTTTATTATTTGACGCAGAAATCAGAATCTTGTGTGTGTGTGTGTGGGGGGGGGGGGGGGGGGTCCGAATTCAAAGGACGTGCCAAGGTAAAAAATTAAAACAAGGTCTTTTAGGCCATATCTGGATGGGGGCAGTCCAAACCCAAGAAATCCGGACTCCTGTGCCAAACCGAAAGTAACGGGTACCGGATTTCACACGGTGCTGGTTTCGCCTGTACCCGTGTCACTGTCACACAAAGCCCAAATGGAGGTCTGTAGCAACATACTGAGGGCAGTTGTCGGCAAGACATGACAAATTTGGAAAACTGGTACGGCACGTATTAATCAAATAATTTGCGTCACGACTACAATACATGTATATTTTATTTATTCACTAATTCACTAACGCGTTTTGAACAAGACTTGAGTTTTATTTTGAACCATCATCACGACGAACTGATATTCTAACTTCGTCAAAACACGCCTTCTGCAAAGGCAAGCCGTGAAAATTCAAATTTACCTGTTCTCAAATGGACGGTCCCAGTTACGTCACTTGTGCATTGTTGCAAAATGGACGCTCTTCCGAAAATACACACAAATTCCCATAGAGAATTGAAAAAATCGTTCATATAATTTTCGAGCGAGCTAAAATCACAGAAACGTAACGACGGCGAAGTTAAATATATTACACGTAATCGGGAGCTGAAAACTAAAAGATATTTTCTTGATTTTGTATTATTCCAGAGTTTATTTACCATTGGGGGGTTATGGAAAGGACAATAGTAGAGTGCTGAATTATTTTGGGCTCTCAGGATATGTTATTAATTTCCTTGTTGCAATTTATGGGAGAGTGCCAAGGCAAATTAAATAAGACTTTATAATTTCACTCTTAGCATATTTAGAAGCACATTAACAGGATAATGTTCCAGTAAGTTGCTGTATATGAATGCCCAAGTGAAGCCAAATTTGGACCTTCAGCACTCTACCAGAACACCAACACTGTTATAAGGAGACAAGTTATCACCAATGACTAGTCGAAGTCGACTTGACTTTTGTGTATTGACTAGTCGACTTTGGAATTCACTAGTCGTTTGAGCACTAAACTAGGCACCATTAATCCCCTTGCCCGCAAAAAAAGCTATCAAAGGTTTTTCAAGGACAGTTAAAGATGTCAAAATGATAAGATCAGGGGATGTACTTATTAAATGCACAAAACAAATTCAGTCGCTTAGCCTTCTGCACACAATTAAATTAACTGATATCAGTGTTAACCCTTTACCCAACGCAGACGATATCAAAATTTATTATTTTAAATATCATTTTTTAAAAGTTTTCAAAAAATTTCAACACAACCATATCATGTGACCCCTCGTTGGAACGAGCTCGTCGAGCTCGTTCCAACGAGGGGTCACATGATATGGTTTTGTTGAAATGTTTTGAAAAATAATATTTTTTCAACAGCTGAATTTGCATATTACGCGGGCGGATGTGGGCGATTCGTTGGGTAAAGGGTAAAGGCCAGTTATGATAAAACTCTAAATTCTAGCAAAAGTGTCATCAGAACTTGAGAACTGACAGATATGACAGAAAATAAAACTGAAACACCAAGGAATAACGGCGGTAAAAGGTATGTAATTTAGAAATGTATAATTAAAACAAACACATATATTTGAATGTTTGGTAGCGCCATGCGCCCACAAGCAATTAAAGTTGGTTACTTGTAGGTCCGAGTGGATTTGTACATTCCAAATCCACTTCCATGGTTCAAATGCCAAATGTTTGGACATGGGCAGGAGTTTTGTCGAGGCAAGCCAACATTTTACAAATGTGGATCCAATCGCGATGGGCCATGGTGAATCAACGACCGGTAAATATATCAAGTATTAGGGCAACCATGTGTCATCAGCTAATGATTGTCCTGTCTGGTAGAAAGAAATTAGACACAACAAATGCGAACAAGCAGATTAGATTTAAAAAGTCAGCGACATCGTAACATCAATGTCCGGCATGAATACATCATTGCCATCTTACGCCTCAACTTTAAAAGAAACAGATCCACTGAATCAGTTAAACGCCAAACTGAATTTCCTTAGCTTAGACACACTATTCCAAATTTGCCGCAAGCTTTTACCATAGGAAGCAACAGGAAAACACAACACGAATAACTCAAATCAACTCCAGAGGAGAAAAGAAAAAAAATAGGAAAACGGTAAATAAGACCTGAAAAATGAAAAAGTTCACACAAATCTGAAACCTGAATCGCCACAAAAATCGCAGCAGCAACATCGGAGTCAGAGTCATGGATACCAATGACTGTAAAAACGCTACGTTTTCCTACAAAACGCGCCCGAACTCATCTCAGAGTGGACCCCCGAATAAAAAGTCACTTAAGAAATCAACTGAACTGAGGCAATTTCTCCCATACGTTCACCATGAACATCTCCACCTGAATGTGGATAATAAAAACAAAACCAATAAAATATAAAAGGAATCCCTGAGGTTTTAGATCGAAATGTTAATGAACTAAAACCAATATGTTTTATTGGCCGATTCCAGCGCATCCATGTATTGCCCACTTTGGGGCAATCCTTATAGCCAAGAAGATGTAAAGTGTAAAACATTGGGAGACTTTATTTCAAAATATGACTTGTGTTTGCACAATGACCGATCAAACACTTATCTCCACCCCAATCCAATTCGAACACAGCATTTAATCTTTTAATTGCTTGCCCTTCTATCTTCTTCCATTTTTCTTGGAAGGTCGGAGAGGAATTGTACAGGAATGTATTGGAAGGTTTGGTTCCGGCGGATGATGAGAGGGTGCTTCAGTGAAAGTTTTAAAAAGAAGCAATCTGGGACAATCGTTCATCACTTTGTTCTGAACGATTCACACGGGAGAAATCTGAAGCAAGTGCTAATCAAGTACACCAATTTAGTAACGAATTGCTTGCCATTACAAACACAATCAGTCTCAAAAACCTCGGCAAATCCAAAACGTTTTATCAACCCCGGGTTTATCAATGATTGAAAATAGACTCTAAATGGTCGCAATAAAACTTAATGGCAATTTTATAAGTCACCAATTACAAATAGTTTGGACAAACTACGTATTAATCGATCAAACGCCAGGCGACTTATAACAAGGGCTGTAACGATTTTTAAATTTAGGAATCGATTAATCGTCGCAAACAATCGATGATAATCGATTAATCGTACCTAAATGCCCCCTCCCTTTCTTTGAAGTCGATAAACATGAAGTTCAAGTCAGCTGACTTACCTCAAGGAAACAAAGAAGACGATCCTTTTTAGGTACATTCAAAGCTTTGATGTTCTGAACTTTTGAACAGTGAGTGTAACAATCAAGACCGGTCGGCAGTTGCGAACTTCGCAACTGCCGACCGGTCTTGATTATTACACTGACGGTTCAAAAGTTCAGAACATCAAAGCTTTGATGAATGTACTTGAAGGACAATTGCTTCCAACAGCTTCTTGGGGCTTTAACATCGATGTTCTTAACTCTTTACATTTGGAAACAATAGTTTTTTCATCAACTTTTCTTTTAATGATTAAACGTCTAAAACTGGATACAATTTACCGATTATTCGACAACGAAAAATACTAATCGATTTCGCCGTGACCGATCAACAGTCGATTAATCGAATAATCGTGACAGCCCTACTTATAACCCCTCCCCCCAAAGAAAAAAAAAAAGTTCTTAGGAAACCTATGATTGTAAACTTAACCAACATACATCCATCAATAAAAACAAAATCAATTGTACAGCATCTGCAAGATGACAGCACACTAATTACTTCAAAACTTAAATATCAAACAAATTGGCCTCAACATTTTCTAAACACTCGTCGTCTGAAAATTGTAATTCAGAATTCTTGAACTTAAAAACAACATGAAAACAAAAGACCAAATTTACGTTTAACAATTCAGAGGATTACAATAAACCCTTCTCTGTGGAAGAGTTGAACAACCGTTTCCAAAATGTAAAAGATACTGCCAATGGACCAGGCGAAACTTCAAAAAATCTGCCACAACCACCTCTCCGACTTTTATTATCAATTTTCATTGCTGTAGGGGTGACTGGCCAGTTTCCACCTTCCTGGCGAAAAGAAACAATAATTCCGATTCCAAATCCCGATAAAGATCGCAGGAATCCAAGTGATTGCAGGTCTATTGCATTGACAAGCTGTCTGTGTATAACTGTGGAAATGGTGATCAATTATCGACTTGTCTGGTTTCTGGAATCGAACAGTCCTCTTACGAATGTTCAGTGTGGTGTCAGAAGGCAGAGAAGTACTATTGATCATTTGGTTAGACTTTAAACGTTTATATGAAATGGCGTTTCCAGGAGAGAACATGTGGTGGCCATGTTGTTTGACCTGGAGAAGGCTTATGATACAGCCTGGAAGTGTGGGATTTTAAACCATTTTTTTAACATGGGGCTGAGATGACGAATGCCCCTTTATAGACCCGTCAATTTCAATTTACGTGTTGGAGCAACGTTATCTGATCCCCACGAATAGGAATTGGGGGGAGGGGGTCCACGGGATAATATTTTATCTGTCGCCCTTTCCTCAATGAAAATCAACACCATTATTCACGCAACTGAGAATACGGGAGGCCCTTTATTGTATTTAGATGGCTGTTTAATCTGCTGTAGCAGCAAATACATGAATGCTATAGAGAGCAAACATCAGCGGTGTTGAAATGGAATATTAAAATGGGAAACGGAAAATGGTTTTACGTTACGTTTTCAAATTGTGTACATTTTTTAAACTCTGGAAACACCACCTCAATCAGGAATTTAAAATAGATGGAAATACCATTAAAGTTGTTAAGCAAGTAAAATTCTTAGGTCTGTGAAAAGCACTTAACCTCATCAAGGTAGTTGGTTGCACTGATTGGAGTGCTGGCCAAAAACGTTACTCCATCTGTATAGATCTCTTATTAAATCAAAATTATATTACGCATGTGGGTTTCAGGTTATGCAAGAAGGTCGTCTCTTTTACCACTTAATGCCTCCATAATAATGGTATTAAAATTAGCCTCGGTGCATTTAGAACATCGTCAAAATATTCAATGCTTGTCGAAGCAGGGGGACTTCTGTTGAGAAGCGCTTGATTAAACTTTCACTCCAATTTGCTTCTACACTATTTGTCAACCCACCAAACCTTATAATTGTGTCTCAGACCCTGAAATTAGTGTGGACCTTGCATCCTCAAAATTCAACTTAAGACAAATTATTTTCAATTTAAACAAAAATATGCTGAAATATAGTCAAAGTATAGTATACTACTCAAAGTTTGTTAAGCACCAAATATTTGACACATCATTGTGAAATTTGCTTGTGACATATTTATAATTTTGGTGGATATGATTGAGGAATGTATTGAGATGGTCCCCAGTGTTTACATTAGCTCTCTTGACAGGCAGACTTTTCGTGACAGTCATGGAAAGCATGTACCCCTTGATTTCCATGATGTTTTCGTGTACTGTCTATATGTACATGGCATTTGCAGGGTATTCAGTCTTCATTTCAACACAAACCCTTGCGATTTAATGATTGAATATGGCAAATGCAAATGTAAGAAGAAGACATTTGTCTGAAGCAGAAATGTGGCGAGCTGTAGGGATGACGGAGCAAGAGGCCACCTATCGCCAGGCTGGTGAAGCCCTTGGTGTGCACCATACTGTGATCACCAGAGCCTGGGTAAGATTTCAGCAGTACGGCACACCAGTAAGACGGCATGGTGGTGGCAGAGAGAGGGCAACATCTGCAGCTGAAGACCGTTTTTTTTATCATTCAGCCCCGTACGAACCGCGTTGCCACAGCAACTCAGCTTCGCAGTGACCTTCAGAATGCATCCGGGGTAAATGTTTCGACGCAGACTATCTGGGCAAGTTTGGACAAAGGTGGTCCCCGATCGAGAAGACTATGTATTCGCATTCCGCTGTCGCAGAACCACCGCCAGACGCGATATGAATGGGCCATGGACCGCGTTGGATGGACCAGTGAAGATTGGCGACCTGTCCTTTTTACAGATGAGCCAAGGTACTACCTAGACCACACAGATAGGCGTTCTAGGGTATGGAGAAGTTCGTGAGAGCGATTCCATGCAGCCAACATTGCTGAGCATGAATGCTGTGGTGGATGGTCAATAATAGTCTGGGGCGGCATCAGCTGAGATGGACCTATAGAGCTCTGTGTCCTTGACCGTGGTACATTGATTGCACAGCGGTATATTGGTGAGATCCTAGATGCCCACGTCAGATTGTGTGTAGGTGCAGTGGGTGATAGATTCATTCTGATGGACGATAATGCCCGTCCTTATGTTGCCTATGCTGTCCGGGAGTACCAACAGGGGTGGGGGGGGGAGGGATTGAGCGTATGGACTAGCCAGCAAGATCCCCTGACCTCAATCCAATTGAACATGTCTAGCATGAGTTGCATCTTGCAATTTCAGCCCGTCCAGTCAAGCCAAAATGTGTCCAAGAGCTTGGTGCCTCAAGAATAGAACAACATCCCACAAAGGACTATCAGAAACCTAATTGGGAGCATGAGAATGCGTTTTCAAGCTGTAATTAACAGTAATGAGCCTCCACTGGATACCAGTTGGCTCCGTCAACTTTTTTGTAAATTGAAAAATTACCGCTATTACCAATAATATCCATTTTCCATGGTTATCGTATTCAAAAGCTAAAAAATAATGTCAAACACAAATAAAATCTTAATTTCTGTACTTAAATCATTAAAGATATGATTAAATAAAATATGTATACACTTTCCATTATAAAATTTCAACTAAAACGTAAAACAGGTAGTTGGGTATACTTGGTGCCTAGCAAACTTTGAGTAGTATGCATAGAAAAGGATCTATGCGGATGGAATGAAATACGATTGATTTAATTAGTCTGTGTGAAACACACAGACTATTGTTTTTGCACGTATTTTTTTCTGTTTTTTTCTTTTTCTTCTTCTTCTTCTTCTTCCTTCTTCTTCTTCTTCTTCTTCTTCTTCTTCTTCTTCCTTCTTCTTCTTCTTCTTCCTCTTCTTCTTCTTCCTGTCTTCTGTCTTCTCATCACTTTTTTTGTCCGCAAGATAACTCGAAAACGATTGCCCTATCTCGTTAATTATTGGCATGCTGCTATACAGTCACAAGTTCTCGGCCACCTACGTTTTTCAGATTCCTGGGGTATTAGTGGTGTCTGTAGGCGTGTTTTGAAAGTGGGTCACGCCCATATCTCAGGCGTGGTATGGCGTATGGATCTGGGACCAACACCAAATGAGTAGACACTCGATGGAGATTCAAAATATGGGTCAAGGTCACGGAGGTCACCTAGGGGTCATTAAGTGATTTTTTTATAATTGCTAGAAATCACATTTTCGACCCCCTAAAGCATTCCTGACGCACACACATGTATTTTGACGTAAAAATGTGGGCGTGGCCAATTTTTTTGAAAGTGGGTCACGCTCATATCTCAAGCATGGTATGACGTATGGACCTGTGACCAACACCAAATGAGTCGACACTCGATGGAGATTTAAAATATTGGTCAAGGTCACGGAGGTCACCTAGGGGTCACTAAGTGCATTTTTTCATAATTGCTGGAAATCACATTTATTGACCCCCTAAAGCATTCCTGGGGTACACACAAGCATTTTGACATAAAAAAGTGGGCGTGGCCAATTTTTTTGAAAGTGGGTCACGCTCATATCTCAAGCATGATATGATGAATGGACCTGGGACTAACACCAAATGAGTCGACACTTGATGGAGATTCAAAATATGGGTCAAGGTCACTAGGGGTCATTGAGTGCATTTTTCATAATTGCTGGAAATCACATTTTTTGACTCCCTAAAGCATTCCTGATGTACACACGTGCATTTTGACGTAAAAAAACGTGGGCATGGCCAAAAGTTTTAAAAGTGGGTCACGGTCATATCTCAAGCATGGTGTGATAAATGGACCTGGAACTAACACCAAATGAGTCGAAACTCGATAGAGGTTCAAAATATGGGTCAAGGTCATGGAGGTCTCCTAGGGGTCATTGAGTGCATTTTTCGGAATTGCTGGAAATCACGTTTTTTGACCCCCTAAAGCATTCCCGAAGTCCATACATGAATTTTACGTAAAAAATGGTCATGGTCAAAATTTTTGAAAGTGGGTCAGGCTCATATCTCAAGCATGACATAACAAATGGCCCTGGAACTAACAGCAAATGAGTCGAAACTCGATAGAGGTTCAAAATATTGGTCAAGGTCATGGAGGTCACCTAGGGGTCATTAAGTGCATTTTTTGGAATGGCTCGAAATCACTTTTGTTTACCCCTCAAAGCATTCCCGAAGTCCATGCATTAATTTTTACGTAAAAAAAGTGGGCATGGCCCAAATTTTTGAAGGTGAGTTATTCTCAAATCTCAAGCATGGTATGACGAATGGACCTGAAACTAACACCAAATGAGTCAACACTCAATAGAAGTTCAAAATATAGGTCAACGTCACGGAGGTCACCTATGAGTCATTGAGGGCATTTTTCAGAATTAATAGAAATCACATTTTCTGACCCTTCTAATGCATTCCCGAAGTTCATACATGCATTTTTACTTGAAAAAGTTGATGTGGGCAAAATTCCTGAGAGTGGGTCACACTCATATCTCAAGGATGGTATGACACATAGACATGGGACCAACACCAAATGAGTCAACACTCCATAGAGGTTTACAATATGGACAAGGTCACTGAAGTCGCCCGGGGATAACTGAGTGCATTTTTTAGTATTGCTGGAAATCACATTTTTGGACACCTAATGCATTCTCTTGACAAACCTTTTGAATGCTGTGCACATATATGCCTTTTCTGGTTTCTTAGAAGAATTGTTCTGATTCCATTATGAATATCTGTAAATACTGTTTACGAAAATCCATTCCAGATTTGTTTAAAAATATGTTACTCCCGAAAATAACCCTCTATCAATACTCTTTGTATATAGCTTTTTCCCGATAGATATTTTAACCCTTTTCTCACAAGCTTAAATTTACTGGATGCAGTAAATTCTATTTCTCTAGTATTAACATTATTTTCTATTTCAATGATTTTTGTCTGATGGATTCTTTACTATTCTACTGAAATTTGGCACATATGTAGAGCTTCATTGGAAGTTTCTCACCTGGATCATGACATTTCTGAAGTTTTTCGTTTTCTGCCAAAACCGTGCAAAATGTTGCCACAATGTTACGTTTTGCCACAATTCTCAAACAAGACGCTGGATGATTTGGCTGGAGCTTTCATAATATTTGTAGCATGACTTACTACATCTGACTACATAAGCTGTATTACCCACGTTGCTCCCTTTTAAACTCAAAATTCCGAGCAAAGTGCAATTTTGGAAAAACTGGTCAATTTTCACATGCGATTTCTCAGCTCTGGGGCACATTTTCTCAAAACGTTTCCTATGAGAAGTTTGGGCATTCATCTAAGAATACTTTGGCTGTTATATATTCTATTCAAAGTTTTAACCTTCAACCCGTTTTCGAGCCTTGAATTCGAGTACCCTGTACTTGTTCATAAAAATGGCTCATTGTTAGTTCATTTTTCTTCCATTTACGAATGGTATATCGAAAAATTATTTACATATTCGTATTCACAATTACCTATCGAGCATATTTTCTGTTGTACGTTTGGTTGTAAAGTTTAACCATATTCACATTTCATTTGCATAAAGATAGATGCTGTCCAAAAACTCACGCTGTTTCAGAATTTGGTACGATTAAGTGACAATTTACTCCATCCCTAATTGATTGAGTGCTGAGTGTTTCCAATGGCTGCATGCAGCAGTCATAGTATGAACATTTTTGTTTTATATGTGAGTATTAAAAGTTTAACCCTTAGCAGATTTGAGACTCCCATATGGGTACTGTCTGAATAATTGTGATTTTCGTAACATCTGAAAATTATGTTGACATTCAGATTCACAGTTCAAGTCCAAGAAGATTTTCTGTTATAAGGTAGCTGTAAAGTTTAACCCAATCCCTGTTTCGGGTGCATAAAGATAGATGCCGTCAAAAATAACTCCATTTTTCAGAATTTGGTAAGTTTAAGTCGCAATTTACTCCATCCCTAATTGATTGAGTGCTGAATGTTATCTATGGGTGCATGCGGCTAGCAAAGTATGACAACTTTTGTTTTACATGTTATTATTAAAAGTTTAATCCTTGGCGGATTTGAGAGTTCCCAAGTCGGTACTGTTGAAATAATTGTTATTTTCGTAAAATCAGTCCCTGAATATTGGTAAGCATGTGATATTTCGGTCCTATATAAAGGTGCAAATAGTTAAAGTTGAACAGTTCATCAGACAGAAATAATGCCAAACTCTGCCGTTGACAGGTAAATAATGAATGGAAATTTCATTGCATTGAAAATAAAGTGGCATCGAACCGTTCCCACGGTTTCCACGCGAGGCGTGGTGTTTTCCATGCGGTCAGAACACTCGATGGCATGCCCAAATATCGGCCAGGCTTCGTACAACAAGTTCTGAAAATTGCAAGTCGCTACCTTCAGCGGTCTGGACACAGTTCGTGTATGTTTGAAGTGCCATTTTAATGTCTAATAGGAACCCCAAGCGGGCCGTAGGCCCGCAAAGGGTTCCACATACCCAGTCAGATAAATGTGTTCCAGAACAGAATTCTCTATAGCCGTCAATGTGATTTTTGAAGTGGACAGTAAATTTCAGTGAAAAAACCACGTAACTTCCGGTGTCGAATTGCCCATGCAATTGCAATTGGCCTGTCCCCCTCTGGGAATCAAATGTTTTTTTGTTTCGCCTCAAAGCTTTGCGTGATACATTGGCCTACATATCTACACTTCAGGGGTAACCAGGCCTTCTCAACCGAGAACCGTGACAAATCAGCGGCCGGCCAAAGTGTTACTATTATTACTCGAGTTCTGTCCTTCTGGAGGTTTGTCAATATGCTCAGCTGATGATCTCGTCATTTCAGATCGAAGTCTGAGTCCTGATTTCGTTGCAGCTTGTCTGCCAGTGATAACCTCAATCGAAAAACCGGAATCGACCGGAATCGACTTTAAAGACCGGAATCGATTCATATTTTACTGATTTTTCGCCATGTTTTGTACTTTTACCAATGGCATTCTATCTAATAAGTTTCCACGTGGAAGATTTAGTAAATGTCAAAGGATTTCAGGGTACAGGAAGAGGTTAGCAAAGAGTCTTCGTCGTTTGAAAGCTTTTTTTCCAAGGGAAGTAACTTGTCGCGTCATTTTGAACTCGATGTTTTATCATGCATGGCCAATACAACTCAAAATTAATTATTGCTCGAGAAGCGAGAATATCAAACTTGAAGCTGAGTGAAATGTGTGTGATTGTTCAAAAAGAAACCCACACAGAACTCGACCCTGCGCTCTCTCAGAGAAAACCGCCAAAGTCGGCAAGGGTCGTTGAAAGTTGGGCGAGGTGACGGGGGGGGGGGGGGGCGGAAAAGAAGGCCCATAACTGCATGCCCCTCTCCTCCTCTCTGCAGATTCCGGTTTCTAGTAGGACCCTTTAGGACCCACGAAGTTTCTATCGCAGAGGCATGCATTAAAACTTGGGTCAATTGACAAAGTAATAAGATGCCGCTTTTTCAATTTTAGTTATTTTATTATTTACACATAGATACAAAATTAAAATGAATAACAATTATAACCGGGTGTAGATATATAACATTCTTTCATTCGTTCGTTCGTTTGTTCGTTCTAATTATGTGACATGATAAGTTTCATTCAGTGAAAATAAGTATAGAAAATGATTTAAAAACGTTGTATGAATAACAGTTTCGTTATGAACCACTGTTCGACAGTCAGTAGAAATAGGTTCTGAGGCATGTGTGTTCTGCTCTAGGCATTGAAGTAGTCGACATCCTGTTTAAAAATATAATTTTCTGTTATCATGCACTGCAAATAATTGTCGGTAATTTTCAATGCATGATAACAAAAAAATAATGATTGTAAACAGCCTCCCTCCCACCCCCGTGAAGAAACAATGCCTGTTTAAAAATATTATTTTTTGTTATCATGCAGTGAAAATCACTGCCGGTTTATGTTATTATTCTACCACTTATTTCACTCCCTTCCCTCCTCTCTTTCTTTGCATTCATATGTCTTATGTACCTTGTAATTACTGATTTGGAAATATGGGTAGTTATATATACTTGCAGTGCTATGGGTTAAGAAAAATATGAAGAGTACCACTATGTGCAGTTTGATCCTCATAGCGAAATATCTTAGAATATTTTCCTATTAACCCTCTGCACACTGATGTATAAATATCTAAACCTTCGACTGCATTTTTTCCCATAATGCAACTAGGAATTTAACCAATTCAATATTGTTTGTCAGAGCTCAAAGAGCTCTGTCAAACAAGATTGAATTGGTTAAATTCCTAGTTGCATTATGGGAAAAATTTACTACATGGAATTTTGGTATTTTGACATCAGAGTGAAGGGGGTTAATAATATGCCGATAATGACGTCCAATACAAATAAATAAATAAATAAATAAATAAATAAATAACATGCAAACTAGTTTAATTTAAGTTTAAAAAAAATCATAAAAATGAATTTGTCTTCTTCATATATTATATTAATTCACCCCAACCCCCCGAGGCCGAAAAGCGCAAGACCCGAGGCCGAAAAGGCCGAAAAGCGCGGGGCCGAAAGCATCGACTCAGAGGACGGTTCGGCCAGAGGATGGTTTGGGTGAACTCGCCTGTAGAGTGTATCTCAGGCGACCGTGATTTAGCCAATAGATACCGTATACGCCATGGGCTATTTCACGGGCCCACTGTTGCATATTCGTCGATTAAGACACATTTTTATATAAAACAAAACCTGATATTTACGACGAAGGGTGTGATAGTTTGACCTGGTTGGCAATGGTTGCCAGGGACGGCGGCGGGGAGGGGGGGGGGCACATGGGGCACGTGCCCCCCCCCCCACACACACACACAATTTTTTCACCAATTATGGGTACCCAACCCTAACAGGACATATTCTGACATAACGTACACAAGTTTGAATTTTACATGCAACCTCAAATGAAGCCGGAGTCGGCGATTCTCATCTTCGAGTAAATTTCCATTTTAAGCACGATTAATTTCAAAATTGATTATAAAACTTGCTTTAGACATGGTAAAATACGAATATATTCTTAATGCGGCAACAAATTAGCTGGAAGAATGTATTATATGAATGAGTGAATGAAATTTCGTTGAAATCGCCGAGTACACTTTTTAGTGAGGCAAAACCCAATAAAAGTCAATTTAATGAACATCATAATTTTTTTGTAACATTTTTATGATTATATGTATACTACACATAATTTTGTACATTTATGTTGAATTTCAATGTAAATGATCTATTAATAAAAGAGTTATAAAAAGAAATATTTTTGAAGTCGATAATTTCGGAGTCGGGGTCGGAGCACACTTTTTAGTGATAACCGGAACGAACGAAGGAAGGACTGAACGAATGAACGAACGAATGGATGAAACTTCTCATGTTACAATTTGTAGGAACGAACGAAGGACTGAACGAATGAATGAATGAAACTTCTCATATCACATAATCAGTAGGAACGAACGAACGACCGAACGAATGATCGAGTGAACGAACGAACGAACGAATGAATGACACTTCTCATGTCGAGTTCTGTGCGGGTTTCTTTTTGAACAATCATGAACCAACCAAGATGACGATTCGCTAAATTTCTCATTCAAATTGAGCAAATTTTAATCTTGATTAGTTTGCGTTTTTGATGCCAGACCCCCTCCCAACCCCCCCCCCCCCCCCCCCCCCACACACACACATTTCAGTCAGCTTCAAGTTTGATATTCTCGCTTCTCGAGCAATAATTAATTTTGAGTTGTATTGGCCATGCACGATAAAACATCGAGTTCAAAATGACGCGACAAGTTACCTTGGAAAATGTTTCGATCAAAAGAAAAAAAGCTTTTAAACGAGGAAGACTCTTTGCTAACCTCTTCCTGTACCCTGAAATCCTTTGACATTTACTAAATCTTGCACGTGGAAACTTATTAGATAGAATGTCATTGGTAAAAGTACAAAACAAGGCGAAAAATCAGTAAAATATGAGTCGATTCCGGTCGATTCCGGTCTTTAAAGTCGATTCCGGTCGATTCCGGTTACTAGTAGCACCGCATATAACCGATAATGTAACTGATAATTGTTGTTATATTGGTGCGATTGTATACAGATATGCATTGACACGTACCTCGTGAAATATCAAGATGAACAGAAACTCAGTTGTTGAATTATCCGAATGTTAAGGTGTTGTAAAAGTAAGGAAAAGTTTGCTTGAAAAAAGGGTATACGGACGTTTCGTCCGCAAGCCGAGTCGTCCGCTTGTCAAGGAAAATATTGTCAGCACATTTTCTACATTTCGAACAAGACACCCACCCCCTACTAACGTGTGACATTTCCCCAGATCAAGCCCAATATTCTCACATATAAAGCCTCCTGATGTTGTATTTATGTTAAGAGTGTGATGTACAACATCATCTTGAAGGTTTGAAACACAAATGATGTCATATATTGGCTGATATATTGATATGTTTTTAAAAAATTGCACAAGTTGGAAATGCACATTTTTGGTGCACTCAAGAGACTCACCCACCCCCACATCACGTCTTGCAAATTTTTGGTCCCCCCCCCCCCCCCCCAGGACTCCCTCCCCCTGGAATAATTGCAAAATTATAAGATTATGTTACGGAACTTAATATAACAAGTTTTGATGCATTTTGTAATATAATTATAACACGTTTTGATGCGTTTCTTAATATTATTAATTCCTATAATACATTTGCTAATAATTTTGTGATTATTCATTGTAACGCGCCGGTGATGCTCTTCCAAGAATAATTGCAAAATTATAAGATTATGTTGCAGAATTTAATAAACCATAAATTTTGATGCGTTTCTTAATATAATTAATTCTTATAATACATTTGCTAATAATTTTGCTATTATTCATTGTAAAGCGACGGTGCGCCTCGATGAATACTTGCAAAATTATAAGATTATGTTGCAGAACTTAATATAACAAATTAATTCTTATAATACTTATGCTAATAATTTTGCAATTATTCACTGTAAGGTGCCGGTGGAGCTCTTCAATGAAAAATTGCAAAATTATAAGATTATGTTGTGGAACTTAATATAACGTACATATACTTTAAGAACTTTTACTGTAATAATATAATTTTTATTGGTAATCCATTGAATAAACAGTAATTAAAATTTATTAGATGGCTGGATAGTTTATTTTGTTCTGACATTTCTGTTTTCAGAATTTCATACACATATATGAATTTTAATGCAAGGAGGTACATTAAGATATATTACAATGGAGGTACATTAAGATATATTACAATAGGTAATATACAATAAATTATACAATAAAATTATTATATAAATAAAAAATGATTCAAAATGCAATACTTGAATATTTTCCCCCAGCGAACGAGTTTCGGACGTGTTGGGTATAATTGTAGAGGACGACTTGGGTAAAATTGCAGCGGACGATTTGGTTAACAGACGAAATGGGTGTAATTCGAAAAAGTGATACTGATAGGTTGCTTTCAGTCCCGTTAGAAACCAAAACAAAGTAATAATGTGTTACTTTTTGGTGCATCTGTATTTCTGAACAGTGCTTCGTAGTTTCGAAAACTAAAAAATGGAAAATAATAACCCTTTTGGACATTTACCGCCATTGAAAATGGCATGTCACCTTTTTTCGGGAACTGGGGGAATCCTCAGCCTGGGGAGAACTAGGCCCAGGGAAGAATCATCCAAAAGAAAAGCAGTACACATCTGTTAGGATATTTTAGATACGCTACGATATTCGTTTTAACTCCTGAAAATAATTCTTAAAAAAAATATTAATAGATTGTTCGATATTTATTGAAAAAATATTAATATAATATATCGTCGAGCAATTATCTCTGCAGTAAATTCACATTCAATGTGTTCTGCAATAGGGCCTTATTAACGTCTCTCATCTGTTAGAATGATATCCAATCACTTCGGCTCCAAGTCATTTCGTCCTCTGGTCAATTCGACCTCAAAGTCATCTCTGTCCTAGTCACTTTGGTCCCTTGGTCATTTCGGCACCATTTTAAGTGTAGAGATCTATAAAGATCAGTGCATAGTTCATGTTTAGAAATAATGTGTAAATGTTCAGTTATTTGTATTTACACAGTGTACAGAACTGTTATACACGGCATTAAAAATTATACATGTGTTCAATTTTACATACATTTAAGATGCTATCTGTATAAGTAAGAGAAATTATTTTACTTTGAAATTTTGCAAAGTACCGGAATATGCAGTCATTTATTCATATTGTTATGCACAATTCCTAGTCACCTTCCAGTTTGAGGTTCACAGGGTTTCTTTTTCTTTTTTTTTCTGAAACAACCACCAAACTGCGATTTTGATACTACCATAAATATGTCCACATTTTCTAAAACACAGAGCAGAATCCTTGTAGTTATGCGCAATTCCTAGTCCCCTTCCAGTTCAATGTCCACGGGGTCTGATCCCAGTGCCCCACTTCCAAGGCGTACACTCAAACCAAATAACATTACTTACCCTCGCTTCCGGCTCTCATAGATTCATAAGCAAATAAAATTATTCAGGTCACAAGTGATTTCAAATCCCACATAGTCCATGTGCATCTTTGACATGCTGAAACTTTTCTTTTATTTATTCATCATGAAAGAAAATCTACTAGACATATGTCATGTATACCTGAATATCTAATTGAGAGATATAGATGTTGAAAAAAAATTAAATAGAAAAATGTTAAAATTCAAACAATATTTGAAAATATTTAAAGAGGCCGAAATGACCTGGTATACTGGGGCTGAATTGACCTGAGGCTGTAATGACTGGGGCCAAAATGACTTGGGGCCAAAGTGACTGGAATTCGTGAGAATTGCATCCAAACTGTCCTCCAACAATTTGACCCAAACTGGATACTAATCTAACCCAAACCATCCTTTGACAATTTGCCCCAAACTGTTCTCCAGAATAGGGACACATGATTCTTATTGATTTATTTATTGGGGTTTAATGACACTTTGATAGCCAGGGTCACTTCATGTCGGACAGTTTTACAGGTGGGAAAAGCCAGAGAGAACCACAGAGCAATTACAAACATCTAACGTACAAACAGCACACACGCTGGGTTAGCATTGGTTGAAGACAAGTGTATGATTGACATGCAGTATGCCTTGGTACGCAATGGCACTACGTGGGCAGTGGGAATGAAGTGTATTGCCCAAGGAAACAAAGTGGTTGCCACAGGTGGTATTTGATAGAGGACCCTTTGGCTTGCAGCCTTCACCTCTAAGTACTGAGCCCTTTAACCTTCAAAACTGTATAGTACCAGCTAAAACATTTTGTAGAATGACCACATGAAAATTTCACAAGTACATAGTTTCATTATTAGTTTCTGATATTTGTTTTTGCTGTACAGTGGAACCCTGTTAATTGAAGAGCCACTTTGCCAATAACATTATTCAATTAGCAGGAGTATTTAATTAACAGGGATTGTGTCACTTTCCTGTATTCCAGAGATAAACTTAGCATTTATTCTATTATATTTTGTTTGACAGAGCTCCATGAGCTCTGTCAAACAAGATATAATAGATTAAATGCCTGTATTGAATGTACTGAGGCCAAATTGGTCTATAACCAAAGGAAAACTGTGAAGAGTCAGGGCAATTTCTCAACATGTTACAAGATTTTTTATTCAATTAACAGGAGATTACTCTATAACCTATATTCAATTACCAGGTCAAATTTGTACTGGAGGTAAATGGTTTTGCGTTGGGAAATTATATTCTATTAACAGGGATACAGTTAAAACTAGAAGTCCTAACATGAAATGCGCACAAATAGCACGTCGATTTACGCGTTAATCTACGCGTTATGACCATAGTAAGGCTATCATATTCTGTACATATGGCCTGTGCACAAGCAATGTTTCAGCCAATGGACCTCCGGGTAACCCGGAGGTCCATTGGCAGAAACATTGCCTGTGTTTACTATGAGTAATCAGGAGAACCTGCCATGCTTTGGATGCCATTCGATATGGCAATTGCGCGCAATTCCTACGCGCAATTAAGCCTAGATAAGTGCACAATTCGGGACAGGACTTCTAGTTTCAACTGTATACAATTAAGATATATCCAATTAAGTGGGCACAACTGTATAACCCCCCCCCCCCCCCCCCCCCCCCACACACACACACCCCAATCAAAACCATCATTCAAAGGTCTTGGATTCAGCAAATTTGATTTCTTTATTTATTGGGTTTAAAAACAATTTTTACAGCCAGGGCCACCCAACAGTTATACTGGGGAGGAACCCAGCCAGAGCACCCAGAGAGAACTACCGAGCAACAATGACAAGCAACTGTCAGCTTCTCAACATTGTAACTCCAAGCAAGCAGGATTAGCATTGGTTGAAGACAAGTGTACCATCGATGTGTAGTACGCCTTATTTCAGTTGCCGCAATTGGGATTCGAGCTGAGAACCTCTCACAGCTTGTTTTGGGAAGGTTTTTTTTGTTCCAGCTTCATTAAGGTTTGTTTCATATCGCACTTGCAATTTTGTCATAATTAGTAATCATAAATCCTTAACATAAACCAATAGAAAAAATGCATAGAATATTTGAAAAAAAAAAATTCTGTGAAGATTTGACCTCAAGTGGTGATGACATTCGACCACGACTGAGACCGAATATTCTAAGAAAAAGTATGAGGGCTGAATCTTCCTGTGACTGAATCTTCATGAACCCCTTTTTTCAAACTAAATTGCCCATTACTTATAAAGCACCATAACTAAGGCAAAAACAATACTATGAAATTTCCAAGTCTGAAATTCTATAAATTCCAAATAAATTTACACAAATTATATAGCAAAATGAAGGATGTGGTGTATAGTATGTGTGCATCTCACACACTGACACACAGTCACCATCAGACATCAGCGGATCCTGAAAGTATGCTATTGGTACCATATTTGTACCATAATTGATAATAATAAAATAATATTTCATAAGAACAACAAACACAGGAATTCAAAATGCAGCTTCAAGGCAGCATGGTGGTGAATGCCAATGCTGTCCCATTGTCTTTGAAAGGGGGAGTCCTTTACAAAATAGGTTTTTGTTTTGTGATACTCTGGATACTCCCCATTTTTAGCTCAGCTTTGACAAAGTCATATTTAAGGTTGTGTCATAGCCCGTTGTCCGTCTGTTTGGGAACAACAATTCAATACGACTCGGGCTTCCGTCTGTTTGGGAACAACAATTCAATACGACTCGGGCTAGAGGTTGTATTTATGAACCGATCTTTACAAAACTTCTTGGGTACCTTTGTTATCACCATGGGATGAGAACGAGTGTTTTTGAGTGCGGTCCAAAATGCAAGATGGCCTCCAGCAGCCATTTCGTACAGAAATTAGTGCAATCAGTTTTTTGTACAGAACTTCTGTATGAAAGTTCTGATTTGAACAAATTTTTGTATGAATGTTTAGTAACATGGAGTACATCACATATAATACAGGTTTTTGTCTCGTGCTGAAATTATGCAAATTAGAAGAACTTTAATTTATTCAGTGCTACTTACATGTATACCCAGTAAGTGCACATGCCAATACGGCTCGGGCTAGGCTGTATTTATGAACTGATCTTCATGAAACTTCTTGGGTACCTTTGCTATCACCTTGGGATGAGAATGAGTGTTTTTGGGTGCGGTCCAAATTCAATATGGCTACCAGTGGCCATTTTGTACCGAAATTAGGTACAATCAGTTTTTTGTACAGAACTTCTATACAACTTGGGCTAGAGGCCGTAATTATGAACTGATCTCAACAAAATTTCTTGGGTACCTTTGTTATCACCATGGGGTTAGAATGAGTGTTTTGGGGGGGAGTCCAAAATTCTAGATGGCCGCCGGCAGCTATTTTGTACTGAAAATCAAATTACTGCAATCAGTTTTTTTGTACAGAACTTCTGTATGAAAGTAATAATTTGAATAAATTTGTGTATGATTCTTTAGTAACATGGAATACATCACATAAAATACAGGTTTTTTTCTTGTACAGAAATTATGCAAATTAGACAAACTTTGATTTATTCAGTACTACTTATACACAGTAAGTACACATGTCAATACGGCTCGGGCTAGAGGCTGTATTTATGAACCGATCTTCACCAAGCTTCTTGGGTACCTTTGTTATCACCTAGGGACGAGAATGAGTGTTTTGGGGTGCGATCCAAAATTCAAGATGGCTGCCAGGGGCCATTTTGTACCAAAATTAGATATAATCAGTTTTTTGTACACAACTTCTATACAGATCAGGCTAGAGCCCGTATTTATGAACCAATCTTTACGAAACGTCTTGGGTACCTTTGTTATCACCGTGGGATGAGAGCGAGTGTTTTTGGGTGCAGTTCGAAATTCAAGATGGCCACTAGCAGACATTTTGTACCAAAATTAGTGCAATCAGTTTTTTGTACAGAACTTCTGTATGAAAGGTCTGATTTGAATAAATTTTTGTATGAACGTTTAGTAACACGGAATACATCACAAAAAATACTGTATAATACAGGTTTTTTCTCTTGCAGAAATTATGCAAATTAGATGACCTTTGATTTATTCAGTGCTTCTTATACACTGTAAGTGCACATGTCAATACGCTAAGGCTGGAGGCTGTATTTATGAACCGATCTTCATGAAACTTCTTGGGCACCTTTGTTATCACCTTGGGATGAGAACAAGTGTTTTTGGGTGCGGCCCGAAATTAAAGATGGCTGCTGGCTTTCACACTGTTGCTTACTGAGGTGAAGTCACTTTACCATTACCAAGCTACCTACTAAATATCAAAGGGAAGATTTTTCAGTGCACTCTTATTACTTCAGTGCCCATAATTCTCAAATATGGCATTAAAACCAATCACATACTTATACTGCTTAAATCTATTCACATAATCAGAATACACCATCAGGGGTGCATTAGCTCAGTAGGTAGAGGTGCAGACTGCAAGCCGAGAGATCCTCGGTTCGAATCCACCTGTGGCAACAGCTTTGTGTCCTTGGGCAAGACACTTCACCCCCACTACCCATGTGGGGGCAAGGTATGCTGTGTACTAAGGCATACTGCATGTTCTTGGTGCACCTGTCTTCGAACAAGGCTAACTCAGCTTGTGTAGTATGTTGGGGAGCTCAGAGTTGCTTGCCATTGCTCAGTGGTTCTCCTGGGGTACATGTACTCTAGTTTCCTCCATCCATAAAACTGCCATGGTCACAATAAGCTGTTGTGCAGATAAATGTGACCTTAAACACCAATAAATAAATAATAAAAAGTACACACCACCTCATACCCGTTTCTCTCCAGTTTTCATTCACCTTGGTATCCCTCGGTTTGCCTTGGTGTTTAGTATGCCCGCCAGAAAAGGAGTGATTTCTTTTTCTAAAAGAGCAAAACAAGAAACAGTAATTTTTAACAGGTAGTAACGAAATAATTTTCATGAAGCGCACAATTTTATCTTAGTTAATAGCTGAAAAAACGCAGGGTGATATTTGCAAATCTTATTTTATTACTGGCACCAGGTACTGGTAATGAAAATTGCTGTTTGTCATCAATACTTGATCAAGTTTCTGACAAAGCACATTATACTATTCCAGTATGTTAGCGACTGGACATAAGCACACAATTTGATGTTGGTTTACCACTATATACTGGTGCTTAGCCAGGAAATCTAAGTTACATGTAGGGGCAAGAGTAATATCTAGTGGGAGTGGGGCCGGGCAATAAAGAATATGATGCACAGAATCACCTGAGCCACATAGCAGTGAGATAGGAGCGAGGACAAGAGGGTGTGTGACCCTCTCATCAGTGGAGGGGTCGGGTGCACCTCCCCCCACCCCCCAAAACAAACAAAAAATTGAAATTCAAGACAGTAAAACACAATTACCTTGACTCTGTGTCCATTTGTGTCCATAATAAGTTGCGAACAAGCATAAATATTTAGATATTAAAATGTCTTTTGGGATGTTCATTATATGGGTTAACAGGAGAGAGGGGTGGGGGCATGAATGAAATTGGGGACCGAATATTCTCAGAAAAAGTATGAGGGCTGAATCTTCCTGTGACTGAATATTCATGAACCCCTTTTTTCAAACTAAACTGCCCATTACATATAAAGCACCATAACTAAGGCAAAAACAATACTATGAAATTTACAAGTCTGAAATTCTATAAATTCCAAATAAATTTATACAAATTATATAGCAAAATGAAAAAGTGGTGTATAGAACCCCAAAAGTATGTGTGCACCTCACGCACTGACACACAGTTGACATCAGACATCAGCGGTTCCTGAAAGTGTGCTATCGGTACCATATTTGTACCATAACTGATAATAATAAAATAATATTTCATTAGAACAACAAACACAGGAATTCAAAATGCAGCCTCAAGGCAGCATGGTGGTGAATGCCAACACTGCCCCATTGTCCTTGAAAGGAGGAGTCCTTTACAAATAGGTTTTTGTTTTGTGATACTCTGGATACTCTCCATTTTTAGCTCAACTTTGACAAAGTCAAATTTAAGGTTATGTCATGGCCCATTGTCCGTCTGTTCGGGAACAGCAATTCAATACGGCTCGGGCTAGAGGCTGTATTTATGAACCGATCTTTACGAAACTTCTTGAGTACCTTTGTTATCACGTGGGACGAGAACAAGTGTTTTTGGGTGCGGCCCAAAATTCAAGATGGCCTCCAGCAGCCATTTTGTACAGAAATTAGTGCAATCAGCGTTTTTGTACAGAACTTCTGTATGAAAGGTCTGATTTGAATAAATTTTTGTATGAATGTTTAGTAACATGGAGTACATCACATATAATACAGGTTTTTTTCTTGTTGTGAAATTATGCAAATTAGATGAATTTTAATTTATTCACTGCTACTTACATGTATACCCAGTAAGTGCACATGTCAATACGGCTCGGGCTAGGCTATACAGTATTTATGAACTGATCTTCATGAAACTTCTTGGGTACCTTTGTTATCACCTTGGGATGAGAATGAGTGTTTTTTGGGTGCAGTCTAAAATTCAAGATGGCTACCAGTGGCCATTTTGTACTGAAATTAGGTACAATCAGTTTTTTGTACAGAACTTCTATACAACTTGGGCTAGAGGCCGTATTTATGAACCGATCTTTACAAAATTTCTTGGGTACCTTTGTTATCACCATGATGTTAGAATGAGTGTTTTTGGGGGGAGTCCAAAATTCTAGATGGCCGCCGGCAGCTATTTTGTACTGAAATTATTGCAATCAGTTTTTTGTACGGAACATCTGTATGAAAGTTCTAATTTGAATTAATTTTTGTATGCTTGTTTAGTAACATGGAATACATCACATAAAATACAGGTTTTTTTCTTGTACAGAAATTATGCAGATTAGATGAACTTTGATTTATTCTGTGCTACTTATACACAGTAAGTACACATGTCAATACGGATTGGGCTAGGGGCTGTATTTATGAACGGATCTTCACCAAGCTTCTTGCATACCTTTGTTATCACCTAGGGACGAGAACGAGTGTTTTGGGGTGCAATCCAAAATTCAAGATGGCTGCCAGTGGCCATTTTGTACCAAAATTAGGTCCAATCAGTTTTTTGTACACAACTTCTATACGGCTCAGGCTAGTGGCCGTATTTATGAACTGATCTTTACGAAACGTCTTGGGTACTTTTGTTATCACCGTGGGATGAGAGCGAGTGTTTTTGGGTGCAGTTCAAAATTCAAGATGGCCACTAGCAGCCAATTTGTACTAAAATTAGTGTGATCAGTTTTTTGTACAGAACTTCTGTATGAAAGTTCTGATTTGAATAAATTTTTGTATGAATGCTTAGTAACATGGAATACAGTTAAAACTAAAAGTCCTGTCCTGAAATATGCACAAATAGCACGTCGATATGCGTGTTAATCTACGCGATATGACCGTAGTAAGGCAATCAAATTCTGTAAATATGGCCTGTGCCCAAGCAATGTTTCAGCCAATAGACCTCTGGGTAACCCGGAGGTCCATTGGCAGAAACATTGCCCGTGTTTGCTATAAGTAACCAGGAGAACCTGCCGTGCTTTGTATGCCATTCGATATGACAATTGCGCGCAATTCATACGCGCAATTAAGCCTAGATAAGCGCACAATTCGTGACAGGACTTCTAGTTTTAACTGTACATCACAAAAAATACTGTATAATACAGGGTTTTTTCTCTTGCAGAAATTATGCAAATTAGATGACCTTTAATTTATCAGTGCTTCTTATACACTGTAAGTGCACATGTCAATACGCTAAGTCTGGAGGCTGTATTTATGAACCGATCTTCATGAAACTTCTTGGGTACCTTTGTTATCACCTTGGGATGAGAACGAGTGTTTTTTGGGTGTGGCAGCCCGATATTAAAGATGGCTGCCAGCTTTCACACTGTTGCTTACTGAGGTGAAGTCACTTTACCATTACCAAGCTACCTACTAAATACCAAAGGGATGATTTTTCAGCGCACTCTTATTACTTCAGCACCCATAATTCTCAAATTAATTCTGGCATTAAAACCAATCACATACTAGTACTGCTTAAATCTATTTACATAATCAGAATACACCATCAGGGGTGCGTTAGCTCAGTAGGTAGAGGTGCAAACTGCAAGCCGAGAGATCCTCGGTTCGAATCCCACCTGCAGCAACAGCTTTGTGTCCTTGGGCAAGACACTTCACCCCCACTACCCATGTGGGTGCAAGGTATGCTGTGTGCTAAGGCATACTGCATGTTCTTGGTGCACCTGTCTTCGAACAAGGCTAACCGTGCTTGTGTAGTATGTTGGGGAGCTCACAGTTGCTTGCCATTGCTCAGTGGTTCTCCTGGTTACTCTAGTTTCCTCCATCCATAAAACTGCCATGGTCACAATAAGCTGTTGTGTAGATAAATGTGACCTTAAACACCAATAAATCAATAATAAAAAGAACGCACCACCTCATACCCCTTTCTCTCCTGTTTTCCTTCACCTTGGTATCCCTCGGTTGCCTCGGTGTTTAGTATGCCCGCCAGAAAAGGAGTGATTTCTTTTTCTAAAAGAGCAAAACAAGAAACGGTAATTTTTAACAGGTAGTTACGAAATAATTTTCATGAATCGCACAATTTTATGTTAGTTAATAGCTGAAAAAAGTGCAGGGTGATATTTGCAAATCTTATTTTATTACTGGCACCAGGTACTGGTAATGAAAATTGTTGTTTGTCACCAAATACTTGATCAAGTTTCTGACAAAGCTCATTATACTATTCCAATATGTTAGCTACTGTACATAACCACACAATTTGATGTTAGTTTACCATTATACTGGTGCTAAGCCAGGATATCTAAGTTACATGTAGGGGCAAGAGTAATACATGTATCTAGTGGGAGTCATAAAGAATATGATGCCCAGAATCACCTGATCCACATAGCAGTGAGATAGGTGTGAGGACAAGAGGGTGTGTGACCCTCTCATCAGTGGAGGGGTCTGGTGCACCCCCCCCCCCCAAAAAAAAAAACAAACAAAAAAAAAAAAAAATTTGAAATTCAAGACAGTAAAACACAATTACCTTGACTCTGTGCTGCTGTGTACTGGTCACTTTCTGTGGGTGGGCAATATTTCTGCGGATGCAATGATATTGGTTTTCAAACATTGTTCACAGCAATAATCATCAAAAATTTAATTAATGAACCACAGGATACAATTCGGTGCTTCATTAATTAAAATGTTATTGATGATGATTTTCTATTACCTGGAAAAAACATGCATGGACATCATGCACTGCCCATACAAGGATTATGATCAGCAACTGTACTGTATGTCTGTGTCACTGCTATGAGCAGGGACTAATCTAAATGGGTGGGTGTATTTACAAATATTCATATTTTTTAACACCTGATAACAAAGTAATATAAGTTTCTAAACAACCACACAATTGACTTTTAATTACAATACTCCTAATTCCTATTAAACATATATGAATGTTTATTAATTTTGTGGAATTTTTACACTGTGTTTGAAGCTTATTTGGGCCTCTATGTTTGTTAAAATTGCCCTTCCACTACGGAGGACTTTTTGAAATCAGTCTACACTGGATTGTGCGGTATTCCTTTGTGTAAGACAGTGTATTCATTGTAATAATATTCATGCATAAGTTCATGTTCTTGGTTTGTTTTAGGCCTCATAATCTACAGAATAGCTTTGCACTCATCACTTGAGTGCAAGAAGGCTTTGCAATGCTACATGTATAGCATAAACCTTGTTGCACTCCAGGGACAAATTTATCAATTTTAATAACATGGGTAAAATATCGGACATGAACCGTTTAATTTTTTTTTTTTTTAGCTCACTTCGACAAAGTCAAGCAGGGCTTATCTAATCACTCTCCATCCATTGTCCATCCATCTGTCATCCATCAACACCATGTTTTGGTCAATTCAAGTTAAAGTTTGTGTGAGTAATGGTACCAAATGGGCATTACATTTTTGTTCAACTCAACATGCCCAGCCCCATAGGGAGGGGGTGGGGTAAAATGCTCCCAAAATATTTTTAAAATCTTATGAACCAGTGGGTACAGTGACTTTATATTCGTTATGGAACTACCTTGTGAGGTGTAGAATCACGCTTGTTCGAAAGTACTTTGTGAAGCAATATTTGGCTTTGTCATGGCAGTGGTTAGATTTTTGGAACCACCCAAAATTTCTATTTTCCGAACCGATGGTCCGATTTGAATGAAATTCAGTATCGTGGTAATACTGGGTCATAAGTACTTACCTCATGCAAAAAACCCCTGCATCCCCATGGGAACCCCGGGAGCAAAAAATAGAAATGTTTTCAAACTCCCATGTTTCCCAAACCACTTAGAACAGAGAACTGTTATGTGGTATGAAGCATCCTTAGAACCAGTAGAATTGAATGGTAAAAAAAATGCCCTCTGTTGTTGTTAGAGAGTTCTGCAGAGGGCATCAGAATAATGTTGGTGCAGCATTTTTGCAAACATTTTAGAAAATCTTTTCTCAAGAACCAATGTTCAGAATCATTTGATATTTGGTATACATCATCCATAGAGGGGTCAGATACAAGTTTGTTAAAATGAAGCCCATTCATTCATATTTGGACTCAATGCAGGAGCCCAAATTTTATGGGGAATTTTCTTTATAAAAATCCTTTTCAGAACCACGAATCAGAATTTTTTTAATGTTTGGTACCCTCATTGTTATGATGGTCAGATTCAAGATTGTTCAAACCAAGTCCCTATGTTAATATTTGGGCTTCCTTTGGTAGCCCAAATTTAACTTAGGGCTGTATGGGGAAGTTTTTTTTAAAAATCTTCTTCTTCAGATCCACCAGTCAGAATGCTTTCGTATTTGGTATACAACATCTCTAAGGGGGGAGGGGTGGTAGCCCAAATTTTAACTTTGTGCAATATGAGGAAATTTCTTGAAAATTTTGTTCTTCAGACCCACCAGTCAGAATGCTTTCATATTTGGTATACAGCATCTCTAAGGAGATCAGATTCAACTTTGTTCAAATCAAGTGCCTGGGTTGATATTTGAGCTCCCTTTGGGAGCCGGAATTGGCCAAGTAGCTGAAGAATTAGACATTTTTTATTCAGTACCCTCAAGAGGTGAAGAGTAATCTACATAGGTTGTATCAAGGTGCTTGAGAGGGGAGATCCACATTTTACATCATAATCAACTAAAGAAAAGGCATGATGCTTGGACTGTTTTTGTCACTCCTGGGGGGCTCAAAGATTTGCAGTGTATCCTATGGAGATGGATTGCTTAATGTAGATTCATTCTTGGACTCTTATATCATGTTCTGTTCTCTGTTTATATCGTGTTCTGTTCAGGGTGAGTGCTTCAGGCTCTGTGGGGCCTCTTGTTTATTTATTTATTTATTGGGTTTTAACAACACTTTCGAAAGCCAGCAGCTACAAGTTTCTTCTCTCCATGAACCAAGCATCTCGCCCAACTACAGCACTCATGGTCCACTGAGTTTTTAGCTCACCTGACGTTCAGTCAGGGTGAGGTGTAGTGATCACTTACCGTCTGTCGTCCGTGAACATGGTGTTTGCGTCTTCTCCTCCAAAACTGCTGAACTGATTAATCATTTAAGTGAAATGTGAGATGCTTGTTTGTTATGACATTGCATTTTGATTTTGCTTAAATCAAGTTGCCCTGCCCCCAGTAGGGCCATGCCCCAAAATTTTGCCTAAATCTTAAAAAAATCTTCTCGTGAACCAGGAGTAGCAGAGATTTGATATGTGGTGTGCTGCTTCCTTTTGAGGTGTAGACTCAGTTTTGTTCAAGAGAAGTTTGTGGGTCTTTATTTGCCTTCATTATTGGAGGGCATGTATTTGTGCCCCGCCCAAAATTTCTGTTTTTCGAACCAAGAGGCTGATTTGAACCAAATTTAATTTTTGGTTTTATTTGATCATAAGTAATTAATTTATGCCCCAAAATATTTTCCCATCCCCCAATGGGAACCGCAGGAGCTAAAAATAGAACAAAATTCAAAACGCACATATCTCCAAAACTACATGGCACTGAGAATTCTTATTTGGTGTGAAGCTTCCTTGGGACCAACAGAATGGAATGGTCTAAGAAAATTTCTGTCAGGTCAATCATGGGGTACTTATTCGTGACTTTGAAAAAATGCTTAGTCAGCGTTCTGTAACACTGTGGGTAATGAAGAAAGCATTTAAGACTCTTCTTCACCCATTTCACTCCTCCAAAACCTTTCAGATTTCACATATACCATCTTTGCAAGATTGTTTTGCACGTTTATTGAAATCAAATCCCTGGGTACATATTTGACCTCTATGGGAGTCCAAATGTTGAAATTAGTGCAGTATGAGGAATATTCTTTAAAAATCTTTGTCTTCAGACCCACCAATCAGAATCTTTTTATATTTGCTATGCACCATCATTAGGCGGGTGAGATTTAAGTTTCTTCAAGCCGAGCCTATATTTTGGCTCACCAGGGTTTTGCAAATTGCGAGAACGATGATTTTATTCCTCTGATGTTCTTGCAAATGCTTGTTAAGAAGATCCATATTTACCATTCCCCCAAAATTATAAGCATTTTTTCATCAGATAAAATTTAATAAAATTAAATTAATTTTAGAGCTGAAACGATTAAAGGGTTTTCGTGATTGATTAATCGCATGGGTTAACCTTGGTTAACCAATTAATCACTTGCCCCAATAGGTAGCTGAATAATTGCTGTACCGTTGACCATTTATATAATTAAAACTTTACTCAGCATAATGGACAAAACCGGGCAGCGCCATATACAAACATGTCCATTCAAATTTTATTATATTTTCAATTTTAGTCTCAAAACATAGCTTATGACCCCTCATTGGAACAAGCTCATTGAGCTTGTTCCAATGGGGGGGGGGGGGGGCATAAGCTATGTTTTTGAGACAAACATTGAAAATCTTTAGAATTTCTTGAGCAAGTATCGTCTGCTACCTGCATTTGGTGAAGGGTTGAGAATGACCGTTTTCAGCTACTGATACAGTATAATGATCATGCAAGTGAACAAGTATTTTGGCACGTAACTGGCATGCATTTCTCTGTCTCATGCAATTAATCTGAGCCAGTGTGACATTGTTTGCCTGTTTTGGAGCAAGTTTGTTCCATAGTTAACCCATACAGGGTATTTTTTGTTTTGAAAAATTTGATTAACAGTTTCCATCTTGGTTTCAAAAAGTGATGATAAATAGTGAATATAAGCTTACCCAATATGAAAGAAAAATGGTTAGCAATTGGACATTTTTGTATAGCATTTTGCAATGTGAATCCAGCCATCAAATACCCTGCCATATAGTACCGTACTTCAAAAGTAACGGTTAACCGATCAATTACTTTTTTTTATCAATCAAGATATTGATCATTGGTTAGTCGATTAATCGGCGTGAGCCAGTGTGAGATTCAAGTTTGTTTACGCGAAGTCCCTGGGTTCATATTTGGGCTCACTGTGGGAGATTCAAGTTTGTTTATGCCAAGTCCCTGGGTTCATATTTGGGCTCACTGTGGGAGCCTGAATTATAACTTAGTTCAAAATGAGGAATATTCTTCAAAAGTATTCTTCACATTCAGCAGTCAGAATGTTTTGATATATACAGTATCCTTAGGGAGGTGAGATATAAGTTTGTTAAAGCCAAGTCCCTGGGTTCATATTTGGTCTTCCTGTAGGAGCCCGAATTGTACCAAAATTTCTATTTTCCAAATTGAGAGGCTGATTTGAAGCAAATTTGATATGATGAGCTTATTGGGTCGTAAGTACCTAATTTATGCCAAAACATTTTCCTGTGGCCCTGTGGGAACTGCAGGATCTAAATACAGAAAAAATTTAAAACGCGCATATCTTCAAAACTACATGGCACTGAGAATTTATATTTTGTGTGACGCTTCCTTACGAACAGCCGAAAAGAATGGTCAAAAAAAAATTGCCATCAGTTTTATCATAGGGAAGTTTTCCAGGACTTATGCGGAGTCATCATTTTAGTAATGGGAAAAACATTAAAGAATCTTCTTCTCCCATACCACTGCTCCAAAGGCTTTCATATTTTGCATATAACATCTTTGGAAGATTTATTCACTTGTTTATTGAAATCAAATCCCTGGGTCCATATTTGGGCTCTCTATGATTAGATTAGTGCACTATGAGGAATATTTTTTAAAAATCTTCTTCTGATCCACTCTTCAGAATATTTTGATATTTGGGATGCTGCATCCTTAGAGGGGTGAGATTCAAGTTTGTTTGAGCCAAGTCCCGGGTTCATATTTGGGCTCCCTGTGGGAGTCCAAATTACAACTTAGTTCAATAAGAGGGATATTCTTTAAAATCCAGTAGTCAGAATCTTTTGATATTAGTATATAGAAGCATCCTTGGGGATGTGAGATTCAACTTTGTTCAAGCCAAGTCCTTGGGTTCATATTTGAGCTCTCTGTGGGAGCCTGAATTATAACGTAGTTCAATATGAGGAATATTCTTTAAAAATCCCTTTTTTTGAGGTCCACCGGTCAGAATCTTTGGATATTTTGTATAAGCTTTTCTTATGAGGGGCAGATGCAACTAAATGTTCAAATAAATTCCCTGGGTTGATATTTAGGCGACCATATCAGGTGAATGCCTTCAGGCCCTCTGGGGGCTCTTGTTTGTTTTCTGTTTGACAACATTGCCCTGGCTCTTGTATCTATATTTTTCATTTTAAGTTAGTCACTACTTTTATTTAGGCTTCCCAAATTTTTTACTGCATGTCTGTCTGTCTGTCCTTCGGATGAAATGTTTCTTTGCTTCTCATTTGCCTGGGTCAACATTTTAAATAATGTGCAGCTATCTTTCACCCTCCAACCTTCCCCCCCCCCTACACACACACACACAAACACACACAAACACACACACACACACACACATACAAAAATCTGGGCTGGCAAGTATTGAGTATTTTATCAAAAAAGTGGTACTCGAGTACTACGAGTACTGAGTACTTTGGACCCAGCCTATCACAAGTATAATAAACATCAAAGAGTATATTATATACTTGAAACAAATACAGTACAGTGGCAGTGGACTGCTCACTTTCCATGGATGGGCAATATTTCCACGGATACAAATTCATACAATAATATTTGATGCCAAACACTAACTACAGGTATAATCATCAAAAATTTAAATAATGAAGCACCAGGTACAAACCGATGCTTCATCAATTAAAATTTTGTAGATGATGATTTTTATTGACTGGTAAATGAATGAGTGGACATCACTGCCCACGCGTGTATTACAACCCGTCCACGGCGACTGTACTGTAACTTGTCCTCTTTGTGAACATATTTTCTACAATTTCACTCCTTTTGACAGAATGCATGCCTGTGGAGATTAAAACCAAAATAGTGACAGTGCACTTGTGGATATTTGCAGCACAAGCACAGCACTAATGAATCAATATTTGATGATTTTAGGAATTTTAACAGTGTCATGAGACACCACAGCAGCAGGTACTGGTCATTCTGTTGGAAAAAATCACTGTTTTATGACTCGAAGTGCCTTAACTGAGAAAACTTAGGCTTTTTCTTACAAAGATTGCAGAATATCAAACACAATGTGAAATGTGTTCAGAAGCAAGAATGTGATTAAAAAATAATGGGAAATTCATGTCACCATCAATTTATTTATAAATTAATAAAGATTTTTAGCTCACCTGAGCAAAGCTCAGTGGGAGCTTTACTGATCACATTATGTCCGCCGTCCGTCCGGCGCTAACTTTATATTATTCAAATGTTGGGTAAATGTTTATTACCTAATGCCAATTCAGATTTGTTCAAATGAAGTTGCCCCCTTCTCCTGGGTGGTGCCATGCCCCCAAGGGGCACCAAAATCTTCTCATCAATCAGCAGTAGTAGAGACTTCATATATGGTTTGCAGCTTCCTTTTAAGGTGTAGACTTGGATTTCTTTAAGCGAAGTTTGATGGGCTATATTTGGCGTCGTTATGGGGGGGGGGGGGCAAAATTTTTGGCCCCACCCAAAATTTCTATTTTCCGAACCGAGAGGCTGATTTGAATCAAATTTTATGTGATGGCTTATTGGGTCATAAGTACCTAATTCATGCTAAATTTTCTTTTTCTGTGGCCCCATGGAAACCACAGGAGCTAAAAATCGAAAAAAGTAAAACGCCATATCTCCAAAACTGCACGGCACTGAGAATTTTCATTTGGTGTGAAGCTTCCTTATGACCAACAGAAAGGATTGGTAAAAAAAATTGCCATCGGTTTTATCATAGGGTACAGTTTCGGGACTTTGAAAACACTTTTTAACACTGGAAGCAATGGGAAAAACATTAAAAAATCTTCTTCTCTAGATCCAGCAGGCAGAATCTTTCGATATATGGTATGCAACATTGTAGGGTGGATCAGATTCGAGTTTGTTCAAATCCGCCCTCCTGGGTTTATATTTGGGCTCAGTATAGGAGCCCGAATTCAAACTTAGTGCATTTCAGGCAAATTTCTTAAAAAATCTTCTTCACCAGATTCAGCTGGCAGAATCTTCTGATATTTGGTATGCAACATTGTGGGGTGGATCTGATTCAAGTTTGTTCAAATCGGCCCCCTGGATTCATATTTGAGCTCACTATAGAAGCATTTCAGGCAAATTTCTTTAAAAATATTCTTCTCCAGATCCAGCAGGCAGAATCTTTTGATATTTGGTATGCGACATTGTGGGGTGGATCTGATTCAAGTTTGTTCAAATCAGCCCCCTGGATTCATATTTGGGCTCACTGTAGAAGCCTGAATTCGAACTTAGTGCATTTCAAGCAAATTTCTTAACAAATCTTCTTCTCCAGATCCAGCAGGCAGAAACTTTTGATATTTGATATGCAACATTGTGGGGTGGATCTGATTCAAGTTTGTTCAAATCAGCCCCCTGGGTTCATATTTGGGCTCAGTATAGGAGCACAAATTTGAACTTAGTGCATTTCAGGCAAATTTCTTTGAAAATCTTCTTCTCAAGATCCAGCAGCAGACTCTTTTGATATTGGGTATGCAGCATGCTTAGGGGGTGAGATTCAAGTTGTTCAAGCCAAGTCCCTGGGTTCATATTTGGGCTCACTGTGGTAACCCGAATTATAACTTAGTTCAAAATGAGGAATTTTCTTTACAAATCTACTTCAGATCCAGCAGTCTGTAAGTTTCGATATTTGGTATGCAGCATCCTTAGGGGGGTGAGATTCAAGTTTGTTCAAGCTATGTCCCTAGGTCCAGATTTGGGCTCACTGTGGGAGCCCGAATGATAACGTACATGTAGTTCAAAGTGAGGAATTTTCTTAAAAAATCTTCTTCAGGTCCAGCAGATGAATGCTTTTGATATTTTTTATGCAGCATCCTTAGGAGGCTAGATTCAAGTTTGTTCAAGCCATGTCCCTAGGTCCATGTTTGGGCTCACTGTGGGAGCTCGAATTGTAACTTAGTTCAAAATGAGGAATTTTCTTTGAAAATCTTCTTCTTCAGATCCAGCCGTTGTAATGTTCTGATATTTGGTGTGCGGCATCCTGGGGGGGGGGGGGGGGGGGGGGTGAGATTCAAGTTTGTTAAAGCCAAGTCCCTGGGTTCATATATAGGCTCCCTGTGGGAGTCCAAATTATAACTCGGTTCAATATGAGGAATATTCTTTAAAAATCATGTTTTTTAGATCCACTTGTCAGAATCTTTGGATATTTGGTATAAGCTTTTCTTAGGAGGAGTAGATGCAAGTTGTTGAAATCAATTCTCTGGGTTGATATTTAGGTTACCATGTACAGGTGGGCGCCCTCAGGCCCCTTGGGGTCTCTTGTTTTAGGAAAAAATGCATACTGAGAGCTTGGGGGCGGGGGGGGGGGGGGTACATCCAGGGCTATAATTTACCTCATCACTAGGTAAAAGAATATTTGACATCATTTGTTGAGATAAAATGGCACTTTCTATTGATATTGGTGGATTATATAGCCTCAGCCAGGGCTTATAAGAATCTGAGAATCGATTCCCGTAGAGATCCGTGCAACAAAACCAGTTAGAAACCATGTAGCTTCTCGTAACATTGCTGCTAGGATTCACATGAAAAGAAATGAGTCAGTTTAACCCTTTACCTAACACAAAGGCAGCAAATTAACCAATACAACACTAACATGACCTGAAATATTGTGACACTGGTAATAAAATTTGTACAAATATGGCTGTCATTGGAACCGGCTCTCAGCCGGTTCTAGTAACATCCATAATTATTACGCTTGGTGAATATTGTTTATTTTTAGCTCACTTGACTGTAAGCCAGGGGGCGCTTAAATGATGACTTTCTGTCTGTCCACCATCAGTCCATCCTGTCCGGCGTGAACTTTACATTACTAACCTCTCCTCATAAACAACTGAGCCGAATTGGACCAAATTTGATATTCATGTTCCTTATCATATATGAATTCCAGTTTGTTCAAATAACGTTGCCACACCCACAGGGGGCCCCAAGCATTTCTCTGATAACATGCATAAATTGTTTTCCAAAATTGAAAAAAAATCTTCTCCAGAACCACGTATAAGAATCTTTTGATACTTGGTATACAGCATCTCTAGGGGTGGGAGGGATAGGTTCAGGTTTGTTCAAATCAAGTCCCTGAGTTGATATTTGGGCTCCCTACGGGCACCCAAATATCAACAGTGCAACATGCGGAAATTTCTTTGAAAACCTCCTTCAGATCCACCAGTCAGAATGCTTTCATATTTGGAATGCAACATTTCTAGTGGGGTGGGGGGCAGGGGAGGGCAGGGTGGAGGGTAGATTGACGTTTGTTTGAATCGGGTCTCTGGGTTAATATTTGGTCTATCTATTGAAGCCCAAAGTTTAACTCAGTGCAGTATGAGGAAATTTCTTTAAAACTCGTTTTTTTTCAGATCCACCAGTCAGAATCCTTTCGTATTTGGCTTACAGCATCTCTAAGGGGGTCAGATTCATGTTTGTTCAAGCCAAATCTATGGGTTAATATATGGGCTCATTATGGGAGTGCAAATTAACTCAAAGCAACATGAGAAAATTTCTTTAAAAATCTTTTTCTTCAGACCCACTAGTTTAATGCTTTAATATTTGGTGTACAACATCTCTGGGGAGGTCAGATGTAAATTTGTTCCAGTTTGGTTCCTGCCAGTCAGAACCCTTTCATATTTGGTATCGCAGGAAGTGTGTGTGTGTGGGGGGGGGGGGGGGGGGGGGCAGATTTGAATTTGTTCATTTCAGGTCTGTGGCTTAATATTTGCCTTTCAAAGTGCAGTGACACAACAACCCTTGGAAATTTGGCAGTACTTGTCTACAGCTGTCAGAATTGGAAGCAATCAGGAAGACCTATGCTAACAATCATCTAACATGGACAGTAGAATTATGAATAATTTCATAACATTATTCCTATGTAGTGTCCATGAACCTTGACTAACTGAATCTGACCCAAAATACTTCTCTGAACCACCTCGTCAGGTGAGCGATTAAGGGCCCAGGGGGAGGGGGGGGGGGTAAAAATCAGTAGTTGGTGTTGTAAAAATTAAAAAGGCTGTATTGGGTAAAGGGTTAACATGTATTATCAGTATGCAACAGGGGTTTAATCATACTGACCTAATAGGATCCTGGCCCATAGCAGGTCTGAATTCTCGGAACGATTTCCGCAAGAATCCAAATGGATTCTCCCAAATTTAGAGGAACTATAAGCCCTGCACAACCCCAATTTTGAAACAAAATTGACATATTGTTTCATGGTGGTGGGGCCCTATTTATCTTGCTGTATGATTAATTAAAACAGATTTTGTGAAAAGGTTTTGTGTGCTGATGCAGATTTTAGTTTTATTTTGGGATTTGGGTAGTTTCAAAGAAAGCTGTGAATTCTTATCCCTCCCAACTTATTGGGTAACAGAGTAGAAATTCTGTCGGAGGCAATAACAGTTTTTAAGCCTATTTGACACAGATTGGACAGTTCTCTTCAAAAGAACAAATTTCCCATGCTTTGGACTAGACAGAAGCCAAAAGTTGAATTCTATTGCAGAAATGACTCTTTCATCACATGAAAGAGGTATCTGTAACTTTGGTAGGGTTGGGTTTGCTCATAGGTATAACTGTTGTAAATATTTTAATTAGATTTACATGCCTCGAAAAGTTGCGCTCGGAAATTATGTAATTCCCAAAACTAAGCAGTCTTGGGGAAATATATTGTTTCAATAAACATTTGAAGAAGTCTACTGACATTTTGCATTACTTTTGAATGTTCCAGATGAATAAAGAGGATGATTTGAGGACTTTTAGAACCTAAAAATTTGTTTGACTATTGGTGTGTTTTGTTTGGGAATTCCCTGAGAAATATGAACATGTGACCAGCACTTCCCTTTCTGTTAGTTTTTCTTTTATTTGTTGCATGACCCCTGTTCAAAAATCATTAAAAGGTTGTCTGAAGGGCTATAGTTGACAAAAAATATTTGAATGCTAAATTTAAAATGATGCGACCATATTTTTTTTTCGCCTGAACATTATAATGGTCGCCTATGGGAAAATATTTAGTACTGTGAAACGTATTCTTGTTTGGCTGAAATTAAACAATTGCAGGAATTCGACTGAATAAACCAAAATGTTTTTGGAGTAATGGTTGCGGAATGAAATATTTCAATACGTTGGATACTTTGGGGTTCCTTCTTACGCCTTGCGTATTGTCATATTATGCAAATTTTCATTAATCTTTTCCCGCTACAAAACAACTCACCGATGTTTTCTTTTCTCTTTTAACCTCCGACGATCCTCAAAGGTTTCAAGGTTGCGATGGAATCCCTGGGTGCTGTTCTTAAAGAAGCTACTTCGATTTACAGCCACCTCTCCGTCAGTCACGCTCTATTTTGACTTTTAAGTGAACCTAATCCAGAGAGGGGGCACTACGAGAGACTGCGCCCTTCTTTCGCTCCGGCTTGAAAAAGACTCAAGAAATTACCTCCTCTCTTCAAAAACGGTATATGTCAGCGAATTCTCCGGGGATTTCCACGAAATTTTCACTCAGCATTCACGAATAGTTGCCCCATCGGATGCCTGGAAAGGCGACACGAATTGCGCCTTTTCTCAAGTCCAATTCGAAAAGAGCGTATGCGCATGCGCGTGAGGCTCCCACGGGCTACGCGCTCTGTTGTTAGATTTTTCAGGCATAGGTCGAGTTGGGCAGAGCTTCTAGAACAAAAGTTGAAAATTTCGAGTCGCTACTCCAAAAATTCGCTCGACAATCTACTGTACATGGAACGGAGTGTATACCTTTTATGACCTACCGGCAATCATAACTACCCTTCTAGTTCTGTATCATGTTATTAATAAGCGTTTAACCCTTGGCAGATTTGAGACTTTCATTATGGGTACATCCATGGTTTTTTCACCCGGTCGCAGGACTCAAGAAAGATACTAAACTGTCGAGCGGGGATAGTAGAACACATTCTCAGAATTTCAAATGGCTGCCTTGGATGGTCTGGTTACAATTGGCGTATGTCCTCGTTATGCCCACAACGTATAGTCAGGGGCATATTATTTTACCCCTGTCTTTCCCTCTATCTTTCTGCATATAGGGTACATTGTTTGTCTGTCTAACCCATCTTATTAGCTCATTTTGACAAAGTCAAGCCGAGCTAATCTCATCGCTCTCCGTCCGTCGTCCGTCCGTCCGTCGTTCGCCGAGCGTCAGCACCATTTTTTGGTCTTCTCCTCCAAAGCCACTGGGCCAATTCAAGTGAAAGTTTGTGTGAGCGATGGTTCCAAAGGGGCATTGCATTTTTGTTCAACTCAACATGCCCAGTCCCATAGGAAGGGAGTGGGGAAAATGCTCCAAAATGTTTTTAAAATCTTTTTCTCAAGAACCAGAGTGGACAATGACTTAATATTTGCTACGGGACTTCCTTTTCGGGTGTAGAATCAAGTTTGTTCAAACGAAGTTCGTGAAGCAATATTTGGCTTTGTAATGGGAGGGGTAAGATTTTTGACCCCGCCCAAAATTTATATTTTCTAAACCGATGGTCCGGTATGAACCAAATTTGGTATGTGGTATTATTGGGCCACAAGTACTTGATAGCAAAAAATAATAATTCCCGCATCCCCATGGGAAACCTGGGAGCTAAAAATAGAAATATTTTCAAACGCCCTTATTTCCCAAACCACAAGGAACAGAGAGCTGTTATTTGGTATGAAGCATCCTTAGGACCAGTAGAATTGAATGGTTAAAAAAATTGTCATCGGTTATGTAAGGGTGTTCTGTAATGGGCATCGAAAAAAGTGCTGAGTCAGCATATTTGCAAAGATTTTAAAAAATTGTTTTCATCAGAATCTTTTGATATTTGGTATACCGCATTCATAGGGGGGGGGGGGGGTGCGGGGAAGGGGGCGGGGGGCGGTCAGATGCAAGTTTGTTGAAATAAAGCTCATTGGTTCATATTTGGGCTCACTACAGGAGTCCGAATTTTTAACATAGGGTTATATGGGGAATATTCTTTAAAAATCTTCTTCTTTAGAACCACCAGTCAGAATCTCTTAATGTTTGGTATGCATCATTGTTACGAGGGTCAGATTGAAGATTGTTCAAACCAATTCCCTAGGGTGATATTTGGGCTTCCTACATAAGCCCAAATTTTAACTTTGTTCAATATGGGGGGTAATTTAAAAAAAACCCTTCTTCTTAAGGTCCACCAGTCAGAAAAGCTTTCATATTTGGTATGCAACATCTCTAGGTGGGTCAGATTCAAGTTTGTTCAAATCAGATCCCTAGGTATATATTTGGGCTCGCTATGGTAGCCCAAAATTTTACTTAGTGCAATATGAGGAACTTTCTTTAAAAATCTTCTTCAGATCCACCAGTTGGAATGCTTTCATATTTTGTATACAACATCTCTAGGGGTCCAGATTCCAGTTTGTTCAATTCGAGTGCCTGGGTTAATATTTGGGCTCCATATGGGAACCTGATTTTTAACTTAGTACAATATGAGGGAATTTCTTCAAAAATCGTCTTCTTCAGATCCACTAGTCAGAATGCTTTCATATTTGGTATACAGCATCTCTGGGGGGGGGGGGGGGGGGGGCAGGTTCAAGTTTGTTCAAATCGGAGCCATAGGTTAATATTTGGAATCGCTATGGTAGCCCAAATTTTAACTTGATGCAATATGAAGAAATTTCTTTAAAATTTCTCTTCTTCAGATCCAACAGTCAGAATGCTTTCATATTTAGTACACAACATCTCTAGGAAAGTCAGATTCAACTGTGTTCAAATCGAGAGCTTGGGTTAATATTTGGGCTCCCTATGGAGCAGGAATTGGCCATTTTGCTGAAGAATAAAAAATTGCGTATTCAGTACCCTCTAGAGGTGTGTAACTAAGATTAATCCACAAAGATTGTATCAAGGGGCTTCATTTGGGGAGCTCTGCATTTTACTTTATGATCAACTGAAGAAAAGTCATGATGTCCGTATTATTTTTGTCACTTCTGAGGGACTCAAGAATTGAGAGTGTGGCCTATGGAGATGGCTTGCTTAATGTACTAAACCTTGGACTCTGTTTAAGTTGTGTTCTGTTCAAGATGAGCGCTTCAGGCCCCGTGAGGCCTCTTGTAATTTTCAGGGTATTACTTTTTTTTATTTCACAGGATGTTTCTACATTTTTCAGATGTGTGCGTATTGTCAGAATTTTTACTTGCCTCAATATTTTACAAAACTACTGGTTGTTAAACTTAGTCTATTTTTAGCTCAACTTGGCGAAGCCAAATTCGAGGTATTGTCATGACCCGTCGTCCGTCTGTCGCCCCGTACACACGGATTGGGCTAGAGGCCGTATTTATGAACCGATCTTTACGAAACTTCTTGGGTACCTTTGTTGTCACTGTGAGACGAGAACAAGTGTTTTTGGGCCCGGTCCGAAATTCAAGATGGCCACTGGCAGCCATTCTGTACAAAATTAGGTGCAATCAGATTTTTTGGCGCAGAACTTCCATATGAAAGCTCTGATTTGAATATTTTTTTGTATGAATGTTTAGTACCATGGAATACATCACATATAATACGTTTTTTTTTCTCGTGCGTAAATTATGCAAATTAGACCAACTTTGATTTAATTAGTGTTTCATTCAGCACTGTAAGTGCAAATACCAATACGGCCCGGGCTAGAGGCCGTATTTATGAACCGATCTTTACGAAACTTCTTGGGTACCTTTGTTATCACGGTGGGACGAGAACGAGTGTTTTGGGGTCCGGTCTGAAATTCAAGATGGCTGCTGGCAGCCATTTTGTACAAAATTGGGTGTAATCAGATTTTTGCGCAGAACTTCCATACGGAAGCACTGATTTGAATAATTGTTTGTGTGAATGTTTAGTACCAAGGGATACATCACATATAATACGGGGGTTTTTTTCGTACATACATTTTGCCAATTAGACTAACTTTGATCTATTTAATGTTACTTTCAGCATTGTAACTGCAAATGCCAATACGGCTCCGGCTAGAGGCTGTATTTATGAACTGATCTTTACGAAACTTCTTGGGTACCTTTGATTGATTGATTGATTGATTATTTTATTTAACGGTATAGACAACAAGTAATATACAGAGTGATACAGAGTGATACAAACTTTGCTGCACAAAAAAGCATTTGTAAAATATGAGAATATAAGTAATATCTATACCGTAGGGAGATGACATAGGCAGATTGGCTGTCTTCCTGTCATCCCCCACTGGAATTGAATCCAGAGTTAGCATTGTACACTGACTACGGTTGTTAATAATGTTGTTAGAAATAAATTATCGGAGTTAAATTTATTGTTAGGTATCAAAAGTTTCAGACTTGACAGTTGAATCAGACTGTTTTGTCGGACGAGATGAACAGACGGAGTATATTACCTGATGTTGTCACGTACGAAGTATACTCGTTTTGGAAAATAACCAAAGTATATTGAAGTGTCATTTGGTGGCTGTACAGGAACTTAGCTATGTATATGGACTTCTTTAACACTTTTGAATTATCTGCTGGTATTAAAACTACAATCTTGACAATAGGGATTGTCACATTCTACACTATTTGGGTATTGAGACATTAATTTTCGTGTCAATGATCGTTTGAAGAGTTTTCTGTTTGTGATTGACCTTAAATCTTGATCCAGTTCATTCCATAATTTAGGGAAAGCATGAACTGGTAACCTATCAAGTGCTTTAGTGCGAGTTCTATTTATAGATAGTAACTCTGCTTGTCTCGTTACTCTTTGTGAGGTATTTTGTGTTAGGTTGAAAAAGTCATCGAATGATGATGGAAGTTTTCCCATTTTCCAATCAAATATGAAGAGACAGGCTTGAACTTTGAACAAGTCGTTGATTTTCAGTATTTTATCTTTTGCAAATAAGGGATCAGTATGGGCATTATAATTTGAATTATTAATAATACGAAAAGAGCGTTTTTGCATAATGTAGATTTTTCTAATTGCTCGAACGTTACCCCAAACTTGGATACCATATAACAAGTGACTGTGAATAAGGGCAAAGTACAGAGTTTTCATAGCCTCATGCGGCAAGATTTTTTTTACCTTGTTCAAAGCATAATTTACTCGTCCTATTTTAGAGCACACTTGTGAAATATGAGCACTGTACGAGAGATTATCGTCAATGGTAATACCTAGGAATTTTAATGATTTTTCCGGTTCATGACAACCGATTCTTTTTATCGTTTGATTCTGTATTTCTATAGATAAGTTTTCTGGGACTATCGTGCTACGGGTTGGATTCATAAGAACATATTTTGTTTTACTTGCGTTTAGAACAAGCTGGTTAGCTGAGCACCATTCATTCAATTTGCCTAATTCATGATTTATGTATTCAGCTAGTCTACTTGCATTTGAGCCAGAAGCGTAGGCTGTTGTGTCATCTGCGAACGATAGGAGTTTTAATAAAGTTGAGTGACGAATATCGTTAATATAGAGCAAAAATAAGATTGGCCCAAGTATAGAACCCTGTGGAACTCCACACGTTATTTGGGCCTGGTTCGAATCGTGTTCACCAAATTTTACATATTGGGTTCTGTTGGATAAATAACTTTTGAACCAGTCAATACTGATTCCTCTGAACCCATATCTTTCTAATTTGCTTATCAGAATACTGTGGTTAATCGTATCAAAGGCTTTCGAAAAATCTATAAATACCGCTAAGGTTAAATCTTTTGTTGGTTTGTTGTTTTCTAAAGCAATATGTTTAAGAAACTGCATCACAGGATGTGTGGTACTGTGATTTTTTCTAAAGCCGTATTGGTGCTGATAGAGTATATCGAATGTATCCAGATAATTAATCATTCTATTTGCCATTAATTTTTCTAAGATTTTGGAGAAGGCTGGTAAAATACTTATCGGTCTATAGTTGTTAAATTGGTTTTCATCTCCCGTTTTAAAAATTGGGATGACTTTCGCAATTTTCATTCTGTTTGGCACAACACCACTGATGAAAGATTGGTTGGCAATGTGGGCAAATGGACGGGCTAATATATCTATAGTATTTTTCATGAGGTATGTTGTGGTGCCGTCACAGTCTTCGGAACATTTAGCTTTCATGCGTTTGGCTATATCCACCACTTCACAAGGGGTAGCAGGTGTTATATAAAAAGTTATTTGTGGAGGATGAACCCATGAAGTCCAAGAAGGATTTATCTGTGTGCGTCAATTCCTCACTAGTGCGTCTTCCTATATTTACGAAAAAGTCATTAAATGCACATGCTATTTCTTGTGGGTCGTTTATTTCGTAGTTATATTTGGTAAAAGTGGAGGGTAAACTGGCAGTACGTTTTGCTTTGTTTATTGTTTCATTTAATATTCTCCAAGTTTCTCTTAAGTTGTTTTTGTTATCGTTTAAAATCTTATTATAATACATGGCTTTACTTTGTTTTTTAATCCTATTGAATATTTTGCAATAGCTTTTGTAGTTTTTTATATTTTGCTCTGTTGGGGATTTAATTTTTTGGTTGTAAAACTTTGTCTTATTGATAGATGAGGTCATGAGTCCCTTAGATATCCACGGTTGTTTTCTGATAAATTTGTTCTGCAGATGGATATTTACTATAGGAAATGCCTTTTCAAAAGCTGTTGAATAGATATTCATAAAGTTTTCATATGCTGTATCCGGACAGCTTGATTCAAGAATGGACGAAAAATCGCTTTGTGTTAAAAGTAGCCTAAATGTAGCCATGTTGGCTTCGCCAAAATTGCGTTTGCGGATAACTTTTGGACTATCCTTCTCGGTGGTATTATTTTCCATATAATATATACCAAAGTGATCGGAGACATCTGTAATAATTATTCCAGACGAGCAAGTAGAGGTAATATTATTTGTAAAGAGATGATCTATTAACGTTGCTGAATGACTGGTTATCCGAGTCGGCTTGGTGATACGCGGTAAAAAACCTTGACTAATCATAAGATCTAGAAAGATTTGGGTTTTGGAATGGTAATTGGTTTTCAGTAGGTCAATATTGAAGTCTCCCATAATATAGGCCTCCTCGCCTTCGTGATTAATTACATCAGTTATTTCGTTTAGTTTTGTAAGAAAAAGATCTATGTCTGCCTTGGGCTGTGTGTTCGGTCTATATATGACCCCAATTAATTTTTTGGTGTTATTTACCTTGATTTCGATGAACAGGGACTCAATTATATGAGGAATAAAAACAGATAAGTCATTTCGTATTTTAGGCGCCAGACCCTCCTTAACATATAGACCCACCCCACCCCTCCCGTCATCCCCCTCAGGGCGTGTCTTTTTAATGAGTGGATAATAGCCATCTAAATAGTACGACATGTTCGTTGGTATACGAAAAATTTCGGTTAACCCTATAATCGCAAAGGCATTTTTCGAACCATGTAAGCTTGTCAATAGTTCATTTAGGGAATCCCAGTGTGCATTTAGACTTTGGCAGCTTAAATGAAACATTGAGAATTGATCACTTCGTTTGGCGTTGTTTGATTGAAATTCATTCGGGGAATAATAATTACAATCACTTCCCGTATCTTTGAATAAGGAATCTTGGTCATCAGTCATTTCACATGTTCTGTCATTATAGACCTTAATTAGGTCAAATTCTGAATTCGTCTGTATCTCATCCAGACTAACATTACCCGCCATTATTCACAAAAATACTGCCAAGTCGTGAAACTTCGAACCAATTTAAAATCACAGAAACACATTTTAATTTTAAACTATCAAACTCTTCAGTAAATCTGTGGACTTTCACGTCTATATCTATGTTGTTTGTTCGGCGTATGCCACATGTACTCAAATAATCAGTTAAAGTCGTGTACAATGCTGGAATTTTTGTATGCACAATGCACAGAGAAATAAACACAAATATCAACAAAAACATATATACAAATTTCATTAATGGCTGGATGTTGGATTCTTGAGGAGGAACGGTGGAATGCTGGGTGACTGAGACGGTGATTATTACCTACGGGAACAGTTTTTAAAGTATATTGGGTTTTTATTGGATTGGTGGATCCATTTAACGTGAGATCCATACAACAGTACACATTGAGCCGGGAGACACCAAAGATCAGATTTGGATTTCTGGAATAAAAAGCTGAGTTATATTATATGACCCCACAATTTAATGTCCAGATGAAGGAGATGAGAAGGGTGACAGGAAATACTGGTTCATACACATGTATGTGACACAACAAGAGGACCCGCTCATTGTGTCATATTATTTGATGAAGGTTTAAGTGCCATTCAACAGACTTGTTTTCGGTACGTAGCCTATTTTAAACTCGTCTTTATTCTGTCAACATGGATGAAATTATGGAAGTTTCCCATTTACGGGGTACATAGCAGTTAAACTATTATGTTGGATGATACTGTTTGATTTGTTTGCTTCTGAGGTCCATTGAGTCAGTAATGAATTGCATTCAATGGGGGATGGTATTCTCATTAATCTGATTGACACAATTTGTATGCCAAGTAACTATTTCTCATGGGATCTATCCCACTCGCAATGTGATATCTCAGGTGATCATTGACAATGTATACCAAGGATTGGTCATAAAATATTGACCCATTATCACCACTCAACAAAAGTATAAAGTTATCCATCCATTATCCACTCACTGTAAGATTGCACTGCAGCAGTATGAGTTAACAAGTCCTATTTTGCAAATGGCGAGAGAGAAAAACCAACCTCAATAGACATGCAAGCCTTTACTTTCCGTGCATCTGGGGAGGGGGGGGAGGGGGGGGGGCATATTGACACATCTATTACCACATACAAATTCATTTCACCACAACTTATACCCTACATTTTTTATTTACTTTTTGTGGATCCAGATACCATGGATTGGTCATAATATATTGACTCATTATCACCACTCAACAAAAGTATAAAGTCAAGATTGCCAATCGTTTATGCTTAAGTTGTCCACTCACTGAATTATTGACCCATTATCTCAACTCAACAAAAGTATAAAGTCAAGATTGCCAATCGATTATGCTTAAGTTTTCCACTCACTGAATTATTGACCCATTATCACCACTCAACAAAAGTATAAAGTCAAGATTGCCAATCGTTTATGCCTAGGTTGTCCACTCACTGAATTATTGACCCATTATCACCACTCAACAAAAGTATAAAGTCAAGATTGCCAATCGTTTATGCTTGAGTTGTCCACTCACTGAAAGATTGCACCCCAGCAGTATAGGTTAATAAGTCCTATTTAGCAAACGGCGAGAGAGAAAAAACAACCACAATAGACATGCTAGCCTTTACTTTCCGCGCATCTCACTGGGTATATGTGATGGTGGGGGGGGGGGGGGGGCATATTAACACATCTATTCCCACATACCTATTACACATTTTTGTTTTCACCGAGCCATTTTGTACTTTAGTTAGTGCAATCAGTTTTTTGTACAGAACGTATGTATGAAAGTTTTGATTTGAATAAATTTTTGTATGAATGTTAAGTACCATGGGATACATCACATATAATACGGGTTTTTTTTCTCGAGCAGAAATTATGCAAATTAGATGAACTTTGATTTATTCAGTGCTACTAATACACAGTAAGTGCACGTGTCAATACGACTGGGCCTAGAAGCTGTATTTATGAACCGATCTTCCCAAAACTTATTGGGTACCTTTGTTATCACCTTGGGACGAGAACATGTGTTTCTGGGTGCGGTCCAGCATTCAAGATGGCTGCCAGTGGCCATTTTGTACCGAAATTAGGTCCAATCATTTGTTTGTAAACAGCTTAATACGGTTTTTTTTTCTCGTGCAGAAATTATGCAAATTAGATGAACTTTGATTTGTTCAGTGTTACTTATACACAGTGAGTGCATATGTTAATACGGCTCGGGCTAAAGTCTGTATTTATGAACCGATCTTCACAAAACTTCTTGGAGTACCTTTGTCATCACCTTGTGATAGGAATGAGTGTATTTGGGTGCCTTTGTTATCACTGTGCTATGAGAACAAATATTTTTGGGTTCAGTCAGACCCACTCTGGGTCTCAGAGATTTCTTTTTTTTATGCCCCCCCCCCCCCCCGACTAAAGTCGGGTGGCATATAGTGATTGAAGTGTGCGTGTGTCCGTCCCCGTGTGTGTGTGCGCCCGAGCCAAAACTGTTAGGGCCACAGTCATCAACCTTCACACTATTATAAAGGATCATGGGAGGATGTATCACACACCATAGGCGGGTTCGTACTTTCAAGGTCAAGGTCACATTTCAATGTCACACTAAAATCGGTCAATATTCGTGTCTCAGCCATAACCCAGAAACAAATCATAGTACAATTCTTAAACTTTTTACAAATGTTAAGAACAGTCAGAAGGTGTGTAGCGTATAATAATTTCCGCCACATTTGCAAGGTGAAGGTCACAAATGACCTTCATATGTTCAGGGTCACAAATCGTGTCTCAAGCATAGCTCCAAAACTATTAGGGTTACAGTCATCTAACTTCGCTCAATTATAAAGAAGAACGGGTGGATGTGTCACTAACCACAGCTATGTCCGTAAGGTCAAAGTGTGGGGGGATGTGTTACCTTAGTAACATTTATCTTGTCTAGTTTAGCATCTAACTGTCCTCCACCTTTACAATACCTTACCTATATATTTGTTATAAGCTACGGTCAGCATTTATGTACAGACTGTTGCAATACTTTGCATGTATCTTTGTTATCAGGTCATTACCTGGATGTTTGTCATTGCTGTGTCACATACTATACATGTACATGAATTAAACAAGCCGAGCTACAGTGTCATTGACACTTTCATTGTAGAATTTCACCTGTATGATACGTGATTTCTTCGACTAACTTCTCCCCCAGTTTTGAAGCCAGGACCTCTTTTTTATTATTACAATATTTTAACTGCGTTCACTAATATGAGTAAGGTTAGACATAGCAGAGAACAAAATGAGTAACATGACCACGGTTGTGGAATAAACCTAGAATCCACCGGGTAGTGAAGATAATTTGCGTTGTTCAGTCAGAATTCTGTCTGTGTGAGTTGTCAGTTGGAATTTTAACGGAAATGCAAAACCACGGTCAGAAAAAAAAATCCGTTACAACAATGCTTCGAATTTGTAACTGTTGGAATATTTGCCTGAACAATTTCCAATTATCTTGATTTTTGGTCAAATATTGGGGAGGTGAGACACCGCTCCTACACGCCCGCCCCACCCACCCCTGTAGATACGTGCCTGTGTGGAATGGCGAGTGTCTTCCTTGAAATACCTATCACAATTATGAATGAAGGAAATGGAATATTCAAGTGGTGTGATTTTTAACTTCCTCAATACTTCAATGTGTGCCCGAAAGCTTTCATTTAATGTAACTCATAGCTGTAAAACGTTTTGTACGTGTCTGTCACATTGCCACAATGTACACAAAAGCCAGTCTTGAGATCCAACCAACTGCTTATTTCCAGTATGCCTCGTTTAAGACTCTAGATGCCGTTCAATGGCTCAGTCATGAGAGTAGTGACTCATTGGTTACGGCATTGGACTTTAAAATCGAAAGGTCGAGGGTACGTGCCCCATCAAATGCAACTGCGATTTGTCTTAGGTAAGGTACTCAGTCCTGATTACTCACATTGGGGCACAGCGACATTGTGTACTAAGGCGTGCTGCACTTAGATCGACCAATGCTCACCCTGTTTGTGTGTAGTTAGTATGTTGTGAATTTTGATAGTTGCTGATCGGCGTTCGGCATATCTATTCAAGTACTCTGGCTGACATCGCCTGTAAAACTGTCCAATATGAGATGAACTTCTCTCTGTTGAAAGTGCTGTTAAACTCCAATAAAAATGGTCAGGCAAATATCTCAAGCATAGTTTGTGATAATGCCTCATATGCATACTTTCTATTCCCTTCCTTTTGTCTGGACGATAACTCAAAAACAAATCATCTGTCCTGTGTTGTTTGGCATACTGGTAGCCTGTCGCCAGTACTGGCCCAGCTATGTATTTAGGGGACCTTTGGGTGTGGCCCATTGAGTCACATAGTTTTCTACACCCCCTAATTTCTTTATAACAGAAATGCATCATAAACAATTAGCTGTTTTATATTTATATACACAAGAGAATGAAGTAAACAATCAAATTAGAGAGAAGTTGCTATACCTGACACACATCTACTCTTATCAGCTGTTGCGATCAGAATTAAATTCCATCCCAAATCAAGTTGAAAGAAGCCCTTTGAGTGGCAAGAAAATTTGTTTATTATACAGCTCTATCTTACAACACTTGATTAATTGTAGTTAAATAAATAACCCTTCACCTTTCATTGCATTTTTTAATTTTCTTTTTTTCATTCTCAATCATAACTCAAGATCAACAGATCAACAGGGTTCGGGCCGAGTGGTAAGTGGCTTTCTCAAAACACTTATCACAATTATGAATTAATGAAATGGAATATTTAAATGGTATGTTTTTAACCCTCTTCATACTTCACTACCCTCTTCATACTTCAGAACAAACAACATCGTTTAACTTATGACTGCAGAACCTTTTGCACGTTTCCTGCCATATTGCCGGACTTTACACAAATGCCATGCTTCAAGATTCCATCATCTTATTTTATGTATGCCTTGTTTAGGGCACTAGATGCTCTAAAGAGTAGGCCTTTAAACGAGCTTTTGGGGCTTTTTAAGGTTTTTATAGCACTATGCCCAATATAGAGTCTATACAGCCTTTATCGGCTCGATAGCTCAAATACAAATCGTCCGATCTCTATTCGTTTTGGCATGCAGGTTACCAACAACCAGTTTGCACTCATCTATGTTTTTTTCAGCTCGTTTGAGGCCTTGTTTGTGATGAAGTAGACTGGTTGCGTTAGAGGCTTCTAAATCATAATAAATATTTTCTATCATCACCCAAAAATGACAGATCTGTTGTTGGTGGAGCCATTACTTTAAAATGAATATATACATGGGACTATACCGATTGAGTCAAAAGTTGCTTGAGGTTCAATATATGGTCCACCTGAAAGAGGTCACCAAGGTCATCAAGTGCATATTATTCAGAATGACTGGGAAATGCATTTTATTACACCTTGATGCATTTCTAAAGTTTATGAATGTATTTCATCACTTAAATTAGTGGCCAGAGCCAAAAATGAACATTTCTGATTCATGTATCGAACCCTTTGAATGCTGGTCGCATATATGCCTTTTCTAGTTTCTTATAAAAAATTGTTCTGATTCCTGTTTTAATACCTGTAAATGATGTTAAAGAAAACCCATTTCTGATTTGTTTAAAAAATATTTTACTCCAGAAAATAAGCCTTCAATAAATTATTTTTCTGTATAGTTTATTCCTGATACTTTAACCCTTTTCACACAGACTTGAATTTACTGGGTGCAGTAAATTTTGTTTTTCTAGTTTCAGATTCTTTTCAATATCATTTTAACAACGAGTGGACGATAGCACAAGCAATATTAATTTAAGCTTTCACAACCTTTCTTTTTATTAGTATTATTTCTCAAGACCTCCTGTTCAGGAGAACACTACATATACTACAACTTGTAAAAATACTACCTGTAATCATTGATATATATTGATATACAGTACGTGGAGAGTGTATTATCACTAAAACAAACGCAGAGTGGAGATTCCACCCAACCAATAATTGCAAATTTGTTGCAAAGCATAACCAGCACCAGCAAAGTTTCAGCCAATGGACCTCCGGGTTTAACCCGGAGGTCCATTGGCTGAAACATTGCTTGTGTTTTTTGTCGATATGTACAAAATTTGAAAGTTATAGCTTGGGTGATAACTCCACTCCGCGGGTGATTTAGTTACAATCTACTCTCCACATACTGTATATATTTTCACCAGTATACAGAAAATAAAACACACTATACATATAATGTACAAATCACAATACAGAAATCAAACCAATAAGTTTGAGACCAATAAGTTACTTAAGTATACCGGCAGGGAGAGGCATAGCCAGATTGGCTGTCTTCCTGCCTTCCCCTGCGTGAGGGAGAAAGAGAGTAAGAGGTAGGTCGATAGGAACAGGTATGTCGAAGAAAGAACAGAAAGAAAAGGAAGGAATATGTAGATCGAAAAGGGACAAAATAAAATAAAATTGTAAGGCATCATCATGAAGTACCATTATTGTTTTTTTTTTTTAAATAGATCGACAATTGCATTTGCAAATGGTGTGTGTGGTGGAAGGAACCTATTGGGCAGGACTCTCCTGACTCGGCTCATCCACTGCATTTAATACCAACATTTCACAATTTTGCATTAATACTATATCTGTTTCAATTATAACCAGTTTCTACCTGTATTTTTTATATTTGTGAAACTAATTATATTCTGTTTTTTTTCTTCTAATTACCAATAAATAAGTGTTGTATTTTTATTCTATGTTATCCTTTGTGATTCTTTCGAATAAGCAGCCGAATAGTTCCCATGAAAAGGAGGAAGGAGGAAAACCACTAAAGCTTTCATCATGAAAATGCTTGCCTGGAAATATTTCTTCTGGATGCATGGCTAAGGTAATATAATGAAATTCATAAAACCCAAGGAAAGCAAAGTGAGGTAATTTTGTTTCCATATGATCCTGCACGAGCTGTATGTTATGTTCCCGAAAGAGCCCTTTACGTCGCCCCCTATCTCCCCTACCCGCACTCGGACGCCAGAACCCCAACCCCACCCCCCCACCCCCAACTTCATATTGCTGGCACAACTTCTATAGGCTCATTTGCCAACTCTAGTCGACTGTCTATGTACGTTTCGCATCGCTTGCATCGCAGGCTGGGTGTGGATGCCCACTGCAAAGTTTGTGTAGATGCAGGAAAGTCGGGAATCGACAGAGGAAAATGGTTAGAGTGGCTGTGACGTCGGTGACGTCATGGAGAGCGCGCGAGGTCATGACGACGCTGACTGCTGTCGATGTCACCAGGGGTGAGTGAATGGGCGTTGCTTGGGCCAAGCTACACGCCCTGTGCTGTTGAGCAGCCCCTGGCCTATGTCAATACCCTCGTAACACTGCCCGCACAGTGATAGCCTTTCACCACAGTCGCCTCAGACCAAGTCTGCCTTACCCTATGTCATTTCACACAGAACTTGTTTCAGTAGTGTCATTTCCCCCGGTACAATTTGGCTGCCACTACCCCACACCATGGTAGGATCGCCGAGTGATTGTGGCGCTTTCTGTCGGGTCACTGGTTGGAGGGCTTCTGATATAGGGTTATCCCACACCATGGTAGGATCGCCGAGTGATTGTGAAGCTTTCTGTCGGGTCACTGGTTGGAGGGCTTCTGATATAGGGTTATCCCACACCATGGTAGGATCGCCGAGTGATTGTGTCGCTTTCTGTCGGGTCACTGGTTGGAGGGCTTCTGATATAGGGTTATCCCACACCATGGTAGGATCGCCGAGTGATTGTGTCGCTTTCTGTCGGGTCACTGGTTGGAGGGCTTCTGATATAGGGTTATCCCACACCATGGTAGGATCGCCGAGTGATTGTGTCGCTTTCGGTCGGGTCACTGGTTGGAGGGCTTCTGGTATAGGGTTATCCCACACCATGGTAGGATCGCCGAGTGATTGTGTCGCTTTCGGTCGGGTCACTGGTTGGGAGGGCTTCTGATATAGGGTTATCCCACACCATGGTAGGATCGCCGAGTGGTTGTGGCGCTTTCGGTCGGGTCACTGGTTGGAGGGCTTCTGGTATAGGGTTACTGTCGGGTCACTGGTTGGAGGGCTTCTGGTATAGGGTTATCCCACACCATGGTAGGATTGCCGAGTGGTTGTGGCGCTTTCGGTCGGGTCACTGGTTGGAGGGCTTCTGGTATAGGGTTATCCCACACCATGGTAGGATTGCCGAGTGGTTGTGGCGCTTTCGGTTGGGTCACTGGTTGGAGGGCTTCTGGTATAGGGTTATCCCACACCATGGTAGGATTGCCGAGTGGTTGTGGCGCTTTCGGTCGGGTCACTGGTTGGAGGGCTTCTGGTATAGGGTTATCCCACACCATGGTAGGATCGCCGAGTGGTTGTGGCGCTTTCGGTCGGGTCACTGGTTGGGAGGGCTTCTGGTATAGGGTTACTGTCGGGTCACTGGTTGGAGGGCTTCTGGTATAGGGTTATCCCACACCATGGTAGGATTGCCGAGTGGTTGTGGCGCTTTCGGTCGGGTCACTGGTTGGAGGGCTTCTGGTATAGGGTTATCCCACACCATGGTAGGATTGCCGAGTGGTTGTGGCGCTTTCGGTCGGGTCACTGGTTGGAGGGCTTCTAGTATAGGGTTATCCCACACCATGGTAGGATTGCCGAGTGGTTCTGGCGCTTTCGGTCGGGTCACTGGTTGGAGGGCTTCTGGTATAGGGTTATCCCACACCATGGTAGGATCGCCGAGTGATTGTGGCGCTTTCGGTCGGGTCACTGGTTGGAGGGCTTCTGATACGAGTGATTGTGTCGCTTTCTGTCGGGTCACTGGTTGGAGGGCTTCTGATATAGGGTTACTGTTGGGAGTAAAGGGAAGTAAGACTGTGTCAATCTTGGTCGGGCGACTGGTTGGAGGGCTACTGGGACAGTGTCAACGTTTGGAGCAGGGGGGGGGGGGGGGGTACTGTGTCGCTACAGTTAAAACTAGAAGTCCTGTAATGAAATGCGCACAAATAGCACGTCGATATGCGCGTTAATCTACGCGTTATGACCATAGTAAGGCTACCAAATTCTGTACATATGGCCTGTGCACAAGCAATGTTTCAAGCAATGGACCTCCGGGTAACCCGGAGGTCCATTGGCAGAAACATTGCCTGTGTTTGCTATGAGTAACCAGGAGAACCTGCCGTGCTAGGGATGCCATTCGATATGGCAATTGCGCGCAATTCCTACGCGCAATTATGCCTAGATAAGCGCGCAGTTCGTGACAGGACTTCTAGTTTTAACTGTAGGCCAGGCCACTTGTTGGTGGCTTTCTGAGATAGGTTCACCGTTGGGAGAAGAGAGAGAGGGATTCTGTTGCCGTCGATCCGGCCACTGGTTGCAGGTCTCTGGGTCGCCGGGTTAGTAGGTCAAGTAAAGTAGGCCAAGGCTTTTGGACGGGACAGCGACTGTGGCGCTCTCCGTCGGACTACTGGGAGACAATGTGGTCAATAAAGTGATGCCTCAATAAGGTCTCTCCTCATAGCCCTCATATCCTCATCTCGCCCGCAACAATCAACGGAGAGGACCATCGGCAATCACTAGGCATCCATAGTGATCGCCACTGGCGATCACCAATAATCATCTTCCCTATGAGGATGAGATGGCTGTGAGGAGAGGCCCCAGTGAGGCCTGTCCTCATAGCCTTCACATTCCCATCTCGCCCCAACAATTACTAGATATCACTATTGCCAATCAGTATGGATGTCTGTGATCTTTAGTGATAGTTAGGGGCGAGATATGGATGCGAGGGTTATGAGGTGTGGATTCAATGAGGCCTCTTCTCACAGCCCCTTCATCCTTATACAGGGAGATGATCACTGATGATCGCTAGTAACGATCACTAGAGATCGCCATAAGCGACCACTAGGCATCCCTGGTGATCGCGATTTCCAGTGATAATCTTCCCGTATGAGGATGTGGTGGGTGTGACGAGAGGCCTCAAAGCGGCTAGTACTAATATCCTTCTAATCCTCATCTCACTCCCAACGATCACTATATATTGCCTTAGACGATCGCTAGCCATTTCTTGTCATCGCCACTACACTGATCACCAGTGGCCATCTCTACAAACAGCACACATTTACAACATTTGGTTAAGACATTCAGATACAATTTGCTATTAATAATTGTATAATACAATGAATTAGTTTGACTGCTCTGCTTGAAAATATTTTATTACATTTTGCAACGTTTTTTCCAGTCGATGTAGTTGCATTTTGTAACATTTAATACATTTTGCAACGTTTTTCCAGTCCATGTAGTTGCATTTTGTAATAATTATTACATTTTGCAACGTTTTTTCCAGTCAGTCCAAGTAGTTGTATTTTGTAACAAAACTTCGGACAAATACGAAACTCGCTCAAATACACGTAGAAATGCGTATAACATACCCGAAGACAGTCGTATGATCATGGAGACACAAATATATTTCAATAGTTGTATAGTAACATGAATTAGTTTCTTATTGCCCCTTTGAAAAAAAGTGTCCCTTTGAAAAAAAAAGTTTATTACATTTTGCAACGTTTTTCCTGTCCAAGTAGTTGCATTTTGTAATAATTATTAGATATTGCATCGTTTTCACGTCCAAGTAGTTGCATTTTGTAATAATTATTACATATTGCAACGTTTTTCCCGTCCAAGTAGTTGCATTTTGTAATAATTATTACATTTTGAAACTTTTATTACAAAATGGGTTGTAACAGGGTGTGCCCTAACCAGTTTTCGGGTAGCCAAAGATGAAAATTTGAAAGGCCGCCGTGTAGGGTTATGGAGATCTCCTCTAGTCCTAACAAGTCCTCCTAGTCCTGTTTCCTGAAGGGAAGCGGGAGGAGATGCAACGACCAAGGTTCCTAATTAGGACCTGCCCTTCCACTCCGAGAAAATTGTGCAAAACTTGGTGCTCTAAGAGGAAATCTGAAGCATTTGTAGCGTGTGTAGCCCCTATATTGGAGAGACCATTTCTGGGCTCTATGTTGTGTGAAAAGTTGGGGGAGGGGGTTGGGGCATCAAATCTTTTAGGAAGGCCAAAGCTCTCCCACCCGTAGCTACACCCCTGTCACTCCTCCTAATACGCGACACCGTATCTTCCAAATAAACTTCCGTAACTTGTAATATTGACCTATCTTATAAGCTCTAGAATGTTATACTTCACACCATGTATGAATGTTTTGAAGGTTATATCGTGTTGCATGCTTCCTCCACCCGTGAAACTGTCACGGTCACGGTTGGTTAGCCATTGTGCATCAGTATGTGACCTTAAACACCAATAAATAAATAATTTATGTTGCATGCATACTGTACTATTTTATTTTGCTATCTGCCTGTCACAGGTGTTAATTACAGTAAATACTGTTACAATAACCACTACTTATTTATAACGAACAAACGAAACACGATAACTGATAAGCTTATTCAATATGTGAATCGGACCGGATCCCAAAAGACTTGACAAAACCGTGTTGAACCACCTCTTCGCTGGATCGGACCGCGATTGATGGTCCGATCAGGTAGGGTCCGTATCACTAGTTGGTTGCTTTTGTGGATGCGTACATTCGTGCGTGTGTGTTAGGTTGTGTGTCTTGGTGACTGCGTGTCAGAAAGCGCATGAGGGGATAAGCGATTGTTTGTAGGTGGGAGCGAGAAAAAGTGGACATTAAAAATTACTGTGATGAACTGACGGTAACATGGTCTGAGATTTGTGGCTCGAGGCTTATGTTCAACCGAGACGCGAAGTGTCGAGGTTGAACATACGCTCGGAGCCGCAAACCTCAGACCATGTTACCGTCAACTCATCACAATAACGTATATGTTACAATAAGAAACTACCCATAGCCCAAAACCTACATCGTGAATCACGAGAGGCTTATTTACTACACTTGTAGTCGTTAAAAGTTGCCTTGTTCAAGTCAACTTTTAACGATCACAGGTTTTGTAAATAAACCTCTCGTGTACCCCACGAAGGCACTGAATAAATAATCAATAAACCAGGTAAACTCATTCCATCTCAGTTCAAATCGTAAATCGGTTTGTAATTTAAACAACATTTCACCGGGACACCATCTGCTGCACGTGTGAAACATACAGAAAAATGAAGCGGCTTGCTAGTCACTCCGTTTATGAAGCAATTACGAAACGGGCGACGTCATTTTAAATATTCCCTGTGGTGACGTCGGACGGTAACATTTGCTACTGGAGCCGTAAACATAAAAGAAACTACACCAGCTCTTATTCAATCAGAGGGCGAGGATTTTACTCTTATTGGAAACATATGTTTATGAGGGCGTATATTGAGGGTGTGTTGGATAGGGTTGTGCGTAGCTGTGTGTATGTAGGGGGAGGGGGTGATGGTTCGTGTGTGTGTGTATTTGTAATATTTGAAGGCCTGGGTTAAAAACAAAGCCAAGTTATTTTATAGAGCAGGAATTTGTCAGTGCAGAAGATGGATGTTGCCATTGTTGACGAGATCAACAGATGTACTAATTTATTGCTGAACCATTTTAGGAGATTAATTGGTAACAAATATATTTATATCAGGTTTATCCTATTAAAATTCATTACCATACTCCCAGGAGCTATAAACAGCCCACCTGATATTTAATAATTAAAATGGACGACAACATGCCTTCCTTTGACCAATTTAATGCAATGTATTTAAAATAAATTGGCCAATCTCGGGCAGATGTTACATTTTCAAATAGTATTAATAAGCAGTCCACTTTCTTTAGATAGGTTACAAAGAAACAACAACACTAACTCACGTAAGTATCTTTCTTATTTAAAGTTATTTCTAATTATACAAAATTCAGGACGTATCTTTTTTTCTAATGAAAAGTTGTCGTTCGATCATAAAATGTCCAACAAAACTGGTGGTGCAAAGCGTCGATACCTGCCACTTTTGGCCAGGACCGAAGTTGTTTGGGGTGGAGGGGGGGGGGGGGGGGGGGACTCGCTCATACAATAGAGCTGTAGGTTTTTAAATTTCTTGTTCGGTTTCGGTTTTGGTTTTTCAGGTGGAATAAAACCTTGGTTCGGTTCGGTTTTCGGTTTGTTCATGAGGCCAAATAAAATTCAATAAAACTAATTCTTATGTCCGGTGTCATAACTGGATGGCAGTGAAATTGAGTGAAACTCAATGAATGCCCGAAATAAGCTATAATACATGAAGAATCAGGAAGGCCAGTATAATAATTACCTAAATATACAGAACTTTTATTGTGCTTGGCCATTTTTCGAGGTCTGACACCTACACGCAACTTGAGGAAAGCTACAAACACAACTAAACTGAAATGTCGGATATTCACAGAATGTAGCCTTCCTGGGGTAGTAAGAGCACCCAGACACTGCCATTGGCAGTGTCTGGGTACTCTCACTACTCTGCGATGGCTACATTCTGTGAATTTCTGCAGCAAGAGAGTATTTAATAAAAAACGAAAAACCTTAGATTACGGGATGTCGACGGTTTCGGTTTCGGTTTTTAAAAAAAACTAAAAACCTCGGTTCGGTTTCGGTTAACCTACAGCTCTATCATACAATCCACCCGTCGAGAAATTATCATTGCCAGTTGCCTTTCCTGGAAAAATCATTTTCCTCTATCAAAAATTCTAAGCCGTGACACAATTACTTGGGAAGCTCTCCGCGAGTGCTTCACAAGAAATGGTGTCAGTTATTGGAACTATTACTACAAAGAAGTGCCTGTTTGTTTGTTTGTTTACTTATTGTGGTTCAACAGCACTTTCCACAGTAAGGGTCAGGTAGTGTCAGACAGTTTTATGAATGAAGGAAGTCGGTGTACACAAAGAGAACCACTGATCAGCAGCGTGCAAGCTGCCGTACACTCCAACTAACTGATTTTGCACAAGCAGATTTAGCAGCGGTTAAAGTCAAGTGTGCAATCGACCTGCAGTATGCCTTGGTACATAGCGCAAATGTCCCCGCACGGCGGCAGTCGGGTTGAAGTGTCTTGCTCAAGGACACAATGCAGTTATTGCTGATAAGGATCGCAACGTCGATCTTTCGGTTTGAAGTTCATAGCTCCAAACGCTGATCCACTGATCATCGCTCATCAATCACAAAGGATAAATGTACCTGCAATTTTCTTGTGTTTATCCTGCAATATTTTCTATTGGTACTATAGCTCAATGACAAATAGATGTCCAGGATGGTTCCTAGGGCGATAAAGGTTGGTTTGGATCAGGTTACATGCCAGGGATAATTTTGAGTATCTACAGGGGCCGTTTATGAGACCCTTTGCCAATGACACTTCGGCTTGATTTATCCCAAATTCTTAAACTTGAATTTCCAAATTCCACCCACACAAAATTTTAACGCACAACTGGTGCGCTGAATTGGGTAGTCATAAGGCCTCACAAAACCATTGGTTTTCTGAGGCCTTATGACCACCAAGTTCAGGACAACAATTATACATTAAATTTTATGTGCTTGTCTAAATTCAAAGTCCCTAAATTCAAAGGCTAATGACTTTAGCAGTATGGAAATAATTTAATGGGTACAACAGAGATTGTGTGAACATGATTGCATGTGGCTGTTGTTACAGAACTTACTTGTAGTATACAGTTAAAACTAGAAGTCCTGTCACGAATAGTTTATCTAGGCTTAATTGCGCGTTGGAATTGCGCGCAATTGCCATATCGAATGGCATCCAAAGCACGGCAGGTTCTCTTGGTTACTCATAGCAAACACATGCAATGTTTCTGCCAATGGACCTCCGGGTTACCCGGGGGACCATTGGCTGAAACATTGCTTGTGCACAGGCCATATGTACAGAATTTGATAGCTTTACTTGGACCATAACGCGAACATTAACGCGCATATCAACGTGCTATTTCTGCGCATCTCATGACAGGACTTCTAGTTTTAACAGTGCATGCAGTTGCTCGGGTATCGGTCTAAGTGTTCTCTGTTCAATTCGATTTGTAAAAGTCTTTGTATGTTTTTTTCTCGTCCAAAACAAATTCCCAATGGGAACCCCCATGACTTCAAAGGTTCCCAGTAGCATGGGCCCCGGACCCTTTCCAACAGACGGCCGAATAATCCCCTCATGCAAAAAAGAAAAATAGGGCTGTTCGGTCGGGATATTTTTAGAAATTCATTTAATATTTTATTTTCTCATAGTCACTTAAACCTTGGCCTAATTAGTGCGGTCGCCAGAGTACCGAACCATGTTTTGGTGTATAAAGTTGTTTTTTTTTCTCAGCCGTTTTCGATTATTTAGCATGGCCCAACAAAGAATTTATTTACTGAATAGCTGACAAGGTTGAGCATTTTGATATTTCCAACAAAAGCCAAGATGTCCTCCGAAAATACGACTTTTCCAGGGAAAATTTCTAGAACTATAAAATGAGTTAGATAAACGAATAACGTTGTTTTGAATTGCCTTGTTATCCCTTCAATAACATCTTTGGTTCTCTATCCTAACCTTTCCCAAAATTCTGGGCCAAATTGAGGATGAAATGAAGCAAATTGTGGAATAATTGTCCAATTTCGGCCGAAAAAAATAGTTCTCTGTCTCAGATACATTCCGGTGCAATTAATCATGACTGTCCATGTCAGCAACCACTCCAGACAAGTCTGCTATCTTTGTCTGTGGGAGCGCGGTAGCTCAGTAGGTAGAGGTGCAGGCTGCAAGACGAGAGGTCCTCGGTTCGAATCCCACCTGCGGCAACCGCGTTGTGTCCTTGGGCAAGACACTTCATCTCCATTGCCCACGTGGGGGCACGATGACGCCGTGTACTAAGGCGTACTGCACGCCGATGGTACGCATGTCTTCAACCAATCCAACCCTGCCTGTGCTGCAGTGCGGAGTTACGATGTTGGGGAGCTGGCAGCTGCACGTCGTTGCTCGGTGGTTCTTTCCAGGTACTCCGGCTTCCTCCACCCGTAAAACTGTCACGGTCATGACTAGCCATTGTGCATAAATATGTGACCTTAAACATAAATAAATAAATAAATAAATAAATAAATAATCTTTGTCTGTTCGTTGTAACATTCTATTTGTGCCTTGCATGCGCAGAAAAGAGTACACTCCATCTTCGCAAGGTTGCATTTGCACCATGAAGTTTTACATGGCGTACTACCAGAGCATGAACATTGTATCACCGGCAGCATACCATCGGGTGCGAGATGCATACCGGCATGAACAGGTGCGTTGTGTCCTTGGGCAAGGCAATAATCCCCATTGCCTATGCGTGAGCACGTTTGGCGGCGTGTACTAAGGCGTACTGCACGTTGATGGTGCGCTTGTCTTCAACCACTGTTAACCCTGTTTGTGAGGAGTTAGTACGTTGGGGAGTCTGACAGTTGATCGCCGATACTCCTTGGTTGTCCCGGAAAGTGTCGTAAAAATACCAATAAATAAATAAATAAATAAATAAATAAATAAATAAATAAATAAATAAATAAATAAATAAATAAATAAATAAATTCGGCGCGTCAAAATCATATTCACTTATTTTATATTTCGTTTTGTACTTTGGTCTCTGTGCATTAAATATTTCTGTTTGTTTTAAAGTAACGTTTGAATCTGAAGTACTTTATCGTTTCAGGTGCAACGTTCGAGTTGCATCCAATGGGGATCTTAAATATGCTTGTCTCTCACCACCCCCACCTCGAAAACAACTGATAAAAAGATGTCTAAAAGACGTAATCTCTTTTAACATATCAGACAAAACTTGATGGTAATGATTTTAGCGTGAATAGATCATCGCGTTAATACAAAAAAAAAATCAACCAGAGTCCTAAATTTCCAACATAACATTTAGCAGATGTGGGATATGCCAGTCAGCCTTATCTGTATAATATTGATTATCGGCGTTTTACACCATGAAACTTGTAATCAGTTTTCACATACATGTAGAACGTCACGATGTGTGAATGCGGTCGTCGATACGGCTCGAGGGCCAGCGCGGAAGGAAAGAACGAGAGGCACAGCCTCTCGTTCTATCCTTCCGCGATGGCATGGGCACTGTATTAACAAATGCATTTAAACATGATGGCGTTCTCTATTTATTACACACCTCGTTGAGTCGGCAATACTTACACATGTCACTTTATTTACAAAAGTGCAAGTCGATAAATCTTGATTTATTTATTTATTAAGGTTTAACGGCACTTTAACAGCCAAGGTCATATCGTGTCGGCGACAGTTTTGCGGGTGGAGGAAGACGGAGTACCCGGAGAGAACCACCGAGCAACGACGAGAAGCTACCAGCTCCCGAACATCGTAACTCCTCACTGCAGCACAGGGAGGGTTAAATTAGTTGAAGACATGCGCACCATCGACGAGTAATACGCCTTAGTGCTCGGCGTCATCGTGCCCCAGTGTGGACCATCGGGTTAAGTGCCTTGCCCAAGGACACAACGCGAGAGTTCAAATCGATCGCTCAGACGGTCACCCATCTAAGGACTAACAGGGCTCCACGTTGCTTAACTTAGGCGATCTGGCGGGAACCGGTTACCGCAACGCCACCGCGCCCCGGATAAATCTTGATGAAACTTAATTCGATCGGCCCAATCAGCGGCGTCCTATGAGCAGGGGTTGGGATGGTGGTGGTTGGGTGTGTGTGATATCCTTCCGTGCAATAATGTTCCCGTGGGGACATTTTCGTCTGAACAGGAGTCTTATATATCGAGTCTTCTTTGTAAACATATACTTTCTAACCAGACTAGATCTGATATTTGAACTTATGTCACCCACACAGTCGGTAATACAAACTGTAGGGCTACAGTTCCGATTCGGGCTGTTGGGGTGCCGGTGTGACAGGAATGGAAGTCCGTAAAAAAATTAGTCCCTCTGGACTATTATTCCGCGGAATTATAGTCCTAGGTCTAACATGTCTAGGAATAGTAGTCCGCCGGACTAGAAATGTTAGACCTACGACTATAATTCCGCGGAATAATAGTCCAGAGGGACTAACGTTCCTACGGACTTCCATTCCTTTTACACCGGTATGTACAATTAGACCGGTACAACATATGTTAATTAGATAAGTTGCGTCACGACTGCTACATACAAATTTTAGTTGTCCACAAATAAATGTCTAATGAGGATGAGTCCCGACTAACTATTATTCCAACAACATCCGCAAGACATTCTTTAACCCTTTACCCAAAGAAGACGACATCAAAATTTTTTATTTTAAAAATCATTTTTTCAAATTCTTCAACAGATTTCAACGAAACCATATCATGTGACCCCTCGTTGGAACGAGCTCGACGAGCTCGTTCCAACGAGAGGTCACATGATATGGTTCTGTTGAAATGTTTTGAAAAATAATATTTTTTCAACTGCTGAATTTGCGTATTACGCGGGCGGATACGGCCGATTCGTTGGGTAAATGGTTAAAATTCGATGAATGCGTTGCCTTGGTGATATTGTTGAATTAGTTGGAGCTTGTATCATTACAGTCGGTAAAACCAGGTTTACGCCACACCTTAATCGACCATCCTCGCAACGCCTCTAATCCCAATCGATTGCGCCACATGTAAAGTTTTACATCACACACCTGTTCCATGAAATCACCATCTACAGCAACAATAAAACTCGCGGAAAATGAAAATCCGTTTCGCACACAGGTGCCGAGTGGAAATCGTTGAGCAGACGATTTATCACCCGAAACTGAACCGATTGCGAAATAACTACATAAAATATCTAAAATTGAATGATATTGTGAGTTTAATCTGTACGAATTATAGCGAAGAAGAAATAGAGTCGATTAATGAACGGGACAATCAATATACAGAAGAAAGAGAAGGGTATGAGTACGTAAATTTGGTTGGCGATAAAATGTGTTCTTTTTGTTGATAGTTGTTCTAATAATTGTTTTTTTATGGACGTCGAAGCGTGTAATAAACACAGAACGACACGCGCGAGTAAATGGGTTAATCGATATTGCATTTCTGTCATCGCGGGAGGATAACACTGGAAGCCTGCGGCCTCTCATTTTATCCTTCCGCGCTGACACTCGTGCCCACAGGCGCTCGTCGTATTATTAGAATTTTACATTTTAAATTAATATTAGGTCTATACTATCTTTTCTAGAAGGCCAGACACTCTTCAGACCGCGATTTTCAAAAAACGCGGAAATAGCGAATAATTTACCGATTTTCCTCAAATAAATGTCAGTTTGGCGTTCTTGCTCCGCAACCCTGCTTATCCGGTTCACTCGCAATGAATTCTCCCCCGTTCGTTCATTGGTCAAAATAATAATTGTAAGATTACAGAAGGTTCATATCGTTTGTTACCATGATACTGTCATTGGCTTTTCTGCAGATTTAGACATAATTTGAAAGTCTTTCACGTCTTTTTGGACGTTTTTGATAGTCTGTTCGCAGTGTCTGAATTTCTGAACGCTTACAGGATTTTGAGTTTCCCGCACATCGTGGAGATTGTTGCTATTTGTAACCGACCAATGAACGAGCGGGGGAGAATTTATTGCGAGTGAACCGGATAAGCAGGGTTGCCGGAGCTGAAATATTTCGCCTGAGTATATGGAAATGAGATTAAAATGGTGATGAAAACTAATTTTTGCCCAACTCGGTGCCGAAATGGCAGTGGCTTCGTGAAAAGAACGCCAAACTGACATTAATTTGATAAAAATCGGTAAATTATTCGCTATTTCCGCGTTTTTGAAAATCGCGGTCTGAAGAGTGTCTGGCCTTCTAGTATATTAGTATAGATAATATAGACCTAATATTAATTTAAAATGTAAAATTCTGATAATACGATGAGCGCTTGTGCTCGTACCATATCCATTAACCCATTCACATAGGCATGTCGTTCTGTGTGTATATTTTATACTCTTAGCACAATTTGTAATTTCCCAAACCTACTAAACTTCTTTCCATCGCCTAATGTGAATGCCCAAACGCCTCGTGAATGAAAAAAAAAAATAAATGGGTCAATGGATTTGTTTCCAGTCAACGCTCAACCTGAGTTGATAACTGAGACCCCCACAGTTATTATGGGTTCATATGAGTGCATTGCCATTTGGTATTGACGTGATGCAGTGTTCTTTCAGCAGTTTTAAAACAAGATTGCTGACAAATGAAGGCTGCATGTTTTCACACAGTGCCTTTGATTCTTGAAGTTGTAATTAATAAAATGAAGAATCCTCAGCTGATGACAAACCGTTCAGGGGTCGAGCAGTATGGTGATCGGGAGCGAGAAGCAGTGGGATAGCTGCCGCTTGCCCTGAAGCTATGGAGGCAAAAAGGGCAGGGTGTGCCCTGTTTCGTCAGTAGTGCATTTGTGAAAAAAGACTTTACAGTTTACTTTTCGGTAACTGTAATTGAGAAACGCTTGAGTATTCGTTTCTAACATATTTTACTTGTGTCATTATCAATGGTGGTGGAAGGATCATCGAACAAAGAAGCTACACAATCGGTGGAATGAGGTCTAAAGCTTTATATATACTACTCGATGTTTGCTAAGCACCAAGTATATCCAACTACCTGTTTTACGTTTTGGTTTAAATATGGTTATGAAAAGTAGATATATTTTTTATTTAATTATATCTTTAATGATTTAAGTACAGAAATTAAGATTTTATTTGTGTTTGACATTATATTTTGGGTTTTGAATACGGTAACCATGGAAAATGGATATTATTTGTAAGAGAGGAAATTTTTAAAATTTGCCAAACAGTTGACGGAGGGAACTGATATGGGTTCAATATCGAGTATGAGACCCATTATTGTTAATTACAACTTGACAACACCTTTTCATGCTCCCAACTCGGTTCCAGATGGTCCTTTGTGGGACGTTGTTCCATTCTTGGACCAGCATGGCGCCAAGCTCCTGGACACTTCTTGGTTAGAATGGACGGACTGAAATTGCAAGCTGCAACTCATTTCAGACATGTTCGATTGGATTGAGGTCAGGGGATCTTGGTGGTCAGTCCATACGCTCAATCCCCTCACTCTGTCGGTACTCCCGGACAGCATGGGCAAAATGAGGGCGTGCATTATCGTCCATCAGAATGAATCTATCACCCACTGCACTTGCATACAATCGGACGTGGGCATCCAGGATCTCATCAATATGCCGCTGTGCAATCAATGTACCACGGTCAAGGACACAGAGCTCTGTACGTCCATCCCAGCTGATGCCGCCCCAGACCATCACTGACCCTCCACCATAGCGATCATGCTGAGCAATGTTGGCTGCATGGAATCGCTTCGCTGGTCTTCTGCATACCCAAGAACGCCTATCTGTGTTGTCTTGGCAGTACCTTGACAGGAAATTTAATATTTATGTGCAATAAAATATTACAGATATGGATGTCATTGGAACTAATGAGCCAGTTCCAATGACATCCATATTTGTCCGGTTTTATTAAGAAACTTGCAAAGTACAAATTTTCTGTCAGTTTTTTCCCCACAATGTAGGTTAAAGTATTAAATGCACCAAAATTCTTGGAAATATATCCGTTATCCTTCACTTTTCCAGGGTGTATGGGAATTTACACCGGTTTGGGAACTCATACACTCTTTGGCTTCGCCTCAGGATGTATGAGTTCCCAAACCGGTGTAAATTCCTACACACCCTGGAAAACACAAGGATAACTAATATTGTCTGAGCTGTAGAATGAAATCAGCAGTTTATACCCCTCTGCACGGGAACGCAGTGGCTCAGTGGTACGGAATTGTACTTCAAATCGAACGGACCACGGTTAACTGGGAAACTGCGTTGTCTCTTTGGGCAAGGCACTTCAGAACGACTGCCCACTTAGGGGCGCGGTGGCGCTGTGTACTAAGACGTACTGCGCGTTGGTGCTGCACTTGTCTTGAACCAATGCTAACCCGGCTTGTACACAGTACGTACGTTGGGGAGTCTGGCAGTTGCTCGCTGTTGCTCGGTGGTTCTCTCTGGGTTCTCCGGCCTTCCACACCCGTAAAACTGTCCGACACGAGATGATCATAGCTGTTGAAAGTGTCGTTAAATCATAATAAATAAATACATATGATAGATAGCTGAAACAGACTATAAACTTTACCAGTTATAGTCGCACAAGGAATGGGAATTTCAGCTCAAGAACGTAATACCATGACGTCACGATCTTCATTCATAAAAAAATCAATCCATAGACTCCGAATGATTGTCAAAATATATGCGAACTAGTCAAGAAAGGGTGGGAATATTGTAAGATCAATTAGTTATTACCACAAGTGGGTTTCCGAGATGGTCTATTGAAGTCTCGATCTCGTCCCTGGATCATATATCGACTCATGCTAACATACTTAATTTTAGAGGTATAACACTTTCAGTGGACTAATAGTGCCAAGGGTTCAATAGCCCAAACGGGAGTGCATACTGCACATCCTATACTCCTGCACTAGACAACTATGCATTAGCCCCCCCCCCCCCCCCCCCCCCCCCCACACACACACGCACCTCACAATACTGCCCGGCATACCATTGCGTTCCACCTATACTAGTCATAGGATAATAAAAAAAATGCGTTCGATAGGTTAGTAGTGCCAAGGGCTAACAGTAGACCAACTAGGTATATACCACACATACTATACTACCCGATACGAAGTCGCGTCTTCGACACACCATTTCGCTAAGTCACATGGTAGTTATAACCTATACATTAATAGTTTAATGCATTACACCATAATGGCAGTTGCACAATACAAACATAACAAATACGAAGATATAATAAACATGATGTATAATATATGGTACTAACGATTTTTTTCTTCAACCCGTTGAATTTTAATGGTATCTTCCATGCCAGTTCAGTGGAAGGAAGAACTTGGAAGAGAGTCCTTATTCATTATCTGGGGTAGATCTATCAATATTTTCAACGTGCAGCCTCGGGGCTGCACGTTGAAAATACTGATGAGTCAACCCCACACATTTACTGAACAGCCATCCTATATAACGACGTTATGACTTATCATGTTCCTGGCCAGAAAAGAGGCCGATAGGATTCAAAGGGTTAATGAGGTGGTCTCGTTTACAGAATAATGTATATACTAACGGAGATTTGAGTTGAGAACGAGCTTATTATGCCTCTAAAATTGATATCTGAATATTACAAATAGAAGTCGATCTCTTGTTAATTGTTCGGGTGTCATTCCTCATTTATGACATAATGCATTTTAATGGTGAGAGGAGGTGTGGGTAGGAGATATCCCTAAAGTAATCGCCCTCGCCTACACTTCAAATTAGGGTACCCTCGAATGAATTTGATTACAAAATAACTCTTTGTCACAATCAATTGACAAGACAAAACCGATTTGACCAACTAGTATATACAAGTGGGGATGAGGTAGGCGCACGTACGCCTCTCAAACGTAAAATAGGGCCTGGCTTGGAAATGCAAAGGGAGAACTTTCGTTATTTGTAGATGGCGAGATGTAAAACGTTAACTGCTTTTGGGATTGGCGGGTTTTTTTCCAATACTAACATGGAAATTCATTTGTCCGTCACACTCATCTATAGATACGAATTTAACTTTTGAGCACTGGTGGGGTCTTCCAAGTCAGTTCAATGACAACAATTGGAAGAGGGCATATTCATTATCTATTGACTAAAGTGAATTTTTTGATTTGATTGGTTGCTAGATACGTGGTATGAGACCATATTCATTGAAACCCACGATACGTCCGCCCAGCCACTGACAAATTTTCCATACTCAGTGGAAGCCTCGTTCCGAAATCTACAAATTGTCCATACCCCGTAGAAGACGCGTTCATCGAAATCAATTTACCGATAACTGGAAGGCGGAAGTCAGACGGCACAACAAACAAAAATGTCGTTGAAGCGGTTGAAGATAAAGTTCCCCCTCCTTGCGTGTTCACACAAATGAAATACTTCAAAGTCAATAGATACATGTAAATTTGTTATCCCATGTCTGATCACGGCCTGCACTATTCGCAAAAAATCGTCTTTCCAGTTTTACAGTGTACATGTATTATATTTTAATTTTTTATCTCCAAAATATTGCTCATGACCTCTTATTGGAATGAGCTTGTCGAGTAATCTCCAATGTGGGGTTCATAAGCTATGTTTTTGAGACAAAAAAGAAAAAAAGAAATTCAATAATTTTTTTTATACTAGTCATATCGGCATATTTTCACAAAAACTCTTTTGCACAAAAATTCCACAGAAACCTGTATGGCTCAACAATGGAAAATAAAAGATCTCATGCTGTGTGTGTTCACACATGAAATAGATTGTACTTCTAAAACGGAAAGTCATCAAACACGGGGTAACTAATATTACCCAGTGGAAGACGATACATTTTTTTTTCAACCTGCAGCCTTCGAACTGCACGTTAAAAAATATTGATTGGTTTCCCCACGTATTCCCTGATCAGTCATCCTTGCCACGCACTTCCGGTGACGCCCGGCTGTGGCAAGCACGTGATGCACAAAATATACCAAATTAAATTAAAACAATTGCAGCTTTAATAAATACGATGAATTTGAATGTTAAGTGAAATAACAACACAACGTAATTACACACATATACACCTACACCACGGTATTGGCCAGTAAGAAAACAATGAGCATCAAATGCACTTAAAATCATTGACAAATACTGTTGATTCTCCCCTTACATTACGGTGTGTCAATAAGCAAGTCCATACAGTCAATACATAGGCCACACACATAGGATAGAATTGTCTATTGAAACACAAAGTTCGTATGGTTAATACGTAAGGTTCATTCACATGATATAACTGTATTTCAGGACATAAAGTTTGTACAGTTCATATTTAGCTGCTCACACGGGACATCACGGTCTATAACTACAGTACATTACGTATCAGCGATCTCCTGTCTCATCGCATAACTACAAAATCACAGTTCAGCTATATCACATCAAATTGCACTTCATATCGGCTACATGCCAGTCAATACCACACAGTACACCACACAGACCATACTCGGTGACCAGTCAAAGACGTGACCTCATAATTAGGGCTGTCACGATTAATCGATTAATCGATTGTTGATCGCTCACGGCGAAATCGATTAGTATTTTTCGTTGTCGAATAATCGGTAAATTGTATCCCGTTTTAGACGTTTAATAATTAAAAGAAAATTTGATGAAAAAACTATTGTTTCTAAAGGTAAAGAGTTAAGAACATCGATGTTAAACCCTAAGACGCTGTTGGAAGCAATAGTCTTCCAGGTACATTCATCAAAGCTTTGATGATCTGAACTTTTGAACCGTCAGTGTAATAATCAAGACCGGTCGGCAGTTGCGAAGTTCGCAACTGCCGATCGGTCTTGATTATTACACTGACAGTTCAAAAGTTCAGAACATCAAAGGTTTGAATGCACCTAAAAAGGATCGTATTCGTTGTTTCCTTGAGGTAGGTCAACTGACTTGAATTTCATTTTTATCGACTTCAAAGAGAGGGAGAGGAGGGGGGGGGGGTCATTTAGGTACGATTAATTGTCGATTATTTGCGACGATTAATCGATTCCTAAATTAAAAAATCGTGACAGCCCTACTCATAATTGGAACCTGAAGGTTAAAAAATTACTAGCTAGCATTCTACGAAGGCAAAGGGTTAAACGAATGATTCCACTGATTAGTGGAGTTACGCTAACTAATTACTAAAGATGTATGTTACTAAACTCAATTACACGTGCAATTATGCACCAGACTAGTTAAATAGGCACATATTTAAGAGAAATAACGCTACAAGACAAATGCACGTATCATAAAAGGTACAATTATTAGTTAATACTAAAATTACGAAGTCAAGTACCATAAGGCACATCAACGAGTTTACACAACTCTTAATTATATTTGCAATATTTGATAAATAAAACCCAAAATCGCAGAATAACGAACTAGCAATTTGAACTACGCAAATTACGCAAAGTTACCTCCGATCTGCAAACAACAGTCCCTCCATACAATTGCCATTCCACGTCCACTGAACAGGACACGCCATACATCCGCATGAGCCACTAAGCATAAACCACCTCTAATGTTACCACATTCGAAACTTCTAGAATCCTCGATTCAATACAATGACCTTAAAGTACTAGCTGTAAACGCACGCTTTCCATTGAAACACCATTCAGCATTCTTTCGACACAGTCAAAGGACAACTTTTACTCTGTGCATATATCTGAATTCTGACCTGATTTCATCGATGCTCATACGATAAATTAACCCTTAGCTATAACCTGACACACCAAATCTTTTATATTATACATTAATATAATTATTTAAGAATACTACAGAATAAGTAATAGATATACCACACTTTTTTGTGATGTATGGCGAGATAATTGTACAGTTTGCAGGAGTCATGTGCTATTGGACTCGGCCTACGCAGGTGTCCTGTGGGATTGGACGAGGCCGTAGGCCGAGTTCAATAGCACATGACTCCTGCAAACTGTACAATTATCTCGCCATACATCACAAAAAGTGTGGTATATCTATTTTAATCCACAGCCCTTTCCTATTAAGGAATGTCAACAACAAAAAAAATTGGCTTAATTTATTTTAAGTGAAAATATGGTCAAAATGCGTTTTACAATTACTTATCGCCCCCCAAAATTAAATGGATATATCTCATTGTTACTTATCTGAAACGTCCACTGAATATACAACAGATATGTTAAGTGTAAGTGTGACAGTACGATTGGTATAAACTGAACACGCATCACATCGTCATCCGTGCGAGTGACTGTGTGAGCAATGTGATATCCCAATTGCAAATTTAATAATATTCGCGAGTTAACGACTGTGTACACACAAATTTTAAAGTATCTATTTCTAAACCCATACATATTTTAAACAAATATTCGATATCTGAAGAGTGGAATCATGTGGAATGGTGATGACGGGGAAGATTTTTTATTGAGTCAGGCAGTAGAAGATGCTGAAAACAAAACAATTTGGCATACCGATGAAATAGACGATTTAACACTTTCGCAAATACAAGTTCAACAATTGCCCGATTTAAAAGACATTCCATTATCGCAGACAATGTCGATTTACAATTTAGAAGATCATTCGTTACATTTAACCACACCCAATTTTAACATAGTTGACAGTGTTGAGGACTTTATTCGTGACATAAAGCCGATTTCCGATGAAGTAGAGTGCATTGAATTTCAAGAGGGTTCAAATGAGCGATTTGGCCAGTCTGTTTCGGAAAATGATATTAATGAACTTATAAAAAACACAGAAAGTGCAAACACGAGAAAAGCTACCCAGTGGGCATTCAATGTTTTTGAAGCTTGGCGAGGGAGTAAGGCGATATCTGTGCCCGATCTCAAAAATTTTGATGACAGTGATATCCATAAATGGTTAAGTGGGTTTGTCATTGAAGTTCGCAGGAAAGATGGTAATCCATACACACCAAAATCACTATACAACATATCTTCGGGACTTTTGAGATATCTCAGAGACATGGGAATAAACGACAAGAATTTTCTTAATGAGAAGGACGACAGGTTCCTAAGATTTCGAAAAGCGCTTGATGCACAAATGAATCATTTGACATCCCTGGGTGTTGGCACACAGATAAAACAAGCTGACGAAATAACCCCCGACCAAGAGACTGATTTGTGGACGAAGGGTGTTTTCGGTAACCATTCATCATTATCGTTGCTCTACACAATGTTTTTCTACAACTGTAAGTTGTTTGGTTTACGTGGGAGAGATGAACATCGCAGTTTGGAAACAAATCAGTTTAAAGTGGATTCTCATGGCATGGGGAAATATTTACAATTCACAGGGAAAAGCTCAAACACTTTCAAAGGTGGGTTGAAACAAAAAAGGGTTGACGTTAAAAATATTCGTCACTATTCCAAAGGGAAAGACAAGGACATTGTCAATGAATATGAACAGTACTTGGCCCAAATTGGAAATGGATTTTTTTACCGTCGTCCTATAGCAGGTCCTGTCGTGACATTCGGGGCCCAAGTTGTTGGGGTGCATAAACTTGAGAGTATGATGAAGGAAACAGCAAAGGCGGGCAATTTATGTGGAAATTATACCAATCAATCCGGTAAGCGAACCTGTGCGACTACATTGTTTCGTGAGGGGATTGATGAACAATTGATTATGGATCGCACAGGACACAAAAGTGTGGAATCTGTACGAAAATATAAGAGACCTTGTGCGACACAGCTCAAAGAAATCTCCGATGTTCTTAACATTCTGGAAAAGGTTACACTAACTGACACTAAAGGCAAACTTAATGCATCTCAAGACGAAGACCCATGTCCCATTTCGCTCGCACAACAACCATCATCGGCACAAAAATTCACAGACAATAAAGATGTGGTTTGTCTCACTGGACAAGGGGCAACTTTTCAAAATTGCTCCTTCACATTCAACTGACAACAACAGACTAAGTTCCCGAACACTATCAACCGAGAAACCGTTATGTTCGTTTTTGAAATAAAAAGCGTTTTGCTATTCAGTGAAAATAATGTAATAACATTTATCTGCTTATATTTCTTACAGAAAACATTTAATACGTCAAGTTCGATTTCATGTCATGTCCTCTGGTGTGCACAACGCTTCTTTCACACATGTTGTAAACAATCACTCCCCACCACCACCACCCCCACCTCCCCCTCCCCCCACCACACGCACACTCCCATAACCGAGCGAATCAAATATTTTCTGAATGTGTGAAAATTAACGATAAAGCGATATAAACAGGACTGGAAGAGTTTCCTCTCTTCAATGTTTGCAACACTCGCGACAATGTTTTTTCTGTGTTAATCAATCTCACTTAACGCAACAAACAATGGTCTTTTGTCCAGATATTTGTACCGTCCAAATATCTGAAATGATACAAATATCTGGGCTTATCACCTTTTACAGTACATTATGCCGATATATTTGTACGATAAAACATCAACAGAACAAAGGAAAAGTGACGTAGCTGTGGATTAAGAATATGATAACGTGACAATCCTACTTGGTGAAATTATGACGTAGTATATTCCTCGGCCGGAAAAAAGGCTTTTAGGGTTCAAATGTTTTTTTTTGTTTGTTTTTTTTCTTTTGTTTTTTTATTCTTGTATTAGGGTTTAACGACACAGTACCAGCCAAGGTCATATCATGTCGGGTGACAGTTTTACGGGTGGAGGAAGCCGGAGTACCCGGCGAGAACCACCGAGCAACGACGAGCAGCTGTCAGCTCTCCAACATCGTAACACTGAACTCTGCAGCGCGGCACAGGCAGGGTTAGATTGGTCGAAGACATGCGCACCTTCGACGTGCAGTACGCCTTAGTACACAGCGTCATCGTGCCCCCATGTAGGCAATCGGGGTTAAGTGTCTTGCCCAAGGACACAAGGCGGCAGCGCGAATCAGTGGCTGAAATGGTCACCCATCCAACTACTAACCGCGCTCGACGTTGCTTAACTTCGGTGATCTGACGATAACGGTTACAGCGACGCCACCGTGCCCCCATTCAAATGGTTAAGCCACATAGTGGAATGGCTGGATCAAATCTAATGAATATTCAAAACGTGAAAATCTTGTTTTTGATTTTGAATCATATGCTTCGGGAATAAAAATACCTTTTCGATAAACATTCTTTGGTGATATTAACCCTTTATCCAACATAACGAAAAAAAAATGCCAGCGCTATTCCAGAAAATTACTTTAAATATTCATTATTTTTTTTATTTTTTGTATCAAAAACATAGTTTATGACCCCCTCATTGAAACGAGCTCAATGAGCTCGTTTCAATGAGGGGACATAAGCTATGCTTTTGACACAAAAACTGAAAAACATTAGTTATTAAAGAATTTTGTTTGTAAGTGTCGTCTGCTTTTCGTGTTATGTATAGGTTTAAGTTTTTGTAACAATTCATTACATGGTGGCTGCACTCTGCAATAAAATGTAACAGAACACTTTTGCATGCAAATATTTGTTGCTGCTTGTTGAACAGGAAGTACGAGCAAACAGCAATCATCAGCTAGGAGTGTCTTCTTACAATGAACATCAAAACCAACGTGTTTCTTCTTCTTTATCTCCCAGCTTATGAAATTGAGATATGTACTGGAACAGAAGAGTACGCAGGAACGAACGGGGACATATGGCTATGGACAATTGGCGAATTCACAGAACCGAACAAAGCAGATGAATATTGGTGGTTGAACGAACCATGGGTTGACGACTTCGAAGCAGGGAGTGTCTGTACATTCTCACTAACTACGAAGACTCGTGTTGGCGATCTTCTGGCGATTGAAATTGGTAATGCGCCGAACTGGCATACAGCCTTTTGGGGAGACAGCTGGTTACTGCAATCGGTAAATTATAAATAACATAACAGTTTTAGCTGTATGGAGGATTGCAAACATAATGTTTGAAGAGCAATTTTAGCCTTTCTTCTAGGTTAAGCTCTTTACTCGCTGTTAACCCTTTACCCAACGAATCGGCCACATCCGCCCGCATAATATGCAAATTCAGCAGCTGAAAAAAGACTATTTTTCCAAAAATTTCAACAAAACCATATCATATGACCCCTCTTTGGAACGAGCTCGTCGAGCTCGTTCCAATGGGAGGTCACATGCTATGGGTTTATTGAAATTTTTGGAAAAACTTTAAAACATGGTATTTAAAATAATAAATTTTGATTTCGTCTGCGTTGTGTAAAGGGTTAATGATCGGATGCGGAGGAGGAAACGTAAATCTTCCCGTCTTTGCATTTATGTCGACGACTTTAAAAAATGTAGTTAAAGGTCAACCCCCCCCCCCCCCCCCCCCCGTAGACTTCTTACACGACTGAGCACGCACATCCCACACTCATACTCCGATATGCGACAAATTATTCATCTCAACTCTTGTTATTTAAGAGGGTTTGTTTTCTATAATGCATCCAGGGCCGTCATTACCGGGAAAGGACACATCACCCTTCCCATCAGGTTCGTGGGAAAAACGCAGGTAAAATTATTTCGGCTTGAAGCAACCTAAATCAAATGTTAATATATCGTAAACGTTTACAGTAATACTTGTTTTTCTGTGATTCGCTAACCCGGAGTATCTGTGCTCGAATCTTCTAGAACCTCATAGATATCTTCTGGGGAATTTCCTGGTAGCCCCTCTCACTTCTTGGGAGTTCCTGTGAACCCTTCAGATAATTCATATTGCAATTCGCTCGATGTAACCCATCAGTCGGTGCGTCGACAAATATTTCAGATGCGAAGATTTTTCGCCTTTTCGATCCTGAAAATCAAATGTTTTCTCCGCGGGACCAAGTTCATGTTCGTCCTCGAAGGTTCGACACCACTGGAATTTTCTTGTTATAACACATAACTCGAGGCGTCGACAAAGGTGCTCATTTGCAGGATTGGGTGCCTTTTGGGTCCCGGAAATTACACACTACCCGAACGTCGATAAATAACTCAGATATGAGGATTATGATTCCTTTCAGACCTGAACGAAAAACAGAATATACTGTTGAGTTGAATCATAGTGTGCTCCATGGATTGGGCAGGTGTACAGTTATATCGTTATTACGCACCGCCCGAAGTCATATCAGCTTCTGTGCACATATATAGTGTGAGTATGTGATGGAAGACTGATCGGAAAGTTGAGTTTTCTTGAAAGTTTTCCTTGCGAAACTGCTGACGTTGCCAATGAATCGTGACGTCATTATGCGCACGCGACGACATAGATACGTTGATCGCTGTTGATGTATACTATAGATATCGGATAAAAGACTATCTGATATCTATGATGTAGACTGCCGTATCCAGCACTGCGTTGTTCGGGTCCTGGTTTGTCGGGTTTCTTGTACTTGACTGACAGGGTAGCATACTACGGGTGGTATATACCCAGGTTGGTTTAAAGTTAGCCCAGGTGCTTCTAACCTATCGAATGCTTTGTATTATCCTATGACTAGTATAGATGGTACGTAATGCTATACCACGCCTTCGATGCCTTACCAGTGACGAACAATAGGCCAACAGGAATGCCGACCATACACCGTATACTACCGTACCGGACAACCATATATTACCCCCACCCCACAACCCACAATACCGCTTAGCCTAGCATTATGTACTGCCTGTATCAACTGTAGGACAGTATAACACCTTCAGTGGATCAATAGTGCCAAGGGTTCAATAGTCCAACGGGCGTGCATACTGCATATCCTATACTCATGCACTAAACTATGCATTACCCCCCCCCCCCCACCCACCCCCTCCAACACCTCACAACACTGCCTGGCACACCATTGCATTCCACCTATACTAGTCATAGGATAATAAAAAGCAAAATGCATTCGATAGGTTAGTAGTACCAAGGGCTAACAGTAGACCAACTAGGTATATACCACACATACTATACTACCCTATCAATCTAGTACAAGGAACCGGACATATCCTGGCCCGAACGCCGCCATGTTGGAAACAAAAGTCGACATCAACAGAGGTCAACGTCTCTATGAAGTCGCGTGCGCACAAAAATGGCGTCACGGCGTCATTGCAATGCGAACCGTCTCGCGTGGAAAACGTTCAAGAAAACTCAACTTTCCCACCAATGCTCCATCACAAACCTATGCTATGTAACGAGAATCGGTACATACATAAAACAATACATGCCAATGCCCTTCATAATTAATCACAGAGTAGCTTGCGAGTGGTGTACGTATACCCCGAGTCCAGTTGGATGGAGCGTAAAACTTCTCACGCCCACTATGGGTTATTTGACAAATGGACGAGATAATGTCAAAATATTCATACAAACGGAAGTTTATTCACCGAGTCATCAAAATATCCACCTCCACTAATCATTTGCAAGCAAATCGGATATTATTAAAAGAAATTACATTATATTTTCATGAAATGAAATACGAAGGAAGGCACGATGGGATATAACAATTTTTTGTTTGAAAACAATTGTGCAACAACATGTGAGTGGTAAATTCAGAATTCAGGTGTAAACTGGGCGTGCTATTTATGTGAACTAAAGTACCCTCATATACTACCATATATTCCCAGAAACTTGGACCGACCATCCCCAAATAAGTTACAGGTAACTAGGGAAAATAATTACTGTGGCATATTTTGTAACATGGAAGATACCTCCAGGGTTTAAAGGATTAATGAGACTAGATTTAATACTTAGACTTAATTATGCCACAGACACTATTAGTTACCCCGTGTCTGTTCACGTGGTACGGGTTTTTACCTACCCGAAGCCAGCCGTATCCCATTCGGCTCGGCCGAATGGGATACGGCTGGCTTCGGGTAGGTAAAAACCCGTACCACGTGACCAGAAACGGGGTAACGAATTTATCTATTGACTTTCCGTTTTAGAAGTACAATCTATTTCATGTGTGAACACACACAGCATGAGATCTTGTATCTTCCATTGTTGAGCTATACAGGTTTCTGTGCAATTTTTGTGCAAAAGAGTTTTTGTGAAAATATGCCGATATGACTTGTATAAAAAAATTATTGAATTTCTTTTTTTCTTTTTTGTCTCAAAAACATAGCTTATGAACCCCACATTGGAGGGTACTCGACAAGCTCATTCCAATAAGGGGTCATGAGCTATATTTTGGAGATAAAAAATTAAAATATAATACATGTACACTGTAAAACTGGAATGACGCGTCCTCAACCGGGTATGGACAATCTTTAGATGTCGGAACGAGGCTTCCACTGGGTATGGGAAATTTGTCAGTGACTGGGCGGACGTATCGTGGGTTTCAAAGAATATGGTCTCATGCCACGTATCTATCAACCAATCAAATAAAAAATTCACTTTAGTCAATAGATAAAGCCGATTATACAAATAGAAGTCTATAATAATATAATAATAACACTTTGGCCGGCCGCTGATTTGTCGCGGTTCTCGGATGAGAAGGCCTTGGTTACCTCTGTACTCCCAACTGCCACCCTATCGCATGCTATTTTTCTCCTCCCAACACTCGGATACGAACTGCTTGATGATATCCTTTGCCCTATTCTTCCCAATCTCTCCGATTAGTATATTAACCCTCTCCTTTGAGTCTCCCACTAACCACATGTCTTTCATTCCCCCATCCCACTTCTAGAGCTGTAGGTTAACCGAAACCGAACCGAGGTTTTTAGTTTTTTTTAAAAACCGAAACCGAAACCGTCGACATCCTGTAATCTAAGGTTTTTAGTTTTTTATTAAATACTCTCTTGCTGCAGAAATTCACAGAATGTAGCCATCCCAGAGTAGTGAGAGTACCCAGACACTGCCAATGGCTCTTAATACTCTGGGAAGGCTACATTCTGTGAATTTCCGACATTTCAGTTTGGTTGTGTTTGTAGCTTTCCTCAAGTTGCGTGTAGGTGTCAGACCTCGAAAAATGGCCAAGCACAATAAAAGTTCTGTATATTTAGGTAATTATTATATTGGCCTTCCTGATTCTTCATGTATTATAGCTTATTTCGGGCATTCATTGAGTTTCACTCAATTTCACTTCCATCCAGTTATGATACCGGACATAAGAATGAGTTTTATTGAATTTTATTTGGCCTCATGGTTCGAAGACAAGTACGCCATCGACATGCAGTACGCCTTAGAACACAGTGCCGTGCCCCCACAAGGGCAATCGGGATTAAGTGCCTTGCCCAAGGATTGGAGCACGGTACGTGTTAAGTAAATAAGAGGTCGCGAAACCCTTGCACCAGGACTACTCCGTGTATATTTTATCGACAAAAGGCTATATTTAAGTATTTGAACTGCAATCCCGACTAACTAAAATTCCAACTACATAATTAAGGCATGCCTTCGGCGAAGGCATGCTGCGATGATGCAGTTGTAATACTTTATAACTGGGGACGTGGGCCATCATTGCAGGAGCGAAGCAGGTTTATACCTCCCAATCGGCCATCGTTGCGATACCCATGCTGCACCATAACATTTTGGTCCGTCAATTGTCAAAAGTCTGTAAGTACTCGCATTTGTGGGACTTGTGGCTTTGTTTCCCAATCTGCTCTTGATAAAAGATCCTATATTTAATCTTCAATCATTTAACTTTTCTTTGCTAATTTGTTTTTAAGATCACCGTAAGAGAAACTGTCCGCAGCGATGGTAAAGAACTTCAACAGTTCACCTTTGATTGTAACTGCTGGATAGATACAGGAGACCATGTTCTACTCACAGTTCCAGAAGCAGAAGCAGCAAAAAAATGGATTATCTAGAATTCAAACAGTATTTTCCGAAACAGCCATGCTTTCTTTATTATATGCGTCTACAAATACTGTAATTTAATGTAATAAACTATGCATCAAGATTCCTATGCTTTTTCCTTTTATTCGTTTAATGTACAAAAATCACGGTGCCTTTAATCCTATCACTTAATGTCGATGCACTAGTTGAACTGAAACAGTTGTCACTAAACGTATTGCGCTGGATGTCTGGGTCCTGCATCAACGCTGCATGGGGCGAGGTCAATGAGAACGACACTATAAAATTACCATCATATAATGCAATGTTCCAAATAAGACTAACTCCACGCCCTCTGACTGTACGAAAGTTTATTCTACGTTTACGGCTCCAGTGGCAAATATTACCGTCTGACGTCACCACGTGAACTATTTATAGGATGATAACAATGGGGGGGGGGGGGGATTCAAAGTGCATACTGCATTTAACCCTTTACCTAACGAATCGCCCGCATCCGCTCGCGTAATATGCAAATTGAGCAGTAGAAAAAATTAAATTTTTCAAAATATTTAAAAAAAAACATCTTATGTGACCCCTCATTGGAACGAGCTTGAGCTCGTTCCAAAGAGGGGTCACATGATATGGTTTTGTTGAAATATTTTGAAAAATTGAAAACAAATTATATTTAAAATAATAAATTTTGATATCGTCTGCGTTGGGTAAAGGGTTAAAAACATATTTTTTGAGGTCAGTGATCATTCTAACAATGTATACCCACAACACACTTATAAATTCATGATTATGATTTGAACTGCGATGAAGTAACCTCGACCTTTATCGAAGTAACTGATTTTTTGTTGTCCAGTGACGTCGGGGGTACAAGAGAGGTTTATTTACCAAATTTGTTATCGTAAAATGTGCCTTGTTCATTTCACGATGCAGGTTTTGGGCTATGTGTAGGGTCTTTTGGAACATACACGTCATTGTGGTGAGTTGACGGTAACATGGTCTGGGGCTTGTGGCGCGGGGCGTATATTCTAATGAAGCATAAGCTCGAAGCAGCAAACCTCAGACCTCCCTACCATCAATTCATCACGATAACTTATAATAATCTCATCATCCTCCAAGGCTCAGTGAGATGACATTGACTTGTGCCTAACTGCTGAACAAAACAGGGCTGCAGGAAGCATTTGGAACTTGAGCAGGGTCATAAAAACACACCCACGCACTGAATTTGGCTTAATGGCACAGAAGAAATAAAATACACTAAGTTATATTTGGAACTAACGCACCTGTACATTGAGAAAACTACACATTTTCGGCTCAATATTAAATAAATTTCCTCAATGGGCCGAAATATTGTTTCACCACTTTGTGCAAAATTTGTTGAATATGGTGGGTTTTTTCTCAACTTTAAGAGCCGCAGAGGAGATAAATAGTGAACGGGAATTTCCAGTCACATCTTAATTTTAGGAATAAAAAGTCTTCCGGTTACTTTCTATTGAGATTGCAATGGCAGTAACACAAATAGTCTGGTCGGTGAATTCGCAAATATGGACACTAATTGGTAACATGCTACATTTGGTGCCGTTGGAAAGAGGAGAGTTCACTTATTAACATAATCATTCAAAAATTGCTGACATCCGCTTTGGCGAAAAAGATCATAGGGATTTGAAATTGGATTGTATTTCTTTTCAGTTTCGTGTTAGTAATTAGTCTGGTCATTTACGATTTCTACCCGAACAAATTGGTGAAAAGCTGATTTTGGCGTCATTCGAAGCAGCGATAATTAAAGAATAATACATCCAGATTCTTGAGAATTGTTTTGTCAAGAATGGCGACTCTGGTGGTGGGGGAGTGGGGGGGGGGGGGTGGTATTACATTCCCATCGGGGAGAGTTAATACTCCAGAAAACGAGATACAGTACGTGGAGTGTGTATTATCACTAAATCACCCGCAGAGTGGAGATTCCACCTGCGCAATAATTGCAAAGTTGTTGCAAAGCATACCCAGCAACTGCAAAGTTTCAGCCAATGGACCTCCGGGTTAAACCCGGAGGTCCATTGGTTGAAACATTGCTTGTGTTTTTTATCGATATATATAAAATGTGAATGTTATAGTTTGGATGATAAGTATACTCCGCAGGTGATTTAGTTACAATCCACTCTCCACGTCCTGTACAAGTGCACAATAGGAATAACCCGATGTGTTTTTAATCATATATATGTTTTTAATCATATATAATCTATAGTTAAAGTTATCTTAAGACATTTGAGTTTACATTAACTTGGCTGCCTGCAGTTGCCGGCTTTCTTGACAAAACGTTTCATTTTGATACACATATCGCGGTATTTTGCATTGCGTTTTGACTCTGCCCTCTAAAATCAGTTTGTTAAAAATTAACCCAAATCAACTGAGTTGAGTGATTATGAACCCAAGTGGGTTCATATTTACTCAACGTAGTTGATTTGGGTTGACTTTTGAGCTAACTTATTTTAGAGTGCACATCTCAAAGTCTCTTGAGTCACTGATATTCCGACTTTATCCTAACTGAAACAAAAATTCTCACACCAGGCCGAACCATGGTCGACCCGATGGGTTGGGGACCTCTACCCAACTCCATCCTCAGCCCCCCCCCCCCCCCCGACCATCTGCACCCCCCCCCCCCCCCCCCCCTCGCGTTGGGAAAATTCTGGCGCCAACCCTGTTTTTTGTATGTTTTGTATGCTTGGGAAATGGGCAGATAGATGTATGGCGACAAAGCAAGTGCTGGCCACTCTATACGCTCAATCCCCCCCCCCCCCTCTGTCGGTACTCCCGGACAGCATGGGCAACATGAGGTCTGGCATTATCATCCATCGGAATGAATCTATCATCCGCTACACCTGCATACAACAATCTGACGTGTTCATCCAGGATCTCATCAATATACCGCTGTGCAGTCAACGTACCACGGTCAAGGTCACGCAGCTCTGTACGTCCATTCCAGCTGATGCCGCCCCAGACCATTATTGACCCTCCACCATAGCGATCATGTTCAGCAATGTTGGATGCATGGAGTCACTCTTCTGGTCTTCTCCATACCCTAGAACGCCTATCTGTGTAGTCTAGACAGTACTTTGACTCATCTGTAAAAAGGTCAAGTAGCCAATCTTCTCTGGTCCATCCAACATGGTCCATGGCCCATTCATATCGTGCCTGGCGGTGGTTCTGGGGCAGTGGAATGCGAAGACATGGTCTTCTCGATCGAAGACCACCATCTTGCAACCTTGCCCGGATAGTGTGCGTCGAAACATTTATTCCGGATGCATTCTGAAGGTAACTGCGAAGATGGGTTGCTGTGGTAAAGCGGTTCTTCCTGAATGATCAAAACCCGGTCTTCAGCTGCAGATGTTGCCCCGTCCCTGCCACCACCATGCCGTCCTACTGGTGTGCCATACGGCTGAAATCTTGCGCTCTGGTGATCACCGTATGGTGCAAACGAAGGGCTTCACCAACCTGGCCATGTGTAGCCCCTTGCTCCACCATCCATACAGCCCGCCACATTTCTTCTTCAGACAAATGTCTTCTTACTTTGCATTTGCCATATTCAATCATTAAATCATAAGGGTTTGTGTTGAAATGAAGACTGAATGCCCTACACATGACATGTACATGTAGACACTACAAGGAAGCATCATGAAAATTAAGGGTTACATGCTTTCCATGACTGTCACGAAAAATCTGCCTGTCAAGAGAACTGATGTGAACACTGGGAACCGTTTCAATACATTCCTCAATCATATCCACCAAAAATATTGCAAATATGTCACAAGCAAAATTCACAATGTTGTGTCAAATATGTGGTGCTTAGCAAACTTTGTGTAGAATATTAACAACGATAATAACTGACACGAGGTGACCAAGGCTGTCGAGAGTGTCATTAAACACCAATAAAGAAATAAATAAATAACTGATCAGTTTATCGACTCGAACTTGATAGACGGTACTGCAAAGGTCTGAAGGAAATCATGATTGTTTCGGTTATTGAATTAATTTATCTAAATATTGCATGGGTTCTTCATGGACGTGGAGACAGGGAGGGGGTGTACCCCCCCCCCCCCCCCAATGCTGGCCAAAATTTCCTATAGTTGGAAATTCGGAGGGCAAGTCATGAGTAGTCGGAAATTCCATCTATCTGGATTTTAGTGCTTCTTTGGTGATTCTGATGTCTCCTTTACTTCCCAAAATTCAAACTCGGTTTCAAATCGTCAAAAATTCTAACTGTTCCCATTTACAACTATACAGTGTACGCAATATCGAGCATCATAAGTATGCATGCTGTCAATCGGTACGAGATTATTATAGTACGGTTACTTAGCGTCATAAAAAAAATCCTCGAAATGCACATCAAGAAAATCACTCGTGTAAAATCGTTATCCTGAGTCAACTCCTTCATTCACAGTTACAAAATGATGAAACATCGAAAACTTAACATATTCCTGCATAGGATCTGATTTAATGTTAGAATAATGTGAATTGCTCAAAGTTCTCAGCTTGAGCACTTATTTAGCACATATTCAATTCTAAGAGTAATACCAAATAATAATAATCTGATATTTCTATCATAAGTCTGTTGGCATTTCAGTTACTAGAATCAATTTCATGTGCCTTTCATGGCTTCATTTTCAAAATTTTTCTCAAACTCCCCTCCCGGTCCCTCTCCTACTTGGAACTTCACTACCCTACCCCCCCCCCCCCCAACCCCAATTTTTGTGTCTAAGCCTCGTTGTTGTCAACAAGATGCTTCATGCTACTTCCGCAAACACAAATACCACAGTAACATCGGCTTGTTAGGGCCAAAAGCGATAAAAAATCACATTGATTCATCTTACACTCAGTGTTCTTGTATAAAACAGAAATTTAAATCTACCACGGTACTAAATCGCTCTGTGCTCGAAAAAATCGAAAAAAGGAACTTTCGAAGACGGTCACCTTATTCGGTAGCAGACATCAAATGGCTCACCCAGTGGGAAGTACCGTAATAAATATACTTCATTCTTCAATCAAATGATATTTTCATACTCATGCAATCGTGAAGACTACAGAGTATGCTGATGTTGTGCTTTCGAACAGAATTTTCAAGTTTTATGTGCATATCGACAACAACCAAACTATAATAGTTCGAATCAGTAGCGTTGTGATCCAGTCCTGAAACTTGCGTAACTTGTTGTGGAATCCAGTTTTTAGCGTCATCAGTGTGAGACTTTTTCTCGTACATGTAGTTAGTACATGTCAGTTGGAATATTTTCTTGCGAATTTTCGTGCGTTTCAGTTATCTCGCTTTCCAGATTTGAAAACAGAAATCCAATGTGTTGTTTTCAAATCTTTGAAAACCAAATGTTCCCCATGTGTCCCGTAGACAATCTGCACGGTTTTCTCCTGTTCAATCAAATTTCGTTTCCGTGCAGTTTTTCCTAGGAGTTTTTAACGTATTACTGGCTAAGTGGTGAATATGTTCTTCTCTGAGTGTGGAGTGTTGAGACTTTTATTTGACCTCCAAACATTAAGTAAGTATCCGGATGTGGGGGGAGGGGGGGTGGGTGGGGGTGTTCTGGTTTGTGCCTAAAATGTATCCTCAGATAACTATCCTTCAAAATATATTCTCCAATAGACACCCTTCAAAAGGTATCCCCCAATGCTACATCACCATATTCTCCAGTACCCAGAAGAACATTCACTCGATGGCTTATTTGCTCAATAAGATTCAAGTCGTTCGAGCACTCTGAGATCGCTAGCAAGCCTGTAGTAGTGCTACAAGTGAGTAGCCATTGTACAAGGCAACACGACTGGAAGGAAACTATAGGAATGGGTGACTGCAGTAAAAGCTAATGATAGGAAAGACGATGGGATATTAGACAAGACAAGTCAGCAGAAGTGGTCTTGAAGCTATGAAGGCCAAAGGGGAGGTCCAGGTGAAAGGAATGGCACATACGCTAGTAGCCATAACTGTGTTCAGATAGATATCCTCCGCTAAGTATCCTCCAAAAGGTACCCTCAAAATGTATCCTCCAAATGTATCCACCAGTACTGGATCATCATGTCATAGGTATCCTTCGATACCCAGATGACTATAAGGGTCGTAAAATGAGTCACTCTTTCGAGTAATTACTCGATGGCTTATTTGCTCGATTAGATTCGAGCCATTCAAGCAATATTTGTCGTCCCTGCTCGATTGACTCTTGGCTTTCGAAATCATATGGGACTTTATCAAACATAAGAGAGATAACTCTGTATGGGTATGTACAAATTACGGAGAATGGGACAATCTGATTGGTGATTATTAGAGTTGGCGTTGGTTTCCGCGTCCAATATTACAAGTAAACTAGAACTTTTCCACTTTCTGAGGTACCCACGGGGTACGACTATTACCACCTCTGCCACCAAATGTTTAACTAATAGTATTACAGAATTTATAGTTCATTTATTAACACTTTGAATACGAAAGCACGATTTTTCGGTTCAGAATTGTTATAGGCTACGCAGTGCCAGATTAAAGCATGGGCTTTATGGACTGCAGCCCAGGGGCCTCCGCCAGCCGAGGACCCCAGAGATTAAGTAAAATTAATTTACTGTGAAAAGTCACTTCATTTGTACATGCAGAATGAAAGTATGCTGAATTATCTCTTTAAAAAGGCTCAATTAATATACTGTATAATATACTGGAATTTTTGTCTTGCCTATTATTCCAACTCGTTTGTACTGGCAATCATGATTACAATGAGATGATCTCATACTCGCTTAAGGCCTGTACACGAAATGAAATTACTCATTCCATCGAAACTTTCTTTCTTTTCTTTCGTCATTGCTTTGCGGTTGTGCTTGCACCAAAGACAAAAGTGCTGATAAAGGGATCCGAAATTTGATTTGCGTGCTTTTGTTAATTATCACTGGGGCCTCACGGTCATAGTATGTGCAGCCCAGGCGCCTACAAAATCGTAATCCGGCCCTGGTTATACGACCTGTAGTCATGAAGTGGTGGGTGGTTGCTTAGTGAAGTGCATGGTAGACCAATCAATAGTTTCAACATGCAGCCCCAAGGCAAATAATGAATAGTGATCTCCAGAAGTTGATGAATTTCATTGGATTGACGTGCAAGGTACGATCGGGGTTCAAAGGATTAAATTTCAACCCACTGGAAAAAAATGAGTGACTACTGTATCGCGACCTGGTCAAGAAATAGACCACTTTGGTGGTAACAGTATTGTACTACTACCACAGCTACAGTTACACAAATCTCCAGTAATTGTATGAAGTAATTCAGTTTCCACGCTTCAAGGTTTTTTCCAAAAAAGAGACATGGCATAGAAATAACAAAAACATTTATGTTTTTCTAAACAATAAGAATGAGCCTTGGGATGGGTGGTAGGGATAGAATCACACTGTTATAGTGTTTGAATTGGATGGTTTGGTCGGGTCACTCTCTATTACGATAGTAGGTTGGGTATTTGACTTGGAAAGTAAGGGGGTTGTCGATCGGGCTTGGCAGGATCGCGCGGTGCATGGATGGCTAGAAAGGGTAAGATAAGACTCTGTTTGGGTTGTAACGTCGGCTGATTGTGTGTCCATTGGAATGATGATGGGGATCGGGCCACCTAATTAGGTATCTGAAACGGATCACTGGAGTAGCCTGGTCGAGCGGTATGGGTGGATCGCCAGATTGAACGGAGATGGGATTGTGCTTCTTGGTCGAGTTACATATGAGAAGGATGCCAGAGCAGAGACGGAGATAGGAGAATTGGGCCATTTTTCGTGGAAACATTGATTGTCACTGAACTTGTTTAGTTCTTGTAACAACTTAGCTATATTGTTATAAGAACTTAACTATCTTGTTATTACAACTGAGTGGGGAGCGCGGTGGCTCAGTAGGTAGAGGTGCAGGCTGCAAGCCGATAGGTCCTCGGTTCGAATCCCACCTGCGGCAACCGCGTTGTGTCCTTGGGCAAGACACTTCATCTCCATTGCCCGCGTGGGGGCACGATGACGCCGTGTACTAAGGCGTACAGCACGTCGATGGTGCGCATGTCTTCAACCAATCTAACCCTGCCTGTGCTGCAGTGCGGAGTTACGATGTTGGGGAGCTGGCAGCTGCTCGTCGTTGCTCGGTGGTTCTCTCCGGGTACTTCGCCTTCCTCCACCCGTGAAACTGTCACGGTCATGATTAGCCATTGTGCATAAATATGTGACCTTAAACATCAATAAATAAATAAATAAATAAATTACAACTGAGTTATCTTGTTATGACAACTCAGTTCACTTGTTATAACAACTTACCTGCCTTGTTATAACAATCCAGCTATTTAGTTCTAACGACTCGATAGAAGGGATTGTGTGGCGGAAGTAGGCTGCAATGTTTATGTTTTATAATATGATGTTATTTCTGAAACCGCCAATATTTATTTTTGCCTTTGGGGTAGACAGACATATCAGATGCATGAAAAGGTTTCATTTAGTACGACGATTTACACTATTTAGAACCGTGCCTCATATTCATCACTGCAGACCGACGATGGTACTTCCGTGTCCTTGACCATCTGACCAGGGGTGGATACGGCCGCCGTGGACTGGTCACTTTCCACGAGAGTGCAATATTTCTACGGATGCAATAATATTAGATTTCAAACACTAATTACAGGAATAAGCATCAAAAGTTTAATTAATGAAGCACCGGGTACAACCCGCCCCGGTACAACCCGCCCCGGTACAACCCGGTGCTTCATTAATTAAAATTTTGCAGATGAGGATTTTTATCACCTGGAAAACACATGCGTGGACATCGTTGCCCACGCGTGGAAAACGGCCAGTCCAGGAGGGCTGTACTGTTAGCATAGATAGGTGCATCCTGTGCATTTTTTGGACGACTGGTTTCGTATAAACATCTGGTTCTGATTTCCATGGCTTTATCGACATTTATTTTCACAAATTTTGCGGCCCCCGGGTGGTGCTGCTCGCCCCACCCCCACCTCAACCCCAACCTTTACCCATTTGACAGGTCACTGAGGATGGCAATGAATAAGACGGTTCTCATGCATTGGCACGCTCGAATAAGCCAAATTTTGTTTGGATCTAAAAAAATTATATAAAAAGAAAAACATTTTGACATCGCTATTTCACAAAATCAAAATTAAATTCTGGACAGGTTTACCTGACGGTACCACAATCAAATAGTTGAAATATTTCTACTAGCAAAAATAAATAAGATCATCTGACTGGAAATAGGATCATAGAAGGAAGTTATCTATAATACGAACTACAGGGTTTCAAATCTAAGGAAACCATTAACCTTAATGGCATCAAATGGTGTAAATGACATAGCGACTCCAACCCTCGGACCATAACACCGGAACTCGACGATGAAGTTATGTAAACTCCCCTTGGAATCCACAAATATTAAAATGTTTGGCATGGTATACTTTGTGCTTCATACAGATTAGGGGGCGCGATGGCACAGGTGGTAGAGGTGCAGGCTGTAAGCCGAGAGGCCCTCTGTTCGAATCCCACCTGCGGCAACCTGTTGTGTCCTTGGGCAAGACACATTTTTTTAAAACAGTATTTTATTTCTCTAGAACAGAAATAGGTTTGCTAAACAGTCGTAGCCAATGTAATACAGTTCCCTACATGAACAAATTACACGTAAAACTCATAAAACAAACAAAATTACAAAATAACAATAATAAAGGTGCTTGTGCTCTTTTGGTTGAGATGTCGTCCCATCTTAACGGGTCTATATCCTTAGATCTCAACATCTGGATGTCGCTGCTCGGTGCATCGAGCCAAAGTTCAATGTACCACTTCCCGACATGGCGAAAGAGGAATAGTAGTGCGAAAAAAAACCCCACAAACTCCAAAAACAAAACAAAAAAAACATATAGTCCAACAGATGCCGGACCTAGGGGCGCAATTTCGCGGACCCACGACCCAGGAGAGTACTCCCACACGTCCCCCCCCCCCCCCCATCCCCTACGCCGGACGGAAAACAGGTCCATGGACAGAATGTCTAACTCTTACATCCATTCAACTGACAATCGTTTAGACGTACTCTTATTTCTAAATCTTTCGGTGAGATTCATAAATCTATAGACCTATTCGAACAATGCTATACTCTCCACCACAGTTAGTGTGTTACTCCCGTAAATGATATCAGAGATAGTTAGTCTGTGTGAAACACACAGACTATTGTTTTTACACGGTTTCTTTTTCTTTTCTTTTTCTTCTTCTTCTTCTTCTTCTTCTTCTTCTTCTTCTTCTTCTTCTTCTTCTTCTTCTTCTGTCTTCTCATCACTTTTTGTCCGCACGATAACTCGAAAACGAATTGATATATCTCGTTGATTTTTGGCATGCTGATAGACAGCCACAAGTTTTCGGCCACCTATCCAGACTCCTCGGGTATCAGGGGTGTCCGTAGGGGTGTTTTGAACATGGGTCACGCCAATATCTAAGGCGTGGTATGACATATGGACCTGGGATCAACACCAAATGAGTCGACACTCAGAGGAGATTCAAAATATGGGTCAAAGTCACGGAGGTCACCTAGGGGTCATTGAGTGCATTTTTCATAATTGCTGGAAATCACATTTGTTGACCCCTAAAGCATTCCTGACGTCCACACATGCATTTTTAATATTGAAAAACTGAGCGTGACCAACAATTTTAAAACTGGGTCACGCTCATATCGCAAGCGTGGTATGATGAATGGACCTGGGACCAACCCCAAATGAGTCGGCACTCGATGGAGATTCAAAATATGGGTCAAGGTCACTGAGGTCACCTAGGGGTCATTAAGTTCATTTTTTCATAATTGCTGGAAATCACATTTGTTAACCCCCTAAAGTATTCCTGACGTACACACATGCATTTTTTACATTAAAAAAGTGGGCGTGGCCAACATTTTTGAAAGTGGGTCATGACCATATCTCAGGCGTGGTATGACGTATGAACCTGGGATCAACACCAAATGAGTCGACACTCAGTGGAGATTCAAAATATGGGTCAAGGTCACGGAGGTCACCTAGGGGTCATTAATTGCATTTTTCATAATTGCTGGAAATCACATTTTTGACCCCCTAAAGTATTCCTGACGTACACACATGCAATTTGACGTGAAAAAAGTGGGCGTGGCCAACATTTTTGAAAGTGGGTCACGCCCATATCTCAGGTGTGGTATGACATATGGACCTGGGCCTAACACCAAATGAGTCGCCACTTGATGGAGATTCGAAATATGGGTCAAGGTCACGGAGGTCACCTAGGGGTCATTGAATGCATTTTTCGTAATTGCTGGAAATCACATTTTTTGACACCACCAAAGCACTCCTGACAAAAACACATGCAGTTTCACGTTAAAAAAGTGGGCTTGGCCAAAAATTTTGGGTCACGCCCATATCTAAGGCGTGGTATGATGAATGGATCTGTGACCAACATCAAATGAGTCGACACTGGATGGAGATTCAAAATATGAGTCACGGTCACGGAGGTCATGAGTCACGGTCACGGAGTCACGGTCACGGATGTCCATTTCTTATTCGTGTATCGAACCCTTTGAATGCTGGTCACATATATGCTTTTTTTGGTTTCTTATAAAACACTGCTCTGATTCCAGTATGAATATCTGTAAATACTATGAACGAAAATCCATTCTGATTTGTTTAAAAATATTTTACTCCTGAAAATATGCCCCATAAATTCTCTTTCTCTATAATAGTTCATTCCTGATACTTTAAGCCTCTTCACACAGACTTGAGTTTACTGGGTTCAGTAAATTCTGTTTCTCTAGTTAGAATACCATTTTTACAGCAGCTGAAGTTGAGACTTTTCAACTAGCGCTTATATACATCGAGAATGTAAGGAAATGAAGTCGACTATCTGTTCCATATATTTACCCTTTGCTAGCTTTACTCAACCCCATAGTTGAAGAACCCTCTCATTTTGCACTTCCTGAGAAGTTGAATAATCTTGCTTCTGACCTATATGATACCGTGTTTTGCTGGTTACCTGGACATGTTGGTACTTCCGGTAACACCAGGACAGACAGTTTTAACCCTTTACCAACTCAGACGATACCAACATTTATTATTTTTAAACAGAACTGGTTCCATCTCAGGGACAAGATTAGAACCAATTTTGGTTCTAAAGAGAACCTATATTTTTTGCAGTGTAACATAACGACTAAAACTGGCCAGTGCTCTTCACAAAAATAGATGGCCAAATTTCATTACTTTTTCACTTTGTGCCTCCAAAACATAGCTTATGACCACTCAATGGAACGAGATCGCCCAACAAGGAGTCATAAGTTGTTTTCGAGGCATAAAAAAACGAAAATATTTAGTTATTCGGGAAATATTTATGTAAATGTCGTCTGATATTTGTATTTGGCAGATAATCGATGAAACATAATTCTGCAGTACGTGGAGAGTGGATTGTAACTAAATCACCCGCGGAGTGGTGTTATCACCCAAGCTATAACTTTGAAATTTTGTACATATCGACAAAACCAAAAGCAATGTTTCAACCAATGGACCTCCGGGTTTAACCCGGAGGTCCATTGGCTGAAACTTTGTTTGTGCTGGTTATGCTTTGCAACAAATTTGCAATTATTGCTTGGGTGGAATCTCCACTCTGCGGGTGATTTAGTGATAATATACTCTCCACGTACTGTACTTCCAAAAGCAACTCGCCATTCCCATATCAGCCGTGTTGTGAAAGATATGTTTTCTGTAATGAGCTATTTAATGGTGATTATGTGATAAAATGATTTTTTAGTTGGCACATTGCCTCGGGGTAGTCAATGTCTGTGTTTTTAATGCTGACATTAGAGGTAAAACATTACGTCTACATTAAAATCTGGAAGCCACAATTGTTAATTATCACATTATTGCAACCATCACACCGTATTCAACATTCTCACAACTGGCCGAACACAACTCCTTTAACTCCTTGCACGCAGCTGGCGAATCTTCCTTCCCAGGAATCAACATCGCATGCCACTCAACATCGCATGCCACTGAAATAAGACACGACTAACAAAATCACTCCGCCTCATTAATTGCATAGAACTTTTCACCGATAACTTCTTGAGACAATTAATTTAGATGCATTTTCACCCTTTGAACCCTCATGAAATTAGAAGAGTCCATATTCATTATTTGGGGGAAGAACAAAAAATATTTTCAACGTGCAGCCTTCGGGATGCACGTTGAAAATATTGATTGGTCTATTCCACACATTCACTCAGCAGTTATCCTACTTAATGGAATTATGAAGTACCATGTCCCTGGGTCGAGAAAGCGACCTCTCGTGTTCAAAGGTTAATCAAGTCTAGCCATGGCTGTCTCACAGCAGCCATGGCTAGATCTAGTAAAAACAATTTGAAAATACTCAGTGGCTTAAGAATTAATCAGATTTTATTGTCAAATAAATCTAAAATGCATGGTATGTAGAAAACAGAGTACGACTACAGTTAAAACTAGAAGTCCTGTCACAAACTGTGCGCTTATCTAGGCTTAATTGCGCGTAGGAATTGCGCGCAATTGCCGGATCGAATGGCATCCAAAGCACGGCAGGTTGTCCTGGTTTCTCATAGCAAAACATAGGCAATGTTTCTGCCAGTGGACCTCCGGGGTACCCGGAGGTCCATTGGCTGAAACATTGCTTGTCCACAGGCTATATGTATAGAATTTGATAGCCTTACTATGATCATAACGCGTAGATTAACGCGCAGATCGACGTGCTATTTGTGCGCATTTTATGATAGGATTTCTAATTTTAACTGTATTATAGTGAAATGGCGATAGAGTGGCAATTTGTCTCATATTCCAAAAAACTAAGACTATTTAATAATGTTTCAGCCAACTGACCTGCGAGTCAGATGAAGAAATGGATTTCTTTTGATTTTTCACAAAATATTAACGATCATTGTTGTTTTGGAAAATTAACTCCCAGATGTTTTGCTAAATAATTCCATTATCCCCTATTTGTATATAGTTTATTTTTATTAGTTATTGTTTTCCCAGTGTCGTAATATATTTATTGGAACATCTGTTAACATCGACCATCTGTACGCAATTCGTGATATAAGTTTGCGCTGAAATTTAGACATTGCTGTATCCAGCACACGTGGCTCTTTATCATCGTATTCTTGCCAGTTTCTGTAATGATGAAGAAGAGCTAAACTACTATTAACTACTTCTTCTTTCGCGTTGTTTCTAAACGCTGTCACAAAATGTATCCCAGCAACCTTTACTGATGTTGGTCGCATGATGTATTTTGATCTCGCATGACTAAACCATACTGTCTTTTCTCGCCTTTGTTTCAAAACGAAAGTGATATTATATTTCAAAGCATCTGATTTTCCGGGAAATTCCCACTCAACATTTGGCCATTCCAAGCGAAAAAACACATTTTTAAAAATATAAGCGCCAGCTTTTGGCAAATTATTTATCAGTGTCAGCCAATTATCATGCTCTCGTGGTACGATGAGTTCATCAACATCTGTCATCACTAAATAACGGCTTGTGTGAAGATTTCGATATACACAGTCATTAGTTGCGGCTTGTTGTCCGAAGGATGCAATGTCTGGTTGGTAATTTACTTTCGGTGGATATACATCTACCGCCATTGGTAAATTCCACTGAACTACTTTTACCAGACCTTCTTCGATATACTGTTTTAGGACTTGATCAACGTTTCTATTAGTACTGTAATTATAAAATACGAAATATTCTGCTCCAAACAAACGGTTTCCTTCTATCATCTCCACCAGTTCATACGCTCGGCCGTATTGAAAATTGAATGGTTTAACACAAACCGTAAAATTTCTTTTAATTCCCGACGAAGGCGAAACGAGTAGAACACAGTTTGGATGCAAACACTCTCCAGATGAAAGAGAAACTGTGTGTGGTCTTTCTTTTGTCGCCAATGGGCATACGTAATATATAGCGGAATACCTGAAAAAAGAATATGCGTTTCATTAAGGTAAGTTACAGCAAGATATCTATCTGCATTTTATAATTTCTCTATTGCGTTCTTCTCATCGCAGGAGTTCTGATGTATACATTTTAACTAGGGCTGTCACGATTTTTAAATTTAGGAATCGATTAATCATCGCAAATAATCGATGATAATCGATTAATCGTAGCTAAATGCCCCCCCTCCCTCTCTTTGAAGTCGATAAAAATGAAGTTCAAGTCAGCTGACTTACCTCAAGGAAACAACGAAGACGATCCTTTTTAGGTACATTCGAAGCTTTGATGTTCTGAACTTTTGAACCGTCAGTGTAACAATCAAGACCGGTCGGCAGTTGCGAACTTCGCAACTGCCGACCGGTCTTGATTATTCCACTGACAGTTCAAAAGTTCAGAACATCAAAGCTTTGATGAATGTATCTGAAAGACAATTGCTTCCAACAGCTTCTTGGGGGTTTAACATCGATGTTCTTAACTCTTTACCTTTAGAAACAATAGTTTTTTCATCAAATTTTCTTTTAATTATTAAACGTCTACAACGGGATACAATTTACCGATTATTCGACAACGAAAAATACTAATCGATTTCGCCGTGACCGATCAATAGTCGATTAATCGAATAATCGTGACAGCCCTAATTTTAACGTCACATTTCACATAAATCTATATTTCGTAAATATCAAAAATCGTCAATTTCTTTATTCCAGTTAATATCTTGAAATGAATTTTTCAATTACAAAATTCAGGGGTGACGCCAGGGATTTCGCGACAGGGGAGCTGACCTCTCCGACAAGGGGGGGGGGGGGGGGGTGGGGGGGGGGGGGGGGCTATACAAATTTGACATCCCAAACGAAGGAAAATGAGTGAAAATTGGTAAATTGGAGAACCAAAATAGAAACAAATTGAGTATGTTTGTTGATTATTTAACGTAAACATAATATAACAAGGTCGGGAAATATTTCATCTATAAAGCCAGTTTGAAATTAAGGAATTTCGTTAGAATCACTATTCTCTATCAAAGTTCCAGTGCTGCACGGGTTCAAGACTGAGAAGACGAGATATCTACGTTCGATTGTCGGAAATTTCCCGTGAAGTCGGGTTTACGAGACTCTCCGACAGACTGACTAAAAATCTCCGACGGGGGGGGGGGGGGGGGGGGGGGTCCAGGAGAGCGATTCCATGCAGCCAAAATTGCTAGGCATGACCGCTATGACGGAGGGTCACTAATGTTCTGGGGGTGTAGTATCAGTAGGGATGGACGTACAGAGCTCTGTGTCCCAGACCGTGGTGCATTGAATCATAGCGGTATATTGATAAGATCCCAGATGCCTACATCAGATTGTATGCAGGTACAGTAGGTAATAGATTCATTCTGATAGACGATAATGCCCGTCCTCATGTTGCCCATGCTGTCCGGGAATACCGACAGAGGGAATGGATTTAGCTCATGGACTGGCCACAGCAAGATCCTCTGACCTCAATCCAATCGAACATGTCTGGAATGAGTTGTAGCTTGCGATTTCAGCCCGTTCAGTCAAGCCAATAAGTGTTCAGGAGCTTGGTGCCATGATGGTCCAAGAATGGAACAACATCCCACAAAAGACCACCAGGAACATGACTGGAAGCATGAGAAGGCGATGTCAAGCTGTAATTAACAGTAATGAGTCTCATACTCGATATTGAACCCATAGCAGTTCGCTTCTTCAACTTTTTCGCAAATTTGAAAATTTCCTCTTTTAAAAATGATATCCTTTTCCCATGGTTATCGTATTCAAAAGCTAAAAAATAATGTCAAACACAAACAAAATCTTAATTTCTGTACTTAAATCATTAAAGATATAATTAAATAAAAAATATATACACTTTTCATAACAATATTTCAACTAAAACGTATAACAAGTAGTTGGATATACTTGGTGCTTAGCAAACTTTGAGTAGTATATTTTCTAAGCTGAAACATATTGTTGACCTCTGATGTTGCACAAACATCAAAAGATTACGAAGTAACCTACAGTACTCTGGGACATATTGACCCTGGAGGCGTCTTTCTTGTCAGTTTAAAGGCATCAGTTGCAAGAGTTAGGTTCCAATATTTACGGGTAAATCAGTTAATACCTATAAGGTGTAAGTTGTATTAACCTGCTGAATTGCTGCGTTAAGATCACACAACAGCGTATTTTGGACCTTTCACCTTAGTCATGACACTGCCACCCGACCCACCGTTGAGTCCAATCCCAGGCGCATCAGCTCGGGTTGTTTACCTATATGAAGCGCTATGAATCTCAAATGTTTGTCGTTTTGTTTAATTCGTGTGTCACGTGATTTTTTTAACATTATACTTTGTTGCCCTGGTACCTTCAGGCCTAATATATATATATATAGGATATGGAATGAGTGTTTTGTTCAGTCATACTCTATTTATGCGACGAGTCCACACACATTTTCCGTTTTGCCGAGCCTCTTGAGAGGCAAAACAGGAAATTCGTAGACGAGTTTCATAAAAAGAGTATAGAGAAAACACGAATTTCATATTCTGTTTATCATATGACGACACAGTTACCAAAACACATCTTTTAAACAGAAACAGAAGGTCGCAAACACTTGGAGGTCATGCATTTAACTGTGACGCACATCAATTGTACGCCATAACCCGACAAAATATAGTTCCACAATTCGGCGTTATAAATGCTAATTTTCGAGTATGTTTACATTTCTCATCATTGGGATTTTTAGTGAATGTTTATAACAAATAAATTCATGTCTCGTGGCTTTGTGGATGTTTTGAAAGAGTTAAGTATTTACGTGCATTGATTTGACACAAATCTTTTCGGTGATAACCAATCAGAAAGGTTCTTTTGAAATTGACTAATTAAATCAACTGAAGGTGTTATGTAGCACAAATTAATATTTATTGAAAATGTGAAACGGTAATAAGCCGAGGAAACAAGGAATTCGTATGATAAAATTTTTTGTGTCCCTAAATCCCGGTAAATTCTGTCTTTTCATTGGTCAGAATGCGTTGGACAAATAACCTTGGCAAAGGGTGCACCCAACATCCAAGGTACATGAAAACGTGCAACATCTAGGATATAGGCGCACACGAAACATCGGGGGTTATATATAAATGAAAGCTTTCCGCGTTTGCTCGCCTCGATATAAAAATCGAACCAAAAAACACGAAAATAGTCACAAATGTCATCAGATTTCCGACAATTCGAACATATTTTGCTGTTATAAATTAAAAAGGCGAAACACGTTCTTAATTGATAAAGCCTTGAACAATTATTCGGGTCCTAACTCCTGTTGTGACAACACAACGTGCCCCGACTGTGTTATCCGCCAGCCATATCCTCTCGCATTTCTTCCTCCTTTTCCCGCCCCTTAATCCTCAAATACATTCTAGCCCCCTTGAATCACAAATAAAAGATCAGACAACCCCGTTTTGGGGAAATCACTCCGATACACTGATGCCAAAGAAAGTTGATATCATTCTTTTTTTATGGGAATGGCAGGAAGACAGCCTTATTTCCATGCCGTATGCTGCAGTACGGTCGCCGTGGACTGGTCACTTGGTATTATTTCCACGGGCGCAATAATATTAGATTCCAAACATTAATTATAGGAATAATCATCAACATTTTAATTCATGAAGCACCGGGTACAACCCGGTGCTTCATGAATTAAAATTTTGCAGATGAAGATTTTTATTACCTGGTAACCGCAGGCATGGACATCACTGCACACGCGTGGGTCACCACCAGTCCACGGTGACTGTACTGTAGCTTATGTTCCTGTCTGTTGTAATGTTACATTGTAATTATCGTACTAGTATACTGCAAAATAAAGATCTATCTATCGAGACGAATAATTCAATGAGACAACTTGCGAAACATAAAATAAGAGCAAATATCGTCCACTGAGTTCCAATGTGTTCTATGTGCCAGTAGGCACATAGAACACATTGGAACTCGGGAGACGATGTATAAACAAAATACTGTTTACGGTTTCCTTAACGACCCAAGGGACGCACTCTATCTGTAGTATTCTGCGTTTGTAAAAACAAAACAGTTATTTACGAATTTGGCCCAAATGATTACGGAGCATGAGAAACGCGTCCATAAATTTTTCTCCACAATGTTTCTATTGTGTTTCAAGCGGGACAAAAACGTTATCTGCCACGTCAATATGTATCTTATATGGAGATTTAGTATCTGGATGCCTCATTGAAACACCTCGCCTGCGGCTCGGTGTTTAAAAACCGACATCCAGGTATTAAATCTCTATATACCGTACATGATGGCGGAGATAACTTACAATGTTACTATTGTTATATCTATGTACAACATGTTACATCACAATTGAGCTCTTGTTTCCCAGGCCATATATCGACGAATCGCGATATGGGCGGGGGCGCGGTGGCTCAGTTGGTAGAGGTGCAGGCTGCAAGCCGAGAGGCCCTCGGTTCGAATCCCACCTGCGGCAACCGCGTTGTGTCCTTGGGCAAGACACTTCACCCCGATTGCCTACATGGGGGCACGATGACGCTGTGTACTGAGGCGTACTGCACGTCGATGGTGCGCATGTCTTCAACCAATCTAACCCTGCCTGTGCTGCGGTGCAGAGTTCAGAGTTACGATGTTGGAGAGCTGACAGCTGCTCGTCGTTGCTCGGTGGTTCTCTCCGGGTACTCCGGCTTCCTCCACCCGTAAAACTGTCACGGTCACGATTAGCCATTGTGCATAAGTATGTGACCTTAAACACCAATAAATAAATAAATATCGCGATATGGGCTCAGAACCAAGAGCGAGACTCTGATACAGGCCTGGCATTCTGAAAAATGCAGGAGGGCAAAAAATCGCTCTCCCCAATCAGCTTAGGAGAGCAATTGGCTTTACACAGCATTTTAAGTATCCAGTTGAACGACCTCATTGAAACTGAAACCAACAGACTACATCAGTGATTTTATTAGCTTTACTAAGGTAAAGCGAAATCTCTTAGACATCTAGATGTCTCACTCAACAACCGAACACACACTTGACAAGACCTGTGTGTGTACCCAGACCTGTTGTACAAGAAAGTCATACGCCTACCACTACCACCTTCAACCCCCCAAGGGAGGTTGAAGGTGGTAGTGGTAGGCGTATGACTTTCTTGGACAACAGGTCTGCTTGAATCTACAGTCACTTCCTGGTGCAAGTGCTTCAAGTGACAGGATAGTAGTAATGGTAGTATATTATAGTGTCAATATTCCTTGAATAATTACCCCTCAAACTGTGATGTCAGTTGTTGAATTTGAAACTGACAGAAAAAAAAATATTGCTGTGACCCATTTTGCTTCAAATGATTACAACTGTGTTTGGGTATGGTTGCAGACATTACCTTTTACCACTAAACCACTTTCAAAATGAAATTACGTGATGTTATGTGACTTCGAAGTTAAATTACATTTTTGCTTTACAACAAAAATTTAATGTGACCATAATACATGTAATCTCAATCATCCAAGACCAAAATATTTAGGAGGGCAATTTTTCGCTCTCCTTAATTCTTTCAGGAGGGCAGTAAGGAGAGCTAAAAAATCGCTCTCCTGAAATTGCCAAGCCTGCTGATACAAAATTCTGAATATAATTCTTGAGGGTAGTGATAGAATTATCTAACAATTATCAACTGTAAACATGAGATAATTTACATGTCATTTTGTCTACCACTACCACTTGCTAAGCGTTTGCAACTTATGAGCTATGCATACGTTTCAACATACCATAGCCCTAACTACAAATATGTATTGCTAATCGAAACTCACTCTGATCCAGATAGCGTTACATCAGTGAACGCGATAAATCCCCTTAATTGATGACGAACAGTTGTACACGCTGTTACCGTATTCACATTGAAACATAATTCAATTCATCAAACGTCGTGGTGATTAACAACTAGTAAGGCTGTATCAATTTTCCAGTATTTCCACTGTCTTGTGAATAGTAACTAAATTTTATAAATATTCAATTGAAATGGTTGAAAAAAAATGTGTACATCAGAAGCACATTCACTTTTTGCGGACATCAAAGTATATGTTTTAACTCTGTAAATCCGATGTGCATAAACTTTTGCGAGGAGAAACAAAAATGGTAGTGGCAGACGATACAACGAGCAAACCCTCTGAAGCGAGGATAGGGAATAATTTAATCCAACAGCTCGACAGAGCTGTTGGATTAAATTATTACTGGACCTCTCAACAAATCAGGATTGTTTCGCCCATTTCGCCGTTGACAATATTAACTGAAATGATCCTATCCAGGGCGCTAGTGTTGAAAGGCTTAACGTTATCAGCGATTGTCAGGCGTCGGGAAATTAAAACTTTCAAGAAACATTTTGTTGTTGAACATTGTCTATTAACCCTTTACCCAACGAATCGGCCGCATCCGCCCGCGTAATATGCAAATTCAGCAGCTGAAAAAAAAATGAAAACATTTAAACAAAACCATGTCGAGCTTGTTCCAACGAGAGGTCACATGATATGGTTTTGTTGAACTTTTTTGAAAAATTTAAAAAAAAAATAAAATTTAAAATAATAAATTTTGATATTGCCTGCGTTGGATAAAGGGTTAATGACATCGATTTCTGCCCCAGTCCTCCTCCTATAAGACGGCGACATTTGACCAAATAGTGTTCCTGAAATATAGAAATAAGAGGAGTAGCTGTGGAGACGGTGGCATTGCAGCCCTTACGGAAATCAAGACCGGAAAAAAGAGCACCGCCTTGCACGGGGAAAATAAAACAAGAGAGACGTTCAAGTATGCAACAGGTAAGAAACCAAACCCGACTGTAGCTCCAAATTCCTGAAAGGCACAGCATATGTTTAGACTATTACCCCAGTTTAAAGTTGAAATCGTCGACTGCCAGCTCAATGGAAGCAGGAGCATGTTGCAGTACACAGCAACGTTGCATAACCCAATTGACAGACCGTATATATTTCATATGCAGTGTGACGAATAAATGGCATGATGCTATCATCTGACGACACACATATAGGGCTCGCGGTTCGCCATTCTCCAGGGTGTAATACACTGCGACGTTGCAGTGCCAAATTGATAACAGCTACATTTCACATGTTGAAAAATGAATATCTTGATGCCATTATCTGATGGAACATGAATCATAATCACGGCCTAGCATTCGTCCGGTGATTAAGATCATACAGAGCACCATGTTTGCCACATCACTTATGGCATTTGCTGGCTATTTTGATGGACGTGTTTTTAAACAAGTATCAGTGCTAATGTTGTAACATGATAGCATAAGGACGCTTGTCGGCAAAATGGTAAACATCTTGGCATTCTGGAGTTTTCAGCTTTCTGTTTCCGATATTGTGTCATTACGAGAAACTTTGGAGTGTAAACGACACGATGGAGCTGGAAAACAAGCGGTCGAATAGGATTGCGAAAGGGCAGGGCGTATCTCTGGATCTCAGTATAGCTACACAGACATAGCTACGCGGACATAGCCATACGATGCAAACGTTCAACAAAGTTCAGGAAACAATAAATGAATACACAATTGTCATGGAACAGAGGAAGTGACACTCTCTGGTTAATATCACCGAAGCGATGCTCAGGACACATTTATTTATTTATTTATTTATTTATTTATTTATTTATTTATCTATTTATTTATTTATTTATTTATTTATTTATTTATTCATTTATGTGGGTTTAACGACACATTCGACAGCCAAGGTCACCTCGTGTCCGAAAGAAGGACACATACAATTCCTTTGTATCTCTATGGGATGTGCGTCAACTAGTTTTGTTTATTGTTCAGATTCTCAACCCAGATGACCAGAACACTATACACATGGTCTAGCTCATAATATATGTCTGGAGGCGTCAAATGAGAGTTCAAAGACACAATGGGGAACCATGTTGCTCGTAATTCATCGCAGAGTCCTCTTTTACCACATGAGACACTATTATTTTGTGTAATCAGTTAACTAGAGATCCTCCCAAATCTACTGCTTGGAAAGAAACAAACTATAGTGCTGTACTGACAAAAGTGGTATTTTTCGTGATCGGATCGTGATTTGGTCGCGACATACTAACAGCACTGCGTCGCGATTTCGTAAATAAAATACTGCCAAATTAAGATCACCTCAACGGAAACATACCAAGATGTTCGCGTATTCCTTTTTTGACGGGTGGAATTCCACATTACTACGGGGAAGCAATCGGACAGATAATTTGAGCCGAGCCGCGATCCAGTCGCGATCTAGTTAGCAATTGTCTGTCCGATTTTGTGACAATAGTGTTATATCAGTTGTGTATATCACTGTTTCCGACACGACGTGGCCGCAACTAGGACTGTCACGATTAATCGATTAGTCGATTGTTGATCGGTCACAGCGAAATCGATTAGTATTTTTCGTTGTCGAATAATCGGTCAATTTTATCCCCCTTTAGACGTTTAACAATTGAAAGAAAATTTTATGAAAAAACTATTGTTTCTAAAGGTAAAGAGTTAAGAACATCGAAGTTAAACCCCAAGAAGCCGTTGGAAGCATTTGTCTGTCAGGTGCATTCATCAAAGCTTTGATGTTCTGAACTTTTGAACCGCCAGTGTAATAATCAAGACCGGTCGGCAGTTGCGAACTTCGCAACTGCCGACCGGTCTTGATTATTACACTGGCGGTTCAAAAGTTCAGAACATCAAAGCTTTGAACGTACCTAAAACAGGATCGTCTTCGTTGTTTACCGGAGGTAGGTCAACTGACTTGAACTTCATTTTTTATCGACGTCAGAGAGAGGGAGAGGGGGTCATCTAGGTACGATTAATCGATTATTTGCGACGATTAATCGATTCCTAAATTAAAAACTCGCGACAGCTCTAGCCCCAACTGTCAAAATTGTTAAACCAAACATAATTAAATAAATAAATATATCACTGATGTTAAACAATTCATAATAACTGTTCATAGTAAAAATGTATGTTATTAATAAGGAATAATGTTTACGTTGGCAAGAATAGCCCCCCCCCCCCCCCCCCCCTTCCCACCACCGACACTGTCAAAGGCCTCCAATTACACTCCGAAATTGTATTGAAATGTTATCGGTGCACCGATGTGTCTAGTCATCTACAAATCGCATTTAAAGCAATATATTGTACGGCCAGCGCTATTCAAAAAATCGCCAATTAATTTTCATATTTTTTTCATTTGTTGTCTCAAAAACATAGGTTATGACCCCTCTTTAGAACGAGCTCGTTAGGTAAAGGGTTAAGTGGTCTATAACTATAGTTTTGACAAAAGTGCTCACAAATTTCAAATTTATGCATTTCCAGGATAAATTCCATTATTGCACCTGTTACAGAAACAGTTGGGGATTATGACGAATCGATCAAATGGTTCAATAAGTTTGGATTGAAAACGAGTTGCCTGTAATACATATTTACTTTTCTTTTGCATTTTGGGAAGAACAAATTCCTGTTACTGCAAAAAATGAGAAATTATATTATATTATAGATTAAATTTAATCTCGTTTTTCTAGCCAAGCTAGTCGGGCTCCTTTTGTTCACAATCGAATCAATTCAATATTCTGTTTGTCAATTCTTACTTTCTTTCGCTTCTGGAAAATAACCCCCAAAAAAGTATTTGCAGCAAGACATATGTAACTCGTAAATGTGGTACAAGAATGTTAGGATATTTTTTTGTGCAGTACGGCCACCGTGGATTGGTGACTTTTTACAGGTATGCAATATTTCCACTGACACAATAATATTACATTCCAAACACCAATTATAGGAATAATCATCGCAAATTTAATTAATTAGGCACCGGGTACTAACTCGTGCTTCATTAATTGACATTTTGCTGATGATGAATTGTATTACCTGGTAAACGCATGCGTGGACAACACTGCCCATGCCTGGATTGCAGTCAGTTCACGGCGACTGTACTGTTCAGTTAATTAACACAGTTTATTAAAATTAAGACGTCCTTGATATAGTAACGCAATGCCATGTTCTCGATATGTATTCTTACTTGCTCATCGAAACATTGATCGTTAGAGGGGATGGGTGTGTCAACCTGATTTGTCCCGATTGAGATGGTTCAAATTTCGACTAATAATCTAACTGCACCATTAACACACGACTTCGTCGAATGCAGCTGCAATAGTTGTCAGCCAGGATACAACTTAAAAACTCAAGTCTTCTTGAAAACGTAGTAAAGAATAAATGAATTATGCACGTCAAAGTCGTGTCGCATATTCGCAGATGCGGCGGGGCCAGGGGGTACGTGGCCCTCCACTTTTTTCCACATATATGATTCGCAGTTACACGGTGAGTTAAAATGGGTGCATGCAAGCGTGTGATATACAGGAATTCCTGTAACCGATTATTTGCTAATCCAAATAATATTTAGCCAAAGAATTCCACTTTCGGTCGGCCTGGGCCATTTCTTCTACTTCAACTATCTTCCAACCCAAATGCTGGCCCTCGGGTTCGAATATGGTTGAAGTCGAAGAAACGGGCAGGACAGTGACCACACAGCGGCATATTCAACTAAATTAGAGACTATAGCGAGTGATGGTACATTTATCGATACACGATTGTAACTTTTTCCACACTGGGTTGAACCATGGTAGCATTGTGAGTTTCTGCCCGACCACTTTTATCGGGCTTCCGCCACCCCTGCATCTTCGTATTCATTGAACACGTTAAGTTCCGGTACCCCAAAATTGGTAATGCTGACCCACAACAGCCCGAATCGAATACTACAGACCTCTAGTTTTATGACGGATTGTGTGTCTGAATTGATTATGTGCTGGGTAAAGCATCAAATTTCGTCTTTTAACCCTTTACCTAACGTAACGGCCAAAACCGGCCAGCGCTATTCTCAAAAATCGCCAACTAACTTTCATTATTTTTTCATTTTTTGTCTCAAAAACATAGGTTATGACACCTCGTTGGAACGAGCTCGTCGAGCTCGTTCCAACGAGGGGTTATAACCTATGTTTTTGAGACAAAAAATGAAAAAAAATAGTTATTCAAGAATTATTTTTGCAAGTGTCGTCTGCTTTTCAGGTTAGGTAAAGGGTTAAGAAAGTGCACGATTACTTGTGTAGAAGGAACTGATATCTTGGAGTCCAATCCTGACGAAAATGTCCCGACAGGAAATTATTGCGGGAGGAGGGACCACATTCTCACCTCCACCTGTCCCTAAGCGGCGCCCCTTTGCTCTTGTTCATTCACAAAGTTCGATTTGCAGCTGTGCGCTTTAAGGATTGAAATTCCACGTTCTGTGTATGTGGCGCCAGCCTTAACTTTTATCACTTTTTTCGTCTATTTTCTTTTCCCTCTCCAACAGTTCGAAGTATTCTGTCAATACTATTCTTTTTAGTAGACTTGCCTCTTATTTAAAACCATTCACGCAAGTATCTTCAATCAAGTTGTGTAAATTTACAAAAAAAGTATTTATTTCTTTTGCTCTTAGTTTTACACTTTCAGTAGATAAATCAGTTTTACTTGTGGCTGGCGTCTAATGTTGATTGGTTCACTCAGTGAGTGGCCTCGATTTGGAGTCAGGGGTATCGATAAGGGGGATTACGGGGGTTCACCTCTCTCCCAATATGTTGTTTTCCGATAGGAACTTGTTTGTCAGAATTTGTCTCTACAATTAAAATTAGATATCTTGTCATGAATTGCCCGCAAATAGTTCGTCAATCTGCACGTTGATCTGCGTGCTATGTCGATAGTAACGATAACACATTTTGTATACATGCCCTGAGCACAAACAATGTTTCCGCCAATGGAACTCCGGTGTAAAAGGAATGGAAGTCCGTAGGAACGTTGGTCCCTCTGTACTATTATTCCGCGGAATTATAGTCCGAGGTCTAACATTTCTAGGAATAGTAGTCCGGCGGACTACTATTCCTAGAAATGTTAGACCTAGGACTATAATTCCGCGGAATAATAGTCCAGAGGGACTAATTTTCCTACGGACTTCCATTCCTGTTACACCGGGTTAAACCCGGGGGTTCATAAGCTGAAACATCGCTTGTGCTTTCCACTAATAACTAGGAAAATCTGCCATGCTTCGGATGCCGTTTGTAGGGAGCTTTCGCGCTATTACTACGAGTAATTGTCCTATAATAAGTGCATAGTGCCTGGCAGGACTTCTAGGTTTAAATGTAAATATCGATTCCTTCTTGTACTTTCTTCGAGGGTTAAATTTGAAACTTGAACTTGTGTCACACGTACGGTCGGTAATACAAAGTGGGGCCTACAGTGCTCGATTCGGGTTATTAGTGTCTAGCGTAGTCGGTCTGTAGCACTGATACGATACGTGTTAATAACATAATGAGTTCCGTCACGACCAGTATTTGTATATTTCCTCTAATAAATTGCAAAACAGTCTTGAGTTTTTTAAGTACATTCCCGAATGACTAATACCGCAGCTGCATCATGCGGTACTGCAGGAATATTAATTAGTCGGCACGTGAGCCATCACAGTCGGTACAACTCGTGTTTACACCCCATCCCCAATCGGTTAGCTTCACGGCACCCTTGTTTCGAGTAAATGAAACCTATTTCTGTTGGTCTGAGAAGTTGGCCTGAGATAATGATTTTCGAAGTTTTAAGATTTAGTAGAAGTTTCCATTTTACTCCATTTGAAACTTTCCTTTGAATGTCTCCATTAAAACTTGTTTAATATTACCCCGCTATTGCATCAATAATATTACTTAAATTTCCCTTCCTGTTGGTACTATCTGAAATTCTGAATTGGACAATTTTGCGTCCTTTCCTGCGACTTTCACGTTACTTATTCAGTTTAAAATGCAGTTATAAAATGTTTCTCAAGGCAGCATACTTGCGTGGAACGCCTTGCTGTGTCCACTTCACGATGCGGCTCCTTACCACTCTCAGAGTGCCATTATCGTACCATAACTGACAATAAATTTGATCTGTAGGACGGCCTTCCATGACACCGATAATTCTAATGACAGCTGTGTCGTCTACGTCATCAAAAAATGCGGAAAATGCATACATCTTCTTGGTATTATTAGTGACCGATTGCCATTGCTGCGGTTCCGACACAGGTTTCGGTATTTTTAATGCAGGGCATTTTATGGATGACAGGTATTGTAATTTGTTGCCATCATTTCCAGCACTGTCTATTCCTCGTTTTTTCAAGGCCACAATTTCATTTCTAGTGAATTGTGTGTCGATGGAGTCTTTCACGTAGACTGATTCTCTATCAACGTTCTCGGGTAAATTCGGAAAAATGCCTTTTGGATCTGAATCATATTCATACCACACATTCACCGTGATCATTGCGACTGCATATATTACAACAAATACAAAGCTTCTTGATGGACGTATCTTCATTTTAATTCAACTGAAACAGATCAGATTAATTAGACAATATATTGAATACATAACAAAGTGAACTCGTGCAATACCACACCTGCAATTCCATGAATGGCATTACAAAATTGGAAAATGTATTACCGTGTGGCGGATGAACGCTGACATACGACGAACCTTTGACAGATTATAGACCATTATCATAAAAAAAAAACTATTAAATGCTACGATAGGGTGGCAGAAAAAGTACCCACGCCTCTTTACCAAATGTGAGAATGACTTGACTAGGTTTGAATTGACAGTTTTATGAAAAAATATTTTTCCGCAAACTGCATATATGTTTCTCAACTCCGAGACATATGCAACCATACGCCAAGGTACCCTCAATTAAAAAAACACAGGACATTTTCGAAGTCTAATTTTCAAACGGCTAATAATTTTGTGGGTTTTTTTTTTCTGCAAACTTTATAGATGTTACACATCTTTATTGCGTGTGTAACCATATCCTAAAGTTTTAAATCTCTACATTACAAACTGTGGAAGGATTTGATCATGTAAATAAAGTACACTTAATTAAACAAAAGCACTGGGAAGTTGATAAAATGCACTGTATAGAATATACCCATAGTAGCTTGGTGTACCAAATGTTCACTACGAGTGGTGAAGTGGTGTTAACCGCGATCCTTTGGCGCGCGGTTAACACCACTGCACCACGAGTGGTGAATATTTGGTACACCAAGCTGCTTTGGGGATGTTTTATTTATACCATGATCGTCAGATTATTAAGAGTCACTTTTATTTTGTCTCGATTTTACTGCACAGCAGACGTACATATGCGTGAATCTGGTTTGTTTACATGAGCGTCGGGGGGCGGTTCGTCCGCTGTAAGTTTTATAACCGAAACGAAATAGAAAAAAGAAACAGGGCCTTTTTTTCATTTTAATAACATAATAACATTATATTTCGACTTATGGATGCTTTATTAACATGAGACAATGCATGTTTGTTAATTTTGATGTTTTATGGGGTAAACTCACTCAAAAATGTAATGAATAATTGCCACTTTCATTTCACTCTTCGCGAGGCGACGTGCGATACATTTTGACAATTTCGCATTCAGGTCGACGTCAGCAAAGGTCAACTTGGGTGTAGTTCCACTGTAGGTGTAAATTTTAACTACGGAAACCCCATTGCTGGCGTTTTCACTACGGTTGGTGAATAAAGCTAAACTTTATGTCACAGGCTTTTCAAATATAATAGAATAGGTAATCATGGTATAAAATAATGTTAGCAATAGTTTATTTCTGCAAACTGTATAGATGTTGCATATCTACAAGGCATATGTAACCATATCGTAAAATTTCAACTGTATACATTAGCAACTGTGTGAGGAGTTGATAGCATCATGAAGGCACCCTCAACTAAACACACATGAACTTTTCTAAGTTGACAACGGCAATAACCGTGAAAAAAACACATACAGATTCGTCTGACTTTCTAACATGGTGATGTGCTGCATGTAGTTTTGCATTGTACAAGATGTCAAATGGCTGTCTTGAAAGGTGTAAGTGTAGTGTATTCTACAACTCCGGGACGGACGGACTAACGGACTGACGAACTGACGGACTGACGGGAACGAGGAAAATTATATACTCCCGTCAGGTAGGCGGGGGTATAAAAACATGGAATAACATTTCAATTTAGTGAAAACTACATGGACAGTGTAAAAAAGCAGAAGTCATGATATTTTTCGCCTTTCGCGAGACACTGGCATAATGAGAGGAATTGTTGTGACACGCGCGTTGGACCTATACAACGTGTATCAGCTGTGTTTACAGTGTGTGTTTTCGAAATTTTGTTATCGGATAATCGCTATCAAATAGATCATAACGGAAATATCGTTCGCAATACGTCTCAAATATAATCATTTCTTGTTCTCTTGTGTAGATTTATTACAAAAATAATGATGGAAAGTTGAAATAAACGAAAAACGAAAATACATAATGCGACGCGTGACTTCAGACGTCAATGTCGATGCCATAACATTGTGAGTGGGATAACATTATGAGTGGGATAACATTGTGAGTGGGATAGTTTCAAAGTAGAATTAATTATATTCTTTTAACTGTTTACTAATGCAAATATAAATATAAAACGTTTCCTGAACAAAAAAATAATTTTATGTCTCGAAAACATAACTCATCAGCTCGTCGAACCCGTTTCAATGATAGGCCATGAGCTATGTTTTCAATTTGGTTGGCGATTTTGGTAAACAGCGCTGTGCAGCTTTAGTCGTTACGTTAGGGGAAAGGGTAAATTACACAGATCTCATTATGTGATAAAAAGAAACCCCATTCGTCACTATTCGGCATGAAATTTTGGATCCTTGTTTACTAAAATCGATCTGAGTCTCAGTATACCTCGACTCAGGAGATTTCAGTGAACTCGTTTCAGAAGTTTCCTCCTATCAAATTTTGACTTTCATCTATATTAACAACAGTGATTTCAAAATGACAAATTTCAAAAACTTTTTAACCATACCACAAGTAGGAGTTTACCCAACTGAATCTCGTTTGAATTGTTAGTTTCCGAGTTGGTAAAATTCTGAGATTTGAAATTTTGATATTTCGACATCAGATTGCAGAGGGCTAAACTGAGACCAGTATTTAAATTGGCAAGTAATACAATTAATTTATTATTTAACCTGATTTAACCCTTTATTCAACGCAATGGCAAAAAAAACGGCCATCACTATTCACAAAAATCAGAATTCGATTTTTAATATTTTTGTTTTGTCTCAAAACATGCTTATGTCACTTCATTGGAACGAGCTCAATGAGCTCGGTCCAAAGAGATGTCATAAGTTATGTTTCGGACGAATCTATACAGGTTGATCTAAAGATGAAGAGAAAGTATCATCAGTTGTTGTTACTGCTGATAACGTCACGTCAGACATAATACCAAATAAAAGTTCTATTTTCACGGCTGAGGTCAAGGCTTCACACCTGATGCTTGAAGACATCGAATCTATACAGGAAAGGAAATCGATTTTCTGTCCAGACTCTCTTTCTTCTTTACTGGTTTTACGCAGCCCCAAGTCGAAGAACCCTTTTATTTTGAAACTTCTTGAGAAGTTGAATACTGTCATGTCTGACCGATATGATATCATGTTTTGCTGGTTACCTGGACATGTTGGTATCTCCGGTATCACCAGGGATGACAATACAACACACTAGGATTTAACACGCCTCTCTCTGATTTTAAAGTTCCTTTCTGTGATTTTAAACCACATATCAGTGAGTACATCAAATCTGAGTGACGGGCGGAATGGGAGGGAGCATCAAATAACAAGCTCCATCGCTTCCAAGCTAACTGATACATATCCGTCAAGTTACATCTGCAGAAAAGATCAAGTCGTTCTGACTCGATGTCATATCGGCCATACAAGACTAACGCTTTTCTTTTGTTAGAGGGTAATATGCGATCGTAATGTGCTCCCTGTCAATGACAGTCCATGTCAAATCGAAGATATTTTATAAGATTGCACTAGTTTTAATGACATCAGACGGCAATTTGCTAGTGTGCTGTCTCTGAGAGAACTATTTTACACAATAGCTTTTCACATGATTCCCTTGTTTCTCAAATAAATCAACCTTTTTAAATAAGTTTAAGTTTAAACTACATCTCATATACAAAACATTTTTTGTCATCTGGTTGATTTTCACAATACCCATACCAATTCTGGTATCATTATTCACTTCTACCTTCACAAATTCTTTCACTGTTACGCAAATGTTCAGTTTGCATGTTTTTAAACAAAAAGGTTTAACATAACAACAACAGCTTTGTATCACACACAACCGCTTGTTGTCACGATTTAGTCCCGGCTGCTGATTTGGTGTTAAGCACCTATAAATAAATAAATAAATAAATAAATAAATAAATAAATAAATAAATCATCAATTTCGTTTTAGATTGACAAAATAATTATTGATTGGAATATTTCATAACTAGGACTCGAAGGAATATTTATGAGTTAAATTACATCATATTTGATAAACGGTAGTCTCAAGTTACACGACAGGTGGGTAATCAAATACCACATTACAATATCGAGTTCATTACCGACGTTGACAGGTGGCCTGACAGCTTGACACAAGCGCTGGTCAAATTTTAGCTGTAATCAGCCGAAAGACCTTAAAATGCAACACAATCCTAGTCTGTTTTGGCAAGGAGAGCAATACATGTATATCGTTTATTGAGTGAAGCAAGGCACCATTTGCAATTCTAAACCCTTGAAGATGGCACCCTGCTTCACTCCAGAGATTATGCGTTACCTGTTACTACCAATTATAGCTAAATAGTGCTGAATTGTGGTCGCGTTTGTCAACGCGGTAAAACACGAACTTGCGTCGACTGATCCAATTGCATTTATTGCGCTGAGATATCGTGTGGGGTAGCATTTATGCTACGACGATACCGAAAAGTTCAGCCTTGAGAAAGAATGGGCTACATATACAAATGTTAAATGTAAAAAGGCGGGTGTTGCTCAAACATTGTACGAAATACAAGTTGAATGTTGTTGAAAGTGGCAGCTACCGTAGACGTCTTGTGGCAGTGGCAAAATGAATTTTCACTTTTTCCACACCTTTTTTTTTTTTTTGCTTTGTCATCTCCTGCCCAATGAATATCTGGTAATCATGCTTACACAACTCCAGGCCATCGGAATGGTCCAACAGAAAATATGATAGATAACAAATACTGCAAAGAACAAGATACCATTTCATTGCGAACAATCTTTATTACCGTGAGTGCCAGGTTAAAGATAGAAACGACCCCAAACTGGCGGAAATGGCACCATGGGTTGGCTAAAGTGCACCAGTTTAGAAGGCGAACACGTTATTAAAACCTTTCTTTTGTTGTTGTAATATGAAGTCCTGAACTGAAGGAGAGGTTTATGTTTTGCTAAAACCACAAGTATGTGAGGGCAAGACATATGGGTTATTTGAGTTTTAAACTGTTTTCAGTATGTTTATATCCATGAGATTTGCAGTGGATCTTACGTTGTACAGAATGTTTTCAACAATTAAATTTCTTTACTTATCACAATTACATGTATTGTTGAACAAATGGAGTGGGGAGTGATAGAATAAATGTTTCCGATAAAATGTGTCCCACCCGCGCCCACACACAGTCAAGTCATCATATTTGTAATCTCTCACAAGGATATAGTTTTGTTTGCTTTGTGCGTGATAAAAACTCACGGGGAGAAGACATTGTACAAACGTTTTTTATTTTGATTGCCATCACAATTGTTGCCCTGTCTGTTGAATTCCGTTTTCTTCTTTGTATATTGTATTCATTGTCAGGTGCGACAAGTTTATCTTTTTGCGCGTCTGAAGCGAATCAACCGGTCAGTGGTATGCATTTACATAATTCCTTGCTACGTATGTATTCTCCGTATTATCACCACCTCATGTTAGGCAGGAACATACTCCATAGGCTGGGCTCGGTGTAATTGTGGGGGACATGAATTGAAAAACTTTAAAAAGTACAAATATGGAATGCAACACTGGCGAAAGAAACGTCAGGGTTTCCTTTCAACTGACTCTGATTCACATTTATATATTTCAAAGGCATCAAATAACTGACTAAAATTTATAATAGTATAGTTATGCAGCTGACGAAAGATAAAATAATCACATATCAATTCATTCGTGTTGGAAAAGACATCAAGGGAATAACTGGAAAAGTTAAAGACGTCAAGAAACTAAGGCCTGGCGCTTTACTTGCAGAATGATAAAGGGAATCCCGGACTAGCAATTTATTAAACACCGAAAAACTGGAAGTTATTGAGATACTAAACAACAGCAGAGGAGTAATAAGATCAAAGGAGCTATTTGGCATTGATGTACTGGAGATGCGAAATGAATTGAAGCCTAAATGTGTCACTGATGTAAAAAATACTCAAATTAAAACAAATGGCATGGCAATCAAAACTCATATTAGTATTCGATTTTACTCATTCCCACAATCTATTAATGTTGTTTGAACATCAAAGCGGACTTATATATACCTAACCCATTTCGAGCCTTCAAATTCCAGGTGTATGGTCAAGGACAAAATAACTGCAGAGGACTATTATAATCCCTGATGGGTACGGGTGTGGGATGGGAAAATCTCACCCTCGGGACAAGATATTTGGTCCAGACACTCGGCAGCCGAGTGTCTGGACCAAATATCTTGTCCCGAGGGTGAGATTTTCCCATCCCACACCCGTACCCATCAGGGATTATTTTTCCCCCTCACCATACAGCGGTTACGTTAGCCAGAGGTAATCGGCGGTCACGTGCTGGTATAACCAACTCATTTGGTATTCGTTGTTTTGAAAAACTAATGACACCATCGGAAAGAGCATGCAAAATTTATGTATATGCCAAAGGTATTTACCACGAAATCAATTAGGAACGGTGGCATCTTGGGGTTTAAAGAGTTTTAGAGCATCAAACTTTGAACACACGGCATTCTGATGACGTCAATATGAATTAGTTGGTAGCCAAATACTATGCATCGCGTCATAATAACGTTATAAATGTATAACGTCACTTGGGTGGGGTGGAATACATCTGTCTCTCCCTGCTATCTCACCCTGTACAGACGTATGTTACACATGCAGTGGGGGAGAAAAGGAATTTGCTATAGGTGTGGCTAGCAACGTCCGGTGCATGCAACGATGCCACCGAATACGTAAACTACTAAGACAAGTGCATATCGTCAAAGGTTTGCCTTGTCTGGAAAAAGGAAAAGGTTGAAGAAAATGTTAAATGTGAAACACTAATAAGTTTCAAAGTCGCTAAGGAAATTGTAACATCAATCACTCGTATATAGTTAAAACTAGAAGTCCTGTCACGAACTGTGCGCTTATCTAGGCTTAATTACGCGTAGTAAATGCGCGCAATTGCCATATCGAATGATATCCAAGGCACGGCAGGTCCTTCTGGTTACTCATAGCAAACACTGTCAATGTCTCTGTCAGTGGACCCGTGGGCTACCCGGAGGTTCATTGGCTGAAACATTGCTTGTGCACACTCTATATGTACAGCATTTGATAGCCTTACTGAGGTCATAACACGCAGATTAACGGGCAGATCGACGTGCTATTTGTGCGCATCTCATGGCAGGACTTCTAGTTTTAATTGTAAATGCATCATTGTCGTCATTTGCTACAAAAAGTATCAATAGATTAACACCACACACAGTAGAATACCAAAATGTTAGACAAGGATTGTCTTATTTCATTTTCTTTTTGCTTCTCCATCCTGCTCTCTTTTTGAGCAAAGCAAATTGATAATTGTTTTATTTTGGGGGTCTATTTGAGTGCCGTTTTTCTGTACGATTAGTAATGCCTATCAAGTCAAAGACTACTGCACACTGGCCGCGAAGCCAGCATTTCCGAGAACTGGTATTTGCACACCCCGCCCCCACTACCACCCATGTGACCCCTTGACCACGGATTAGGACAAGGGTGTACTTTTGTGATGTTAGTCTGTTTTAAATGAGTTTTGAAGGATTTTAAACGATTTTATGGAAAATGAAATCTCCATATTCAGTCTTATGACCCTGGTTAGGGTGGGGGTCTATTATACCGCCGTTTCCCGTGTGACTAACCCTTTGAACCCCGGTGGTATATTCCATGTCAATTCAATGACAACAATTGGAAGAGTCCACATTTATTATTTGGGGTTAGACCAATTAATATTTTCAATGTGCAGCCTTAGGGCTGCACGTTGAAAATATTGATTGTTCTACACCACACATTTGCCATGTAGCCATCCCACTTAATGACATTATGACGTAGCTTGTGGCATGTACGGCAAAACGGGTTCAAAGGGTTAATAATGCCTGTCAAGTCAAAGACTATTTCACGTTGGGTGCGAAGCAAGCATTTCCGAGAACTGGAATACGCACATCCCGCCCCTATCCCACATGACCCCTTGAACATGGATTAAGGCGCGGGTGTTTTTTTGTGATGTTATTTTTTTTAAAAATGGATTTTAAAGGACTTTGAATAATGTTATGGAAAAAGTCTCCACATGCGTCTTATGACCCCTTCACCCTAGCGATGGGTGGTTTTGAGGTTTTGAAATGCCTCGGTTGCCTGCAATCACACCGCGGTATACCGTTTTACCGATTGTTTTATTTAAGTCTTATGTTGTAAACGGAAAACCGCCTGTGGCACTCCTTCAAAGAGAGGTCCAGAAAATATCAATCCGGAACTCTGAACTGACCCCCAATGTTTTCGGGAGGAAGTTCACATGCGGTGAGCCGATGAGGACATGCAGGATGAATTAATCAAACCGTGGAGTGTGGGGTTTCAGAGTTGTTGAATGAAAAATAATAATAATTCGTTCATCCACCACGTGCAGTATGTCAAGTCCCAGAAACACGTATGCAATGCTTACTTCAAGAAGCCCGTGTCTCAGCTTACAATTGAACTTTATTTCCCCTAAAGATAATAAATTTTCCTCCAAGGTGGCAACGGTGTGGCGGACGTTTTAAGACTGGAACCCCAAACCAGCCATCTACGAAAGCCCAGAAGGCTCATTCAAATTTCAAACTTCAAATTTCAAATTTCAAACTTCAAACTTCAAATTTCAAACTTCAAATTTCAAACTTCAAATTTCAAATTTTTAGAATCCGTTTTTTTTTTCTTCCCGCCTTCAAAAGTACACTGACCAATCAGATATCGCCACCGACGTCTAGTCTACCAATCACGTTCATTCGGAGGAACTCGCCCAATTCCGTCGCTGACGATTCTGTATAATTTCATTGTTATCGTAGTATCAAACAGGTGCGGTCGACTGCCCAGTTGTGCAGGATTTTTTTTCTTTTGGAGGAGGAATTATCATTTCGCCGATATAGGTAGGTTTATACTTTGTCACGGTTAGCAATATTATTGGTACATCTTAATACTCAGTCTATCGAAGAAGCCGTTTTGAGTGTTTGTAGGGATTTTTGATATTCTGTTTGGTTGAGGACTCGTGTGCACCGATTTTGAATTTTTTGTGGCATTTTAGTATGATATTACCTCCCTGTCCGGGCGGTCTACTTAAAAATAATTCAGCGTGCACTACCGGGGATTTTATATGGCATTTCTAGCAAAATCAATCCGCATATATATCTTATTATCTATATGAAGAGGTTTGGTCCGTGGTCTTGATGTGTTATGGAGGTGTTCACCATGCAACCGTAGACTTTTTGTAAATAATATTGTTTCGTTTGTTGGAATATTATAAGTGAGGAAAACAAAGTTCAGCTCTGTGTCATCAAAACACAATATTAACCCAATATGTATGGCATAAGCACCGCTCAACACTGTAATTAATAACTTCTCCTTGCTCTTTATTTTATCCTAGAAAAGCGCTCGTCGGACTGTTGTCGGAATTAATTCAAAATTCAAAATCAGGAGCTTAATCGAAAGAGTAAAATTCTGTAACGTGTATGTATGGGTGGGGGTGGGTGTTTATGTGAATGTGGGGATAAAACCCCACTCAACACAACGTTTTGTAAGAAAATATCCTCAAAACTGGAATCGCCAGAATGACATTATTTTAGATGGGCGGGGACCTTCATTGTACCACCGTAATGATGCGTATGACATGTTAATGACACACATTTGTTAGTCAATGCGGTCGATCGCGTGTCTCTCGTTAATTTGAAGTCGGGCAGTCACATGTATACCGCTGGTGGGTATATCATTCAAAAGGGAAAACCTTCCCCCAATCCTACTCCCCCACCCCTTCACATCCTTTCCCAACAAACACACATCCACCTGCGAATATCTCCATGGTATTGGAAGCATTGTGGTCATTGCGAAAACAGTGTGATTTGGTATATGGTGAAAATATATTTCACATGCCCCACATAGTACAGATCAGGTTAGATAGGGGGGGGGGGGGGTGCATACGGAGCCAAACACGAAACTCTGGGGCATCTGTATTTGAATTCTCCGCTATCTAGACATCATTTGTGTGTCGTGGATGGAGATTTCGGTTCATATATGGGTGAAAGAAGTGTTTTTGCAAAATGTTTGGAGTGAATGATTTTCTGAGTTTTGGAAAGTTCTCAGCTCCGAGAGCCGAGTTCGACCCGCGCCCCGATTCCGACCCTCTACGTTGGTCTATATTCCCGGTAATTCGAACAAGGGATTAAATAACCTCATGTCACCCTCCCATACGGGGTCTAGGTTGTGACAGTGTCGACTGTTTTTCTATGTTGCATTCTACTTTGAATAATGGAAAGGGAATAAAGGAGACCACGATCCCACCCCCTCCCCCTACTATATCCACAATGTACGATTGAGTGCCCCTTATGTTCAGTTGGAATCCCATGACGAGCAGAAAAGTTCCATTTCTAGGAAGTAATTGGAACTGAACAGGATAAGCATCAATATGAATAGTTTGCAGCTGATGCACATTAAATCAATAATTGCAGCTGACAGGCCGAGAAGGCTCATTTAAATTTCAAATTTCAAATTTCAAACGTCAAATTTCAAACTTCAAACTTCAGATTTCAAATTTCAAACTTCAAATTTCAAACTCCAAATTTCAAACTTCAAATTTCAAACTTCAAATTTCAAACTTCAAATTTGAAATTTCAAACTTCAAATTTCAAGTTTCAAATTTCAATTTTCAAAATCCGTTTTTTTCCCACCTTCAAAACTACATTGACCGATCAGATATCTCCACAGACTTCCAGGTAACCAATCACGTTCATTCGGTGGAACTCGCCCGATTTCCTAGCTGACGATTCTGCATAATTTCGTTGTTATCGTGGTATCAAACAGGGAAGATCGACTGCCCAGAAGCGCGGGATTTTTTTTTCATTTGGAGGAGGTATTATATCATTTCGCCGATATAGGTAGATTGATAATTTGTCACGGGTAGCAATAATATTGGTTCATCTTGATACTTAGCCTGTCGAAGTAGTCTTTTCGAGTGTTTAAAGGGATTTTTAATATTCCCTTTGGTTGATTCACTCAGTGGCGTTTTAGCGGGTGGGTGGGTGGTGAACCCCCTTGAATTTGTAATTAGTGGGTGAGGGGGTGTTTTGTGGGTGGGCTGTGCGGGAAGAGGCTTGCAAGACATTTCCGCCACGGTAACAAAAATTGATCAGTTATGATGCGGCCAGTGGCCATCGCTACCACGAGACGTCCATGGCTCGGCACGTGGCAAAACAAAGTTGAATTCCAGGGTCCAAAAGCCCCCATTTCCTTGCATCTGAGCGGATATTTTGAGGTTTTTCATGGAGATACATTTGTAAGATGTCACACCTCAAGCGCTGGTAATTACCATTAAATGTGTGTCTTTTCAATTCAGAGTGTGGTGGTCGAGTGGATTAGCGCGTTGGTGTCTCGTGCCAGATGCCTCGGGTTCACTAACCTAATACCCTCTGTCAGCATCAAGTGTGGAGTTGATACTGTCACAGCGCCCCGTCCTATCGGGTGGGGGCGTAAAATGGCTGACCCCTGTGCTGAGAGAGAGACACACCCTGTACAGATGTAAGATATCTTTGTAGTAGCCTAGATCGGAGTTGCAGAGATTCATCACCCAAGCCCAGCTGGCAAAATCGAAACAGTGACAAAGAAGAAATCACCCATGAGTGTCGCAAGAAGAGCATAGTCCCACATCGTTCCCCGCTGGCATACAGCCCGTAAAGACCCTTCCATACCAGGCGGAGAAAATGACTGACTGACAATTCAGTCAGGTTATTTTTGTAATCTGGCTGCATTCTAACCTACCCTTTGTGCGCTTGCCAACCCCTGTGTTATTTTACCCTCTCATCACGATTAATAGTGATAGATGTTTACCCATGACGTGTTGTCTCTCCAATTTAGAATAGAGGTATAAGAGGTTAAAGAGGACGGACAAACTGTACCTGCACTGATGACTTCTACTTTTTCACTGACACAGATACTTGTATTTGGACAAGCAATCTACAGATATACAACCTAGCCCCCTGTACCTGACACCTCTTCGATTTTAGTGTCATTTTTGACATAGTTCCAGGTCCGATTTTGAGAAAAAGTATTTGTGGGGGGGGGGGGGGGGCGTCCCCCAATCCCCAAGCCACTGCTTTGGTTGAGCACTCTTCATGCACCGATGTTGAAAGTTTTGTGGCATTTTAATATGTCCGGGCGGTCAACTTGAAAATAATTCGGTATGCACTAGATGGATTTATATAAGGCATTTCGAACAAAATCAGTCCGCACATATATCTTATTATCAAAATGAAGAAGTTTAGTCTGTGGACTTGCTGCGGGGTGAGAGTGTTTACTGTGCAACCCTAGACTTTTTGTACCAGATATTGTTTTGTTTATTGGGATATTATAAGTGAGAAACAAATGCTCGGTAGTGTGTCAGCAAAACCCAACCCAATATGTATGGCACAAGTACCTCTCATTACTGTAATTAATAACTTCGCATTGCTCTTCATTTTATCTGAGAAAAGGGCTCGTCGGGCTAGTAAATTAAGGCGTAGTATATTCACAATGCACATTTTATAGGAATTAATTCAAAATTCAAAAGCAGGAGCTTAATGGAAATTGTAAAAATACTTTAACGTGTATGTATGGGTGGGGATGGGCGTTTATGTGAGTGTGGGGGTAACCCCCCATTCAACACAATGTTTTGTAAGAAAATAACCCCATAACTGGAATCGCCAGAATGACGTTATTTAGGGAAGCTGAAATGAATGCCAAACGATTACCACAATAGATTGCAACATTTCAGTGCAGAGAATCATGTGTGGCTAACTTCGGAAAAGTATAAAAATCACATTTGTATTTGAAATGCCTTGCAAACCTCTCCCTGCACACACACAAAACACCCCCTCAACCACTAGTTACAAATTCAAGGGGGCTCACCACCCACCCACCCGCTAAAACGCCACTGAGTGAATCAACCAAAGGGAATATTAAAAATCCCTTTGAACACTCGAAAAGGCTACTTCGACAGGCTAAGTATCAAGATGTACCAATATTATTGCTACCCGTGACAAACTATCAACCTACCTATATCGGCGAAATGAGAATACCTCCTCCAAATGAAAAAAAAAATCCTGCGCTTCTGGGCAGTCGATCGTTCTTGTTTGATACCACGATAACAACGAAATTATGCAGAATCGTCAGCTACGAAATTTGGCGAATTCCACCGAAGAACGTGATTGTTTACCTGGAAGTCTGTGGAGATTTCTGATCGGTCAATGTAGTTTTGAAGGTGGAGAAAAAACGGATTTTGAAACTTGAAATTTGAAGCTTGAATTTTGAAATGTGAAATTTGAAGTTTGAAATTTGAAGATTGAAATTTGAAGTTTGAAATTTGAAGTTTGAAATTTGACGTTTGAAATTTGAAATTTAAATGAGCCTCCTCAACCTTTCAGCTGCAATTATTGATTTAATGCGAGTAGTATAGCATGTACCGATCGTGCCCGGTTGGCCGGAGGGAGAGCCGCAGAGGAAGTGACGTCATAGTCACGTGACCTGGTGACGTCATGTCGTGTGGTCATGGTAACCCGCGTGAGCGGCAATCTTGTGACGTCATCTCCATAGTGATACGTGGTGTGAGTGAACATGCGTAGTGCGTGTTGTTAGGGTGATACGTGTTTCTGTCGTCCCTTTTGTATACCTGAGGCCGCCATCTTGGTTTCTATGGTAGCACGTGGTTGCTATGTGACCCAAAACCTTCTAACAAGGAAGTTGTGTTCGATTGAATCGGAGTAAATCTAATTACCACAAACAATTCGGGAATCCCTCCAAATCACCGAAATTGTCTTTATTTACTATGGATGCCCCAATTTATCGGTGTAGGCCGTAGTGCTATAGTACCATGGGGTACCGGGGCGTGTTCCTTTGTAGAAGAGTAATTTTCTGACTTACAAATATCCTATAATTCTCGAAGAATTACCACAAACAACCCCAACAAGCTGTATTATTTCGAATTCTTTCAGAATTCTCTGCTTCTATCTATATATGGAATAATTTTCATCAACCTAACCATGTTCCTTTGTTCTGGAGTATACTCCAGTAGCGTAAAAGAGCCTATCAGTTGGAACAGCTTTACTTATTATTACTATATTTAGCTATTCTGGTCTGTTCTTGTTAGTTCTGACCCTATTCCAAGTACTCTTGTTGTTTCCTTTATCTAGATCATTTATATAGATTATAACTAACCAATCAGATTGCTTCATTTCCCATAATCTGTATGTAGAGTTAATTGCAGCTGAAAGGCTGAGAAGGCTCATTTAAATTTCAAATTTCAAACTTCAAATTTCAAACGTCAAATTTCAAACTTCAAATTTCAAACTTCAAATTTCAATCTTCAAATTTCAAACTTCAAACTTCAAATTTCAAGCTTCAAATTTCAAGTTTCGAAATCCGTTTTTTTCCCACCTTCAAAACAACATTGACCGATCAGATATCTCCGCTGACTTCCAGGTAAACAATCACGTTCATTCGGTGGAACTCGCCCGATTTCCTAGCTGACGATTCTGCATAATTTCGTTGTTATCGTGGTATCAAACAAGAACGATCGACTGCCCAGAAGCGCAGAATTTTTTTTTCATTTGGAGGAGGTATTATCATTTCGCCGATATAGGTAAGTTGATAGTTTGTCACGGGTAGCAATAATATTGGTACATCTTGATACTTAGCCTGTCGAAGTAGCCTTTTCGAGAGTTTAAAGGGATTTTTAATATTCTCTTTGGTTGATTCACTCAGTGGCGTTTTAGCGGGTGGGTGTGTGGTGAGCCCCCTTGAATTTGTAATTAGTGGCTGAGGGGGTGTTTCGTGGGTGTGTGTGTGCGGGAAGAGGTTTCCAAGGCATTTCAAATACAAATGTGATTTTTATACTTTTCCGATGTTAGCCACACATGATTCTCTACACTGGAATGTTGCAATCTATTGTGGTAATCGTTTGGCATTCATTTCAGTTTCCCTAAAAAATGTCTTTCTGGCGACTCCAGTTATGGGGTTATTTTCTTACAAAACATTGTGTTGAATGGGGTTTTACCCCCACACTCACATAAACACCCATCCCCACCCATACATACACGTTACAGTATGTTTACAATTTCGATTAAGCTCCTGCTTTTGAATTTTGAATTAATTCCTATAACATGTGCATTGTGAATATACTACGCCTTAATTTACTAGCCTGACGAGCCCTTTTCTCAGATAAAATGAAGAGCAATGCGAAGTTATTAATTACAGTAATGAGAGGTACTTATGCCATACATATTGGATTGGGTTTTGCTGACACACTGCCGCGCATTTGTTTCTCACTTATAATATTCCAATAAACAAAACAATATCCGTTACAAAAAGTCTACGGTTGCGCGTTAAACACCCTCAACCCGCAGCAAGTCCACAGACTAAACTTCTTCATATAGATAATAAGATATATGTGCGGACTGGTTTTGTTCGAAATGCCTTATATAAATCCACGTAGTGCATACCGAATTATTTTCAAGTTGACCGCCCGGATATTTTAAAATGCCACAAAACTTTCAACATCGGTGCATGAAGAGTGCTCAACCAAAGCAGTGGCTTGGGGATTGGGGGACGCTCCCCCCCCCCCCCCCCCACACACACAAATACTTTTTCTCAAAATCGGACCTGGAACTATGTCAAAAATGACATTAAAGTCGAAGAGGTGTCAGGTGCAGGGGGCAAGGTTGTATATCTGTAGATTGCTTGTCCAAATACAAGTATCTGTGTGAGTGAAAAGGTAGACAGTCATCAGTACAGGTACAGTTTGTCCGTCCTCTTTAACCTCTTATACCTCAATTCTAAATTGGCGATACAACACGGCATAGGTAAACATCTATCACTATTAAGTATGATGGGAGGGTAAAATAACACAGGGGTTGGCATGCGCACAAAGGGTAGTTTAGAATGGAGCCAGATCACAAAAAGAAGCCGCCTGAATTGTCAGTCAGTCATTTTCTCCGCCTGGTATGGAAGGGTCTTTACGGGCTGTATGCCAGCGGGGAACGATGTGGGACTATGCGCTTCTTGCGACACCCATAGGCGATTTCTTCTTTGTCACTGTTTCGATTTTGCCAGCTACAGTGTAGGCTTGGGGATGAATCTCCGCAATTCCGATCCAGCCTACCACACAGATATGTTAGATCTGCACAAGGTGTGTGTGTCTCTCTCTCCGCACAGAGGTCAGCCATTTTACGCCCCCACCCGATAGGACGGGGCGCTGTGACAGTATCAACTCCACACTTGATGCTGACAGAGAGTGTTAGGTTAGTGAACCCGAGGCATCTGGCACGAGACACCAACGCGCTAATCCACTCGACCACCACACTTTGAACTGAAAAGACACAAATTTAATGGTAATTACCAGCGCTTGAGGTGTGACATCTTACAAATTTATCTCCATGAAAAACCTCAAAATATCCGCTCAGATGCAAGGAAATGGGAGCTTTTGGACCCTGGAATTCAACTTTGTTTTGCCACGTGCCGAGCTATGAACGTCTCGTGGTAGCGATGGCCACTGGCCGCATCATAACTGATCATTTTATGTTACCGCGGCGGAAATGCCTTGCAAACCTCTTCCCGGACACACACACCCACAAAACACCCCCTCACCTACTAATTACAAATTCAAGGGGGCTCACCACCCACCCACCCGCTAAAACGCCACTGAGTGAATCAACCAAAGGGAATATTAAAAATCCCATTAAACACTCGAAAAGACTACTTCGACAGGCTAAGTATCAAAATGTGCCAATATTATTGCTACCCGTGACAAACTATCAACCTACCTATATCGGCGAAGTGATATAATACCTCCTTCAAATAAAAAAAAATCCTGCGCTTCTGGGCAGTCGATCTTTCCTGTTTGATACCACGATAACAACGAAATTATGCAGAATCGTCAGCTAGGAAATCGGACGAGTTCCACTGAATGAACGTGATTGTTTACCTGAAAGTCTGTGGAGATATCTGATCGGTCAATGTAGTTTTGAAGGTGGGGGAAAAAACGAATTTTGAAAATTGAAATTTGAAACTTGAAATTTGAAGTTTGAAATTTGAAGTTTGAAATTGAAGTTTGAAATTTGAAGTTTGAAATTTGAAATTTAAATGAGCCTCCTCAGCTTGTCAGCTGCAATTATTGATTTAATGTGCATCAGTTGCAAACTATCCATATTGATGCTTATCCTGTTCAGTACCAATTACTTCCTAGAAATGGAACTTTTCTGCTCGTCATGGGATTCCAAGTGAACATACGGGGTTCAATCGTACATTGTGGATAGAGGAGGGGGGGGGGGGGGTCGGGGTCTCCTTTATTCTCTTTCCATTATTCAAAGTAGAAAGCAACAGAGAAAAACAGTCGACGTTGTCACAACCTAGACCCCGTATGAGAGGGTGACATGAGGTTATTTAATCCCTTGTTCGAATTACCTTGGATATTCCCTTTTGAATTTTGAATGATATACCCACCAGCTGTATACATGTCACTGCCCGACTTCAAATTTAACGAGAGACACGCGATCGACCGCATTGACTAACAAATGTGTGTCATCAACATGTTATACGCATCATTATAGTGGCACAATGAAGGTCCCCGCCCATCTAAAATAATGTCATTCTGGCGATTCCAGTTTTGAGGATATTTTCTTCCAAAACGTTGTGTTGAGTGGGGTTTTATCCCAACATTCACATAAACACCCATCCACACCCATACATACACGTTACAGAATCTTTACACTTTCGATTAAGCTCCTGATTTTGAATTTTGAATTAATTCCGACAACAGTCCGACGAGCGCTTTTCTTGGATAAAATAAAGAGCAAGGAGAAGTTATTAATTACAGTGTTGAGCGGTGCTTATGCCATACATATTGGGTTAATATTGTGTTTTGATGACACATAGCTGAACATTTTTTTTCTCACTTATAATATTCCAATAAACGAAACAATATTATTTACAAAAAGTCTACGGTTGCATGGTGAACACCCCCATAACACATCAAGCCCACGGACTAAACCTCTTCATATAGATAATAAGATATATATGCGGATTGATTTTGCTACAAATGCCATATAAAATCCCCGGTAGTGCACACTGAATTATTTTTAAGTAGACCGCCCGGACAGGGAGGTAATATCATACTAAAATGCCACAAAAATTTCAAAATCGGTGCACACGAGTCCTCAACCAAACAGAATATCAAAAATCCCTACAAACACTCAAAACGGCTACTTCGATAGACTGAGTATTAAGATGTACCAATAATATTGCTAACCGTGACAAAGTATAAACCTACCTATATCGGCGAAATGATAATTCCTCCTCCAAAAGAAAAAAAATCCTGCGAAACTGGGTAGTCGACCGCACCTGTTTGATACTACGATAACAATGAAATTATACGTAATCGTCAGCTACGGAATTGGGCGAGTTCCTCCGAATGAACGTGATTGGTTATCTAGACGTCGGTGGCGATACCTGATTGGTCAGTGTACTTTTGAAGGCGGGAAGAAAAAAACGGATTCTGAAAATTTGAAATTTGAAGTTTGAAATTTGAAGTTTGAAGTTTGAAATTTGAAATTTGAAATTTGAAGTTTGAAATTTGAAATTTGAAGTTTGAAATTTGAATGAGCCTTCTGGGCTTTCGTAGCCATCCAACAGACAGGCTGACGTCTCAACTAAATGAATACGACGGTTTGTGGGGATGTTAACGACATGTGACAGTGCAATGGTGATTAAGATTCGGTTTTTGAAACTGGAATAGTTTAGTATTAATTTACTTCTATAGAAACCTATCATTCGCTGATATTTTATTATAGAGCAAGGTAAATAAATTATTATGTGCCGCGGCGTTAATAATAACGCTTTACGCCACAACTGTCAGCAATTTGCCTAATTTTGGAAGTAATTTGTTGACAATGTGATACAGAATCCGAGAATGCAATAAAGTCAATATTGACAAATTATTTTTGTGTTTTTTTTTTAAACAGTAATTTTATTTCCTTCAAAGTAGAAATTGTGTTTGGCGAACAGGCTGAACCCATATAAACGCTTACCCAAAAAGACTATCAATACTACCACACTGTTGACTGTATTTTTGTGTTAATCACGTCGCTTTGTGCAGAAACTGAAGTAGACGTTATTACTTGCAAACTTGGATGGCATTTCATGTAATGTTTGTTCAACCGCGTGGGGAGGGGGCGGGGGGGGGGGGGCTGATAATTTCGACGATCGAACTTTATTTTAGGTGGTCATGCAACTTACAGTTTCATGACGTGTAACTGATTATCTTGTTTAATTTTACATAATCTACAAGTAGTGGGCATGTTGGACACAATACATTTCAGTTATATTTATTTATTGGTGTTTAAGGTCATATACTTGTGTACAATGGTTAATCATGACCGTGACAGTTTTGCGGGTGGAGGAAGCCGGAATACCCGGAGAGAACCATCGAGCAACGACGAGCAGCTGCCATCTCCCCAACATCGTAACTCCGCACTGCAGCACAGGCAGGGTTAGATTGGTTAAAGACATGCGTAACATCGACGTGCAGTACGCCTTAGTACACGGCGTCATAGTGCCCCCATGTGGACCATCGGGGTTAAGTGCCTTGCCCAAGGACACAACACGAGAGTCCGAATTAATCGCTCAGATGGTCACCCATCCAATTATCAACCGGGCTCGACGTTGCTTAAGTTCGGTGATTTGACGAGAACCGGTTACCGCAACGCCATCGCGCCCCCAATTCATTTCAGTTAAATTTGATACAAAAAACAATGCGTTATTTAAATTGAATTCGCATTCGCCTCCCACTGTGATATAGGCCTACTTTTGTACTTACCATACATTATCTTATTGTACGTATCTATCATGATTCCTCTACTGATATTCAGATGGTCTGTTCAACATATCCAGGAAAGCACTAACTTCCGCTCCCCAGACTGTTTCGGGATTGTAATTTTTAGCTCTTCTAAAGTTTTTCGACCGCAAGGCCTGGGTAAGATGATGCAGTGTATGAAACCCCGCTCCGCCCCGCCCCCTTCCCCCACCCCCAACAAAAAGTTGAGGTAGTCAGTATATTTGTGAATTAAGTGTACCGCAGGTTCTTGGGGTGTTTTTTTCATAATTTGTGGAAAGCATATAAAGTAGAAAATTGCAAACCTGTTTCTATTTGTTTATTTTTAATATGAGTTACCTGTTGATACTCATTCAGTAGTCCAAACTTTGGGGCGAGTAGTCCAATATTCGGGGCGCGGGGGATGTAAAAACTTTGAGGCGAGATGTCCAGACCGAGGGCGATTTAGCTTAGGCCTGAGTTGTACGCTTTGCCTTCTAGTAAATGGGAATGTGAGTTAACACTTTACTTAACAAATCCACAGTATCTGGCCGTATAATTTTCAAATCCGAGCAATTGGGGGGAAAACATTATTTTTCAAACAATTTAAACAAAAACATATATGACCCTCTCATGAGAACGAGAGTTGACCCCTTGACCACAGTGAGGCGAGGGGCAATTTGGGTGATGTTTGTTTCCGCTTTGACATGTGTCTTGGAGGATTTTGAGTGATTTATATATTAAGACTAACATGGAGGGGCAATATTAGGTAGTTATTTTAACCTTGCGTTTAATCAACCTTTCCTACAACGCCCGACCGCACTCCTATACTTACAGATATCGAGATAAATGTGTGACGTAATTTTACCAGAAAGGGGAACATTGGATGGGTCCCGATTGCGTTTGATGTTGCCTTAAAGATAACAGTTCCAACCATAGTAAATCTGGGGACCCGAAGATCTTGTGGAATAATAGTGAACAGCATGGGGACCTCGTGTAGTTTTAGATAAGTGTGAGTTTGTCATACGTTTTGTTTGCATTGTTTGGGGAACTTCACACCAATGTCTCTAGAAATCGAAATTAATTTGAACACAGCTGTAATTGGATTATAACCAACGGATTGACAAGTTCTAAATTGTGAGTTTGTTTTGTTATCTCTTCTATAGTGTTTGGCTATTGGCAAGGGGACAGCCATCAGAGGTATAAGAGAACACACAAGAGCTCTCAGCCAGGGGGGTCACCAGCTCTCAGCCAAGGGGGTCTGGAGGCCCTGAGAAGAGAAAGAAACAAAGACGAAAGAGCCCGTCAAGGAAACGGAAGACTGAGAGGAGAAAGAAACAAAGACGAAAGAGCCCGTCAAGGAAACGGAAGAATGTCCGACGCCTGGAGGCTTTTTTGGAGAAAAAGAGAGAGAACGGCGAGGAAAAGAAAGATCCAGAGGCAGCCGTCACTCCCCCCACCCCCCCCCCCCCCACTCCCACAGACAAACCCATCCAACTGCCGGCTCCCCCGCCGGAATTGTCGGATGAGGAGCAGCCTGTGGAGACTGGGGTGGAATTGGAAGTCGCCCTCTCGCCACTTTCTGATCCCCACTCACCTCCCCCTTCGGAACCAAAGTGCCAGGACAAGGGACAAACGGCTGGAACAACTCGAACAGGAAAGCCAGAAATTTCAAACAGAGGCATCTCGACATAGCGTGAAAATGATGCTACAGTTTGAACAACTTTCCAAACAAATCGAAGAAGCAACAAGACAGTCAGAGGCACGATTCCAACAACAGCCAGAACCACCACTCATAACAACTCCAGATTCGGCCCGGACTGGACCGTGCTAACCAAGTCAGTCATCAGGCAGTCCTCCAACAACGCCGACAGCAACGGTCTCTCCATCTAGACTACCACTTCTCAAAAATAAAACAAAAGAGACATAAGCACCGCTGATTACCCGAACTCTCTCCTCCTTTACTGCAGCCCGACAAGAGAAAAAAATAACGCACAGTTAGAGAGGGTCAGAAGGGGCTTTCCGCACACCGTCACTCTTACAGATTTCGTTAAAACTTAAAGTCATAGACGGCTATATTTTATCTTGATAATAGTCTTTTGACTTTGACCTTTTTTTCTGCCAAAACCAGCCCCAAATTTCATTGATAATTGATGTCAATTAAAAATCCACCCAACCCATTATAAAATCGTTTGAAATCCTTCAAAACTTATTTTAATGCAAAAAAAAAACAATAATGCTGACCCCAAACATTTTATCAGCAAAAGTTGCTGATTTAGTTCATTGTAACTCTAAATTTCCATCAGCCTTCAACTGTGAATTTGAAACCAGTTTTTGAGTTCAAGCTTTTAAAATTAACTGCGAGAAATAAATATATGTCGGAGAGTATGAATGTGGAGCAAGTGACAAGTTCAGCAAAGGAATCCACATTTGATAAATAGATGGAATTTTGCAATGCATTACGATTACTTTTCCTTTAATTCCTTCTTTTGAAAACCATTGCTGAATAAAATTCCATCAGGTACAGAAATGCTGTCTTTTATAACAACACTCAACAGATCGAAACTAGCGTACTGTCTTTAAGCGCTAAGAACTTTCTTAATTCGAGAAAATGTCGGTAAGCCTTCTAAAGTGAAATCCAGCTCTGCCTGGAGCTGCGCTGGGATGGTTTGGGGTTCCAGCTTTAACGTCTCCCGGAGAGCTTAACAAAAAACTTTATTTTCTTATCACCCTAAATCTGAGTTTGGGATTTCATTATTATTAAACATCACCGGCGCTGTTGGTTAGTACAGTGTATATTGTACGATCATGGCGTGGTGACTGTTGCACAAGGTTGAAGTGGCATTGTTAGCGACGATGGTCACTTGTTGAGCGTAAGATCAAGCGGGCGCCGGGCGATAGTGCTCGGGGACGATCGTCAGCCTCAGAATATCAGCCTAAGTTTTCTATTTTTTTTTTTTTTTGGTGTGGGGGGGGGGGGGGGATTGGGTAAATACCTTCTTACACCCTGGTTCCCACGCCACTGCTTCTGCTGTCATCTTTAGTCTTGACCCCTGCTCCAGCTCTAATGTTGAATCTTGACCCCCCCCCCCCTCCCCAGTCATATGACCCATCGCAAGATTTCCATTTTTCCTTATTATACTAAATTTCTTGCCTGATGTTCCCTGTATGGGTTAACACAGGTGTGTGTGTGTGGGGGGGGGGGGGTGCATGACTGAATTTATTTTCCTTTTTTTTTTTGGGGGGGGGGGGGGTTGGAATCACCTGCGGCAACTGCGTTGTGTCCTTGGGCAAGGCACTTAATCCAGTTTCCCCACGTTGGGACATGATGGTGCTATGTACTAAAGCGTACTGCACGTCGATGGTGCACCTGTCTTAAGCCAATGCTAACCCTGCTTGTGTGGAGTTAGTACGTTGGAGAGTCTGACAGTAGCTCGCCCAGCATCTCTGGATATATGTCATTCCACTACGATCACGAAGTTCATTGATCTGACATATGTTAACCCATTATTTGTTAATTATGAGATCAGGATTTTAAAAATGATCGCGCTTGACGGCCATTTTGGACTTATTGTGGATAAATTTGAAATTTCTTTTACATTTATGAAACTGATACATTACATTCCCATTATTCAGTCTATGAGTGGTGTTCTGCCAATTCCGAGTGCCGAGACTGTAGGCCAAAATGTCCGATTTCATGACTATTTTTAATGTTTTGGACAATTTGGGCAGAAAAATATAATTCTGGTAGACTTTTGTTACTAGTCGCTTATGGAAAAGTGTATTTATGACGAATCTGTGAAAATTTCAGGTCATTACAGTTAAAACTAGAAGTCCTGTCACGAAATGTGCACAAATAGCACGTCGATATGCGCGTTAATCTACGCATTATGACCATAGTAAGGATATCAAACTTTGTACATATGGCTTGTGCACACGCAATGTTTCAGCCCGGAGGTCCATTGGCAGAAACATTGCCTGTATTTGCCATGAGTAACCAGGAGAACCTGCCGTGCTTTGGATGCCATTCGATATGGCAATTGCACGCAATTCTTACGCGCGATTACACCTAGATAAGCGCACAGTTCACGACAGGACTTCTAGTTTTATCTGTAGGCCATGCGGAGCAGGAGATATTGGTCAATGAAAATTTAGGCGTTTTTCCACGTTTGTCGTCCATTTTGGATACATTGTGGATAAAATCGATTTTATTTTTACATTTATGATAATGATACATGACATTCTTACTATTCAGTCCATTACTGGTGTTCAGCTAATTCACAGTGCCGAGATTGTGGGCCAAAATGTTTGATTTTTAGGCCTATTTTGATGTTTTGGAAAATTTTGGCAGAAAAAATAATTTTGGTAAACTTTTGTTACGATGTGTCTATGGAAAAGTGTATTTACGACAAATTTAAGTCTGCAGCCCATTTGTACCAGGAGACATTGATCAATGAAAATATGGGCGTTATTGGGAAGGTTTTGGCAGAAGAAAGTTAATGCCCAAAGTCAGAAGCTTATTGTGAAGACAAAGTATAACCGTCTATGACATTGCGAACTTTTAATGAAATCTGAATGAGCGTTCTCGAGAACTGAGCTCTTGTAAAGTGTTGGAAAAGGAGACAGAAAGAAAAAAAAATATTTGTTTTCCGTACAATAACAAATGTCATTTCCTTTTAGGAAAAGCCGAAAAAAAAGAATATACTTTGATGTCCGGGAAAATGAATATATTGTTGATGTCCACATTTTTTGTGGCAATGCAAATTGAATATTCACGAAATATTCGTTCAAGGTAAACGTTCAAGATAAACGCCGTTTTGTTGATAGTAATGTTGTCATGCAATCAAACGTCATGGATAGAGAGGAGTTATAACGTTGATTGACCCCATGCCAGGGGTAGTTTGATTGATTGACCCCATGTCAGGGGTAGTTTGAATGCCGACGTTTTCGCTGCCGTTCCAACAATGCTGTTGTATTGAGATCAGCGATAGAAACATGTATCCACGATAATCTCCCCTCCACGTACTGAATAAGATGCTGCGCTCATGACATAATGGTATGAGACCTGTTTTTTTTTGGGGGGGGGGGAGGGGAGGGGTAGATGTAGTGCACACCGACATTTTACAATCAGTTTAAACCTAGAGGGGTTTGACCATCCCCTACTAGGCGGGTCCTCTGGTAGCGGGTAGAGGACAGCCTGCCCAATTGGGCAGGTTTGCTAGTTTATTATTGGCAGGTTTGCTCAATTGAGCTGGTTTGCTGCGAAATACACAAACACGCAGCCCCGGACCAAAATCCTGCTAATACCATCTTGCAGGCACCTTGTTCTCCCGTGAGGTGCGATCTGAAGGCCCCGGAGGAAGGAATCCTGACAACTGAGAACAGACTAGGTCCCGGTTAGGACAAATCTCCAGGATGGAGATCAGATCGTAAGCACTGCTTTGGCCCTGATCTCTATCATAGAGGTACCTGTTCAATACGTTGTTTTAGCCCCAACTTCGGGAGTAGAAGGATGGTCGGATGGTCCGTTCTGGCCAATCGGGAGCCCCCACCCCAAAAAGTACTGGGTGTAACGTTGGAGGGGGGGGGGGATTTGGTGGTCATTCAATCAGTCATTTTTTTTAATCGCACACCATAATTTCCAATGTGTACTGTTTTAAACGTCCTATTTTATCAAATACTTAGTTTTGCTGTATTGTCTGTTTAATTTAAACATGGCAACTTTAGTTACAGTGTTTTGTGCAGTGATTGGTTGGATGACCGCCATCTGAAGACCTGGCACTTCCACACACTGGCCAATCAGTCAGTGGTATGCCTCGGCATCAACACTGACTGAGTATACTGCCCTATACCAGGTATGTGGGAATACCAGCAACCCGGTGGGTTCACTGCATGACAGTAATCCTACTCCTTGTTGGACTCAGAGGTGGGTAGGAGCCGGGGCAGTGAACGATTTACTACATACAATATGGCAAATCAACCAACAAAACCCAAACTACTTTTTACTGTTACTGACCTTAAAAACTCTGACTCTGACGATGATTTACTTGCATCCTTAATACCGCCAGAAGATAACCTTCCAAAATTTATCATTTTACATTCTACAGACGAAACTATCAAATTAAGCACAATAAACCCCTTTGCCCTTGAAAAAGCCATCAAAGGTATTGCTCTGAATCTGAAGCTCGTTTCTGTCCTAACAGCCAGCAGCGCCTCGCTCTAGAGAGGCGGCTGGAACAATTAAACCAGTCCATATGACTAGGTCCGGACTTGGCTCTTAACCAACTAAAACACGACACAAAGCTCCTGAAACCGTCTGCACACAAACGGACAAGGGGACGCCATTGGAATAACACAATAGAGCGCTTGAATGCAAAATAAATATGAGACGCAAAAAGCGCTTACTCTTGTATAGACAACGTCGCACAATATCCAAAAGCAGACATAGATTGCACAGTATTCAGCTAGCTGAAGCAGCTGAACGATACATAACCAACATGTCGAATCATGATTTAACAGATTATGAGAAAATTGTTTTTGGCAAAGGGTTAAAATTCATGCCCACACCTACTAAGCCATCAATTGGTTATTTTATCCACGATGTCCAACTTCTATATGATAGAATTAGACTCAAAATAATACACAGTGATAAAGGGAACAAATTTATTAACCCTTTCCATGACAAGCTACACACGACACCCTCTTCGTGCAACAGTGTGCTAGCCGAGACATATTTATCTAAAACACGGACGGAATTACACCGTCTGGTACATGAACGTAACTTATGGCAATGCCGGGACAACATGTGCCTTGGCGAGAGAAGGGTCCTGTCAGCCCTCAGAAGGAACAATACAATTGTCATAAAAGCCGCAGACAAAGGTCGGAGTACGGTTCTAATGACCCGTAAGACATACATTAACGAAGGCACCCGCCAGCTCACGCCAGCGGCGCATTACAAATCAATCCAAGATGACCCTACAATACAAACACTTGGCAAAGTCAGGAGTAGTCTCCACACAATGCACAATAAACAGGAGATTGACAGTCGGATGCTCACCTCCCATCTGCCAAAACCGGAGAAAGTGAGTCTACCGACTCTATACTTACTCCCCAAAATACATAAACAACCCCCTACCACGGGCCATCCAATCATATCAGGCTGTAATGGGCCGACTGCCTCAATATCTGGTCTCTTAGATTTCTTTCTAGTGCCGATTGTGCATTTACAACCCACATACATACGGAATACAACCGACTTCATCCTCAAAATTGAAAATGAACCGGTCCCTAAAAGGGCCCTACTCGTGTCTGCCGACGTTGCAAACATGTACACAAATGTATCACACGAAGAAGCAACTACGGCTGTACGGGAAGCATTAGAGGCACACTCAACCCTCCAATATCCGCTCCCGAGGCCCTCTATTAGTTCACTGGTAAATCTCCTGAAGTTTATATTGGAGAGCAACTGTTTCAGTTTTAATGATAAAAAATATATTGAAACGCTTGGCGCCGCAATGGGCTGTAAATCTAGTCCAGAAATATCGGATATCACTGACCACGTATGGGAAAAGAAACTACTTAGAATGGATACCCAAAATAACATACACAAGTGGTTCCGATATAGGGATGACACATTTATTATATGGCTCGGCCCGATTAGCGAACTTCACACATTTATGGCAAGAGCGAATGACTCCCACCCCACTTTCCGATTTGTCTACGACGTATCGGACCATAAAGTCACGTTCCTAGACACGGAAATTTATAAAGGGGCACGGTTTCGCAATACGGGAATCCTTGATATCAAACTCCATATCAAACCGACTGAAACCTTTCAATACCTCCATCGTACGTCAGCCCACCCTTTGGCGACGTTCCGGGCATTTATAAAAGGTGAACTGATCAGATTCACCCGGAATAATTCAGATGAAACCGAATACCAACATTACACTGAATTATTTCTACAGAAACTGCCTGCGCGGGTTTATTCCCAACATGAAATCATGCTTATTGCCAATAGCATCCATTACAATGAAAGAGCTCAACGCCTCTCGGCCACTGCCACCAAACACAAGGCTAAGAATAGTGAACCCCCTTTAGTGTTCTCAACAATATACAATCCGTATATCAAAAAAATAAAAAAGCTCTCTTCAAGTACTGGCCCCTGATTAGCGGGTCAAGGGAACTAACAAAACTGTTCCCCGAACCCCCAATTCTAGCGTTCAAACGCGGAACGAATCTCCGGGACTTCCTTGTAAGAGCAAAACTTCCCAAGTTGCACACAAAAAAACCTCCAAACAATGAACTTCGAGTGAATAGTTTGCAAAATTAACACCTCCACTCGCTCAGACAACACCTGTCGCATGAAGCCCAATACATTACAATAGGACTTCACCTGTGATGAACTGGCTTCAGTGGATTAAGACAATAACAATAGATTTGCTCAGCCATGTGTACACAACCATATGATGACAACACTTGTCCTTCATCGCACCTAGTGCCATATCTTATGACCTGCCCATCGACTGTGGCTTAACACGTCACATAGGGGCCGCATCCTGCTTGGTTGATAGCCTAAATACCATTTCTTTGGCCGCACCCTGGTGGAATCATCCTCGGTTCCCAGACTGTATTTATAGGGGCGGAAACTTGACCGAGACATTGCCTACTCGATCTTGAGTCTATAAGCTATCACAACACTTCAGAATGCGACCATACATGACTTCCAATGCCAGTAGGCAGAGAAATCGCAGCCTAAGACGGGGCCAACCCTATCACAAGCGAATCCGCATGCCAACTATTGACACCTCCATTGACCGCCACGAAGGCCTTATTAAACAGCGGAAGGAATATGCGGAATCGTGGAAGGAATATGTCCAATCTTCAGAATGGACGTATACAGTTCACCCACCCACTGTCAAGGGTTTTCCTGGTGAGGAGGATCTCCTCTCCAAATTACGAGATAAACCAAATGAGGCCTCCAACCTAATCCAAGAATGCATCTTGTCTCACCTTGATGATTGGGCACAACAGGCACCAGCTTCACCACTTACAGAAGATGAGAGAATTGCCGCTATGGCCACCAAAATCTCCATCATGATTGCACAGTCTCTCCTGCAGCAGGCACAGCCACGGGCAACGTCGTCAACGGCCACTAACGTTTAGAAGCACGACAATAACATCAACGACCCTTTTCAGGGCCACCAAATTACTTAAAAGAGTAACTTATCACAAACACACTGTGCTATGCTCCATATTGGATATCACCAGAAGGATGACTCCTTCGGTTCACCCCATAATATGACTATGTGTTCTTATATGGGTGTCTAAAATGTGTGTGAGTATGCTACTTGCATACCCCAATCAGGGCACTCACGATGCCCTTGTGAGTTTTATCCAAATATAATACTAATTGCGCCAATGTCTGATTACACAACATAGGCGGCGCTACAGGTAGACAAAACAACAACGTTCCTCCCCAAGGAGCGTTAGTCTCCGCCTCATCGCGGAGGAGGAATTAACTGAACCCTTTAACTCATATATATATGAGAAAAACAGTACACAATACTCCATTGTTACATATATCACATTACTAAACCACTTTGAAATAGTGATACGTACTATTACAATATCATAAATGCCTAATAATCAGACTGAGCAGGCATTTGCGCCCGATATATCAGCAGCAGCCATGACTGCTTCTTTGGTCTTGAACCAAACACTGATCTATCGTGGTTGTTGACCTACTCATGTACGCTGTGGCTCTTAATTAACCTTAACACAATACGTGTGCCACCCGTCTGATTTCAGTCTTTTAAATGTATCGTTATCTGGATTGAGTACGAGAACTAGTCCTTTGCGGAACACACTTAACGGTCACGGAATAAATCGTACGTAATGTAAAGACTCCCACGGTTGCTACCGGCAGCTCTTTGATGCATGCCCCCCCCCCCCCCCCCCACCCTTCACACAGGAAATTAAAAAACTAAAATCTGGAGATTTATTAATGCAATGCACAAAGCAAAATCAGGTACACAATCTCTTACACACAACCAAAATTGTTGATTTTAATATTAAGGGTAATTTTCACAAAATTCTATATTCCAACAAAGGTGTCATAAGGACTCCAGAATTAGCAGATATGAATGAACAAGACACTGCATTTGAACTCAAACCTCAAGGAATAACAGCAGTGAAACGTATTGAAATCAAGAAGGAGGGTAAATTGATCAAATCAAAAACATACATATGTACCTTTGATGGCACCAGACCTTCACAAAATATTAAATTTGGCTACTTGAACGTCAGAGTGGATCTGTACATCTCAAATCCAATTCGATGTTTCAGGTGCCAAAAGTTTGGTCATGGGCAGAATACTTGTCGATTCAAGCAGACATGCCACAAATGCAGTAACATACATGAAGGGCAATGTGAAACTACAACATATAAATGTATTAATTGTCAGGGCAATCATATGTCATCTTCGAAGGATTGCCCTGTCTGGAAGAAAGAAAATATAATACAAAAAATCAAATGTGAAAAACAAATTAGTTTCAAAGAAGCCAGAGACATTTTGTCACCCATGCCTGGCATGAGTATCTCAACTTCTTATGCCACAAAATTTAAAAAAAAAATACCAACACGATCGGTCGAATGTCAGACACCGTGGACATGGCTCAGCAATAGCGGCATTCCATGTTTATTATAAACCTTCACAATACAGCATTCAGACCAAGTAGAACCAAAATCAACGCAAACACTATCAGCCACTCAAACAGCAACACCACAGGAAAAATCAAAAACAAATTCGCAGAACAAACAAGAAAATCTAACCCACAAACAAAGTTAAGGATGCAAAACCCGAAAAGAGTGACCAAACTAAAGTAAACCCGAAACCTGAATCACAAAATCTAAGTCAGAGTCAGAAAAGAAAGCTAGAAAGAAACGAAAATAAAATTTAAAAACTCAAACAGTTCTCAGAGAGAACACCAAAGGCTCTTCGGGACCCTGTGGTCCTCAACAGGTTTGAAGGCCTTGATGAGATGGAAATCGGTGATTGAATTGATGAGACATTTGAGCTCTTATACTCGAATTCGTCTCAAACTAAGTTTCCAAAGAAAAAATCACCGACGAAAAACACTTGGGCCATAAGACCCATACGTCCACCACCCCAATCTCCAACCAAATATGGATAACACACAGTTACAGCAAGAAAAACAAAAGATCAAATTTACCTTCAACAATCTAGAGGATTACAATGAACCTTTCTCCATGGAAGAGTTACGTAACTTTTTGCAAAGAGCGAAGGATACTGCCACTGGTCCCGATGAAATTCACTACCGAATCTTAAAGCATCTGCCTCAATCTTCACTAGAACTTTTATTATCAATTTTTAATGGCATTTGGGTGACTGGCCAGTTTCAACCATCCTGGCGTAAAGCAACAATAATTCCTATTCCTAAACCTGATAAAGATCACAGCAACTCAAGCAATTACAGGCCTATTGCCTTAACCAGTTGTCTGTGCAAAACCATGGACAGGATGATCAATGACCGACTTGTCTGGTTTCTGGAATCGAACAATATGCTTGCGGATGTTCAGTGTGGTTTCAGAGGCCAGAGAAGTACTGTGGATCATTTGGTCAGACTTGAAACGTTTGTTAGAAATGCCTTCGCCAGAAAAGAACATGTGGTCGCCATCTTCTGTGATCTGGAGAAGGTATATGATACAACGTGGACGTATGAGATTTTAAAATATCTTTTTAACATGGGATTGAGAGGACGTATGCCACTTTTTATTAGAAACTTTTTAAAGGACCACCAATTTCAGGTTCATGTTGGGTCAACGTTATCTGATCCTCGCGAGCAGGAATTGGGGGTTCCTCGGGATAGTATTTTGTCCGTTACCCTGTTTTCGATAAAAAATCAATAGTATCATCGAGGCAATTGAGAATATGGTAGATTCTTCATTGTATGTTGATGACTTTTTAATCTGCTATAGCTGCAAAAATGAATGCTATAGAGCGTAAACTTCAGCTGTGTTTACACAGAATCCAGAAATGGGCTGCAGAAAACGGTTTTAAGTTTTCAAAGACCAAAACTAATTGTGTTCATTTCTGTAAGCTCTGGAGACATCATCTTGATCCAGTGTTGAAAATGGATGGAAATACCATTAAAGTTGTAAAGGAAGTGAAATTCTTACGTTTGTTGTTTGACAACAAACTGAATTTCACTTCTCACATAAAACAACTGAAAGTTAAATGTAAGAGAGCATTAAACCTCCCGAAGGTTGTTGGTAGCACTGATTGGGGTGCTGACCAAAAAACATTACTTCATCTGTATAGATCAATTGTTTGATCTAACTTAGATTACGGTTGTGTGTTTCACGGTTCTGCAAGGAAGTCATACCTAAAATCACTTGATGCGATTCATAATAGTGGCATTAGAATTGGGCTAGGTGCATTTCGAACATCAACAATAGATTCAACGATTGTTAAAGCTGAGGAACCTTCTCTTGAAAAGCGTCGAATTAAACTATCTCTCCAATATGTAACTAAACTTTTAGCTAATAAATCCAATCATGCTATTAATTGTGTTTCAGAACCTCAAAATGTTGAATTTTTTTAACCGACACCAGAAACATATTTCTCCATTGGGAATTAGAATTAAACCCCACATGGAGTCTGCCAAAATTGATTCTGATTCTATAAAAAGAAAATCGAAAAACTCATATTCCTCCTTGGCATCTTAGAAAACCTTCAGTTATTTTCGATCTAGCTTCTTCCAAAAAATCTGATACCAGTTCTTTGCAGTTTAAACAAAATATGCCGAAATAAAGTCCAGGTATAGTGCATATACAAGGATCTATACGGATGGATCTAAAGATGGTGACAAAGTATCATCAGCTGATATTACTGGTGATCATATCGCCTCAATCAGAATACCAAATCAGAGTTCTGTTTTCACAGCTGAAGTTAAAGCTATACAACTCGCACTTGAACACATCGAGAATGTATAGGAAAATAAATCAATTATTTTTTCCTTCTCTCTTTCCACTTTACTTGCTATACTCAACCCCAGGTTGAAGAACCCTCTCATTTTGGAACTTCGTGAGAAGTTATCAACTCTCATGTCTGACCGATATGATATCGTGTTTTGCTGGTTACCCGGATATGTTGGTAGCAGACAGTGCCGCAAAACAGGTTTTAACCAAACCTCTCACCGATTTTAAGATTCCGTTCAGTGATTTCAAGCCTCATATCAGTAGTTACATCAAATCGATGTGGCGGGCGGAATGGAATGGAGCGAAAAATAACAAGCTTCATCGCTTCCGACCAACTATTTCAGATCACTACCCGTCTAGTAGACTTTGTAGAAAGGATCTTTACGCGATGTCATATTGGTCATACACGACTTACACATTCCTTTTTGTTAGATGGTAATTTGCGACCAGTGTGTGTTCCCTGCCAGCAGGTGCTGTCAGTGGAACACATTCTTTTGAATTGTACTGATTTTAATCCTGTTAGAGGGCAGTGTTTCACAGTCAGATCTTTGAGAGATTTATTTTATCTTAGCCCGCAAAAAGTCATCTCATTTTTGAAAGTAATCAACCTTTTTAATAAATTTTAAATTGTTTTTACCTTTTTAAATTTCATTTATCCATATGTATTTCAGAGGTTCATTTACACAGCATTTTTTGTACAACTGGTCTCACTTTCTCATTACGTTTCTCACTCATAATTTTTAAACCTCTTATTTCTTTCATTTCATATTTCAATCAATGGTCTTTTTGAAATACATACTTTCATCTCCACGATATAGCCTAAGCTGCTGATGTGGCGTAAAGCACCGATAAACAAATAATAAATAAATCAGTTTCAAGTTTACAGGGAAAATCGTTATGTGCCGACTTCCTTCTTCACTTTTCTGGACTTGAGAGGAAGCCACCAGAGTGCATCGGTTGTTTTCTTGTTATGCTGCATATAGTAGAAAACCCTTTGTTAAAAAAAATACCCTTCTATAACGCAAACCTTTGATATTATTTCACTGAGCAAAATACCACTTTGAGCTGCATTTATTGAGAGGATACAATGATGCTATGATATGCACAGACCTCTCCGAAAAACTTTTTCAACCACTTCTCACGTAACATATGCACAACTAGCGGGCCGACTCTTGCCAGGACGGGAAGTTTCACCCACAGGACGGAAATATTCTAGCTTGCCGGAATGCGGGAACCACATAAGTAGTATGTCATCCACGTTTCCTCGATAGGTATCCTCAAATAATATAATACCGGGCCATAGGTATCCTCAAATACCCGTATGTGCCTTTGTGCTAGGGCACATTGTGTCACATTGTGCCTTTTCACATAAGCACATATCGGCACATATAGCACGTGCCTTTGTGCTAGGGCACATTGTGCTTTTTCACATAAGCACATATGACAAAAAAGGGGTGCCGAAGGTCATATGTTTTTCAAAAAGGGATGCCGAAGTTGGGGGATATTCCCATTGGATATAGATGTGATGAGAATCGGATACAACTTCGTTGTAATAAGGGGCGATAACTCTGCATACAGATTATGGGAAACCAAGCAATCTGATTGGTTAGTTATATAAATGAATCAACAAGAGTACTTAGAATAGGGTCAGAACTAACAAGAATAGACCAGAAATAGCTAAATATAGTAACAATAAGCAAATCTGTTCCAACTGATAGGCTCTTCTACGCTACTGGAGTCTACTCTAGAAAAAGGAACATGGCCAGATAAACGATAACTATTGCATATTTAGATAGAAGCAGAGAATTCTGGAAGAATTCGAAATATTACAACTTGACGGGTTTATTTGGGTAGTTCTTCGAGAATTCTGGGAAAATCCGAACCAGAAAAATACTCTAGTTCAATCGAACACACCCCCAGGGGACCCCTTGGTACTATAGCACTACGTCCTAAGCCGATAAAATGGGAAATCCGTATCAAATAAAGTCAATTTCGGTGATTTTGGGTGGATTTTGGTGATTTGGAGAGATTGTCGGGTTGTTTGTGGTAATTATCCAGGGAAGTCGTTCCAGAAAATACTCCGCTTCAATCGAACATACCCTCCGAACATACCCCTGTCCTATTGTAGGACTTTAGGTAACATAGCAGTCACGTGCTACCATAGAAACCAAGATGGCGGCTTCCAGTATACAAAATGTACGATGGAAACACGTGTCACCCTAACAACACGCACTGCGCGTGCGCACTCACACCACGTATCACTATGGAGATGGCGTCACAACATGGCCGCTCACGCGGGTTACCAAGTCAACCAAACATGGCGCCACCAGGCCACGTGACTATGACGTCACATGAGATCACGCAATGAGATCCTAGGGGTGAAACGTGCATGACATACTACTCACATACTTCCTATTTATAATATACCAATAACATGATTTCGGTGGGCATTGCAGTGTGTTAATGACACAACAGAAATGTCAACAACCCTAGAGCTTATGAGCGGACCGAGGCGAAGTTGGAAACCGTTAATAAGCCTAATAAGTTCAAGGGCTGTTAATCCTTTCTGTTGAGCCCGCAATACATTGCAATACCTTTCAGAGTCGTGTTGTTACTATTATTACCACGTCGTGGCAAAAGATGAATTCGTCATACAGAACAGTCATCGTTGAAAGGTCAATACACACACACGTGGGCAATATTTCCACGCATGCGTTAACCCTTTAAAATCGGCCAACGTTATTCTCAAAAATTAATTTTAATTAAATTTAAATTAATAAATTATTAATATTATTCATTAGTTTTTCATTTTTTGTCTCAAAAACATAGGTTATGACCCCTTGTTGGAACGAGCTCGTCGAGCTCGTTCCAATAAGGGGTCATAACCTATGTTTTTGAGACAAAATAAATTAAAAAATGGTTATTCAAGGCTTTTTTGCAAGTGCCGTCTGCTTTTCATGATAGGTAAAGGGTAACTGTGAATCTCCGACATCAAACCATCGAATTTTCAATACATGAAGCATGTGGCACAATATGTTTTTTATAGACAAATAATGAAAAAAAATAGTTATTCAAGAATTGTTTTTTGCAAGTGTCGTCTGCTTTGCATGTTAGGTAAAATGTAACTGTGAATCTCCGACAAAAAAACATCAAAATCCAATACATGAAACATCTGGCACGATTTGTTTTTGAGACAAAAAATGAAACAAAATTAGTTATTCAAGAATTGTTCTTGCAAGTGTCGTCTGCTTTGCATGTGAGGTAAAGGGTAACTATGAAACTCCGACATAAAACCATCAAATGTTCAATACATGAAGCATCTGGCACGATATGTTTTTGAGACAGAAAATGAAAAAAGTTAGTTATTCAAGAATTGTTTTTGAAAGTGTCGTCTGCTTTGCATGTTAGGTAAAGGGTATCTGTGAATCTCCGACATAAAACCATTAAATTTTCAATACATGAAGCATCTGGCACGATATGATTTTGAGACAAATAATGAAAAAAAATAGTTATTCAAGAATTGTTTTTTGCAAGTGTCGTCTGCTTTGCATATAAGGTAACGTGTAACTGTGAATCTCCGACACAAAACCATCAAATTTTCAATACATGAAACATCTGGCACGATATGTTTTTGAGACAAAAAATGAAAAAAAATTAGTTATTCCAGAATTGTTTTTTCAAAGTGTCGTCTGCTTTTCATGATAGGTAAAGGGTTAACTGTGAATCTCCGACATAAAACCTTCAAATGTTCAATACATGAGGCATCTGGCACGATATGTTTTTGAGACAAAAAATGAAAAGAATTAGTTATTCAAGAATTTTCTTTGCACGTGTCGTCTGCTTTGCATGTTAGGTAAAGGGTAACTGTGAATCTCCAACATCAAACCATCAAATTTTCAATACATGAAGCATGTGGCACGATATGTTTTTTTAGACAAATAATGAAAAAAAATAGTTATTCAAGAATTGTTTTTTGCAAGTGTCGTCTGCTTTGCATGTTAGGTAAAGTGTAACTGTGAATCTCCGACAAAAAAACATCAAATATTCAATACATAAAACATCTGGCACGATATGTTTTTGAGACAAAAAATGAAACAAAACTAGTTATTCAAGAATTGTTCTTGCAAGTGTCGTCTGCTTTGCATGTGAGGTAAAGGGTAACTGTGAATCTCCGACATAAAACCATCAAATGTTCAATACATGAAGCATCTGGCACGATATGTTTTTGAGACAAAAAATGAAAAAAGTTAGTTATTCAAGAATTGTTTTTGAAAGTGTCGGCTGCTTTGCATGTTAGGTAAAGGGTAACTGTGAATCTCCGACATAAAACCATCAAATTTTCAAAACATGAAACATCTGGCACGATCTGTTTTTGAGACAAAAAATGAAAAAAATTAGTTATTCCAGAATTGTTTTTCAAAGTGTCGTCTGCTTTTTATGATAAGTAAAGGGTTAACTGTGAATCTCCGCCATAAAACCATCAAGTTTTCAATAGATGAAGCATCTGGCACGACCCGGTGTTTCTTTCAGTGAATATTTGATGAAAAGTCCTGATTATTGCTTGAGAAAAGTGCCTGTGTGTGGATTTTGATCATTTCACGGCGATTATTCTGTATTAATTTGCCACGTATATGTAAAAGAATAATGAATATTGTCAACAATCGCAAATTTAATTCAGAATCGTTTCAAATAATTTCTTCAGTCAATATTCACCAGTCAATGTACGTATGTGCTACAGCATAACTTATTTTGGACCTAATTACCTCGAAAGTGGGAAACGTATTAGGGACAAACTTTGGGCCGATTGCGATTGCGAGGTTTCGTGCATCCATATCTTTTAATAAATCATAGATTCTTACCTTTAATAGAACTATTTATTATCCTGCAGTGCAATTTTCTCACAACAAAGAATACAACAAACAGAATACCGATGTATTTACTCCAAAAATTGAATTCATTTTTGGAGTGCTGAATAATTGTGGGGAGATAAGTTATCGATCGATCAAATTCTCGAGTCACGTTACATATCGGGCTGTTACTCAACATGTTAACCGATTAATCACGTGACATGTTAGCTATGGGGCATTAATGCTCAGTAAATCTCCATCAAGGTGCTTGGAATGCCCGTTAAAGTTGCAATGATAGATAAGTATAAGGGAATAGGCACAATTGATATTGCACGCGTACTACCTGTTTCCATCCATACTACCGTCCCCACCACTAATATTCTATCATTTCACTGCACTGATTTAGATGACTACATGTTTGAACAGCAGTGGTATGCACACAGCCAAGTTCTCCTTGCACAAAACCTTCTTACGATGAAAGTTTTTGGGAAAAAATCAATTTGGACATAATCCACTCACTATAATTTTCAAATCCTTAAAAAACCCGCCGCTCACTCATTTTAATATTCCGAGGTGGGCATAATCTCCTCATACTAAGTTCATAAGGGTTAACAAAGAGACGAAGCCCATGATCATTTATAAAATATATTCTTAGTTTATAACAATATTTATTTTCAGAAAAAAAATAAACAGAGTTAATCCAAGACAAAATTTAGTGGATCCGCCGCTGAAAGCTTATGTGTGGTCGTTTTGACAAACACGAAAGATAAATGTATTTATTACACGCCTGTTCTATCAAATCCACATCTACAGCAACACTAAACCATGCGGAAAATGAGCATCTGTTCCGCGCATATGTGCCGAACGGAAATCGTTGACGGACTATTTTTAAACAGAAGCCAAATTTCACTAACATTTTTTACAAATCGCTTACCGCAATTACAATCTGAATCCCTAGCGATCGCTAAAAATCGTCCCCTGTGTTCCAATGTGTTCTATGTGCCAGCAGGCACATAGAACACATTGGAACTCAGGGCACGGAAGAGGGGACGAAATATTAACACGGGTTCTCCTCGCAAATCTGGTTGGCAATAAATGTGTTCCTTGTGTTGATCGTTGTCAAATGAATTGCTAAGTGTCATATTTATTGTTTTTAAGACGTGGAGGCGTGTAATAAGCAGGGACGACACGTGTGTGTGAACGGGTTAATCGATATGGCAATTGTGCCATCGCGTAAGGACTCTCGTCCTATTCTTCCACGCTGGTACTCGTGCCATATCGATTAACGCATTCACACACGCGTGTCGTTCTATGTATAAATAGTTTCTGCTTCTCTCATGGAATTCTTTTAATTTTTCCGGGAAGAAAGTGAAGAAAACAACTGAAGATTGCGTAAACATTTTCTTTCTTTCTAATCTCGATCTCATCGCTACTATTAAGTAGTCCAAAGGTGTGTCGATAACACGAAAAACAACAAGCAGAAATGCACAAAACTGGGCATTTTGTAATTTTATTTTGGTGCTCTCTCGAGTGTACCCCATTGTCTCTCGAGTGAAATCCCCATCAGCAGCAACACTAAACCATGCGGAAAATGAACATCTGTTCCGCGCATATGTGCCGAACGAAAACCGTTGACGGACTATTTTAAAATAGAAATGAAATTTCACTGGAATTCACAAATCGTGCACTCCAGTTACAATTTGAATCGCCCCTGAGTTCCAGTGTTTTCCAATGTCGCCTGAGTTCCAATGTTGTATTCTATGTGTCAGTAGGCACACAGAACACATCAGAACTCAGGGGACGACAGAGTAAAACGGGTTCCCCTCGCGAATTTGGTTGACAATAAAATGTGTTCTTTTTGTTGGTAGTTGTCAAATGAATTCTGAGTGTCCTTCTAATAATGTTTTTTTTATGGACGTGAAGGCGTGTAATAAGCACAGAACAACACGCGTGTGTGAATGGGTTAATCGATATGGCACTTGTGCCATCGCGCAAAGATAAAACCAGAGGCCTGCGGCACTTGTGCCATCGCGGAAGGATAAAACGATAAGCCTGTGAACTCTCGTTCTACCCTTCCGCGCTGGCACTCGTGCCATATCGATTAACCTATTCACACGCGTGTCGTTCTGAGTATGTGCTATTTAGAGCGTTAGGTGCTGGTTCATAGGTTGAGGGATGAAAAAGCTCCAATTGTAGAAAATTGCAATTGCGTTCTCTAATTGTCATAGAAATCCAATAGCCCGCATCTAGAAATTTGAATTTAAATAGTAATGTCACGATGTTTCATACACAAAGGGAAATAAGCCGGAATAAATTAATAAGCAATGACATGTCCAGCCAAATAACAACTACAACAACTATTGCAACAGAACCCTTATATCCTTCATTATTATTCAATGGGGTATAATTTAATTTTCGTTATTAAATGGTGTATAATGTAATTTTCTTTATTATACAATGGTGTATAATTTTATTTTCGTTATTATTGAATGGTATATAACTTAATTTTCTCTATTATTCAATGGTGTATAATTTAATTTTCTTTAATGATATCCGATGTTTCGTTTACTACTTATCCTACAGGACTAGCCGTTGACGTTTGCAGGCATAACGTCAGATCGCCTGAATAACAACATTTGTATTGGTTTGCTCCGAAAACTTAGCATATGACCCCTCATTGGAACGATCTCGACGCGCTCGTTCCAATGAGGGTTCATACGCTGAATTTCAAATTTTCTTGGCAATGTTCGTGAATAGCTCTGGTCGATTTTGATCATTGCATTTGGTAAAAGGTTAATTTGCACGTTGTATGATACAAAAAAAAACATTTAAGAACTGAATGCAATTTTTATAATCTTTGTTGGAGTATGAACGTGTGGGAATGGGTACAAATTATGTATGAATCCCGAATTTTTACCCGTCCCCATACGTTCATACTCCAATAAAGATTATAAAAAATGCATTCAATTCTCATAATTACATTCCGTAACTGTTTAAACTACTTTTTTCCCCACGAATCGTCATTCGACGTTGTTGAAAAACATACGACTTTCAGTCGTTGGAATCAAGAACTAGCCCAGGCCTTTGTTCCGTCTAAATGATATTTCAAAGGCAAATAGGCTTTAATTTTCACAACTTTAGAAACGGAAACGAGTATTTTAGTAACGGGCTTTATGCCACAGTTTGGAAATGTCACCAAAGAAATAGCAGCGGAATTGATCACTGCAAGAGGCGCTAAAAGTTAAAAACCCGCCCAAACACCGCCCGAATTGCATTCTGTCAACTGCGCTCCGCCGTAAATGCGGGTCAAAGTTGGTTTGGTTTAAACATATTTTATTTGCCAAACAATACATGCAAAAGGGATTGGAGAAAAGTTATTTCAACTTATTTAAACTCCTCTCCCGTTAACAAAATAACACAATTGGGCGACAAAACAAATTTTCTGCAAAATATAAATGTGAAAACATATAAATTGAGACTAAGATAAAAGAACATTACAAGGAGAAATTTACCAGAAGTTAACCATGACATTACCAGATCGCCATTTTCAGAAGACCCCTGAGGAATCCGTTTGTGCGGTCGTGGAAGGATTTCTGTAAAGATTGTGCTGTCTCAGAAAAATGGCTTGGCAAGGGAACCGTACCGATGAATTTAGGCACGCTGCGACAGCGGTCCGATGCACCTGCACACCAAATCACCATCTTAAGATAATGACAGAGTGCGTCGGTGTACCGGAGAACTATCATCGGATACGGATACTCTTCTGAGGCTCTGGGAATAGATATTAGTGTAACTATTGTTAAACCAACAAATTAATTTCTTGATGATTGGAAGATAAAAATGAAATTTTCAGTACAACACCGGAATAAGTCAGACAGTAAATCTGGAGATAAACTTATACTCATTCTTGGAAGCGACCGCTAGACTGAATGAAAGACTGGACCTTTAGAAAAATTAATCTATTCTCGTTTGCAGTTAACGATTATTTACCGTATAGAAGATCATCCTGTGATGTGATTTGCAGGTGGCTGAGACTATTAAAAAGTATAAGTCTCTCGTTATCATAGTTATGGCATTGGAAGAAAAAATGGTATGCATATTACCACAGTCGCATTCTGGAGATAGGGATATGTAATTGGAATACTTGTCGAAGTTCAAGTCAGAACAGCTATTTCTTAGTTTGCAGTGGAGTATATTTACCCATCTATTCCCTAGGTTAAAATACACAGGTGGCTTTGGAGTACACATAATCCCGTTTTCGTGAAGTAAAATTTTGAACTCACAAAGAGAAGACGCATTTGTGACATTTTGGGGCAAATTATTCCACGCGTTTGTAGTTGAAGGGAAGAAGGATTTCTTGAAACACTCTGTTCTCGTTCGATAACTTGAAAAGTTTGATGGATTTCTGAAGTTATACTGCGTATTTTGGCCAGGCCTGGAGGGCAGAAGTTCTGTAACGAAGTCTGGGGAGAATCCGTTTATAATTTTATACAATGCACAATATTTGTGGAAGGTACGTCGCTGGCGGAGGGTGGGCCACCCAAGTTCCGTTAGTAGACGTTCTTTGGAGACTGAACGTGTGAGTCCTGAAACAATACGTCCAGCGTCATGATGGAGCCTGTCCAGCTTGTCTAACAAATAATTTGGAGCACAGGCCCAAATTATATCGCCATAATCCATAAGTGGTAAAATAAATGACAAGTAAATTTTTTCAAGAGTTTTCCTACTTAGTTTAAATTTTAGCTTTCTTAACATCGATAATCGAATACTGACCTTCTTGCATATTTCTGTGATTTGAACATTGCAATTTAAATTAGATTGGAGCTGTATTCCCAGATGCTTGTGAGATGCTGTGAATTCCACAGTGGTATTATCGAATTTTAAGTGTGATTTATCCGGATTGTGCGCAAGTGAGAAGAAAACGGCTTTAGTTTTGTTTGGGTTAAATGGGACCAACCATTGCGAAGACCACGAGTTGATCTTCTTGATATCGGAGTTAAGTACAGACGTTAGGTCAGTTATATTCCGGTTGTTATTTGAAAGACATGTGTCGTCTGCGAATAGTCTTGCGAGTGACTCTAAGCTGTCTGAGATATCATTGATGTAGACTAGGAATAAAAATGGCCCAAGAACAGACCCCTGGGGCACACCGCTTTCATTGGTAGGTACTCCGAAAACACGTTATTTGCCAGAACTCTTTGTTTTCTTCCATCGAGATAATTCATGAACCAGTTAAGTAGCCCATCCGTTATTCCATATTCTCGTAGTTTATGTATTAAACCATTGTGCCAAACTCTTTCAAAGGCCCTTGATATATCGCAAAAACTGCATACGTAAGAAGACGATTATCGAGGGACTGACGAAGGGAATGATATAATTCCAGTAGTTGGAAAGTTGTGCTGTGTCCCGGGATGAATCCTGACTGGTACTTATATAAAAGATTATTTTCCTGAAAGTGGGGGAAGACATGTTTGAGGACAACCTTCTCAAATATTTTCCCAAGTAATGGCAGTAGGGAAATTGGCCTGTAGTTATTAACATTCGATGGCTCCGGTTTTTTTAATAGTGGTATAACGTTAGCCTTTTTCCACTCGTCGGGAAAGGTTTCAAGATGGAGGAGTTTATTAAATAGACAGGTTAAAGGAATCACTATTGCATCTGCAGTCTTTTTTATCATTTGGGCTGCTATACCATCATGGCCATGGGCTTTATTCGTTTTCAAGCATTTAATAGCATTTGTTGTATCCTCATTTGAAATAATGATTTCTGAAATAGTTTTGTCGCTTCTTAAGGTGAACACAGGAAGATTATGATTTGTGTCATTGATAAATGTATTTTTGACAAAAGTATCGTTTAGTAATTCGGCTTTTTCGTGATCATCGACAATAAGGTCGTGGGGTGCGTGATAGTTGTTACGGTGGAGAGGAGGGATTGTATTGCTTTTATTTTTATTAAGAAGGTCTTTAATTATGTGCCAAAACTGTTTGGGAGAGCCACAGAGTTGTTCTTGAAGAGTATCTTCATAAACTAATTTTGCGTATTTCTTCATATTGTTAACCTTATTGCGAGAGTGCTTATAGGCTCTCCATGCATCTTCACCGTTTGAGTATAAAGCTCTTTTCCTTAATATGTCTCTTCGCCGTATTTCATTTCGCAATTCTTGATTAAACCAAGGTTTGTCGTTTGGACGAATAAGTATCTTCTGAAGGGGGACTGTTTCGTTAATTATTTTCAGAAATATGTCACAAAATTTCGTTTGCAATTCATTTGCATCCTGGGTAGTATCTATAAGATTATTCCAGTTAACACCCACTAACAACGCGTTTGTCTTATCGAAATCAGCACGTTGATAGTTTCTGACCATTCTAAAATATGGCTCCCTTTGCTTATGGTCGAATGAAATGTATGTATAAACTGCGTGGTGATCTGACAGTCCCAGGTCGAGAATGTCTGCTTCAATAACATTTACAGTATCGCTAATTAGAATGGGATCAAGTAGGGTACTAGAATTGGGAGTGACTCTTGTAGGTTTAGTAATAACATTCCTCAAGTTGAAATGATCGATGGTATCTTTCAACTTTGGGCTGGAACTCAGTAGATCGTCGTTGAGATCACCTACAATAATGACTGTTTTATTAATGTCAAGAGCCCTGTCGATGGAGTCGTCGAGAAGATTCCAATAGTCGCGACTCGCATACTGGGGAGATCGGTATGTAACTGCGAGAAGAAGTTGTTTCGACTTTGATACAAGTTCGAACCACATGATAGACTTGTCGAATTCTAATTCATTCCTCCGCCTGTAGAATAAATTGTCCGAGAAATATACTGCAATCCCCCCACCACTATGGTTCCTGTCATTCCGAATGGGCTGTGAATAGTTTGGAATTTTTATGTTATCAGAATCGAAGGTTCCCTGCAGGTGAGTTTCGGTAAAACAAAGAATGTCGTATTCTTCAACAATTTCAGTTATCTGCGACAGCTTTGATCGGATACTCCGGATATTATAATGGAAAATAGAAAGTGAACTCTTCAGGGCGTTACACAATTGTTCAGGCCCAGGATTAGTTTCTATGTCGCCACTGCAAACGAGAACGAGCATTACAATCAGTAGAAATTGGAAAATGCGAAATGGAAATTCCACACAAAATGGTGTAAACCGAGATTGGCATTTTCTCGACCGCACGGTCTGCCCGCGCCCACTATTGAAGATCCCAATCGATACTCGATATTGATGAATTGTTATCTCCATGGGATTTTTAGGCTTTCAGCGAAAGCGTTCATATTCAGTATCGGCGGGAATCCCCTCAGGCGAGCGCGCACACCTCTTGGAGGTAGTAAGTTGGTTGGGGATTCTCTCTTAGTGCAAAAATATGACGGCCTGTGCCTCTTCGAGTTATACAGTAAGTATCCAGGGCAAACAATGTCGGGAAGTGGTGTTCTGGTAAAGCTTGGTGTGTACAGGTTTGCAGTAGGTAACTGGGAACACGGGGTTGAACATGGATAAAACAAAATGTAAAGAAAGAACAAAGAAACATGCAGTGAGAAACAAATGAGTTTGTTTGTTTGGTGAGGCATTTGGTAAATATAAATCGGGTTTATGGGGGTTATGGCGAACGACGTATCTCAATTGTTAAGGTGAACAAACCGAATTTGGATGATTAAATGTTAACCATCAGGACGAGTCTAGCATTCAGACGGTTTAAACAATCAAGCTAAATGGGCGAGAAAATAATGTCATGAAAAACAGTTCGTGAACTGGCTTGGGGGACACATTTCGCGAGACAGGATTCAAGATTCTCATAAGTAATCTAAATAGACTAAGAGCATTGCCACGGTTTAGTCTTCGTGATCACGATTCCTGTTTCATACTAAACCAAAAGCGCATAACATCTGAACAATGGGGGTCGGCCCTATTATAAATGATTGGAGGGTGCCATGTGACACCCACCAATAATTAACAACTAAACAATTCGGGTGAACAAGTTGTCGTAGTCTTCGTATTCTTGATTCTCTTTCATGGTGGATCAAAGCCACTGACATTTGACCTATTACAAATTAGTTGAGGGCGCCTTGTGGCACTCTCCAATAATTCATAACGAACCAAATTTGGGGTTACAAATGTTACAAGTATTATTAATCTGGCATTCAAATGGTGGAAACCTTCGGGCTAAATAGCTATGAAAACAATGCCATGAAATTGGTTCGTGTTCACTGCTTGGAGCTTACGATTAAGGGAACCAATCTTGCTCTCAAAAATAATCTAGTAGTCATGACTTACCACGTGACACCCATCAATAATTAAAACTAAACAGTTCGGGGGAACAAGTTGTCGTAGTCTTCGTATTCTTTTTTCTCTTTCATGATGGACCAAAAGCCATTGACATTTGACCTATTACAAATTAGTTGAGGGCGCCTAGTGGCACTCTCCAATAATTCACAACGAATCAAATTTAGGGTTACAAATGTTACAAGTATTATTAATCTGGTATTCAAATGGTTGAAACCTTCGGGCTAAATAGCTATGAAAACAATGCCATGAAATCAGTTCGTGTTCGCGGCTTGGGGCTTTCATTTTGGGAACCAATCTTGCTCTCAAAAAATAATCTAGCAGTCATGACTTGTTGTGGTCTTCGTATTCTTGCTTCTGTTTAGTAGTGAACCAAGAGCGAATAATATTTAATCAATGGGTGGCTGCCCCTATATAAATTGTTGGAGGGTGACTTGTCACACTCTCCAGTAGTACATAACAAAACAAATTTAGAGGAAGAGTGTTTAAGTCATCAAATAAGGACTAACACACGATTGGTGGAAACAATCGATCTTAATTGCTAGGAAAACATCGCCAAGTAAACATTTAGTGTTTACTGGCATGGCGTATACATGCAGGGAAACAAACCTTCACTCTGGAAAACACCTAACAGGCATGCCCAGTGTAGTCTTCGTATTCTTGATTGCTGTTCCATGCTAAACCCAACGCGTGTTACAATTTATCAACGGAGGACTGACCTATTATTTATTACTGAAGGGTGCGTCGTGACACTCTCCAACAATCCATAACAAAACAAATTTGGGGGAACAAGTCTTAATTATCAATTAGTCTGGCACTCAAATGATGGAAGCAAGCTGAATAGCTGAGAAGTTCGTATTCTCTGGCTGGGTGCATAAATTCAAGGAAACAGATCTTGGCTCTCAAAAATAATCTAACAGTCATGGCATGCCGAAGTCTTCGTATTATTGATTCTGTTTCATGGTCATGAGCGATTAACATTCGATCAAGAGGTATCTGCCCTATTTTAAATGGTTGGAGCGTGCTTTGAGGTACTCGCCAATGAGTCACAACACAACTGATTTGGGGAACACATGTTAATCATCAAAAGTGTCTAACACTTGAGCATCAATGAATATCTGCCCTATTATAAATTATTGGAGGGTGCCTTGTGACACTCTCCCATAAGTCATAACAAAACACATTTAGGGAACAAATGTTAATTGTCAAAAAGAGTCTGTCACTCCAAATCGTGGAAACAATGAAGAATAATAGCTGGGGAAAACAAAGTTCGACCAAATGTATTCATTGGAAAATGAATTACATTTGGTCATGGCGTTTTCATCAAGCTGACCAATGGGAATTGAGTATTTGGACACAAAACGTATAACTACATTAACAATGTAATTATTGAAAATTATATGTCTGTATCTGAAGGTTGTAAAACACTGTTTTCCTGCAAAGAGAGCTTCAAGCGATCTGCACCCCAACCAGGGAGAAAAGTTCCCTGGTTTATCCAATTGGGGGTGGGTAAAATTATGTCTATTTCATTCAGTGCGAAACCGGACGGTAGTATGGCGATCACCAAATTTAAAGACTAAAGTCACAGGACGAACTATATTTTGTCACTATATTATTTTTTAGGAGGTCATAAACTAAATGGATATAGGATTGTTTTTTTGGGGGTGGGGGGGGGGTGGCAAAATCGGTTTGATGATGTGGGGAGAGGGGGAAGATTAGTACTGTCTCCAGTGGGTAAAAGAACAGTGTATTGTAACCTGAAAATTAAAGTGAGAGGATTAAAGTTTCTCAACTTGTGTCATTAATTTCCAACCTGAGGGGATTCGTTTTCTTAGTAACAGTAACACCAGAGGAGATACGATAAGGCAGTAGCAATGGTATAGAAGTAGATACCTTCAATCTATCAGTTGGGAGACATGAAAACCATGAACGACGTGGTATAGAAGCTGGAGGCATGAAGGCTAGTACGACATAAGCGTCAGGAAATACAAATGACATAATGTAGGAGCCAGGATTCATGAAGTTTTAATATGGAGTAGGTACAGGTTACAGTACCGGATGAGTCGCCGTACGAGTAATCACTTTAGAGTAATTTCCCACAAGGCTCTCTATCTCATTCCACTTTTCAAGGATCAAATTTACTGTAGTCGGGACTACACCAACGAGCCGGAATCGGGCGAAGAAAATTGTGGATTGTGATCACTGATGGCTTTCCAACGGGGCAAAGATGCGAACAAAACACCACTATATACAATTGAAACTAGAAGACCTGTCACAATTAGCGCAAAACATGTTTGGAACATAATGCGCTTTTTGCTGCAGAAGAATTAAGTAGTCCAAATGCAATACACCAGAGCATTTGGGCTATGCAATGCAAAATATATAGAGGATATGGAATGAGTGTTTTCCTCATATAATATTTATGAAACGAGTCTAAGAATTTTCCGTTTTGGCGAGCCTCTAGCGAGCCCAAACGGAAAATTCGGACGAGCTTCATAAATATTATATGAGAAAAACACTCATTTCATATTCTGTTTATCATATGACACACACACGCACAAGCACAAAGTAGCCACTTAGTATGACTTTTTAACCCATCACCTAACTCGAGTTGCAGACGGCACTTGGAAAAAACATCCTCGTATAACTAATTGTTTTCATTTTTTGCTTCCAAAACAAGGGTTATAACCCCTCATTGGAATGTGCTCGTAGAGCTCGTTCCAATGAGGGGTCATAACCTATGTTTTGGAAGCAAAACGTGAAAATATTAAAAAAGTGAATGGCGTTTTTCTTGTAGGTAAAAGATTAATACAATATAACCCACCCTAAATAGGACAGATAACGTAAATTCTCCCTACTGAATTTATGCAAATGTGACCCAGTTGTATTTTGTTTAGCCAATCACATTGTCCAGTTTTGAAATTGACCAATGAAAGCTCCCAACTCTAATTATGCAAATTATGAAAATATGGCCCAGTTGTATTTTGTTCAGCCAATCAAATTGTCTGGTTTTGAAATTGACCAATGAAATTGACGTAATGCTTTATTTATCACTGATTAGTATGAAAACAAAATATCAAATGTTTTAAAGTGAACCAAACGGACGAGTCATATGATAAAATGCGTTATTAGCTAGGTCTGTAGTAAAGGCAAGAACTGAACGAGCAAACAGAAAGCAATATTGACTCTACAGTAATTTGAGGGTGGATTACCACTAAATCGCTGTGGGGTAGATTTTCCACTTTGCAATTATACACAATTTCTGAGGACAAAACACAAACAGAACTTGCAGGCATTCATCTCATGCACCACCGGGTTGCAATCGGTGGTCCATGTAATGAAAGTTTGCAAGTGTTTCTTGTGCTACTATAAAAAATAAAAAAGTACTTTTCGAGTGGTGTGGAGAATATATGGTGCTGCGATCAGCAGTAATCCACACTCTTCATTCTGTATACAGTTAAAACTAGAAGTCCTGTCACCAATAGTGCGCTTATCTAGGCTTAATTGCGCGCTGGAATTGCGCGCAATTTCCATATCGAATGGCATCCAAAGCACGTCAGGTTATCCTGGTTACTCATAGCAAACACATGCAATGTTTCTGCCAATGGACCTCCGGATTACCCGGAGGTCCATTGGCTGAAACATTGCTTGTGCACTGGCCATATGTACAAAATGTGATAGCTTTACTTGGGCCATAACGCGTACATTAACGCGCATATCGACGTGCTATTTGTGCGCATTTCATGGCAGGACTTTTAGTTTTTTCTGTATGCATTTGAATTTTAATATCCATTTACATCATTACATGTGGATGCATCCCAGTAGGAAGTAGGAATGATGTTAATTATTTCTATTTAATAGTATGGAACTAAACAGTGTTTGTGGCGCTGTTTTTTCTGCAGGTATTGAGTTACGCTAATAGTGCACTTTGATAGGGACAAAAGTGCACTTACTAAGCGCGCTATTACTTCAAAATAGTGCACAATACAGTGACACGATTTCTGGTTTCAACTGTAGCATTAATTATTAATTTGCTGTTCGTGATAACTCATCCTGCAATCATCTTAGCAACGGAATTATATTCAGACGAGAGTTATACAGACATTTGACACCAGTGAAGTTGACGAATAAACCATATACGTGTGAATCCTAGGAGTAACACGATCTCCACTATCCCTTTAAATGACAGTTTTATGACTTTTTCTTCTAATACCGTTCTCTAATACCCAGTTAAATATGATATAACCAACCCCTTTCCGCAGAAGACCGTGGACAGAGATTAATTATATCTAAAGGAAGTCGACTATAAATGAATTCTAAACTAAAACTTATCCATATCTAAACTTTCTAAAGCGTAGATAATTCTGCGCAGTGATTAACCGATGTTCGGCAATCGCATTTTACATCGACCGATTTTAAGCCATCGGTTCAGCATCGGTAGATTCGCGCCCCCGCGTTGTGTTCTTTGGGCAAGGCACTTAACCCTGGCTGCCTGCATGGGGGCACGATGACGCTGTGTATTAAGGCGCACTGCACGTCAAAGGTTCGCATGTCTTCAACCAACTTAACCCTGCCTGTGCCGCGGTGCAGAGTTCAGAGTTAAGATGTTGGAGAGCTGACAGCTGCTCGTCGTTGCCCGCTGGTTCTATCCGGGTACTCCGGCTTCCTCCACCCTTCAAACTGTCACCGACATGACATGACCCTGACTGTTAATGTGTCATTAAAGGCTAATCCCAAAACAATAATCCCAAGACCATCGGTAGAGGCGTTTGAACATCAGTCCATGCCGTTGGTCACATGGAACACCACTGGATCATTTTGTTTTTGTATTTAAGTTTGATTTGCATTCTCATACAAGCAGTAACAAACTTTTAAGTTACCACAATGATTGGCTGGATTCAAGAATGGCCTGATTTCATTGATCTGTGAGGTCAGCAAACCATTTAATCTGACTGTACTGCAAAATTAATTGGTAAAGTGCTGAGTTTTTTCTGACAACAGATCAAAGCTCTTCATATACTGCTCTATTACATTTAATTGGATAGTGCCTAATAGGCACTATCCAATTAAATGTGAGAGAGCAAGGTATTGTATAAAATGTCTGATTCATATCAGGGACAATAAAGGCTTCCTCAGGCAGAATGTAGCTACAGACAGTTATTGCCTGTCACTTTTAGTAAAGTCCAAAATAGGGCTTCCAGCACTCTACCAGTTAACTCTATTCTATTCATTCTTAAACATACTACTCCTTTTTGGTTGTTGCTATCTGACATCGGCACTCGCAACCTGCAGACTGTGTGCTCAACTAATCGGAAAGGAGATGAGGGTCGCAAATCCTTATCCTAAATCACTAATTCTATGAGTAGTTTGCCAAACATCAGGAGTCTGATATAGTTTTTGGATTCGGTTTTCTTTCAGTCAAGATCCATGGACCTGGAATGAATGGTGATATGTTTAGCCTAACTGATTGGTGACTACTCTTTCACGTCATTCAAAGACTAAGGTAATATCACGGGGTATCAGTTTTGCAAGGCAGCTCGTGCATAAAAGTCTTGCATGTTTGGCTGGTCGAAACGGAAGTTTCAAACCTAGCCGTGGTTCTATTTTGCTGCGAATATCTGAGATGGTTTCTAGTCAAAATTGAATCAGTGAAAAGATTTGAGGACGAATGGAATCTCGGGCGTTCGCCAGGTACTACAGTGGGATACGGCTTTATTTTTGGTTCGAACTTGTTGAATGCTGGTTTTATTTTGAAGCGTAAATACCTCACTTTAACCCTTTACCCAACGCAGACGATATTAAAATTTATTATTTTAAATATCATTTTTTAAATTTTTTCAGGACATTTCAACAAAACAATATCATGTGACCCCTCTTTGGAACGAGCTCCACGAGCTCGTTTCAAAGAGGGATCTCATGATATGGTTTTGTCGATTTTTTTCGAAAAATAATATTTTTTCAGCTGCTGAATTTGCATATTACGCGGGCGGATGCGGGCGATTCGTTGGGTAAAGGGTTAAATACTTCGTATTCTGTGAAGCTAGACAATTTAGTCCGTATGAATGTGCTTTGTTAAAATCTATGGAATGATGTATATGCACTAGCCCATGAATTATAATATAAGTTACATGGCGTGCAACTGGCTGATACACTTCCATACAATGCGACGAGAGTTCATATCAGATAAGGCGAAGCCGACATGATATGTACACTCGGAACCGTGTATGGAAATTGATTATGTCTAAAAGTTTGTTTGTCCAATCAGAACACTGGAATACCATCTAAGGCTTCCGTCGCATCAGGTAACTCGCCTGATATCATTTGGTATCAGGTAATTACTATTTCGATCAAATTGATGCATTTCCACTCGCTTCGAATTTTCAAAATTAAAAATAAAACAAAATACGAGAATTTAAGTACCAAAAATATTTTCAAGGTACCCAATTTATTGCTTTCAAAGGTTAACCCTTTACCTAATGTAACAGACAAAACCGGCCAACGCTATACTCAAAAATCGCCAATTAATTTTCATTATTTTTTTTCATTTTTCGTCTCTAAAACATAGGTTATGACCCCTCCTTGGAACGAGCTCGTCAAACTCGTTCCAATGAGGGGTCATAAGCTATGTTTTAGAGACAAAAACTGAAAATAATAGTTATTCAAGATTTTTTTTTTGAAAGTGTCGTCTGCTTTTCATGTTAGGTAAAGGGTTAAATATTAAAAAAAGGACAGAAAATATTATTTGTACTCCCCAAACTGGCAAAGATTCTTTGTTGTTTCTACGACTCTATACTGATTATACTCTATCGACTTTATTTGGTGAATCGAACATTTTCTTTACAGTTCACTCAACAAATTAAAAGTGTTTTTTGAACATTTGAAATTGCTTTGCTAATAGGGTCCTGCGAATATTCGAGATTCGATTCGATATCGATACCATACGTATGCTTCGAGATCGATCCCGAATCAGTTTCAGGATTCGATTTTTTTCGAATCGCTCGTACTAACTTCAATTTGTTACATTTCCAACAAAAATAGGATAAAACTGTCATTAGAAAATTCATTCATGTGGGCTCAATTCCTATTTATTTGATTAATTGACAATGTTTAATTGTTAGGTAAGGTGTGAATTTGGCCCAGAACATTATCCATAGTTTTGGTTTTTGAAGGCTTAACTTGTTACTATTCACGTTCTTAAGAACGTGAATAGTAACAAGTTAGGCCTTCAAAAACTAAAACTATGGACAATAGGCCTAGCTGTTTCAGCGACGGTGCTACAGAGAATATTTAGTTATTGGTGTTTAAGGTGTTCACTCCGTCACGTAAGGGTCATCACAGTGTTCCGTAACTTCCGTTTGATGCAATATGAAATAACTTGTCTTTTAAGATTCGATTCGGGATTCGATTCGATGTCGATATCAGAGACACGATTCGATTCGATATTCGATTCGAAAAGATATTTGTGATTCGCAGATCCCTATGTGCTAACCTTTTTCAGGTGGTAATGCCAGGAAATGTTTGTTAGTTTATTTCATGTATGCTTGTAGCGAGCGATACGTTTTATTTTGTAAACAAATATCGCACTTCGAACAGCGAAGATTGTTTACCGTCACCATGGATACATACCGGTGCCAGTTGCTGTTGGGGTGATTTCAATAGCGGTTTCTAAAAAATTAACGTCGTGCAGCTGCCACCCCCCCCCCCCCCCATCCCCTCCGCCCACAGTCAGAGGTTAGTTGGCAGGGTGGGCAAGGTTGACAAGATCGGCTGTGCATGCCCTTTTCCACGGAAGTGCACAACTGAAAAATGACTTTACTTTTCGAGAACTGTAGCTGAGATACATTCGGGTATGTGTTTTTTACGTATTTTACGTGTGTCAGTAGGAGCGGTGGTGTTGGGGGTGGATAGATCATTGAGAGTGAGGTAAAATTTTGGAGGTTTGTCCATAGTCGCCAAACAAAGAAACTTATACAATCGGTGAGGTCTGATGCTTAATATATATATCCTTCAGTGCGCTACGGAACAAAACATGAATACCAGGTTATTACCATTACGCTTGGCAAATGGCTAAAATCGTACGAGGAAGGTGTTGAAAAGCTAAAAATGCCAGAGCGAAGGCGTGTTTATCATTAGAAAATAATTATAACTGGAATGACGTGAAGCAAAATAAGAAGATCAGGCGGCGTGAAAGGACCTGCGACAAACCTTCAGGATACTAATAATTTTTTTATGGAATCTGTCGCAGTTTTTGCCTGGAACATCTCTACCGCCTTATAAAGTCCATCGGCTATTTTTAGGGTGATTCATATGAACTATTCCATTTGGTCGAAGAACTTTAATAGTTCTCTTTTTCGTCCAACTAAAATATTCCAACCGATTAAATCTAATACACGGGCATTTATCTTCTTTGAAATGACACAAGAAATGTTTCTCAATCGAGATTTAATGTATCAAAATATTTGATGATGTTACCATTATTATTAGACATGTTTTACAGAATATTGCGAATGCAGTCGTACCGCAGTTGTAATATTATGATTAAGGTTTGACACTACTCTGGACTTTAAGTTTGCGAAAAAGACGTATTTTGGGGATCTCTATTTAATAACAAAAAACATTTGTTAAATATGGATTTAGAAATATGTGTCCTTGTTAATATAGAGGTACTGGAGTTCAAAATATAGCTTTGTGTACTGCACTCCACCGACAATACTAAAGCACATGGGACACAACTGGTATATATCAGTGTGTGAAGTGTGCCTGAGTATGGTCGTGCCAACCCCCCCCCCCCCCCGCCCCCGAGTTCGTAATGATTCATACGTTCCTTCTAGGGTTTGTTTCCAACAGTACTGGGAATTCCCGGTTTCAGTGTGCATTTTGACATACCCTACATTAGGATTTTCACTGGGGATATCAATTTCATAATTTCAGTTACTTTGATACTACATTTATCGTCAAGTCAGATAAGTTGAAGATTGTCTTCCATTAATTCCGGTTTACCAATAAGTTTGGTCAGTTAACGCAATTTTACAGCATGTGTCAGTTCAACAATTTTCTCGCAATTATCCAACAACATAATTCATATACTTTATAGACAGAGACTTGATCCCACTATAAAGGCCATTTCATACTACAGGCAAACGCGAAGGTGACCACCGCGAATTTGCTCGCCACTTTCCGCGCGAATTTTCATTCATACTGAAAGCGATGATTCGCGCGGAAATTCGCAGTGTTAATAAACAATCCTCCAGATAGGTCATAGTATGCCCTTTGACCTCGCCATCTGATTGGCTGAATAGAATTGTTCGCGCGAACAATTCCCCCAAAATCGCTCTGGGGGCAATCTCCGCGGTTTTCCACGCGAACAAAAAATGGGCCACGTTCGTGTTCGACTTTAGAATGAACTACTCCATTAAAATTGGTGGTAATAAAACAAATGCTACCACCGCGGTTGGAGTCGCGGTCGCGTTCGCCTCCAGTATAAACTGGCCCAAAGTCGCTGACTTGAATTATATAGTCACGCTTTTGAAAACCTAATTGAACTGTGAAACATTTCCTTTGGACTTGTTTTAATATGTGTGACGTGTCCCGCGATTCGAGAATCCGTCGATATATTTCTCACTGTTGGAGCCGATGACTGTTATGTAACAGGATTGTCAGACAAAATACTGGTGCTAAAATCGAAGTATGTGATGAAGATTTCCACGAATATCGCAGCAAATAATTTATTTTCTCTCACATTCGCTTAATAAAGCCCCATTTATTTCCTCTAAACATGGCTGAAATTTTTGATGGAAAATGATCTTATTTAGTCTAAATTTTCCGGTTTCCGGATTTGGGGTCTGAAAAATTCCTGACACCGTTTTCAGAAAAAATGGGAATTTAGAAACCCTAGCGCTTCCTGCACAAGGAAAGATTATCTTTTAGTCATTGACACAAAATACGGAATGCTTACCGAAAACAGGTTACTATTAATCCGGTTCACTTCCAACTGCACGCGCGGAACTAATAAAAAGCGTTAGGTTTTTATTGGTAAATAACACCTGTCCTGCCTCTCTCGGTGGTTTCCTGCATTGCAAGCCTGACAGGGAATAATTACACCTCAAAGTATAGAAATAGTTTATTGTTATCTACATTTATAACCTTCGGGCAACTAATTTATTCTTCAAACGTTTGACACGAATCAATTTTTAATGAGACACGGAATCACAAATGCAATACAAACACATACTAATAGCCACTGATGTGTCGCGTTCTAACCCTGTATCCCAAATACAACCCCATCCCCATTCCTCTTCTCTCCTCCCAACAGGCGGAAACGAAATACTTGATGGCATCCCGTACCCCATTCTTCCCAATCTCCCCGATAAGCATACTAACCCTCTGCTTTGTGTCACTCACAAGCCACATTTACCATGTCCCCATTATACTCTCAGTGAATTTTTAGCCTGATATTTTGGACATTGTAGTAGGAAGTATACCATGGTCTCTTCTACTCCTAAATTAAACAATTGGTACTCCTTTCCACCATCCTTCCCAATTTTTCCTATAAGTTCCAGCGACCGCTTTTCTTTATCAGCCAGGTCACCCAAAGTCCTCTTTGTTCCTTCTCCCCCTCTAGAAAATTCCAATCCTCCGTGCAGGGCTGCACGGTATATCGATAAACCGATATATACCGGTATTCAAACCAATATCGATTGAAAACCGATGTAATTACAAAAATATCGTTTTATCGTCATTATTTATTTGCCCACAATTCAATTTTCAAGATGTCTTGAGTTTTTTTTTAAATGTAGCCCCGATTGAATAATATTATCCCTTCATCCAAGGAGTCGTCTACTTGTGCCCTCGTAATATACAAATTCAGCAGTTGAAAAAATAATTTTCAAAAATTTCAACAAAACTATATCATGTGACCCCTCATTGGAACGAGCTCGTTGAGCTCGTTCCAATGAGGGGTCACAATATATAGTTTTGTTGAAATCTTTAGGGAAAATCTGATAAATTAATTTTGAAAATAATAAATTTTTATATCGTCTGCGTTGGGTAAAGGTGTTTCGAATCGCATCATCAAGGCATGCTAATTCGTTCTGCCTGTGATGAATCGAGTCTCGATTGTGGTACTTGTGTTCATATATCTGAACAGTTTTCGATATACCGGTATACCGCGGTATTTTTTTTAACACCGATACCGGTATTCAGTTTTGAATATCGTGCAGCCCTACCTCCGTGTCTTTTTCTATAACGATTTATTTACCATGGGTTGTATATACTTCTAAGTCCAAGTCCCGACATCTCCATTGAATGGTCCTCCATTAACTCCTTCACTTTGTCCATCCACTCTGACATTGTATTTGATTTTTCCAAATATTCTGGAACATAAGTTAACCCCATCGGATGTCGGGGAGATTTACTAAATAGTTAAGATAAGAGAGTTTCATTAATCCTTTGAAATCATGACCCCATTTTCCAGAAGACGAACATGTTACGTCATAATTTCGTTAAGTATATTGACTGCTAAGTGTGTGTAGACCAATCAATATTTTCATCTTGCAGCCCCAAGGTCTACCCTTAAATAATGAAAATGGACTCTTCCGCTTGGGGCGATTGAACTGACATGCAAGATACCGCCAGGGTTTAAAGGGTTAAGCCTGTCCCGTCCTTTCCTCATCTACCCAAGCTCACACCTGATTACTTCTAGTGCTGTGGCATTACTCGACCCTGTTATCGACCGGACTCGTTTTGTTGTTACGTTACCTAGATTAACACTTACACAACCGAAAGCGACTTTTGTCACCTATTTTATGATGATTATCTTACGTTCTGGTATGTGCAGATCTAACTTACCATCTGATTAATTGAGCCCTTTTCAACAATTAATCGGATGATAGAGTTCCAAGTATGTCATAAATCTTATTACCCCCCCCCCCCCCTCCCCATGCAGGCGAATATAGAAGTCCTCCATATATGGCTACAGTGGGCGCGGCAGTAAAAAGGTCAAGTTTAATTCGAACATCTTTATATAATGCTTTCAGGATTCCAACAAACTCACCTCCCAAGCCCAAGGCCTCAAGAGTTCGCCACATACCCTTCGTCCATAATCTATCGCATGCCTTTCTAACAAACAGAAATGCCGTAGACATCTTTTTTCGTTTTTGCTTTCGAAAATTTTATAATTTGGGATAGCGTGAAAACAAGGTCAGTGGCTGCCCTTCCCTTCGTGAAGCCATTATGGATCTCTCCCCAAAACCTGTCTCTTTTATCACATCCTCTGATCTCCTATGCAGGAATTTACAGAAAACAGAAGGCGCGGTTGCGTTGCGGTAACTAGTTCTCGTCAGACCACCGAAGCAATGTCGAGCCCGGTTAGTCCTTGGATGGGTGACGGTCTGAGCAATCGATTCGGACTCATTGGAACGAGCTTGACGCGCTCGTTCCAAAGAAGGGTCATAATCTATGTTTTTGGGACGAAAAGAAAAAATATAAAGAAAATTAATTGGCGATTAAAAGGGATTCTCCAAAAGATATCCTCGATAGGTATCCTCAAATAATACAATACCAGGCCATAGCAGCTCAAATACCGAAATGACGCTATAAGAGATAGAGGCCTCATTGAGGGGTTTTTCATGGCCTTCATGCCCGCAAAAGAAAATGAGGCTATGACGGATAGTAAGTGAGGCCTCGTTGACCTTTTCACATAGCCCTCATGGCCTCATACGACAAAACTGGGATTCTCCAGAAAGTATCCTCGATAGGTGTCCTCAAATAATACAATACCAGGCCATAGGTATCCTCAAATACCGAAATGAGGCTATGAGGGATAGAGGCCTTATTGAGTGCTTTTTCATGGCATTTATGCCCTCAAAAGAAAATTAGGCTATGAATTATAGTAAATGAGGCCTCATTGACCTTTTCACATAGCCCTCATGATCCCATACGACAAAAAAGGGATTTTCCAGAAAGTATCCTCGATAGGTATCCTCAATTAATACAATACCAGGCCACAGATATCCTCAAATACTGAAATGAGTCTAAGAGTCGTAATAAATGAGGCCCCATTGAGGGATTTATCATAGCCATTATGGCCTCAAAAGAAAATGAGGCTATGGGGCCTCATTGGGGGTCTTTATATATCCCTCATGGCATCATACGACTAAAAAGGGATTCCATAACCAGAGATGTTTAACAAAAAGGGATTCCATGAGACGTGGCCATTGGATACAGAGGTGATGAGACTCGAATAGGACTTCATTGTAATAAGGGGAGATAACTCGGCATAGAAATTATGGGAAATCAAGCAATCTGATTGGTTAGTTATAATTTAAAAAAAAATGATCTAGATAAATGAAACAACAAGAATACACGGAATAGGGTCAGAACTAACAAGAATAGACCAGAAAAGGCTAAATATAGTAATAATAAGCAAAACTGTTCCAACTGAAAGGCTTTTCTACTCTACTGCATGACAAATAAACACGGTCAGGTAAACGAAAACTATTGCATAGATAGATAGAAGCAGAGAATTTTGAAAGAATTCAAAATAGTACAACTTGTCGGGTTGTTTGTGGTAATTAGATTTACTCCGATTCAATCGAACACACCCTCCGAACATACCCCTATCCTATTAGAAGCCTTTGGGTAACATAGCAGCCACGTGCTATCATAGAACCCAAGATGGCGGCCTCTAGTATACAAAATGGACGACGGAAGCACGTATCACCCTAACAACACGCGCTGCGCATGCGCAGTAACACCACGTATCACTATGGAGATGACTTTACGAGATGGCCGCTCACGCGGGTTACCATGACAATACAACATGGCGCCACTGGGTCACTTGACATGCCGTTCACTTCCGAGGTCCGGCACCGAGGTCCGGCAACCTTGGGGTGAAAACTACATTGCATACTACTGATCCCACAATCTCTAATAAGATGAGAGTGTTCGGAGGGTGTGTTTGATTGAATTGTAGTGTATCTAATTACCAAAATGACCCCGACAATGTTCTCAAAACTCCCGAATCTTTTTACTAGAGTAGGCGAAAAGAGGAATCAGTGAGGTATCCAGGTGAAACTACAATTCAATGGGAGAAGTTGAGCCATGAATATAGTGATCCAGAGTACGCCATGAGTACGTCACAGTGGAACATAACATTAATTTAAAGGAACTGAAATATATTATCTGACGATGTGTCGAAGTACGAATCTTGGATGAACGTGTTGTGTGAATCAGGCTTCTCATTTTTCCCACTCAAATTTCTGCAAGTGGTCAACGTTCTACTGACGCCGTAATTCGACGGCGTGTCGTCTAAAAGCATTTACACCGACCTCCTCAATCGGCGTTCTTTACGGACTCTGACGATTTACCACTGCTTTTTGATTACGTCAACCGATTTACGTAGCGTAGATTGGCATTTTGAGTGATTTGCTTTCGTAGCAAAAGCATGTGAAACATTAAAAATATTTAAAAATGGAAACAACAATTATAATTTCAGCAAACAATACACGTTGATGCTCGTGTCCATGTCAAAGATGAACAGTAATTAGTTGAAATGTGGTAAACGAATTACTCATCACAAAATGTCCTGCAAACAAAGTAGTTTCAGAGGTTTCGGTCATCTCGTGATTGAATTTCTTTCCTCGCCAAGATAAGTCGTTTCCAATGTTCCAATTTTTCTATGTGCCAGTTGGCACATAGAATACATTGGAACTGGGAAGCTAAGTTTCCCCAATAAAGTCACGTTGTTGAGGACTTGTTGTAGATCTGCATCATCCCGGCTAGCTCACTTCAATGTGAAAATGAGGACTTTATATTAATACACCCTTTTCATCTTTATATGTCATAGAGGTCAACAGATTTGGATGTTGCCGTTGTGAATATTTACATTTATTTTACTCGAATAATCCCTAAAAAGGCGTATTTTTCTCATTTTCAGATACATATCGGCATATTTCAAGACCGCCCACGATGTAAAAGAGGCCGTCATGGAAAGGAATCTCTGAGGCCTTTCCAATGGTGATTTATGTCCAAGCTTTAGTGATACTTCGAACAATTTAGCACCCGTGCTTCAGCTTCATTGGAATTCTCATGACTGCGGGGGAAGGAGGGGAGGGGGTGTTTCGATTTTCCCCGTTTTTCGCACAAAGCATTCTTGCCACTTCTACCGTGTGTGCCATGTTATAGAGCGATGAGTGTAAAGACCAAGCAAGTCCGAACTTGATTTCATTGTTTGTCTGCAGGCGAAAACATCCCGCTTCCCATGTCAGTATACCTTTTCTATTCTCCCCAATTCATTTGTTGTTGGAAAAACATGGAATCTTTGCAGGAGTCGTGGTTTACAGGTTTCGGAGCAGATTGCGAATTTAATTTAAAAGAATACAAAAGTTGGGCAACAGTTCCTTCAGAATCTGTTTCTCATTCTCACTCCTTAGGCTTTGTTGTTATAAAAATTTTAGATACATTTGAGATAAAATGGGCTGAAAATAGCCACAGCACTCAGTGGGTATGTGTTAAACAAACATAACTACCTTTATCGAACTTACACTAGCCGGGAGACGATATCGATATTAACCCTCTTCACCAATAATGATGATTTTAACCTAAACTCTTTTTGTATCAAAGTGGGTCATGAGACTACTATACCCACCTTTCTCGGGACATCTATAAATGTACTCTTAGGTTCAGTGGTGCAGTTAAAAACAATTCTTCAGAAACTCTGGGGTGATGGAGAATCATGGAAACTCATCAGGTAAAGCCGTGATTCTCCAGAATCATTAAGTCTAGTTTCATTTCAGATTCTTGTGAAAAAAAGATTCATTTGGCTTTTCCCTTTAGAAAAAGACATTTTCTATGGATTACTAGGCTTTTCCCTCTGGAAAAGACTCTTGTATTTCTACGATTTTTTTTCCACACATTTTGTCTGTACGATTCTGAGGCCATTTTTGAACCGATTCTCACACAATTTTGAACACGAAGAAAGGAGCACAAAATCTGAAAAGGGAACCGAAGCAGAATGTTCCATTTAACCCTTATTTTATGAATATTGGCAAAAAACTGCCAAAATTAGGGTTTACCGTCACTTTCTCAATTCTAAAAATGTACTAAAGGCAGAATTTTCGATTTAACCCTTTATTCGCCAGAATTGGCAAAAAAAACTGTCAAAATTAGGGTTTATAGGCACTTTCTCGAAACGCGTCTTGTAGATTTTTTAAGCATGCATCATTGTTAGACTTGACTGTGACACAACATTTGATATACTGGATATATTAGACAATGAATTTGTTAACCCTCCACAGGCCGCCAAACATTAATTTTTTAATGAAATGGGCTGTTTTCTGGCCCCCACAGCACAGTACACGAGAGATAAATTTAACTTCCTTTATTGGGAGTGGGATTTACTGAGGATCATTTTTGTAAGTAATAAGGGTATTCTAAAAACAAGCGTTAACCCGTTTTTTTTGGACTCGTTAAACAGCAATACCCCTCAAAAGCTAAAACAATCATGTTCTCTGTGGATTTCTTTAAACGAGTCCTGTCGGTTTTCGAGACAAAATGGTCATTCGCAGGTCTTGGTGTGACATTACAAGTTGTATGGACAAAATATTCTGGAAAGCATTTGTTAACCTTACACGGGCTGCTAAATGTCAAAATTTGTATACAATGGGCTGTTGTCGGATACCAACAGCACTGAATGGGTAGGTCACAGAGAAACATCACTTATTTTATCAGACGCAGAATTTATAGAGAAATATGTTTGTAAGTAGTAAGAGTATTATAGGATCCAAGTCTCAACCCATTTTGAGCTGGTTAAAGAAAGACACCCCTTAAAACCTTAAAATTCCTGTTTTCTCAGAATTTCCCCAAACGCGTCCTGCACACTTTCAAGAAAAATGGACCATTAGCATGTATTTGTCTTACATTACATGTTGCATAGACAAAATATTCCGGGAAGCGTTTGTTAACCCCCACAGGCTGCTAAACATCAAAATGTTGATAAAATGGGCGGTGTTCGAACACCAACGGCACCCAATGGGTACATAACAGATATACAGAACTTTTTTTTTAACACAATAGGGGTACACAAAAACCAAGCGTTAAATATGACCATTAGCAGGTCTTTGTCTGTCATTACATGTTGAATGGACAAGCTATTCCGGGAAGCGTTTGTTAAGCTCCCACAGGCAGCTAAACATCAAAATGTTGATAAAATGGGCTGTGTTCAGGCACCAACAGCACCCAATGGGTATGTAACGGATAAACAGAACTTCTTTTACCGCGCAATCAAAAACAATCCTTCAGACACCCTGGGGTCGTGGAAAATCATGGAACCTCATCTATAAAAGCCATGATTCTCCAGATTCATTAAATTTAGTTCTACTTTGAATTAATGTTTTTGACATTTGACATGGTGATATACATACACGGGATTTTGTTTTCGGCTTACCCATTGGGTGGGTGGGTGGATGAGTGGGTTGAGTGTGTGTGTGGGTGGCTGAGTGGGTAGGGTGGACTAGGTTCGATATGGCGATTTCCTCTTTTTTGTGTGCTTTGAAGTTAGTTTTGGGGGAATAGAAAAAATAACAAATTCACCCAGAATTCACCCTTTGTGATGGGCGAAGGTGGGGATTGTGTTATTTTTATTTTATTTTTTGCTTTGCTTTAAAATACGAATATGATTTTTATGAAAGATTCCGAGTGATTATATGAAGTCAAATAATAAAATAAAAAATCCTCCCGCATCGGTGGCGGGGATGGAGTCCATTGGGTGGGTTTTCGTTTTGCTTTAAAATGAGTTTTGAAGGTTTGTGGATGCCTTAATTCGAAAAAACAAAAACAAACAAAAAAGGACACCCAATTCACCTCTAATTCGCACGTACTGGAGTCATCCGACTCAAGCCTTTTGTTTTACATTAATTTTCAATACTTGTAATTGTCTTACATACATAATATTTAGTAGGTCATTACTGATCCTTTTTATTCTCTTCATATAAGTACTATTCTGTGTAACAATACAGAATACACATGAAAATGTCCACAGACAATGGTAGTTACTGCTTCCTATTTTGGTCGGCTTATTGGAAAGATTTCGTTCTAATGACAAGATAATAATCTAAGTCTAAGTTTAGAAACAAAATGGGAAAATTATATAATTAATTGAAATTTAAATGGAGATCTGTTTAAATAGCACCGAACTGACATGACTGTTACTTTAGGTAGAAGAATAATGGTGGCCACTAATGTTCTCGAAACTGGATAATGCAGATATTAGTTATTAAGATGAATCTTAGCAGAAGAAGAAGGATAAAGCGGGACATATTGGATGGACCCGCAGTTGACCCCGAAAGTGAAGTCATGTCTCTTGACCCAGTTGCATCATGTTTGGTTGTGATGGTAGCCCGCGTGAGCTGCCATCTTGTGACGTCATCCACATAGTGATACCTGGTCTTAATGCGCGCGTTGTAGGGTTAATTTTGTATATTGGAGGTCGCCATCTTGGTTTCTGTGGTAGCAAGTGATGACTCAAAGTTCTACACTAGGACGGAGGTGTGTTTTCAGGGGGTGTTCCTTTGTATGAGAGTAGTTTGCAGGTTCGGATTGTTCCTCGTTTAATTCGTACAATGACCACAACCAATCAGACAACCCCACCCCCACCCCTTTAAAAACAAACAACACCTGAAACTTCCGAAATAGGTTCGAATTCCCCTGGCATCCTTTTTCCAATCATAGGCGCGTTCTTTTGTAGAAAAGCCAATATAATTACACAGAATCTTCGGTTACTTCCCATTTATCTTACAATCGGGGCGTTTTTGCACTGTTACGCAACTAAAGTTTAATGTATCTGGGCTCTTGTTCCGAATCCGTACCAAGGGCACCTGATACAAGCACGTGATTTTGCTGTTGCCAAAACAACGGCATCAATATCATTTTTCGATCGCTTCGCGTTTTTCCATTCAGAGAAAACAATTTTAGGTGAGACGAAGCCGAACCTAATATTGTTTTCTCTGAGCCGTATATGACACTGTATCTGCCAACTAAACGCCCTGTAACGTATTTATTATGCACGGCATACTAAAATGTCACTGGGGAAGTTAACTTAATGAATAGTTGAATTATGCGCACTTTTCGACATCTTGGGCTGGTTTGTAGCCTCTTATTGGGATTTTCCTGAACGCTCGAATCGAGGCTTCTCTCTTGAAGGATTAGCTTTCGCTATGAAATGTGGAAAACTCCACCTCAATAAACGATGAACGGCATATTTTAAAAAATAATAAACATTTACACCAAGAGGGATATTTAATTCAGCAGTAATTATTGCAAAAGTAACAACCAAATTCACGTTGACGAAACACACAGTTGCTCCACTTCGTAAGACAGTATTCAGTAAAGTGAATCCCAGTGACGTAATTTCTCCGAAGTGTAACGTCATCACTGACCTCAATATGGAGATCAATGAACGCTATTCTATTTTTCAATTTGAGTCTTTCCATCGAAAAAGTTCCTCTTAAAACAGTTTTATAACACATTTTGTGGTCAATATTGTGAGATAAATTTATCATCACCACAGTGTGTGTCTCCGAAAATTCTGATCAAGTCTCGTTGTAGGCACAGAATCGCATTTGGACGAGCCCTAACGGGCTCATCGAAATGCTATTTTGTTCCTCCAACTCGACTTGATCTGTATTCCCGGAGACACACACTGTGGTGATAATCTGTATTTATCTGGTTCGGATTCCTTCAGAAACATCTGCTTCTGTTTATTTTTCTCACTAAATCTTCGGTTTCTGCATGTTTATGTCAGGTAGTGTGTCTGGAGAATCCTACTTATAAGAGTAGAACGTAGTGCTATAGGGTCGAGAGGTCTCCTGGGGCTGCATTCCATTGTTCCGGAATATCCGATATAACAGAAAAGCCTTAAGTTGGAATTGTTTTAGCCTATTGGTTACTATGTTTAGGCTTCCTGATCCGTTCTGACCAATTCTGAACAATAGCATTACTTCATGATGTAACTAAGTTATGGGTAACTCTCTTCAACATGCAAACGTTTTACAATCCAGACTTCGTCCGTCACTACCTACTGTTATAGACTCATTCTATAATCCCATCGGTCTGTCGAGTCCTAACTATCTCTGGTTCCTAATTTTACCCTTGTCCAGGTCTCAGAATCTCTAATCAGACTGCTTCATTTCCCGTAATCAGTACCTACACATACGGAGTTATAGCCTTGTGTATAGCGACGTTCAATATTATTCTGAAACCCGAAAGACAATCGAACAGGAACAAGAAGTGATCGAACGTCATGAATGTTATAGAGCAAAAAGGCTATCGAGTAACTCATTTTACAACCCTTATGTTCATCTGGGCATTGGGTGACACCTATGCCATGGTGATGAATTATTGGAGGATACCTACTCTAGGATACCTATTGGAGAATACCTTTTGGAGGATACCTTTTAGATGATAGTTATCGTTCCTGACTTCTGACGCCTGGGTTCCAAACCTTCATAGGTCTTAGACCTCCACTTCTGACCTACCCAAGGTCTGCATCATCTATCCTATGATCAGCTTTCTACTGTAGTCAGCAAGTACTATAGTATTCTCCCACACTTATAACCTTGTACACACTAAAAACTAAAGTGTTAAAACTGACACTTTCAAGGTGTTAAACCCATTCTAACTCTTAGGGTTTGATTTTAACACTCAAAGTAAAACGCTTTAAGCACTTAGACATTACAGTCGCCAGACATCTGAAACTTGAATGGATGGCACTTACCATGTGTCTAGCATTGGTGGTTCTCCCAAAATAGTCCATAATTTGATTTACGCTTGGTGGGTACATAATTAAAAGGACACAACGCAGATGGCGCGGGTCAGGCTCGAGAGTTCGAGCCTGATCCGCGTCATCTGCGTTGTTTCATTTTAAGTGTCCGAACATTACCACTTGTCAAGTGGTATTTTTGTAACACCTGTCAAGTTCTGGGATATCTACACTTGAACAAAGTGCTAGTTCTGCACTTAGTAAGTGTTAAATACAGCACTTCAAGTGTAGTTTTTAACACTTTATTTTTTAGGGTGTACTGTTGACTTGTAACACTGCTTCATACTTCCTAGCTATACCGGATCTTGTCTCGACTTTACAGTCGATTGAAACTTTAACAGGTTCAATCCTATCCATATTGCTCTTTACATTCTCTGATATAGTGCAGTTTTCAAGTTTCCTACTCCTCCCAGTCGCCGATCGCGCTTTAAACCCTTTTACTGCCACGCCCACTTTAACCATATATGGAGATTCTCTATGTTTATCTGTATGCGGGGAAGTTTAATAAGATTTATGACATACTTGAAACACTATCATCTGATCAATTGTTGGAAAGGGCTCTCTGAGCCCTTTCCAACAATTAATCAGATGGTAGGTTTGATCTGCGCATAACAGAACGTACAGATAATCATCATAAAATAGGTGGCAATAGTCGCTTCCGACAGCGAATGAGTTAAGGAATATACATTCAAGTGAATATATCTTGATGATGTTCATACTTTCGAGGCAATGCAAATTGGATATTTGCAAACAAGTCCAGTTATAATTGATATAAGAGGGCCAATATGGGAAAGCTGATACATTGTATCCAGTTTTTGTGCTAGGTGAACACTATGACATCTGATGAAATGAACTATTACACTGTGACCACAGTTACAGTTTAACAGCTTTCACCTCATCAAACGTCAACAATGGAAGGAGTTACCTCGTTGATTAGCCTTTAGAGGTTATTACTTGGTGAGTTTCATATCAGCTGAGATGGCCGATTAGCCAGATGTGACTTCATATGAGCGGGAGGACGGAGGTGGAAGGCTGATGAGCAGTGCTGATATATTCACCGATGTGAAACTAACTTCTTTGTTTATTAAACTCAAACAAATAATTACAAAATGTTATAAGATCTTTTACAGTTTCCTGACAGTGTAATTGTTTTCTCATTCTTTCCGCAAGTTACTCTTCTCCTGCTTTGAATATTCGAAAATATCGGTTTCCCCAGTGCTGTGGCATTCCGATAACTGAACTACATCTTCGATTTAATTTGCGGTGTCTCCTCTGTATAACTCTCATCAGTCTTCTATTCATCAACCTAATCATTACTTATTGTCGTCATTAATTCATCGTCATCGTCAAGGTAAAAACAAACTGGTTGCGTCCAGTAACGCATCAAGGGGGGAACTCCAGATTGGCTCATATAGCCTCTATCTGGAAGTGAGTTGCGTTCTTGGACTAACTACTACCGGTTGGTATTTACGGTATTGTAAACACAACGTCTCGGGTTGATAGCGCATCGTCAAATTTCGCATAGGGGCGAACACTACGGAATTCCTTGGGACACCAAACATCAACTCACTCCAGTCGGGGATGGGTTGTTGGAATGGGGTCCCGAGGTGTTGGGCTTGGCAATCAATGTGACATCACAGTGAACATCTGCTGGTACTCTGCACATCACACAAATCAACGATGTGACGTTTAAACCTTTGTCGTTGTACAGTAGGGCCGCCGTGGACTGGTCACTTTCAAAGGAGTGGGCAGCATTTCCACGAACGCAATACTATTAGATTCCAAACACTAATTATAGGAATAATGATTAAAAATGTAATTAATGAAGAACCGGGTACAACCCGGTGCTGCATTGATTAAAGTTTTACTGGTAATAGTTTTTATTACCTGGTAAACGCATGCGTTGACATCATTTCCCACTCGTGGATTACGACCAGACCACGGCGACTGTACTGTAATTATGACACCCAATTATGCGGTAGCCTTTTTCCATTAATATGATCGCAGTTTTGACAACGTTAAGTAATTGAATCACAATGTACACAAGAATTTCGCATACCAACCGGACGTCGTATTAGTCTCCACAGCGTAAAAGAGTTCATGAAATTAGGAGGAGATAACCTATTTATCGATAAAGCCTATAGACCGAGATCAGAGTTACATCAGCCGATTCTGAAGTCATATCAACAGAGTTTCATAATGGGCCATTCTGAGAAAATCTTATCTAATGATATGACCAGTTTAAGGGTGTGAGCGAGGGAACAGGTTGAGCTGCCACGTTTTTCGCTGGCGTTCCAGAGATCCAGTTGTAGTCACTGGGTCAAGTGCAGAAGGGAAATGCAAAATCAATAAATTTTTGACGCCACGATTCTTTGTAAAGAATCGTGGCGTCAAAAATTTATTGATTTTGCATTTCCCTTCAAATGTTTTGACGCCACGATTCTTTGTAGCTGAAATTAAAGACATTGGTTATTTTTTTTATTTGTTTACTTCTCCATCTACTTGAGTTCAATATCCATGTTTCTTTCCAATGAGGTTAAAATTAGAAGTTTCACATGGTGTCAAAGAAACAAATTGAGAATGGTATCATTAATTACAACTTAACTTCATCTCGTATGGCTTTCGCTTCACTGTCGATGTAAAAACAAACTTTTTATTACATGCTTGTTCTTTGATTTCCCCGTCTTCAGCAACACTAAAACATGCGGAAAAAGAAACTCTGTCCCGTACATACGTTAGGAACGGAAATCGTTGAAGGACTATTTTTGAATAGAAGAAAAATTTCAGAGGAATTTTCTACAAATCCTTCAACGCAATTACAATTTAAATCGATAACGACAGGTGAAAATCGTCCCCTGAGTCCCAATGTGTTCTATGTGCCAGTAGGCTGCCAGTAGGCCAGTAGGCTGCCAGTAGGCTGCCAGTAGGCCAGTAGGCTGCCAGTAGGCTGCCAGTATGCCAATAGGCTACCAGTAGGTCAGTAGGCTGCCAGTAGGCACATAGAACACATTGGGACTAAGGGGACGAAATAAAAACAAGGATTCCCCTCGCAAATTTGGATGAGATAAAATGTGTTCATTTTGTTTGTAGTTGTCAAATGAACAGCTGAGTGTCCTTCGGATAATCTTTTTTATAGACGTGAAGGCGTGCAATAAACACACAACGATACACTCGCGTGAATGGGTTAATCGATAGTGCATATGTGCCATATTGGTTAACCAATCCACACGTGCGTGTCGTTCTGTGTATTGGTTGTATCCCACCTCTAGCTGTTTTGTGAGTATTTATCAATCGTTGGAAAAGAAAAGTTGCCGCGGACAAGATTATGCTTCTTTTAATAGTATTTGTTTACACTTTTGATAATGTTTTAACAAGTTCAACCAACTTCATAAAGGCAACATGTATAGTTGGGACAGGTGCACTCCCATCGTTCCTACATCAGCCTTCCCTCTATTGCTTTATGTTCAGTCTGAAAAGAGAAAGAAAAGAAAAATAATACAACTCCTCAGAGGAAAGAGGGCGAGTGATGCCTATTTCAGACAAACAATAAAAGGAAGGGTGAGCTTATACAATGTCAAGCGTAAACAATCATACAAATCAAAATACAGGAGAAAAAATAGGATAACTTACGGTACGAGTGCGATAGAGCTGGGAGCATAGAACGTACACACAAATTCTCTCCAAATGTGCCTCTGGGTATTCCTCAGAGGTCCAACTGCTGAACAACAACAAAAAATGGATGTCGTAAGCATTTTCGATCTCTTTGATTAAATGTTCGAAAGAGAACTCCGCTGAGAAGGTATTGCTATCTCACGACGCAGTGGTTCGTGGTATCAGCAATTCGATGATTACTTTCCGAGAACTGTAATTGAGAAACTTTCGAATAAAAGCTTCTAATGTACTTTATCTCTGGTGATACCAATTGTGGGGGTGGGGGTGGGGGTGGGGGTGGGGAGTTATCAGGTATAGGTGTGGAATTGGGTCGATCATCACTAAATAAAGATGCGATATAATCAGCGGAGTGATTCCTAAAGATTTCCGTCGTCACTTGAGAAGAGCAATGTGTTATCTGAAGTGCTTTAGCATTGCCAACAATATGTTGTTCCTCTCAAAGGATGGGATTCCAACGCCCCTGTGCACCTGCAACTCACTGTGCTTAACGTCTTTTCAGTGATTCGCGAAATCATAATATAATACAGATGTATCGAAATGTTACCTGACAATTAAATTTGTGTCGGATCGCATACATCGGTCCAGGCAAAAATGGTTTAACAACCGAAGGATTGGAATATCCATACGCTTGCAGATGGGGGATCGACACAAAAAGCTGGCCAAACCTATTTTTCAAGTGCTTGCATTTGTTTGCAGGTTATTCATTTTTTCTGAACATTTTTTCCCAGACAGGTTAGTTATGTTGTTCAACAGTTAAATATAGAAACCTGTTTGAACCCTTTGAACCCTAGCGGCCGTTTTTCCGGACAGGAACATGTTACCTCATAATTTCTCGAAATATGATGGATGCTAAGTGCATGCGTATGGTAGACCAATCTATACTTTCAACGTGCAGCCCCAAGGCTGCACGTTGAAAATATTAATTGGTCTACCTCTAAATAATGAGCATGGACTCTTTCAGTTGCTGTCATTGAACTAATATGGAAGATACCACCAGGGTTAAAAAGGCTAATATGCGGGGATAGGGTCGGGGTACATAAGTACTAATACGTGTTTCGATCACTTCAGATTAGGCAATGTCTAGAGACTGTTGAAAGTGGTGGGCCATACAATAGTGAACCTTGCTAAACGTTTGGGAGAGCAGCTCATGATTAACTCAAAAATAATTAACAACAAGAATAGATTATAAGGCTTTTCCCTCTGGAAAAGACTCTTGTTTTTTACGGATTATTGTTTTTTGGGGTTTTATTTTTTATTTGCCATGACCGCAACTTCCGTGCCTTCCACTGCTGAGGTACATTCACCAGCGATGTGTTCCAAGATGATGGCCAACTTAAGGATCAATTCAAGATCTCCCAAGTCCTAAACTGTAGCATCAGTTCTGTGTTCTGTGAAGCCTCTCTTCCCACATCTAAATTTCACTGTGTCTGTTCTGGATGAGTCCTTGTCCAAAGATGGCGACCTCAAAGTCCTCAACCTTTCCGTGTTGGCTGGGCCTGGCTCTCGGAGCGGATATAACCCATATACCACAACTGTGATGTGGTAAGCAGGCTGTATCTCACAGTCAGAGTGCCTGGTTGGTATCTCTATGGCACCCTGACCGTTCCTACTGTGTGTCTTTCCTGGAACAACCTTGGCTTCGACTATACAGTTCCGTTCGTTCCGTTTGCGTAGGAACTTGTTCGTCATAACGTACTCACACCCGGGTAGTGGTCTGGAATATTGTGCTGCTCCCCCATCTGCCATTCGAGCATCGAAGACCATACGGCCCGCTTTGGTTTCGATTTCATCAGTGCCTTGGATATCATCAACAAATGAACGGTTCCTTTCTTCTTTCCTCCATATGTAGAAGACCTCAGTTGCGCAGTCAACATCGAACTCAGTTTTATCGTCATTCGTCTTCTCGACCCACTGTTCGATGGTGGGTAGCCTCACAGAGTGGGGAGCCTGGATGGCCAAGTCGATGAATTGCTTCCTCGTGGTAGAGGGAGGGGGGGGGGGGGTAATTCCACAAGTAGCTGTTTGATAAGATCACCCATAGTTGGCGATACATGGATTGGATTGTGTCTCTCCAAATCCACAATCAAACTCGTTCCCTGGAACCCTGACCTAGAGTCTTGGTGAGCCTCTATGACGAAGGATTGGTGTACTTACGTCTGTTGCAGTGGTCGGTTCGGCGAAGGCCCGGCTGTGTTGAGGCGGAGGGAGTGAACAAGAGTTGGAAGGCGTTATATGGGCATGCATGGGTCTGACACACCTTTCTCCTGACGAAATACTGTCAGGGATGTTTGGTGGATCGATAAATCTAGACCACTCTCCCGCCCGCTATTTGTTTCATCATTCCATACATTTTGAAATATCTGTGACCCCTTTTCTTAACTGCTGTGGGAGAAAATAAACGTCTTTCACATCCGTATACACGTAAATATGTGCGCTGAATACAAGGGCCTGTGTTAGCCTGTTCTGAAGTCCATTACACTGTGATTTTTTACTGAACTAAACGCGCGTTGTTACGCAATACAATGTTTAAAGTGAGCAACAGCAGAATATTAAGAAAGTGTATTCGTGGAAACGTTTAACGAATAATAATTACATTGTTAAAGAAAGTAGTTATAGGTTTTGGGTCCAAATACCCAATTCCTATTGGTCAGCTGGATGAAAACGTCATGACCAAATGTAATTCATTTTAAAGTGAATACATTTGGTCGAACTTTGACCCGCATTTACGGTAGAGCGCAGTTGAGAGAATGTAATTCGGGCGATGTTTGGGCTGGTTTTTAACTTTTAGCGCCTCTCGCAGTGATCAACTCCGCTGCTGTTTCTTTGGTGACATTTCCCAGCTGTGGCATAAAGCCCGTTACAAAATTACTCGTTTCCATTTCTAAAGTTGTGAAAATTAAAGGTTATTTGCCTTTGGTGTGTCATTTAGACGGAACCGGCGCTGCACTCAGAGTTGTGCGCTTTGTCTTTTGTGTGAGGGTGTTTTTCGCCTCGTTCGTTCGTACATGTTTTATTTCGTCTTTTTGCTTTGGTTTTTGGTAAAAAGTAGTTTAAACAGTTACGGAATGCAATTATAAGAATTGAATGCAATTTTTATAATCTTTGTTGGAGTGTGAACGTGTGGGAAAGGGTACATATTATGTATGAATCCCGAAGGATTCATACATAATTTGTACCCTTTCTCACACGTTCATACTCCAATAAAGATTATAAAAATTGCATTCAATTCTTAAATAATAATCAATACTTTAAGTTATTTTAAGAGGTAAAAAAAATTATGTGGAACGTTCCAAACATCACACTGTCTAATTAATTATTTAGTTAATAGTGTTCTTGATCTGGGTTCCAGATCTACGGCTATACACGGACTTCATTAGTTTTATTGAGTTAGATTTAACCGACCATTTAGAACTGTGCTGAATCACCACTGTAGTAGGTATGTGCTTTTCGATGTGGATTGGCCGGATGTGGTTTGGAGGTGGTTCAACCGCCTCCGGGTAGGGAAGTCAAGAGGTTATGGGAAGGGACGAAGGAGGTGAGAGTGTGGTCAAATTTAAAAAAAAGTAAATTTCATAATTTTAATTTCTATGACGTAATCACCTTAACAACTGAAATGAGTTAACAGATAATTTTAATTTCTATGACACAGTTTCCCTAACAACTGAATGACGTATACTCATTTAAATGATATTTTGAATTTTAATGGTGTAGCAAACTCAATAATTTTCGTCAAAGTATCTATAAAATGGATAATTAAATGGCGTAACATTTAAAATATTTACGGAATTACCGTTTTAACTTGTTAGGAGAAGAAAACAATGGGGATTGTTCTTACTTTTACACAGCTGTGTAAAAATTAGTTGGCATTACTTTTATTGGTATAATAGAACTCCAGACATTGTGGCGGCTATTGATTTGAATATTAGAACTTGTTTCTCAAATAAATTTAAATGCTTTGAAATTAATTATAGATTCTTTAACGAAAATTATTAATATATTATATGAAAAGAACAAAGGTCATAAATATTTTAAGAACAAAAAGTCAATATAATGTATCAGAGTACCTTTATTGATAGTAATACCGTGTAATATTGCTTAACTGGTTTCGCTCTGTTTCAAGCTTCATCAGAGGCTGATAAATTCGCTCGGCCCTGTTCTGCTGTTTTTATATAGTGCCAAGGCGGGTAGAAATCGCGGATAAGCTGTGTGGGCAGTCTTGTCTTAATTGTGACGTCACAGTAATGTCTCGGCGTATGTTTTCTTCGGATGTCTTTTGTTTGTAGAGTTCTCTCCCTTTGATACCATTTTATTTTTCATTGTCGGTATCGCCGAGAAAATGACGGATGAAGAACACCATGGTGGAATACAGTACGTGGAGAGTGTATTATCACTAAAACACCCGCAGAGTGGAGATTTCACCCAACCGCTAATTGCAAATTTGTTGCAAAGCATAACCAGCACAAGCAAAGTTTCAGCCAATGGACCTCCGGGTTTAACCCGGAGGTCCATTGGCTGAAACATTGCTTGTGTTTTTTGACGATATGTACAACATTTTAAAGCTATAGATTGGGTGATAACTCCACTCCGCGGGTGATTTAGTTACAATCCACTCTCCATGTACTGTAGGTGGAAGTCCACAGAGAATTAAAATAAATATCATTCGAGAAGTTTTAGCACTCGATAAGGTCAAATCACAGAAAAGAAATGATTTAATCTCGAGACGAAAGTCCAAGTATCAAACAACTGATTAAACTCCTTTTGTAGTGGATTTTCACCCAGAAAGTCGTGACACCTACCAACATATTAAGACGCTATGGCCGATCTTAAGCAGCACGCCGAAAGGCCGCACTCTTTTCGAACATACACATCTACCAGTCTAAAGATACAACCCCTCCATACGAAATTTACCCATGAAAACGAAACTATCACCACTACGCCTAATTATTATTATTATTTATTGATGTTTAAGGTCACATATTTATGCACAATGGCTAATCATGACCGTGACAGTTTTACGGGTGGAGGAAGCCGGAGTACCCGGAGAGAACCACCGACCAACGACGAGCAGCTGCCACCTCCCCAACATCGTAACTCCGCACTGCAGCGCAGGCAGGGTTAGATTGGTTGAAGACATGCGTACCGTCGACGTGCAGTACGCCTTAGTACACGGCGTCATCGTGCCCCCACGCGGGTAATGGAGATGAAGTGTCTTGCCCAAGGACACAACGCGGTTGCCGCAGGTGGGATTCGAACCGATGGCCTCTCGGCAGGCAGCCTGCACCTCCACCTACTGAGCCACCGCGCTCCCCTACGCCTAATTAGCAGCATAAGGATTTTAAACTCGCGGATACCACACACTCTAGTCAACTGCAAAATCTGCAACCAGATACCGAAAAATAGATGTTTACATTGGCATAGCGGGGGTTCGAACCCACGCCGAGAGAGTTTCCTTCGGCACCAACCGCCTAGCGAAACTATACTGAACCACGCACACCACTCGGCCACCGACAGACCCCAAAAAAGGGAATGCTAGTTAACCAAGTATACACGAGGCCAGTACAGAACACGCGGAATACTCGATTATTTAATTATTCATCAGATAGTTGCATCTAAGCACTTAATTCTACGAACTGCACCTCAGAAGAAATCAGCGACAGTACTTGTCTTTTTCAAATTTCTCGGATGCCATAGAATTAAGAAAGGGCGCTTGTTTTGTTTACATTGGCATGGCGGGGGTTCGAACCCACGCCGAGAGAGTTTCTTTCGGCACCAACAAAAATAGATGGTTTCAGAGCTCAATAACGAAGAGATTCAACGGCGCCGCAATATCAAATTGCATGACCACAAACTGTATCTATCTCATTACTTGCCGAAAGGTTTCCAGATCCGTATCTGTGAACACTTCGCTGACATACAGCACACACGAGAAACGCCAATCTACTTCCATTTTAATCAAGATGATCACGCACAACTGCATGTGTGGATTGCCGCGTTATACAGGTACCGAACTCCGACCCGGACGCACCGAATACTGTCAATCAAAGACATAAATTTGAGATCCAATGGATATACACACTTAAGACGTTTATACCACTTGGCTTGAACAGAAAGGACTTTTACTCCGTCTTTATTGTCATAAATATTTTAAATGTTAAGCCATTTAACCCTTTACCTAACATGAAAAGCAGACGACACTTGTAAAAAATTTTTTAAACAACTATTTTTTTTTTCATTTTTCGTTTCAAAAACATGGGTTATGACCCCTCTTTGGAACGAGCTCCACGAGCTCGTTCCAATGAAGGGGTCATAACCTATGTTTTTGAGACAAAAAATTAAAAATTAATAAAAATTAACTGACGATTTTTTGAGAATAGCCCTGGCCGGTTTTGACCGTTACGTTGGGTAAAGGGTTACAATTAATTATCCATTTCGTAGGTACATTAGCGAAAATAATTAAAGCCCAGCTTGTTACTCCATTTAAATTCAAAATTTAAATGAACATACGTCATTCAATTGCCAGGGGGACTACGCCATAGCAATTAAAATTATCTGCTAACTCATTTCAATTGTTAAGGGGATTACGTCACAGCAATTAAAATTATTAGATTTTTTTTTTTTAAATATGACCACATCCTCACCTCCTCCATCAGTCCTCATAAATCAGTCCTTTGACTGAATCCACGTCGAAAAGCATATTCCTATTGCTCATCACCCATTCCACCCCACCCCCGTCCCAATCAAGGTTTTTATTACCGGGGGCAACCTTTTAACTTTTAAGCTTTTACAATTGTAATTTCTAAAATTGTACTTTCTAGTTATGGCTTTAAATGGGTTGAAATGAGCCATTAGCATATTCAAAGATGTGGAAATTTTCCAGTTTTAGTCAGTTATATTAATAGAAAGAAAATAAAATTCTAGAAAATACAATTATAAAAGTTGTATGATATTGGCTCCAGGTCTTGTAAAACAAGCCAACAAAACACATCGACCATATTGAACATACAAAGAACGGTAGAAATACACGTATAACAAGGCCGGGGAGGGAAATTCATGTTTAAAGTTTGTATACGATGTCAGTTCTGAAATGTCAACAAGCCTGTTCATCATTCATTAGGTTGTTTAGACCGTTTCGTTGCCTCTTATTTCTGTCGTGTCATAGCAGAGGATTAAAGAAACAAATAAAAGGAAAATATACAAATAATTGAGTACAGGGCAGTCGCCGGGACTGGTCGTAATCCACACGTTCGGCAGTGATGTTAACGCATGCGTTTACCAGGTATTATTACCACTTTTGCGGGCGTTCCTAGCCCATTAACGATGTTTTACCGGGCGTTGAAACCGCGTAATGCTCAACAAGTACAAGTCATGTGACGTGTTGGGTCGTTATTGACTATAACAGCCCAACACGTCAATAACAGCTCGACACATCGCTCAGCCGATCAACAATATTTCACATCGCTCAGCCGATCAACAATATTTCTCCCAGATTTCCATTTGGAACGAAATTCAATGCGGAATTTTAATTTGTAAAAACAATTAACACATTTGTTTCAAGTGTTTCCCTGTGTGTCACGGATAGGTAATGTACCAAATATAGGAAGCCATACACACAAAGTAAGTGATGACATCATTGATGAATGAACTCTTTGCCTAAAGTTCGCATTTCGAAGATATATTTCATAATCTAACTTTCCAAATTTCGCCGTAGACTGATCAGACGATAGTCATGTTACCGTGTCGCTGTTTCTTTTTTTTAATTCTAAATCGTCAAACTTAATTTATTTATCTTATTTCCCATATAATTTAATCGTAATGTACCCGATGTACGATAGTGGCAACAATAGAAATGACATGACTTTGTCGGGCATTACAGTCTATCAACGGCTCAACAGAACTGGTTAACAGCCCTTGAGCTTATTAGCGGCCCTCGACTTCGTCGCGGGCCGCTAATAAACTCTTGGGCTGTTAACCAGTTCTGTTGAGCCGTTAATGCACTGTAATGCCCTTCAAAATCATGTTATTGTTATAATAAAAATCGCCATCAGCAACATTTTAATTAATGAAGCACCGGATGTACCCAGTGTTTCATTTATTGAATGTTTGGTGATTATCACTATAATGAGTGTTTGAAATCAAATGATATTGTATCCGTGAAAATAAAAATTGCGTCTTACCGCCCCCATCCCATCCTCACCTCCAGGAAAGTGACCAGTCCATGGCGGCCGTGCTGTAAATTGTCACCCAATGATATTGTTTACGATTCGACGAGCGTGTGGGTATTTATTATATCCCCGATCTGTATGTGGATGTGTGTATTTTGAAGGGCATGATCATGCTTTGGAGGAATTTAAAATACTCGTTTCTGCTTCCTCGCCAGGAATCGACGCCCGGTAAGTCCACCGGGAAATCTGGAGTCCAGTACCTGCTCAACTATATAACTGTACACCTCACAACGATATCTGGGATGGAGGTTTCCCAAATCAATGAAGTTGAAACGGTTTCTTGTAGTTCTAAGTCTATTTTTTGCACCAAATTTTCGGGCACTCGCTCTATACTCACAATCATAAAATTGGGCACACGTGTTTACATGTACCGTACCTTGAGAGCCTTTTCTGCTTTTTTAGAATTTCGATCCTCAGTAGGAAAGAGACAAACAACATTTTTTGGGCTCTGAAATTTAATGTCAAGTTAATTTTTTAAGCGTATCCTTCTGATATTTTGGAAATACAATGTTCACAAAAAACATATTTATAATTGTGTGGCCTCTTAGGAAATTTTCAAAAACTTTGGCAGTGGAGGGTTATAGACCACAACATTTAACTGCGTCTGATTTTTGTGGAATTTAAACTATGTTGTGGAGCTCAAAACATTATCGGAGGGCTGTTTTTTTCAGTTTTTAGAATTTCCGTCATTTTTTTTATTTTACATCATTTGAAGTTTTTGCAATTTGTGGCATTTTTCCCCGAAAATGTCAAATTGTTGACACGAGTAACTTCATGCTTACTTAGGCTACATCTATGATACCTTGGATGAATATGTTAATTGATAGCTCTAGCAAATGGTTATAATTTTAGTGCTGAATACGTCAAAATTGTGACGTTTTAACGTTAAAATGGCATTGTAAGCAATTTCGATTTCTCAAAGATACAAAAGCTGTTCGCTTATGAAATTCTAGAAATTTCCCACAGAACCTATATCTTCAAATATATACACAGAACGACACGTGTGTGTCAATGGGTTAATCGATAGGGCACGAGTGTCAGCGTGGAAGAATAGAACGAGAGGCCGCAGGCCTCGAGTTTTATACTTCCGCGATGGAACAATGCCATATGGATTAACCGATCCACACGCGTGCGTCGTTCAGTGTTTATTACACTCCTAACCGTCTAAAATCAATTACAAGAAGGACACCCAGTAATTCATTTGACAACTATCAAAACAAAGAACATATTTTATCGCCAACCAAATTTGCGAGGGAAACCCGTGTTACTATTTCGTCCCCAGAGTTCAAATGTGTTCTATGTGCATAGACTAAGTGGCACATAGAACACATTGGAAATCAGGGGACGATTTCCAGCTATTGCAAAGGATTCAATTTGTAATTGCGATGCACGAATTGTAGAAAATTCCAGTGAAATTCCGCTTCTATTTAAAAATAGTCCGTCAAAGATTTCTCTTCGCACATATATGCGGAACAGATTTTCATTTTCCGCATGCTTTAGTGTTGCTGCAGCTAGGGATTACACAGAACAGACGTGTAATAAAAAACAATTTTCACCCTATGGAAAATAGTTCACCATTGGATAATGATTTAATCGGAAAAGGCAATGCTCGTGTAATTCTGTAATTCTGAAGAAATGTTAGTATATTGTAGAGCTGAAAAATAAAAAAGACCTTTATTTTTCTTCTTTTAATTTAACCCTTTACCTCACAGAAAAAACAGATGACACCTTGCAAACAACATTCTTGAATAACTATTTTGTTTCATTTTTCGTATCAAAAACATAGGTTATGACCCCCTCTTTGGAACGCGCTCGTCGAGCTCGTTCCAAAGAGGGGTCATAACTTATGTTTCTGAGACAAAAATATGAAAAAAATAATGAAAATTAATTGGCGACTTTTGTGAATAGCGCTGGCCGGTTTTGATCGTAACGTTGGGTAAAGGGTTATTTTCGATGTTCTTACGTCAAATCAAATTTTGATATTTTAAAATATTTCCAATATTCTTACCGGCAAAACTCAAAAAGTAAAAAAAAACTCATATCGCTATTGTATTACGTAGCCAACTCCATCATTAGTCGAAGGTGAGCGCCTCATGCTGTGGATATGATCAGCTGAATATTTTTGACTCTGTGACATTAAAGACGTTCGGTGTCGTAAAACTCAAAAAAAATTCACCGGATAAAGTTGGAATAAAATAGCTTTTTACTTCATTTTGGTTCCAGTGACATTTGAATAATTATGATTTCAAATAGAAAGCAGAAACAAAGTTAGAACATCGGAGGTATGAAGTAAATGCCGAATTAGCAGCCGACAGTTTAGGGTCATTTTGGACATTTTTCATTAAAACCTCTAAATTTCAAACACACACAGTTCTTTATTGATAAGACATACAGCTATGAACTTTTTACACACAGCTTGACATCTTCGAGTTTAATTTCGTAGAATAGCGGAAAGGTTTTGTCTGAATGCTAGATTAATCAGTATTGTGGTACGGGTATTGCTTAACCCTTTACCCAACGAATCGCCCGCATCCGCTCGCGTAATATCCAAATTCAGCAGTTGAAAAAATATTATTTTTCCAAAAATTTCAACAAAACCATATCATGTGACCCCTCGTTGAACCGAGCTCGTCGAGCTCGTTCCAACGAGGGGTCACATGATATGGTTTTGTTGACGTTTTTTGAGAAATTAAAAAAAATGATATTTATAATAATACATTTTGGTATCGTCTGCGTTGGTTAAAGGGTTAACCAATGACTGATTGGAAAATTGGGACATAACGGTTGTTTGAGACAGAGTTTCAGTTTAAGTGTTGAGCCGTTTCTAGCCTGTGCTCATCTGGTCTCACACGTTATTTTTTTGTTCTGTTTGTTATCATGGACTCGAATACACAGTAAGTTATTGCAGCAGAAGTTGAAAAAGCAGTTGCCACATCTAAAAATAAGTTTTTAGATAATATGAAAACTTTGTTGGACAGCAGACGTGACAGCTTTCAACGGGGCATAAATTAGTCAGTTGATTTCTATTCAGCATCCCTTGGTGACTCATACAAGTTTAATAAACAAATCTGTGAGGATCAGCATAAACATAATACAAAAGTGTATTCGACTTTGCAGCAAGTACACAATAATCTATCCACCGACAAAAATTACACTGACAAACTGTCAGAGGTTGGGAAACCAAAATAAGTCATCAGTGAAGGGATGGCTTTAATAGAGAAAAGACAGAAATTAATAAAGTTGGCTGATTCGTTTCACCATGGATGGAAAGTTGCGGAAGAGTATTTGGTAAATCCATTAGTGGGTGATTCCGAAGATGAGAGGAAGATGTGGAGAGCCTAAACCCGTGCATCAACGAAAATAAAAGTTGATCGCTTGAAAAAATCCAGAAAAGATTATCGATACGTTCCTTAAAAAGCTCCGGAGTCAGTTTCAAAAAATCGTGAATCCCATTACAAACTAGGAGAATGTTTCGTATGTGGGGTTGCTGGACACTGGTGTGTGTGTGTGTGTGTGTGGAGGGGTGGGGGGGGGGGGGGTCCCACTTTTACAAACCAGAAACAACTTAACATAAGTAGTAAATTTAGTTTTGTTATTACTTTCCAAAGTGTGATTTACTGAGATTACCGGGTTTGAATATAAACGATAACTTCCCAAGTGAATTATGCAATCAACACTTGTGTCATCTATCCGTGCGCGCAGAGGAAGACGCTTTGCCGCGAGTGTAATGAAGATTTCATTGTTTTGTATTTTTTTAATCCTTTACCTAAAATGAAAAGCCAACGACACTTTCAAAAAATAACTATTTTTTCAATTTTTGTCTCAAAACCATAGGTTATGACCCCTCAGTTGAACGAGCTCGACGAGATCGTTCCAATGAGGGGTCATAACCTATGTTTTAGAGACAACAGAATTGGCGATTTTTGAGAATAGCGCTGGCCGATTTTAGCCGTTACGTTAGGTAAAGGGTTAAATAATATATTTATCTTTAATAATGGAAAGTAATAAACAGAGTGACTGGACCGATTACGTGAAATAATTCATTCGAGGCAAGGGACTATATTGTAAAACACTCGTGCTCATTCGCGCACTAGTGTTTGTACAAAGTCTCTCACCTCTCATGAAATATTTCACGTTACCGGTCCAGTCAAGCGATTACTCTCCATTTAATAGACCAGTCATGACTGAGTCAAATTTTAGTGAAAACAAAGCAAATGCAAAAAGCTGAAATTGTTGTCAATAGCGGTGAACCTTTCATCGAGAAAACTAACGGTAATCTGGAACGCATATCAAAAAAGAATGAGGTTCAGTCACGATGTTTACGTGACGAACAAGTGTCACCTTTTGATCGTCTGAAATGCCGTTGTTCAGTTTGGCAAAATATCACATCGAGCGTGAGTGTACGCGACGTATTTTCAAAAGGGTATATAATTCCAATGTTGGAAATTCCAACTTCTGTTCCGTTGAAAAATAATAGATCGGCATTGCAAAATGTAGATTTTGTTACTGGTGTGTTGGAAAAATTAATTACATTAACCCTTTACCCAATGCAGACGATATCAAAATTCATTATTTTAAATAACATTTTTTCAAATTTTTAAAAACATTTCAACAAAACCATATCATGTGACCTCTCGTTGGAACGAGCTCGACGAGCTCGTTCCAACGAGGGGTCACATGATATGGTTTTGTTGAAGCTTTTTGAAAAATAATATTTTTTCAACTGCTGAATTTGCATATTACCCGGGCGGATGCGGTCGATTCGTTTGTAAAGGGTTAAAGTGTATCGAGAAGATCAGTGAAACACCTTTTTTAGTTAACCCGTTAACTGTTGCATTTAATCCGCCTGGAAAACCTCGATTGGTACTTGATTGTGGGCACCTCAATCCCTATTTGTATAAATTTAAATTCAAATGTGGAGATGCGTCCGTTTTTGGACAAGTGCCCGACATTATTTATTCACTTTTGATTTCAAATCTGCTTATGATCATCTTGAAACTGTTCCGCCTGATAGAAAGTATCTTGATTTTGCCTGGAACTTCAATAGTCATGTCTTGTATACCCTTGTGTGGGTGTCCTTAATGGGGACTTGATCGAAGGTGGGGAATCTGAGGGAAAGAGTGAAAAGTGTGGAGTCATTGTTTTTTTTATGGAGTGGGTCTCCTAAAACAGTAACACATGTGACTGGTTATTGTGCTAGTATTGTGCAAGGCATTAAAAGTCCAGATTTCGGGAGTGGGGCTCCTGGTGGGATTATTTTGAGGGACGGTTCCTCTTGTGAAATTCTGGAAAAAGTTTTCGGATGTTGGACAGGTGAGGAAAACAAATTGAGTTCAACATGGAGAGAACTCGAAGCTCTCCAAATGTTAGTGAGGCATTCTTCAAATGTGCTTAGCGGCCAACAAGTAAGAGTGTTAACAGATAACAAGAATGTCACAAATATTATTAACGTTGGTAGTAAGAAGAAAGATTTGCAAGCTGTTGCATTATCCATAAATGGTGTTTGTAAGGAAATACATATTAAAATAATTTCAAAATGGATTCCTAAGGGTCAAAATAAGGAGGCGGATAACCTTAGGTTGAAGGATTGTGACGACAGGAGAATTAAGAGTTGGTTGTATAAAGAAACTGATTGGGTTTGGAGACCTCATACATTTGGGAGATTTGCTTATCATTATAACACGAAGTGCAAACGGTTCTCGGTTTTTGGTGTCCAGGTACAGACGGGATTGATGCTTTTGATCAGTACCGGAGTGGAGAAAATAATTGGTTGATTCCACCACCCAAGCTCACTTTGAGAGTTTTACGAAAGTTGGAAACAGACAAAAGTCAGGGTACTCTTATTGTACCAAAGTAGAAATCTGCTCCATTTTGGCCTTTCATTGGTTGTGAAGATGCAAAGTATGCGCATGATATTAGACGTTTCAGAATGTTACCTACCTGTGGGGTTACTTGTAGAGGGAAAGGGGGGAACGGAATATTCGTTGAAAAACATTTACGTTTCAAGCTATTAGCATACAGATAGATTTCCAATAATCATATATGTTCTTGTTAGTTTTCTTTTATGACTAAACTTGAAGAAAATGTTGTAAAGGCTGTGGTGGAGAGTGGTGTTGAAATGACAGATGACATGTCGAGATTACCGGGCAACGTGTCGGTGTTTCTTATAGAATCTAAGAGTTCAGCAATAGTGACTAAATCTATAGCTTCAAGAGGTGGGAACACTTTTGTTCAGCACATACCGTTAAAACTAGACGTTCTGTCATGATGTGCACACAAATAGCACGTCGATCTGCGCGTTAATCTACGCGTTATGACCATAGTACGGCTATCAAATTATGTACATATGGCCTGTGCACAAGCAATGTTTCAGCCAATGAACATTGCATGTGCCTGCTGTGAGGACGCAGTAGAACCTGCCATGCTTTGGATGCCATTCCATATGGCAATTTCGCGCAATTCCTACGCGCAATTAAGCCAAGATAAGCGCAAAGTTCGTGACAGGACTTCTAGCTTTAACTGTAGATTCAATTCTTTACCGGGACAGCCAGTGCATGTTGTTCTTTTTCTTACTCATTTACTTGACTCCGGTGCTTGTCATAACATTATAAACGGAGCGGTGAATGGAATTAAGTGGGCGCATAAACTTTACATTTTTTTGATCCTACGGGTAATTCTCTAGTCACGGAATACCAGGAAGCAGCAAAGCCCCAGTTCATAAAAAGGAACCTGTTTCTTCTGACAGTTTAATTGAACTATGTGACATTTTCAGAGATTCTGATGATTTAATGGTCGTTCCTGATCTTACAATGCTATTATTGAGTTTTTCAGGGTTTTTTTAGATTTAGTGAATTAATTTCCCTTACCTGCAACGATGTTGTTTTGAATCCAGCAGTCGAAAACTGATCAATATAGGCAAGGTAACGAGGTGTTAATTGGCATAGGTGTCACGTCTGCTTGTCCTCGCAGTAGGTTTTTGAGGTATATGAGATTTGCCGAACTGGGGCTAGGCCTTGAACAATTTTTATTTAGGCCTATGTATAGGTCGAATAAAAGTGCGGCCTGGTATGGAAGAACAAGAGCCTCAGTTATACTAGATTTAGGGAAGTGCTTCTGGGAAGGTTAAAATTAGTACTTCCTGGCAGCAATCTAGGTCTCCACTCTGCACACGCTGGAGTGAATGATCGTTGTTGGAAGCGACGTGGCAGGTGGAAAAGTGACGCGAGTAAGGATGGATATGTCACTGATTCTGATGAGTGCAGGTTTCAAGTTTCTCAGGGTTTAGGTCTTTAATTTTATAATTAAATTTTGAATAATTTTCACACATTCATTTCTTAATTCTTATCTCTCCCGTTTTTTGAAATTGTTCTATACCAGCCACACGACAGGCTAGTCGGCAAAATTAGTTTGTGTTATACCAATTTCTATAGTTTAGACATGTACTTTTCCGCGTTTCGCAGAATAGCGTAAAAGTTTTGTCCGGACGCTAGATTAATCAGTATAGGGGTACGGGTATTGCTTAACCAATGGCTGAATGGAAAATTTGGACAAAAGGGTTGTTTGAGACTGGGTTGCAGTTTAAGTGTTGAGTCATTTCTATCCTGTACTTAGCTGGTCTCACACGTTGATTTTTTTGGTGTGTTGTAGGTTTTTTGTGACATATCAATGCTTTGAGATTATTCGTTTATTTGAAGCCCGATATAAAACTTTTCATCTAAGATTTTTAGGGTTTTATTTTCGAGATATTATTTCTCATCAGTTTATTGTTCACAAGTCCAAGTGAATTCTCTCGAGATGACGTTGACAGAGATCAAATTATCTCAGCTTTTGGACACAGACTTCTAGCGAATTTTTGTCCACAGAGTGGATTTTTATCTCCGTTTTTGTTCCCCTGGGAGGTGAGGTTCATTGTTTGACGGAGGTTCTATATTTACTGATAAAGCAACATGTCACAATTGTTTGTGAATGTATACACACATGTATTTGTTGTCAGAATTTGTAAATTTATTGTTTGAACTTCTGTCTTTTATGAACTCTAAGGAAAATATAGCAGCCACACGACAGGCTACTCGGCAAACTTAGTTTGTGTTATACTATAATATTACCACTTTTGCGGGCATTCCTAGCACATTAACGACATTTTAATGGGCGTTGAAACCTCGTAATGCTCAACAAGTACAAGTCATGTGACGTGTTGGGCCGTTATTGACTATAACAGCCCAACACGTCAATAACAGCCCGACACGTCTAAATATAGACAATGACGTCACATCTCTCAGCCGATCAACAATACTTTTCCCAGATTTCCATTTGGATCGAAATTCAATTCGGATTTTTTAAATTTGTAAACACAATTAACATATTTGTTTCAAGTGTTATGCTTTGTGTCACGGATAGATAATGTATCAAATATAGGAAGCGATACACACAAAGTAAGTGATGACATCTTTGATGAATAAACTTCTTGCCTAAAGTTCGCATTTCGAAAATATATTTCATCATCTAACTTTCCAAATTTCGTCGTAGACTGATCAGACGATAGTCATGTTACCCGGTTTGTTTGTCAACAAATCAGACGATAGTGTTGCTGTTTTTTTTTTAATTCTAAAACGTGAAACTTCATTTATTTATCTATTTCCCATATAATTTAATCGTAATATACCCGATGTACGAAAGTGGCAATAATAGAAATAACATGACTTTGTCGAGCATTACAGTGTATCAACGGCTCAACAGAAATGGTTAACAGCCCTTGAGCTTATTAGCGGCCCTCGACTTCGTCGCGGGCCGCTAATAAACTCTTGGGTTGTTGACCATTTCTGTTGAGCCGTTAATACACTGTGAAGCCCTTCAAAATTATGTTATTGTTATAGTTTAGACCAATTGTATTTTCTAGAATTGTGTATTGTAGTTAGGACTTTTAATGGGTTAAAATGAACCATTAACATTTATAAAGATCTGACTATTTGCCTGTTGGAAAATTGCCATATCTTTTAAAATGCTAATGATTCCATGTGAGTCAGTTATATTAGTAGGTAGAAAATGCAATTCTAGAAAATACAATTGAAAAAGATTTATAATACTGGCTCCTGGTTAGTCAAGTTATTGTTTTACATGTTGTCTTAAAAATGACAATCCTTCCCAACTTCGATTGTTTATATGAAAAATTATTGCTTGAGAAATTTGAGAAAGATAATCTTCTGTAAAAATCGCACTCAAAGGTGCAATCAGTTTTCACTCGACGGGAAAAACATTTACAAGTGGAGAAATTCTGAAGTTTTGACGTCAACTTCGAAAAAAATAAACTTCGTCCGATTTGGATTAAATTATAGCATGTTGTAGAACTTGAAAAATAAAACCAAAATATCTGTATGTTTGTTTTTGTCGATTTACTGCAATTTTCGACGTTTAATGTCAATCTCGTTTTTGAAAGGATGAATTGCAGGCAGGTCTGAAGCCAAAATTGAAAACATTCAGCTTCAAGATTTCGCATTTTTTCTGCGATGATAAAAGAGTGCAGCATCGTCGTTTGGCCTCGCGCTCTTCACACTCTGGAACTCACTATCCTAAAAGCGCCACAAACAGTGAAAAATATCTGAAATTAGATTTCAATAGACAAAATTCAAACCAAGTGACATTTTGGTTCATTTTAGTTCAAACTCCATTTTACTGCGTATTATTCATTCTTTTTAGGCCATATATTTAGAATAAGCGTTCTGATTAGCATTAGATGAAGACTGACACGTGACTGTGTGTGTGTTTTTGAAAGACACAATCATGTTTAATCGTGCGCTGAGCATTGGATAGACACGTAATAGCAGGCCGGCGATTATCCGTTTGTTTAAAACTTGTATAAAATGTCACCACTGGAATACTGACAAAATTTTTCATCACACATTAAGTTGTTTGGGCTGTTTCTGAATTGTCGTTATTCCGTTGTATAGGGTAAGGCGATCCCCAACAACCACCCTCCCCCCCCCCCCCCCTAGAAAAAGAAGAAAAAAAGAAATGAAAAGAGATCATATACCAAGAAATCGGTAGATTGTCGTGTTATGACTTCTTTACGAGTTAACAGACGCGCATGTATATATGTTAAACTCTTGATAATAGTTTCTGCGTGCGTGCGTGCGTGCGTGCGTGCGTGCGTGCGTGCGTGCGTGGATTGGTGCGACTATTCTTCCGAGGTAGTTTGTATGAAAACCCTCAAACAAATCATTTTATGCATTCCAGAGCTGGTTACAGAATAATTATTGTACCTCGGGATAGTGCCGTGGTGTCATCTTGAGAGAACACTCCTCATTACATCTGTCGAAAGCTGTATACCTCGACATTCACACAACAAACTGTTTTGTGTAATGTACTTAGTTTTAAGTATTTAAGTATGTTGATTCGGTACGGAAATTTCACGAATAATTTTTATCATATAAATTTGGCCTTTGTATAAGAGGATATTAACCCTTTATCCAACGAATCGGCCGCATCCGCCCGCGTAATATGCAAGTTTATTAGTTGAAAAATATTATGTTTAAAAAAATTTCAACGAAGCCATATCATGTGACACCTCGTTGGAACGAGCGCGACGAGCTCGTTCCAACGAGGGGTCACATGATATGGTTTTGTTGAAATGTTTTGAAAAATTTGAAAAAAATGATATTTAAAATAATAGTTTTTTATATCGTCAGCGTTGGGTGAAGGGTTAAAACAACCCACAGAAACAAAATTCACTTCAGCATACATTTCTGTATACAAGTATATTGTGTTGTCAGTGTCAGTAAAACCAGTAAGGCAGTAGGTGTTAATATGAGTGCGGGACAGTCTGTTTGTGTGAATATTTGTTTAAGTTTGCGTATGTGTGTTTGCTGTGTGAGTGGGAATAACAATCCATGTTGGTGCAGAAGGAAATGTTTGTATGCCCGTTCACTTATTTCTGAGTGGCGTGTGCATGTGTATGTGGCTCGTTGCGAGTGGCAGATTTGGGTTTAATAACGACTGAAATACAACAACCAGCTCGTATACTTGTAAAACTTACCACTGGAAGGACATTGTGGACAGCATAAGTTACTGTTGTGCCCACTGCCGCCTTCGGTGCAACTCCTACACATTTCCAAACGACAGTGATCTCTTCCAAATCCGTTACATACGCAGGTGGCACACGGGCCAAGTTGATACTCCTCCCCGTGTGTGTACGAAATGCCACTGTGTACACATGGTGAAGGTAATAGTTCGGTCCACTCGAAAAGAGGAAGTCCATTAATATTCCTACCGAAACAAGTGGTAGCGAATTGAAAAGCAAAAAGTGCGAAGAATGGCAGTAACGACATGTTAAGTCTTACTAAATTATCTTGTCCTCGAAGTCTGTATGCAAATTACTGATTACTAGAATCAATTTACTACATCAAAATCGCAGTGTACTTTGAAAAGCAAAATTATTATTCCGTTGCAAGATTTTCCCAAGAGACATTCTCATTCGTAAAATTTGATTACCACTATTCAGCGCATAAAAATAATTAACACATTGTTTATGAAGTAATCTTTCAAAAATTGATACTTTTCGCTTGCCATAAAACGCGATTTATAGCTTTTGTGTTTATTGACACAGCAGTCACGCGATTTTATTTTTTAACCATTACACTATCGTTTACTTATCTTTGTCAAGACATTGAGTATATTTACCAGACAACTATCAACAGGGCCCGCTCGTTAGGGTAGTTTGAAAAATTAGGATTGTAAAACCAGCGTTGACGTCCTACACATAGCTGAAAATTTACTAATACTTGTCGATTTGTTGATCCAAAACTGTAGCAATTTCGATATTAGATTGGTATTGTCACTCGCCATCGTTCGTTTCAGTGTGGATTTACACTGAATTCAGGGGACTAGAGATGATGACGGTATAGATGGGAGAGAGGGGTGGGGGTAACTCCCCATTTTACACGCGTCAAAACTAACAAAAAACAGATTGCCTACAACTTATTCTGCGGGTGATTTGATATTAGCACTTTACCTAAAGAATCGATCACATAAGCTCGAATAGCTTACAAACTGAGCAGTTGAAAAAAAATATATTTTTCAAAACATTTCAACAAAAAAATTTCATGGGTCCCCTCGTTGGAACGAGCTCGTTCCAATGAGGGGTCACATTACACCGTTTTGCTGAAACACTTTGAAGCATTTAAAAAAAAAATAATTAAAATAATAACCCTTTACCCAACGAATCGCCCGCATCCGCCCGCGTAATATGCAAATTCAGCAGCTGAAAAAATATTATTTTTCGAAAAATTTCAACAAAACCATATCATGTGACCCCTCTTTGGAACGAGCTCGTCGAGCTCGTTCCAAAGAGGGACCACATGATATGGTTTTGTTGAACTTTTTTGAAAAAAAATTAAAAAATGATATTTAAAATAATAAATATTGATATCGTCTGGGTTGGGTAAAGGGTTAAATACACCACATGGGGCGCGGTGGCGTCGCAGTAACCGGTTCCCTTCAGATCACCGAAGCTAAGCAACGCCGAGCGCGGTTAGCAGTTGGTTGGGTGACCATTTCAGCGACTGATTCGCGCTCCCGCGTTGCGTCCTTGGGCAAGGAACTTAACCCCAATTGCCTTCACGGGGACACGATGCCGCTGTGTACTAAGGCGTACTGCACGTCGACTGTGCGCATGTCTTCACCCAATCTAACCCTACCTGTGCCGCGGTGCAGAGTTACGATGTTGGAGAGCTGACCGCTGCTCGTCGTTGCTCGGTGGTTCTCTCTGGGTACTCCGGCTTCCTCCACCCGTAAAACTGTGACCGACATGATATGACCCTGGCGGTTAACGTGTCGTTGAACCCTAATTAATACAAATACACTACATACTATACACGACGCGGGTAAAATATCACTCGTGGGTTCTAATCCTACCTAGTGGGTGATGTAGAATGTGCACATGAAAAGTAGACTTCCTGGTTCAACCTGATGAAAAGGGAGAAAGAGTGAAGAAATCGCGACATCGACGCCGCAGCTGCGACGGGTGGTGCAATCTCACAAAATTCTAAGTTCATCAAGGACCATAACTCCAAGAAAAATATTTGGAACAACACATGCATTGAACAGTGGCTAGACATCAATAAGATACACTTACATGCCAAATATAAAGTCATTCCATCAAGTATTTCAAAAGTTGGTCACAAACAAACTCGTCGGTCACAGACAGACCGATAGACCGATCGACCGACCGACAGACCGACAGACCGACATTGCAACTTATAGAGCTGCTAGTCGCAGCTAAAAATGCTCAACTTGTTTAATTATTTAACCCTTTACCCAACGAATCGCCCGCATCCGTCCGCGTAATATGTAAATTCAGCAGTTGAAAAAATATTATTTTTCGAACAATTTCAACAAAACCATATCATGTGATCCCTCTTTGGAACGAGCTCGTCGAGCTCGTTCCAAAGAGGGGGTCACATGATATGGTTTTGTTGAAATTTTTTGAAAAAAATTAAAAAATGATATTTAAAATAATAAATTTTGATATCGTCTGCGTTAGGTGAAGGGTTAAATATTCACTGTCTTGATTTAGTAAAATAATGCTAACATTTAGGCTGCATTTGTCATTCAACATTTAACAGTCTGACTTGTGAGGGTGTAAATATGAAGGTTCAGAAAGGCAAAATTGGTCAGAATGTTATTCATGGGTTATGGGTATTGATTTAAAAAAAAAAAAAACAAACAAAACAAACAAACAAAACAAATAGAAAAAAACATCGAAACAACGTAGCTTTGAATTTGAGTTCCGTCTTTCAAATCGCAATTAATTCAAGAGCAATTGTCAAGAACCATAATACCATGGTGCACATCGATAAACGGAAGAAGATGTATTGATAGTGTTAAGAACATGACTCACCATTGCAAAAATAAATATGCACCAATCGCACCATTTTTTTTGTGGTCATTGCACAGGTTTGGGTATCCATCATTCCTTGGGTGCTATTTTTTATTATGATTAACAGATGATGCGAGGGAAATGGGTACTGTTGTTTGTGACGTAGCAGTGGTATATAAGTCCATGTTACGAGAGGACAAATTTTAAGGCTTCCAAGGAGCTGAGATCTCACCTTTTGTTGAAATATTGATAAAATCAGTGCTTGGACCGCTTCGTAGAAGGCCGGGTATAATCCCCCCACCCCCACCCCTCCCCATCGGTCATCTTTTCGACGCCTCTGAGCTGCACGGTATATCCTAAAACTACAACCGTGGTGAATGTTTATTCATAATGGTTAGTTCATCAAAGTTTTGGTCGATTCAAGCCTGGGTCGAGATGGATGTAGGAGATAGATGTTGATTCAAAGAGAATGTACAGTACGTGGAGAGTGTATTATCACTAAAACACCCGCAGAGTGGAGATTCCACCCATCCAATAATTGCAAATTTGTTGCAAAGCATAACCAGCATATGCAAATTTTCAGCCAATGGACCTCCGGGTTTAACCCGGAGGTCCATTGGCTGAAACATTGCTTGTGTTTTTTTGTCGATGTGTACAAAATTTGAACGTTATAGCTTGGGTGATGACTCCACTCCGCGGGTGATTTAGTTACAATCCACTCTCCACGTACTATATGTTTATAGAATGTATGAAACTGAAATATTTCAGCCGATTGAATGCGATGAGCTATTGCAGGGTTAGACAAGTTCCAGGCTACCGCAAGGTCGAATTAATTACAGAATTCCAATGGCGGTGTTAGAGTTTGGTTGGAAGGCCAGGTCCGCTTTCGAGATCCAAACATGGAATCCGCAGATAGCGAATACCACACCAGTCGACGTGTTCTGCATTAATGTCGAACTTCTTGGTGCCTGCTTCTGAGTCATTGGACATACCGCCTCCAGTTAGTGTAATTAATGTCATTTAGGCATGCTCATCCTGATGGTTATTGCTGTCGTTTTCACTGCGATAAAACTAGTGCGATTTAAAAACATGAAATGTCAATGGAGAATTGTAATAACATCACAACGCTTTCCCGTCGTTAACCTTCGTTTGGGCGTATTTTGTGCGCGACAGCTTTTATTCATACATCAACTATTGTTTCATTTTGAGCGCAATTTAGTTCAATTAGCAACTTAGATTTTGTATTGCAGTTAATGGATGACTAAGAGTATGTAAAAGAAACCAGCGGGTAATGTTTTCTTGCAACATCAGAAAATGTGAAGACTGTTAATGCGGAGCTGCTACAGATGTTGATGATGTCCCAATAACTTTGTGGTGGATTTTTTTCTATCCCCCATTCACCCAGCATCCACACGTCATTCGGTCCCATAGTAATCATTCCCGATACTATCTTCGGAATGAGAGGAACATACCACAAGCATCCTACCTGCCTTCAGATGGTGTGGGGGGCATGGAGAGTGACCCATCTAAACATGAGTATTCCCGACACAACATACTTATTCACGGCAATATGCAAATCAGTGGTAAGAGACGGAAAATTGCCTTAGTCTTTACAACGGTACTGCCAACTGACGTGGTGGGAGTGTATGGACCTGAACAAACCTATATGTTACTAAATTGGTACCCACCGGTGACCGTTATGTGTCCAGACGGACGTCTATTAACATGCCAATTATTGGCAATAGTACCCCGATCAACTGCAGTTAAAACTAGAAGTCCTGTCATGAAATGCGCACAAATAGCACGTCGATCTGCGCGTTAATCTACGCGTTATGACCATAGTAAGTCTGTTAAATTATGTGCATATGGTCTGTGCCGTAGGTCCATTGGCAGAAACATTGTCTGTGTTTGCTATGAGAAACCAGGAGAACATGTCGCGCTTTGGATGTCATTCGATATGGCAGCTGCGCGCAATTCCTAAGCGCAATTAATCCTAGATAATTGCACAGTTCATGACAGGACGTCTAGTTTTAACTGTGGTCTCCGACAAGGAATATCATATGGGGTTGTGACTCCCCGCGCTACATCTTATGATTTAATCTTCTGCTGATTATGATACATCAACATCAACTCGTGTCCAACTATTGTGGTTAATTACTCCTGATTGAACTGTTTCTGAGATATCGTGCAGATAAGCAGATTCAAAAGTAGAACAACCTGAGGTTTTAATGCCTGATTCGCAAGATCTCATGCAGGACCTCATACGTGACGTCATAGTTATATGGCCATTTACAACATGTGGGGTTGCCATGTAGCCTGAGCGAGAGACCTTGTCGTGGAGACATCGTCATGGTGATACAAGGTGTCCGTGTGCATACACAGCGCCTGCTGTTTGTTAACACGTGTTGTTTTCGTCGTCCTTTTTGTTGACGGAAGGCAACCATCTTGGCTTCTATGATGGCATGTACTACTTTGAGACAGAAGGGCGTCTAATGTAGTATGGTGTTTTCGGATGGATCTTTTCGATTAAATGGGAGTATATCTAATTAATCTAATTTACCTGATAACTTCCACAAACCTTCCAGAATCCTTGTTTTTTACCTCTCAAGACGACATCTTCGACGGCATTTTCCTACGCTACTGTGAGACCCCAAGCCCTCTACGAGGATAGGTGTATGATCTGAGGGTATGTTCAATTCGTTGGGTGGATATATAATTATCCAAATGGGCTCGACAACTCCCATACCTCGTACGATTTTACGACTCATCTGTTTATTTGAGGATGCGTACGGGGATAGATATGAAGAGATACTTTTGTCCCCCAACACCTGTTGAGGTCCTGACTTCTAGACCACCTACTGCCTTCATACCTCTAAGGCCACTACCGTTGACTTTTCATTTTCACAGTCATTTGTTCCGTAATTAGCTTCCATTTTCCGCCATCACTACTCATCTGCACCACTATTGGTTGGTACATATGTGGCTCTCAGTACCCATCATTACAATACTACAGCTACAGGACATACACAGAACGACACACACGTGAGAATGGGCCAGTCGATATGGCACGGGTTCCAGCGCGGAATGATAAAAAGAGAGGCCGCAGGCCTCGAGTTTAACTTATATTTTCTAGTACTGAAATGGTTAACCGGATAACCGGTTTGAAACCGGTTACCTACCTAACCGATTAAAAAAACGTCAACCAGTTATCCGAAATATCGATTGTGATCGTCATTCCACGGTTAAAACGTAGTAAATCTGCCGCTTCTCCTTTGGGTTAGATTATACCTCGAAGTAGCGCTGTATATATTGAGAAATAATCGACCTTGGCGTTCAAGACGTCGTTAATGATCGGCAATTTCCGTGAGTACTAAGTAACCGCAGAAACTATTCCGTAGTATGTATACAAACGAACGTTGTCGAGTACTCGACAACGTTCGTTTGTATACGTTCGTTTGTTCGTTTATTAACTACGGAATAGTTTCTGAGAATACTGCTGTACAATTCCTACAGTTTTGATCCCAGATTCGGTGAAAAAAATGGCTACGGTTAACCAGATATTATCCGGTTACAACTCTCGGTTAGTCGGTTGTGAAAATGAGCCAACCGTTTCAGCCGTAATATTTTCCTTATAATAAGTGTCGCTTGTCTGCATTCATTTCGCCCCTAAGTTCCAATGTATTCTGTGCTCCAGTAGGTACATAGAACACATTGGGACTCAGTGGGCGAACTATCAACAAGAAGAAAACATTACCGAGGGGAACTTGTGTTACTATTTGTAACTGTCGCTAGCGATTTAAATTGCAATTACAGTGTACGATTGCAGAAAATTTCAGTGAAATTTCGCTCTATTTAAAAATAGTCCATTAAAGATTTCTAGTCTGCACATATGTGCGGAATAGATTTTCATTTTCCGCACGGTTTAGTGTAGCTGTTGGTCGGGATTACATAGAACAGTCGTGTAGTAAATGGTGCTATCATACTTGGCTTCAACTACTGATGGATGTCGAATCTGTTTGCTCTAACGACTCTTCGACACATCTCGGAAATCTATGTATACCGACGCCCAGTCGAGTGCTGAGAAAGATGAATGATGATTTCTTCAAATGAGCAGAAAGCAATGAAACCAATTGCTTCTGAGAGTAATTGCCCCTATGGCTATTCTGTTCATCACGGTATTGAGTGGTAAGTGTGACAGGATGATATCTAGTGGAAGATACCTTTAGGGGGATACAGTTTGGATGAGAGAAATGGCTCTTCTACACATATCAGAATTGGATGATACCTATAAGATGATCATTTACATATCCATTATCATGACCATATGCATGTCCTGTAATTTGTATCAGATTCGAGGTCGTGTTTACAATCAGATCACAACGAGCCCGTCAGGGCGAGTTGTGATCCGATTGTAAACACGACCGAGAATCTGATACAAATTACAGGACATGCATTTGGTAATTATAATACATTTATCGAACAATCCCGTTACATTGGGCCCGTGTTTCTGTTTAAATTCGTTTGGAATTGGTCAAAATTTTGAATTTCATATTTTAGTGCGTAATAACAATGCATATAATGATATTATTAATTTTGTCATAGCGCGATGTTTACCGGAAGTTGAATCTATATGATACGGAATCGGAAAACGTCGTCTATATGATACGGAATCGGAACATATTATGTGATACGTACCGTTTCTCGTGGTTTTCAGACCAAAATCTATATGATTGTTAGATAAAATTGGAGGATACATTTCAATGGGAGGGGGAGGGGGTACATTTTCGATGAGAGTAATCGCTCGCATGGCTCTTCTACTCATATTGGTAATGAATGATACCTCATGACACGATGGTGTACTGTTGAAGGATACCTTTTATGTTATCCATTTTGGATGAGACTAAATGATTTTTTGTGTCTTCTACGCATTGAAAGATACCTATGACACGATGATATACTAAAGATGGATAACTTTTGAAGGGGTGCATGTTGGATGAGAGTAATTGCTCGTGTGGCTCTTCTGCTCATCTCGGCATTGAAAGATACCTATGACATGATGACATACTAATGGAGGATACTTTTTGGGTCGTACATTTTGGATAAGAGTAAATGTCCCTATGGCTCTTCTACTCACCTCGGCATTGAATGCTATCTATGGCACGGTGGTATACTGATGGAGGATATGTTTTGTGGGATACATTTTGAATAGGAGTAATTGCTCTTATGCCTCTTCTACTTATCGGATGATTATTTTTATTACCTGGTAAACGCATGCGTGAACATCACTACCACGCATGGATTACGACCAGTCCATGGCGTCTACACTATCGTAGAGCTATAAATCAGTAGCAACGATAGAAAGAAGCAAAGGTGGTAATAGACTACAATATTGGATGAATACAGAGGAAGCGGATCGTAGCAGAGATAGGGATGACTATGGATTATTAGTTACCCCGTGTCTGATCACGCGTTACGGGTTTTTACCTACCCGAAGCCAGCCGTGGGATACGGCTGGCTCCGGGTAGGTAAAAACCCGTACCACGTGATCAGACACGGGGTAACGAATTTATCTATTGACTTTCCGTTTTAGAAGTACAATCTATTTCATGTGTGAACACACATATCATGAGATATTTTATCTTCCATTGTTGAGCCATACAGGTTTCTGTGGAATTTTTGTGCAAAAGAGTTTTGTGAAAATATACCGATATGACAAGTATAAAAAAAATTATACGGAGTATGGACAATTTATAGATTTCGGAACGAGGCTTCCACTGGGTATGGGAAATTTGTCAGTGGCTGTGCGGACGTATCGTGGGTTTCAATGAATATGGTCTCATACCACGTATCTATCAAACAATAAAATCAAAAAGTTCACTTTAGTCAATGGATAAATGTTAGTACCAAGTGGTATGTAAGCTATACGGGTAATGGAGTATCTAGAAGCCATGAGCCGAAGAGGTGCTAGGAGCCATAACTATCTTCGGATAGATATCATCTCATAATTATCCAATAAAGGGTTACCTCAAAATAGCACATTGTTCAAGGTATACTTTAATAGCCATATTTGCCTGTATGCTGCTGATGTTGTGTACTCGTTGGGCACCAGCACTAGTACACAGGCACATCTAGGAAATCGGGCATGTAGAAGCCATAACATAGGTAGAGCAAGTACGGGGATTGTGGAAATGGGCTTGAGTACGTAGGTATGCACCATCTCGATTCCTCCTTTCATCAACATCGAACTCCCTGTTATACAAACCAGGGATGGTGCGTTTTCCACAGACGCTGGAAAGGTTCAAGAAGGCATTAACACCCTACCTCTTCGCCCGAGTTTTTTTTGTACGTTAGTAGTGAATTATCCCAGTGTTCCGTTTAACGCATTTGTTTTGAACTAACATGGCAGTGCAAATCCCGCGGGAGCATATTTCTTGCGGATTCGAGGCTCTAAACTGTATTTATTATTATTACCTTATTATAATTAAACTTTTTTTCTGTTCATGTATTTCAGGCAAAATGATTGGCTAAAATATTTATTTTTTCTTTTCGTTTCATAACACAATGAACCGAAAAAAACGCATTTAGGCCCGCCGTAATCCACACCCCCAATGTCTGTCTTAAAAATTACGTTGCACTGTGGGAATGGAAAAGAACCCCTGCAGGCTCATATTGTTTCAACATAAAAAGTAATTAATATTTATCTCGTCATATTAAAAAGAAATTCAAAATAAAATTTAATAAACAATGAAACCCTCATCATGCTTTTTATTCCATGTTCAATTTGTTTATAGGCAATAGGTGATCGTCTGCGTTCATCGTTTTACCCAAATCAAACGTAAACAACAGCCGCTTATAATAGTCCACAAACGAACCTCACGCGAACAAAACATTCCAATTTCCAAATAGCCCGAACGAACTCTTTCTGAGACAAAGTTCAGCCAACATCATGTCATCTGGGTTTATACCGAACTCCACATTTACAAAATGTGCTTTTAGTTTCGCGGGAAATGGTCAAAATCTGAATTAAATTGAATTCAGTGTTTCTTTGAATGACAGTACCCTCCCGTCAAGTGGAAAAGGAGATTGAAGTTTTGTGTGGGCGTGGCCTATGACGTTCATTTTAACTTACACAATTCCTGGAGTAGATAGAGCCCGATCACCAATGCTTGTGGTAGATAAGGCTAAGTCGCCTACGATCAGGGTAGATATGGCTCGTTCAGTTACCAACACCTGGGGTAGATATGGCCCAGTGAACAGCGCCTGTGATAGATAGGGCTCGGTCTCCAATGCCTGCGAAAGACAGAGCCAGGTCATCAACGCCTGTCGTAAGGCACCGTCACCAACGTATGGGTTAAATAAGGCCCAGTCACCAACGCCTGTATTAGATAGATCCCGGTCACCAACTCGTGGGGTAGATAGGGCTCGGTCATCGACGCCCGGGGTAGATGGCGCCCAGTCGCCAACGCCCTAGGTAGAAGAGGCCCGGTCACAAACGTCTGGAGTAGATAGGACCCAGACACCAGCATCCTGGGTAGAAAGGGCCAAGACACGTTGATTTATTCAATTGGCTAAACGTGACGTTACTCTTCGGTTGGGGGTGGATTAAGACAGATCACGCCGACGTCGCTCGAAAAACAGAATAAACTACACCGAGAGATGTTGACCCCCACCCCCACCCCACCGTCTAAGTTCTGTGTTGTGTTTATCATTAAACTTGAATTTAGTAAATGCTGCTGATATGTTTAAAAAAGATATCAACTTCGGTGTTGTGTTAACTCTCTTACTTGACACTGTATTGCATCGAAGCATTTCATTGACGCCATAACGTCATTCAGAAAGTTGACGTCCAATCAGATGCGTTCAGTAAGTATTTTTGTGAAGGCATGAGTTCGAGGTAATGTAATCTCATATTGCATGTTGGTGCAGTTAAAACTAGAAGGCCTGTCATAAATGCGCACAAATAGCACGTCGATCTGCGCGTTAATCTACGACCATAGTAAGGCTATCAAATGCTGTACATATGGACTGTGTACAGGCAATGCTTCAGCCAATGGACCTCCGAGCAACTCGGAGATCCATTGGCAGAAACATTGCCTGTGTTTGCTATGAGTAACCAGGAGAAACTGCCGTGCTTTGGATGCCATTCGATTTGGCAACTGCACGCAATTCCTACACGCAATTAAGCCTAGATAAGCGCACAGTTCGTGACAGGACTTCTAGTTTTCACTGTAGAAGTGTTACCCATCGTACAGCGTGCGTATCAGAGTCTGAATATCCGTCAGAAAGAAACACATGACCAGATACTGTCTTTATCAACAGAATAAACTGTGCACCGTTTAGTCTACATCCTATATTCGGTAAAAAAAACACACGTGCGTTGCAACCACTTTTGTTATACCGCCCACTTTTGTTTTACCTCTCCAGTTTTGTAACAGCGATCGTTATACCTCACCAGTTTTGGCCAATTTTCAAGAGCTTTTCACGGCTGTTACGACCCATAATGTAATAAATGCCCATAATGTAATACCTACCCATAATGTAATACACAAAATGCCCGTAATGTAATACGTACCCATAATGTAATAAAAACGACCCATAATGTAATAAATGTAATAACGTGTAATGAATGTTAGGCGCCCATAATGAAATAAAATTCAAAGAAATTTGGATACAAATTACACTCATCCAGGCCCGTAAGGTAATAAAATTCTAAGCTTGATTTTTGTTTTTTTCTCTTTACTCCAGCAGTGCGTTCGGCAACTTATGACACATCCTACGCCTCCGTCAATGCTGCCAATGGCCCCTATGCCGTACACACCCAACATGTATGGGTGTGTTGGGATTACGATTGAGAGTATTCCGGGACCTGGGCGGGTATACTCTACTTTGAGTGACAGGCATTATCTCCCTCTTCTATTTGTACCACCCACGCATACGACTTTCTCGATAGCCTCTACTGCCCTGTCACAACCATATAGGTCTACCTTACCAGACATTCAATAATTTCGATTCCAGGATGGTCATTTATAACTGCAATCATCATATTCGACCGGCTGTTCACTTGCAGAAAAGCAATGTGGGTAGCAAGTTCCTGCTGTTAATAAATGCAAGTAACTCTGCCCAATGTTGCTGGGGCAGAGGGTGGAGTGGGGTGCGGTAGAGTTTGGGTGCACAATGACCGGATAGTGAGGGGGGGGGGGGTTAGTGTGGGATACAAGGAAAATATAGAACAGAAACAAAACGATGAATCAAGCGGCGCAGAGGAATATCGGGAGGCGATATGGTGAGTCTACTGGTATTGGGATATGGGATATACTATAGCTCGATGGGATTTAGATTAGGCTACTTTGCTACAAATTAAGCGTACGATCTATCCTCTGTCTTTCCAATTTTCACTACCGGAACAAATTAGTCATTTCCCAGTACTGTACTTCTATAAGTTCATGTCGCACCCACCGCACCTGGAAACCAATGAGCCCGATCCCAGGATAATAACGACCACATCATATTCCCGATCATGTGATCACATGTGTCAAGTAATATTATCAGTCCACCACACGGACTACCACTTAAACCACTTACAGTTCCTGACAATTCCTGGTGGTTGACAGGAACTTCCTGCCAACCGTCTACTCTATCACATCGCTATTCGCGTGTTCATCTCCGGTATTGTGTCATCTTCTCCTAAGCTACACTCAAACAACATACGTAGCTAGGCACGAGGAGTAACATGGGCCTATCCGTCTTGACCGTGTGGTGTGACCTTGACCATCAAACCAGGTCCCGGAATACTCTCAATCGTAATCCCAACACACCCACACATGTTGGCTGTGTTCGGCATAGGGGCCATTGCAGCATTGACGGAGGCGTAGGATGTGTCATAAGTAGCCGAACGCACTGCTGGAGTAAAGAGAAAAAACAAAAATCAACCTTAAAATTTGATTACATTACGGGCCTAGATGAGTGTAATTTGCATCTAAATTTTTTTGAATTTTATTTCATTATGGGCGCCTAACATTTATTACACGTTATTACATTTATTACATTATGGGTCGTTTTTTATTACATTATGGGTAGGTATTACATTAGGGGCATTTTTTGTATTACATTATGGGTAGGTATTACATTATGGGCATTTATTACATTATGGGTCGTAACACACGGCTAAAAAGCAGAGTCAATGACTTTTTAATACAAAAGTGAAATTCAAGAAATTTTCAAGACCCTGTATGAACCCTGCATCAAGTAAAAATGTTGAATTGGAAATTCTCATTCCATTCTAATCCATTCGTCAAAACAATAAACCTGCCGCCAGTTTCTGTGAAGTGAAGTCACTTCAGGTGCACTTCGCCACCCGAATGCCCCATATACTTACAGGGATGTGTTCTTTTGTTTCTCGACTCGACCATCTGATTTAGAAAACACAAGCTATTATTCCCCCGACCCCGCAATCTGCCATGATTCTTCACTAACCCCGAATGGGCATCGAAATATTAGCGTTATAGTTATAATTTCAAGTATTACAAAAACTGGCGATTTATATAACAAAAGTGGTTAGCTGTTTTTTATAACAAAAATGGGCGATTTCTATAACAAAAATGGTGACCTCGAACTATAACAAAAGCTGGCGTTCTATTACAAAACTGGTGAGGTATAACAAAAATGGGCGATCGCTGTTACAAAACTGGTGAGGTATAACAAAAGTGGGTGGTGTAACAAAAGTGGTTGCCACACACGTGTGAATTCTCTTCTTCCCATCTTAGCAAAATTCGAATTGGTTTACCAAAAAAAAAACAAAAATAAATAATTTAAAAAACATAATGTATCATGGAAACTTGGGGTTAATATAACACGTCACTTCGCTTTCATTATTTAAATATAAACATCGCCGACATGACGGCGATGTGCGAAAGTTAATTTAAAATTTATAAGCATATAACAATTTAAAAATCTAGACATTTAGGCATCACGTGGATCGACTGACGTTAAACATCTTGTAATTGACGATAATTGTCATCATAAAAATAAATGTCCTCAATAAAATTAGATAGAACTTGAAACGACCTACCATAACGACAGCACGTGTAATCGAAACTGAACAGCGAAATGGCATTAAAAATAGCATGTTTTTAAAACTGTTATGTAACGTATCCAGAAGCAATAAACATTGTTCAACACGATATTTACTGAATGCGCTGATTTATCATTTACCCAGCGTGAATAAAGACGGCACTTTTAAAAAGAGTTCCAGAAAAGTCAAAAGTTTTAATTGGAACGAGCGAAAATATCATTCCACAGAGGTGTCGTCAATTATAGTTTTGATGAAAACAAAAATAAATAAAAAGCTCAAATTTGAATTCGAATGATTTTGCATTGCCCGGTGACATTCCTGGATTCTCATGGACGATACGGCAGGCAAAGTTGTTAACCCTTTACCCAACGTAACGGCCAAAAGCGGCCAGCTATTTTCTCAAAAATCGCAATTTAATTTTTATTATTTTTTCATTTTTTGTCTCAAAAACATAGGTTATGACCCCTCATTGGAACGAGCTCGTCGAGCTCGTTCCAATGAGGGGTCATAACCTATGTTTTTGAGACAAAAAATGAAAAAAATGAGCTATTCAAGAATTGTTTTTGCAAGTGTCGTCTGCTTTTCATGTTAGGTAAAGGGTTAATGTGGATTAGATAGACAGTAATTAGATTACAGCCTCGGTGACTAGACTTCGGCCCGAAGGCTGGTTCTTTAATTCCGGTGCAGGTAATGTTGCTTTTTATGACACGTATGCATTCCGGGCATAAAAAAATAAGCCTTTTGTTGTAACAGTTATGCAATCACAATCCACGTGTTGTTTCTGCAAAGCGGCTTACAGATTCCAAAATTTCAAACACTAATAATAGAAAAAAATCATCAAAAATTTTATTAATGAAGCAACGGGTACAACCGGTGCTTCGTTAATTAACATTTTCCTGGTGATGATTATTGTCACCTGCTAAACGCATGCGTGGCCATCACTGTCCACGCGTGGATCACAACAGTCCACGGCGACTGTACTGTATAAACCACTTAGATGCGTTCGTACATAACGTTCTTACACTAAAGCCGGATTTCACTAGTGGTGTATCTACAACATTTGTCAATGTTGATTGACGTTGAATACGAACAACAATCTTAATATAAACACGTTAAAGGCATACGTTGATAATGTGGTCCGGACGTTGGTCAGTCGTGATCATAATACAATAACTAAGATGTCTTTGATCTTTTTAGATGAATAAAGTTTCTATATTGTGGTGGTTGTGCAACATCGAGACTTGACTCATCATTGTCGAAACAAATCAGGTGTACATCGTCCCTAACTCGGTCACTTCACGACGCCCCTGATGCCGTCGAACGTAGGAGGTGACAGGCGATTGTCTTCATCTCCGTCGTTCTGCGTAAATACCCAAATAGAACCCAGGGGTTTCACGGTCATTCGTTATTCCATTCATTTGACTGTACTATTAGAATCGAGTGCACCGGACTTCGAAGAGAAAGTTCTACGGTACACGGTTAAATCACGAACAGTGGTAACAGTTTTGTTCTTCAACAAAACGCCTAATCCCGATTGCCTACATGGAAGCACAGTAGCGCTGTGTACTAAGGCAGATTGTATTTCAATGGTACGCTTGCCTTTAACCAAATTAATTCTTTGAACATTGGTGGTATCGTTTAAGTCAGTTCAATGGAAGTAATTGTAAGAACCCCTCTTTATTATTTGGTGAAAACCAATTAATATTTTTAACGCGCAGTCTTGTGGCTGCAAGTTAAAATCATTGATTGGTGACCCCTCACTTTAGCATAGCAGTCTTCCCACTTAGTGAAAGTATGACGTTTCATATTCCTGGGACAAAAAAGCGGCCAAGCGGCCCCTCGGGTCCAAAGGGTTAAATAATCGTGGCATGAGTGCTAAAAGGCCGTATGTCCAAATTGGTGGGAAAATGAGATATGAGTGACATTTGATTCGTCTCGTGATTTTCTATCAAATGGTGCAAAATAAACTACGCTCACCTATAACGAGGTTCACGTAAAATCCTATACAAATATGTTGTATGTCCATTTTAGCATTTTCTTCCGTACTGCAATGCAATATTTACAAATCGCTTAGTACACAGTTGACATAAGTGTTATGACACATTCAAAGTACAAAATATCGAATTTAAAATATATCATCGAATGCGTTGGCCAAAAAGCTAGTGAAAATAGTTATCGTAACACGGTAATATACAAAATAATATATAGACAATAAACATATAGTGTGTTTTTATATCTGTGTTATACAACGAGTTGAAATATGGTTTATTTTTTCGAGGCTTCGCCGAGAAAAAATAAACCATATTTCAACGAGTTGTATAACACAGATATAAAAACACACTATATGTTTATTGTTTTTATCTGATAACAAACAGACACCCGTCTCGTGCGTCTACCCGACTTATATATGCTTCCCACGGGCCTCCAAAGAAAACCATTCTACGAGACAAAAGAAATAGGACAAGACGCATAGAGTTGTGTCCCTTACATTACAAAATCGATGACGGCGATTGTAAAGTGCGATTGCACTTCTTGCATCATGTAACTGCGCTGGAACAAAATAAATTTCAGCTATTTTATTAACAGTAACAAAACGGTGTTTCAGTAGAGTTATTCTTTTTTTGACATAGTTCCAGTCCAATATAACAAATAATTTTGCGTTTGTTTACAATTTTTACAAAGTGTTTTTTTTTCAGGTAGAGCAGACGAACTTTTAATTAGCGCAGTTCCGCGAGTACTTTTGATCGAGGCCGTGACTATAAATAGTTCGCAGTCGCCGCATACTAATTACTATTAACATTCAAATAATTTCTACAATGTTTTGAAGCAAAATTTTAGGTTGCCTTTATTGAAGCAAAATAAATAAGAAATGACACCATCAGAGGATTTTGACAAAGTGCAATAAGCGTACAATTAAAACCTGCCCTGTGATATAACGATGTTTCATGAATGAATGAATGAAAATGGAATTGAAAGAGGTCAGAGGTCGTTCGCATAAATTATAATTATATACAACACCCGTTGTATATACTTCAAGTATATACAACGGTTGTTATACTCTATGGTTATCAGATAAATGTAGATATATGATAAACATATCAGATATGAATAAATTCAACTTTGCAGATGAGCATATAAACAAATGCAGCGATCGATTTGATGTGTTGTCATTCATACACCGAGATGGTTTGGAATCAAGAGGTGCTCTAGTTTTGGTGGTATTTTGGAGTGAGTAAGTTAATGTAGAACTTCACGGTTATTAGTACTCAGTGGGTCACGCGGTCAATAATTTGAAACGTCTCTTGAATGTCAACAAGCAGTTTAACCAGTGGCACCTGCACAGTACATGGTCCCCTGAATTCTAATGGGTTTTATGTGCCAGTAGGCATATAGAACACATTCAAACTCAGAGAACAACATATACAAAATAAATATCAGGATTTGGGTACAGTTACATGATGCTCACCAACGACCTTGTTGTTTTTCACTATCGTCGAGAGCGTACTGGCGTCCCTATATAAAGAACACGCATTTTCTTATTATTGTAATATATGGTAAAATGGTGTATCTAAATGAATGACTCGGGTGTATTGACACTACATGGGACATTAAGCTAATCCATAACAGACGTCTTGTCAGTACCACTTCATAATGACGACAAAGGGAGATTGTCCGCCATTGAGCGTATTAAGGGATATTATTAGTTACCCCGTGTCTGATCACGTGGTACGGGCTTTTACCTACCCGAAGCCAGCCGTATCCCATGAGGCCGAAGCCTCATGGGATACGGCTGGCTTCGGGTAGGTGAAAGCCCGTGCCACGTGATCAGACACGGGGTAATGAATTTATCTATTGACTTTCCGTTTTAGAAGTACAATCTATTTCATGTGTGAACACACACAGCATGAGATCTTTTATCTTCCATTGTTGAGCCATACAGGTTTCTGTGGAATTTTTGTGCAAAAGAGTTTTTGTGAAAATATGCCGATATGACTAGTATAAAAAAAATATTGAATTTTTTTTTTCTTTTTTGTCTCAAAAACATAGCTTATGAACCCCACATTGGAGGGTACTCGACAAGCTCATTCCAATAAGGGGTCATGAGCTATATTTTGGAGATAAAAAATTAAAATATAATACATGTACACTGTAAACTGAAATGACTATTTTTTGCGAATAGTGCAGACCGTGATCAGTCATGGGATAACAAATTTACATGTATCTATTGACTTCTACGGGGTGTGGACAATTTGTAGATTTCGGAACGAGGCTTCCACTGGGTGTGGGAAATTTGTCAGTGGCTGGGCGGACGTATCGTGGGATTCAATGAATATGGTCTCATACCACGTATCTATCAACCAATCAACACAAAAAAATTCACTTTAGTTAATAGATAAAATATGTTACAACTATGCATTAACCCAACATGTGCGCATGTTCGTACTTGAGGAGGACCACCAGTACAACACTTCTCCTCTTCCTGTTATAGCTGTTTACATTTAGAATCAACCAGACGGAAGGTCATGATGCCCAGACAGGTTGACGCACAAATCATCAACAGTCAAGTTTGTTTTCAATAATTTTGTGTAGAACTGGTAACCTATTTATGAAGCTGTTGGGGAATGAAAACAATCATCCCTTAACACATCTAGAAACAAGTCGTACAATCAGAAATGGTTATTCATAGAAGCTCATACTCCAAAATGACGTGCAACCTAGTGCGTGAGAAATCACCAGTAGTTTTAAGCATAACAAGCCGGAAGAAATCATCTCCCTGACAAACCTACCCAGTTACTAAACCTGTCGACAATTTTAGTGAATGCTGAACCATGAATTGCCATTAGTGACAAAAACGATCTGAACTATGCACAATGTTTTACATATCAAAAGCTATCAACTCCTAGAACTGGAGTGCACATAAAACAGATTTTCAGTTGGAAACTTCTCCCATTTCTCGACTGGAAAATATTCGAATGCTCACGAATATGATGAATGGATTCAACAAAGAAAGCAACAAAGGCCTTCCCCAAAATAGCACTAGTCACAACTAGAATTACTGTGAGCACTGCCCACTAAAGATACCACCCACTCCAACCAAGAAACATTTCACAACAGTAAAAAAGTATTTAATATACGCAGCACATCTGTATGTTCTCCGAAAACATGAGAGCAATTTTCAATATGAGAAAGGGTAAATATTACAAAGAGCATGCAAGATGAAAAAATAAAAATACCTGAAAGCAGAATAGTAGGTGCACATCTATAATGTATATAAAAGAATGTCTGAGAGTTTCAATGAAATTCGCCCACTGGTATAAGAGGAGTAGCGGATAGCAGGAGTGTACCCCCCTAAAGCATCACAACAATTTGGCTAAGTTCATTTCGCCCTTTGGGAAAGAGTAAAAAATAAAAATACCTGAAAGCAAAATAGGAGGTGCACATCTATAATGTATAGAAAAGAATGCCTGTAAGTTTCAATGAAATCCACCCACTGGTTTAAGAGGAGTAGCGGATAGCAGATGTGTACCCCCAAAGCGTCACGGAAGTACGGAAGTACGGAAGTACGGACACCATGAATGCTATATACCGCCCACTTTTCAAATGGGTGGTATAAAAAATGTTCAGCGTCATAAGAAAAGAAAAATGTTGCACCCGGTTTGAAATAAACTGACGCAATTACTTAACAGTTTTTTTTAAAAAAAGAATTGATGATGTGGGTAAAAGGTGAAGATTTAAAGGAGAACAAGAGATGTACTTTAACGGTTTGAACCCTCTTGGTATCTTCCACGCCAGTCCAATATCGTCAATTTGAGGAGTCTATATTCGTTACTTGCGTGAGAACAATCAATTTTTTTTGTGGCTGCACGTTGAAGATCTTGATTGGTCTACCACACAACTTCACTGAGTAACTATCTGCTTCATGAATACAGGTCGCATAGCCACCCTCGGCAGGTTAAAATAACTGTGTGTGACAGGCAGACAGGCAGGCAGATGGGTGGATGGATGGATGGATGAATGGATGGATGGATGGATGGATGGATGGATGGATGGATGGATGGATGAATGGATGGATGGATGGTTTGATGGATGGAGCGAGAGAGGAAGAGACAGAGAGAGAGGGAGAGAGGGTAGAGAGAGAGAGAGATGGTTGGTCTGTGTGTTTGAATTAAAATAGCATAATGCAGTGTAGTGGTAGAAGCTGTCCCTGCGAGGAATTGATAACGACCCCCCCCCCCCCCCCCCCCACCGCGAATAGCGACATATTTCCGCCAAAATAATGATAAAAGTACACAAAACCTGAATTTATCCACCTTTTCATATTTCTTTTCATTTTAATGATTTTAATGATTTTGTGAAAAAGGAATCGCCAGCCGCATAAGTAGCCGACAGGGAATAGATCGGTAATTTCATTGTCTGAGTTGAAAATAAAACATTCCCTACGCGAAACTCGGAGAAAGCGTATTTATAAAGTCGTCACCGACGTGCTGGATACAGTTATGAGAAAAATGACGGCCTCAAAAAATAGATTGTGAAATGACAGCATGCTTGTTATGATCACGGGATTTTCAGTCCAGTTTTCAAAAGCTTTGATGTCCTAAGATCTGAAATCTTCACACATTTCACTGCTGTTTTCGAATCTGAGAGGCGATATAATGTATAACACACGATACGTTCATATGAAAATATCCAACTGACAATGTGATAAATGCGGCGTACACTCCTCAAAAGGATTATTGAGTTCGGAATCTGAAGAAAGTTACGCAAGTTTCTGCAGGGGATTAATACGCCACCGATTCGAATTCTTATTATTTGGTTGTTGTCGAGGATCAAAATATAACATTGGCAAATTATATTTGAAAACAAAAATATATTAACATCAACATACATTGTAGTCCTCTCTATTGTATATTTACGAAACAATAATTTGACTGTAGCCGAACTATATTTGGACGTAAAGAATGCTTGATGGAGTCTGCTAAACGAGAAAGAAAACCAATGTCAAGGAGAACGTTCAGAAAGTTATTTACTGTTCACCAATTATAGCGAAATTTAGTACCATTGTAAATTTAAATTTCTTCCTCGCACAACCACATTGTGTGTGAGATGGACCAACGTCGATTTTGATCGCTGTTGACACAAGAGGGTCCAAATCATTGTGTGTATTGACAGTCTGTTAACAAAAATAGTATGAAGCCACCCGGTGAACCAAATTGGCACGAATTACCGAAATGAAACCACAACGTTCCGATAAACTAATTTAATAACCAACGTAATTGCGATATTGTTCAGGTCGGTAATGCGCTTCCTATAAAATTAGTATTGGTAAGCTAATCAGTTATTAATGTTCTTAAATCCCACGAGTAAGCAATAGTCACCCCCCCCCCGCCCCAAACAGTAACTACAAGGGGAAGAGGGGGGGGGGGTAGCTTCAAAACAAATGAAGCATTCCAAACCATGTACAGACATGAATGAAATCTGTGTTTTCTAACTTAACGAAGCCGGTTGTTGTATTCTGCATGAAGGGCAAGTCATTTTTGTTGTTTAGATCATACCAAAGCATTTAAACGGAACTCTTTGCAGTTGTTATTACTTTTGCAACCCCAGAAATAGTCACAGATAATACCAAATGAGAAGCAGTTTTCATTGTTTGGTGTATCAATAGCTTTCTTTCTTACCAATTTCAGGCCTGGCATTTTGAGGAGAGCGATTTATTCGCTCGCCTACTGCTGGCCTTAAAAAAATAAGGAGGGCGAAAACTAGCCCTCCTGGCCTTATAAAATAATGATTATCATAACAGCGTATTCCTGAAACCCACATCTTTTCAGGTTTCTGCTATGTTAGTGATTTCTGTAAAACGGCCACACAACTCATCCCACACACCCGGGCCTTACCGAGGCAATGACCGGAGGTGTGGAAGCGGCAGTGTAGCCATCTCACAGAGACTACCTTGTCAGCAGCACCAAATAAAATGTACAAAGCCCACTAGGCAGAATTCATCAACAGTAAAACTTCATTTTGGCACTTTTAGCTTGAGAAGAGCTAATCGCTTGCCTAGGCCATGCGAGCGGAGCGATGTTTAGCCCCCTGCATTGTTAAGAATGTCGGGCCTGCAATTTAACACAGAGCTCTTGCAGACTGGCGCAGAATTGTGTGGTGTTTGATCACCGCAGACTGACAAAAGCCACAATGGATATTCTTCATTTTACATTGATGCCCTCTCTCATGACTCCATACTTGTTCTTGTGAACTGTGTGGATTTGACCCTTGGTGAACTTCATAAAAGGTAAACAAACACAAGAAAAATGGCGACCCTTGGGACGTTTAGGCACCCTAAATTAGAATTAGTCTTGCTGTCCGTTCCTAGCAAGAATGAGATAAAGATTTCTCCGAATCTCTACTTGAAGGATTGCAGAATTTAACTATTCATTGCCTTGAAGCTATTTCATTATATACAATCTGTTCTCTTAGTTATGCCATACCAGACTTTCAGGCAGTATTGTCTTCCACATGGTAACGGTTCCATGACAACATTAGTTTCCACAAAGTCTGTGTTTCATTCTAAAAAAAAACTGATATAGCATTTATTGGGATTATTCATTTCTGGCCCTTTCAGGACTGGAAAAAAATTATCTAAGATTTGATCTAAGTTGGGTTGGACGTACCCTTAACAGTTTTTAAAACGTGAATTATTCTGCAAGCAAACTGGGATGGCTAAACAAATCGGCTTCCTCTCCATCGGGGTTTAATGACAATTTTTCTGATTCCGTAAATTGCAAGCTTATAACTGTGTATCCGATCCTCAAAATGTTGAATTATTTTTTAACCGACACCAGAAACATATTCCTCCATTGGCCATTAGAATTAAACCCCAAATGGAGTCCGCCATGTTGGAATCTGATTCTATAAAAGAGTACCGTGAACCGCACATTCCTCCTTGGAATTTTAGAAAACTTTCTGTTATTTTAGACCTTGCTTCTTAAAGAAAGTTAAAGACAAATTCGTTGGAATTTAAACAGAAATGTGCCGAGATAACGTCCAAGTATAGTGCATATACGAGAATCTATACAGATGGATATAAAGATGATGACAAAGTATTAGCCCTTTATTATTTTAAATATCATTTTTTCAAATTTTTCAAAAGAAGTTCAACAAAACTATATCATGTGAACCCTCGTTGGAACGAGCTCGACGAGCTCGTTCCAACGAGGCGTCACATGATATGGTTTGTTGAAATTTTTTGATTTTTTTTTTTCAACTGCTGAATTTTCATATTACGCGGGCGGATGCGGCCGATTTGTTGGAGAAAGGGTTAACAGATCTATTTTCACAGCTGAAGGTAAAGGTTGCACCTCGTCCTTGAATAACATGGAGAATGTACAGGAAAGGAAGTCGATCATATTTTCCGACTCTATTTCATCGCTGCTTGCTTTACACAACCTCATGTTGAAGAACCCTCCCATGTTGGAACTTCTTGATAAGTTGAATACTCTTATGTCTGACCAATATAATATCGAATTTTCCTGTTACCTGGGCATGCTGATATCTTCAGTAGCACCAGGGCAGATGGTGCAGCAAAACATTCTTTAAACAAGCCTATCACTGATTAAAAGATTCCATTCAGTGATTACAAGCCACACATCAGTAAATACATCAAACCTGTATGGCAGGCGGAATGGGCGACCAATAACAACCTCCATCGCTTCCGACCAAACTGAAGGATTGCTAGGAAATCTGTTTTATCATACTCTTCAAGTCTCACACTCAAGAGGTGGATTTATAAGGTATTTATATTTCTTGTTTCATCACTCATTACTGCTACAGTTAAAACTAGAAGTCCTGTCACGAACTGTGCGCTTATCTAGGCTTAATTGCGCGTAGGAATTGCGCGCAATTGCCATATCGAATGACATCAAAAAGCATGGCAGGTTATCCTTGTTACCCATAGCAAACACAAGCAAAGTTTCAGCCAATGGACCTCCGGGTTACCTGGAGTTCCATTGGCTGCAACTTTGCTTGTGCACAGGCCGTGTGTGCAGAATTTGATAGCCTTACCATCGTCATAACGCGTAGACTAACGCGCAAATCGACGTGCTATTTGTGCGCATTTCAGGACAGGACTTCTAGTTTTAACTGTACTGTTCATACCACGCTTACGGAATCGGCCTTGAATCCCACTTGCGGAATTCCTTTTATAGCCTGTATCTATGAATACAGGGGAAATGAAGCAATCCGATACAACGTTGATCGATGTTATAGTCGAGACTGTGATAGGTATAGCAAGGAAGTTGTGTTACAAGTCAATATTGATAGATGATAGTACTGGTACAAAGCCGCAATGGCACAACTTGTAGGGCTGTCACGATTAATCGATTAATCAACTGTTGATCGGTTACGGCGAAATCGATTAGTATTTTTCGTTGTCGAATAATCGGTAAATTGTATCCCGTTTTAGACGTTTAATAATTAAAAGAAAATTTGATGAAAAAACTATTGTTTCTAAAGGTAAAGAGTTAAGAACATTGAAGTTAAAACCCCAAGAAGTTGTTGGAAGCAATTGTCTTTCAGGTACATTCATCAAAGCCTTGAGGTTCTGAACTTTTGAACCGTCAGCGTAATAATCAAGACCGGTCGGCAGTTGCGAAGTTCGCAACTGCCGACCGACCTGTCTTGATTGTTACACTGACGGTTCAAAAGTTCAGAACACCAAAGCTTTGAATGTACCTAAAAAGGATCGTCTTCGTTGTTTCCTTGAGGTAAGTCAGCTGACTTGAACTTCATTGTTATCGACTTCAAAGAGAGGGAGGGGGCATTTAGGTACGATTAATCGATTATCATCGATTATGTGCGACGATTAATCGATTCCTACATTCAAAGATCGTGACAGCCCTAATGATAGTACTAGTACAAAGCCGCAATGGCACAAGACTGACGTAGAAGCTAATGATAGGACACATAGACCATAGACAAGTAGTGGCCTTGGAGCGTTGGAGATAAGATGGAAACGATTGGTAATACTACCTCTATAAGAATTGTATAGGAGCCATATAGGAGATAGGAGCTGTATAGGAGCTGGGTCATAGGCATCCCTAAATACTGAAATGAGGCTTAGAGGACTGGTAAATTAGCCATCATTGAGGGAATTTTTTCATGGCACGCATGGCCTCAACAGAAATGAGGCGAAGAGGGATAGCAGAATATACCTCATTGAGGGCTTTTCCCATAGCCCTCACACGACTGAAGGACAGACGTTTTTTCAAAAAGGGGGACTAAAATTGGGGTCACAGGAGCTATGCCTTTTAAATACCGAACTGAGGCTAAGAAGGATAGTAAATTAGACCTCACTGAAGGCTTTTCTCATATCCCTCATGGCCTCATACGACTAAAAAGGGGTGCCGAAGGCCAGACATTTTTCAAAAAGAGAAAATTGGGGTCCCAGGGGCTATGGTTGTTAAATACCGCGATGAGGCTAAGAGGGATAGTAAATTAGGCCTCACTGAGGGATTTTCTCATGGCCCTCATGCCCTAAAAAATTAGGTTAAGAGGGATAGTAAATTAGACCTCACTGAGGGATTTTCTCATAGCCCTCATATTCTCATACGACAAAAAAGGGATTCTCCAGAAGGTGTCCTCGATAGATATCCTCAAATAATACAATACCAGGCCATAGATATCATCAAATAACGAATTGAGGCTAAGAGGGATAGTAAATTAGGCCTAATTGAGGGCTTTTAACATGGCCCTTATGGCCTCAAAAGAAATGAAGTTAAGAGGGATAGTATATTAGACCTCACTGAGGGATTCTCTCGTGGCCTTCATAGCCTCATACGACAAAAAGGGATTCTCCAGAAGGTATCCTCGAAAGGTATCCTCAAATCATTCAATGCCAGGTCAAAGGTATCCTCAAATACAGACATGGGGCTAAGAGACGTATATGCGAGTCACTCGTTCGAGTAAATAGTCTATGGCTTATGTGCTCGATGGGATTCGAGCAATGACTTATCAGTAACTACTCGATGGATTCTTGGCATTAGGAATGATATAGGCTTTCATGGAGGTTGTCTATCAGTTGGCTATAATCCAAAGGGTTCCTCAGTACGAAAGCACTACGTGCCACTATTATAAGTCATGGTATGGCGGTCCTAAAAAAAGATTCTGGTGGAAATTCGAACCAGAAAAACTACTGTAGTTCAACGAACTCACCCCGGAGTCCCTCAGTCCCATGGCGCTACGTGCTAAGCAGATAAAATGGGGAATCCGTAGTAAATAAAGTCGCTTTTGGTGATTTGGAGGGATTTTCGGGTTGTTTGTGGTAATTCGTGATACTTCGATTCAATCGATCATACCATCCGAACATACCCCTGTCTTATTGTAAGCCTTTGGGTCACATAGCAACCACGTGATACCATAGAAACCAAGATAGCGGCCTGCAATATACAAAATTGACGACGGAAACACGTATCACCCTAACAACACGCACACTCACACCACGTATCACTATGGGATTGACGTCACAAGATGGCCACTCGCGCGGGTTACCATGACACAATAACATGGCGCCACTGGATCACGTGACATGACGTCAATTCCGGGGTCCGGGCCGGGATCCGGCCAATAAGGCACGGTTCATCTCTCTCCTGCTATTAATAGGTTTGCTTCACCGGTTTCCAGTACGGTATATATTTTATTTCAATCGAAAGTGCTCTAAGGGTCTGATTGATGACAATGAGTTGCAAATAAACATCTTTGGGTCCGAATTATGCCTATGCAGTACTGCACTGTCCAGCTGAAATGACGAAGATGCGGTGCCCTTACAGGCGACTAGCGGCTTTCGAGAAACAAAGAGAACCACCGATGCAATGCCGATGGTGCCTAGACTGAGACAGGTACTCGTGGATGATGATATGAAATGCCAGGCTTGTTATTTTAAAATTGTAGGACAGCCAAAATACTTCACCTAAAATTACTCCGGAGGTGAGAGTGTTGTACCACCTCCATCAATCAGAACCATTGAGAGCCCTTTTTAGCTTTCTGACGATATATGGTATTCTGTAGTTTAGAATCAGTGCCTGCGTTGTATGTTTGAAATTCTGACATGCGAGACCCTATCAGTCCTCTCAGAGATTGACTGTCGAGGTGTTGTATGACCGAATTTCAAACATTCATCACAGGCTCTTTGATCACTCACAGGTAAGTATAACCCGTTGAACCCTAGTGGTATCGTCCGTATCAGTTCAATTGTGGCAGTTAGAAGAACTCATATTCATTAATCGTGGTAGACCAATTAATAGTTCAATGCGCAGCCTTAGGGCTGCCCGTTGAAAATGTTGATTAGTATTCTCCACACATTCAGTTACCAGCCATCGTTTGTAATTAATTATGACGTATCATGTTCCTAGACCGGAAAACGGCCTCTTGTTTTCAAAGGGTTAAACTGTAATCGTTATATCGTAACCAAGCAGCCATATATAAACTATCTACAGGAGGCTACACATAAACGCGATTCAGACGATGCTGTTATCTCTTGTTTGTGAAGAGCTCCGACTGAGGCGGGAGATACCAATACTTTCAGATACTTGAAATTAACTTCCATCGTCCACGGAATACGCCGCTGCGACAGAGTTTAAAGCTCTCTCAATTTTGAGTTTACGAGTTCACCTGAGTGCGAGGGCAGCCTTAACATGACAACCATGGAATATCACACACAGCTCTCTACAAAACCGCATTAACAAAAAACTGACATAGAATGCTGACTGAATAGTGACCTGTTTGCGCTTCGGTCGAAATGTTTTGTTCTTGTTCCTCATCGCAACACTGTGTGACAACACAAACTGGAAAAATTCGTCATGCTGGTCTTTTGATTAATATAATTTGGGAACAACGACAACGAAATGCAAGGTATCCGTCTGTGGTCTGATGGAAGAGAAAAGACCCGGTATTTTCACTTTCTCGGAATCGTTTTCATATACTTGTCAAGTCCCACCACCCACAGCATCATAGATTGTGGCGAGTTGTGGGGAAGTGACAACCATTACTTATTCCGAGTTCCTTATTCGACAATCGTTACCAACCGAATTTATCGATTGATAACGCAGGTCGAATAAGAAACTGGGAATAACTAACTGTTGTCAAGGCTGTGCTTCTTGTTATAGGTCGCCACCGTAAATAATGATTATCTTCCCTGCGCTGAAGTTCGTTCACGATTTCCTATTGTCCTGGTATCACAAGAAATTCCGATTTGGATCTGAATTGAGAATAACGTTTCCTTCACAGCGGCTGTTCATTAGGAAATTCCTTAAATGTTAGTTTATTCGGTCGGCATCAAGGAAATATTGCGATAAAATAAAACAGAAATTAACAGAGAGCACAAACCAGAATCAGACTTCTCTCGCAGAGTTTGGAAGTGCAAAGCAATGTGAGTTTACGGCACTGACGAGTCGGATTGCTTTTCACGGGCAAACTGTGTCGTCCCGTGAGTTCCAATGTGTTCTATGTGCCAGTAGGCACATAGAACACATTGGAGCTCACGGGACTATGTATGTTTTTTGTTAAACTTATGCATGGGGTGAATTTATTGATTCGACAGGTTGAACCTAAACTATTTTGCGTGCATTGTGGAAACTTGACAAAATAAAATGCTAAAGCACGTACAATTTGATACAATAATATTTATGGGAGCGCAATATTCACCGTCTCTGTGCATCGGGTTGGAGGGGTGGGGGGTTTGGAGACCTGTCATGATTGCTATTTATAGAAGGAAGCGATAGTTTTTGTCGGTGGAGTAAAATGGAGTCCTACATTTAATGGACTGACTCCGATAACCACAGAGGATGATACATTTATAGTCCATAAATAAAACAAGATATTCCAAGAAAAACAAATACTAACACTAGTAATTTTTTTAAGCTATAAAGAAAACTGCAGGTTGATAAATTAAATATATTTCCAGTACTCATTCAATTCACTGTAAGAATATATCGAATACGCTCACAAAGAAAAGTCAGCAATCTTTCTTCCTCTAAACCCCATTGGAGGTAACATCTGCAACATAGATACAAGCAAAAGATAGTTTATATTATCTGGCCATGCCTTTTTATATACAACATCTCGCACGTCAAGTCAGAGAAATGTACCGAACGGCGCACGCGTGTGAATGGGTTGGTCAATATGGCACGAGTGACAGCGCAAAGAATAACACAAGTACCATATCGATTATCCCATCCACACGCGTGTTTCGTTCTGTGTTTAGTGCACGCCTTCACGTGTATAAAGGAAATTAATAGAAGGACACTCGGCAATTCATTTGAATAGCTCGTCTCCTGAGTTCAAATGTGTTCTACTTGCCAGTAGGCACATAGAACACAGTGGGACTCAGGGCACGAAATATCAACAAAAAGAGCACATTTTACCGCCAACCAAATTCCGAGAGGAACCCGTGTTACTATTTATAGCTGTCGCTAGCGATTCAATTTGTAAATTCGGTGCACGATTTGTCGAAAATTCCAGTGAAATTTCGCTTCTATTTAAACACAGTCCGTTAACGATTTCTGTTCTGCACACATATGCGGAACGGATTTTTCATCTTCCGCATGGTTTTGTGTTGCTGTAGATGTGGATTTCATAGAACAGGATTGTAATAAAACAGCTTCCGAAGCGTAACAATCATAATAGCGTACAATTGTACACTCTAAAATCAAATGGGCTACAAATAAACCCAAATCAACTGGGTTGAGTGAATATGGACACAATTAACATAAATCTATGTTTTAGAGACAAAATTAATGAAAAAAAAATAACAAAAATTGAATGGTGATTTTTCGTGAACAGGTTTTGGTCGTTATGTCAGGTACAGTACGTGGAGAGTGTATTATCACTAAATCACCCGCAGAGTGGAGATTCCACCCAAGCAATAATTGCCAGTTTGTTGCAAAGCATAACCAGCACAAGAAAAGTAAAACCCGGAGGTCCATTGGCTGAAACATTGCTAGTGTTTTTGTCGATATGTACAAATTTGAAAGTTATAGCTTGGGTGATAACCCCACTCCGCGGGTTATTTAGTTGCAATCCGCTCTCCACGTACTGTAAAGGGTTAAGCCAGCAAAAAAACGAAAAAGTAGCAGCAGAAAATGTTTTACCCCCGCCTACACTTCATTTGGTTTGGCCACATCCTCGCCAATAGGTTACTATACTTTATGTGTCATTAAGAATAGTCAGACCTGTGATGTTCAAGAGGGTCAGTTGGAAGGCCCACAAGCACCACCGACGGCAGTGGGAGAGAGGGTGGGTCTATTTTCGTTCACCTTTATCTGGCATATGACTCACAATGTTCAGCTGTCAAAATATAACGTGAAAAATGCAGCACAGTGAATGTCGGTGCCGGGTCGTTGATTGGTAACCGAAATCGAAATACTGATTCTGCCGTTATTACAAGATGGCATTAACTCTTTTGGCGCGACAGGCGACTAAAGTCGACAAACGGCAGACCGCAGAAAGGTACTGCAGTAGTCATTTTAGCCAACTGTGTGTGTCCATTTCCAAGTGCATTTAACCCTTTACCCAACGCAGACGATATGAACATTTATTATTTTAAATACCATTTTTTTCAGATTTATCGATACATTCCAACAAAGCCATATCATGCGACCCCTCTTTGTAACGAGCTCGTTCCAACGAGGGGTCACATGATATCGTTTTGTTGAAAGTTTTTGAAAAATAATATTTTTTCAACTGCTGAAGTTGCATATTACGCGGGGGAGGGGATGGATGCATCCGTTTCGTTGGGTAAAGGGTTGAACAAACATACGTATTCCTATGTTTCATGCCCCATTGATGTCCTATCCATGAACAACGATATCGTCTCTTGAAAGTATAAAGCTGCCATTTAAATATATACAGAAAATCATTTGAAAAACTGTCAATGAGATCATTAGATCATATTTTAAAATAATAAAGCTTAGTCTAACAACCTAGGCTTTTTGTAAAATTCCTGATGAATATTATGCGCTATTCCGCACGAAAAGAGTTAAACGAATTTCAAACCACAAGAGTATTTCGGATATCCAGACAGATATGGCAAAAAACTAGTTATTTTCGAGTAGCTGCATCACTGCTGACGTTTGCATTGTCTCCCTTTGATGGGGACAATAGAAGTGCGAGTTACCTAACAATCAATGGTCAGAATTAACAGGCCACAGTAGAAGTCAAAATAAGTTGTAGGATAACTGCAGTAATCTAAGTATACTGCTACTCCTGCACTGATAAGATCAGAATATGACATAATTTTCTGGAAAACTGTCAGTGAGAGCTTTCCAGAAAATAATGCCAGCTTTTGGTCTTATTCTGTGCAGTAAGATAGTTTAAAGAATCAGACCCTGTTTAACCCTTTACCCAACGCAGACGATATCAAAATTTATTATTTTAAATATCATTTTTTAAAATTTTTTCAAAAATATTTAACAAAACCGGATCACATGATATGGTTTTGTCGAATCTGTTCGAACAATGATATTTTTTCAGCTGCTGAATTTGCACATTACGCAGACAGATGTGGGCGATTCGTTGGGTAAAGGGTTAAACAAGTTTATAGTGGTTATCCTACAACTCATTTTGACTTGTACTGTAGTTCTGTGTACAAGATAGATGATCATGTTGCATTATTTGTTTTCAATTGATGTCTACAAAACATAGCATGTGAACTTCTATTTTGAATGCGCTCGTTCAAACGAGAGGTGATAAGCTATGGTTTCTATGACAAAAACTAAAATAGTCAAACCCAATAGAATCGATGAGTGGTGATCATGGGTGATGTCGATATTACGACAGAGTGTAACAAAAGTTACAAAAGCAAATAAACTTTGAGAGATCGCCATGAGTCACATGACTTTGAAGTCTGGCTAAAGTGAGCTGCATTTGTATCTCGGGAGTGACACCGTAAAGAAAGAGTTCATACCCGATCATTGTGTCAGAAATGCAATGAAATCATTATCCAGGGAAAAGTGCTTTCAGACTTTTGTCTTGAAATTTACGAGTTTGTGATATATTGCTTTTAGTGATAACCAAAGCAGTGTCTCTGTTACTCCCGAAAATAAATACAGAGAGGATTGTATCGCCAATGCATGGAAAAAACACACCCAAAACTGTGTGTAAGGGGTAGTAAAAAAATATATAGAGGATCTCAAACGAGTGATATTTGGATATAAGATTTTTTGAAACGAGTTTGATGAATTTGATTCACAACGAGCCTTTAGACGAGTTGTGAATCGAATTCATCAAACGAGTTTCAAAAAATCTTATATCCAAACATTACGAGTTAAAGATTTTGTATATCACATGAATTTACGAATGTTTTTTACACTTCTTATTTAATTCACTGTCGCAAAATTCTCCCAAAACAACCGACAATCAGTTCGTTGGCTCAGACGCTTCACCCAATGACGTCATGAATGCGCTTTACCTGAACCTGTTGTCGTAATTGCCGTGATGTGAAAGTCATGTCAAGAATGCAATGTTGTTGCTGCTGCTATGGGACCACGCGGCGATTAGACACTAGTTAATAATCAGGAAATAAGACATGGGTTGTTACGTCGAAATTAACGACATTTCGTGTGATATATTGCTTTTAGTGATAATACCGGATGTGCACTGAAATCTAGAAAGTTTCAGCATTCGGCGTTATTCAATAATTTACTGATGGTTAACGTCACATCCGCATCTAAGGCAATATCGTGGCGAGAAAAACAGCCCAAAATAATTTAAAAACATCCCTGTCAATGACGAAGAAAACTAATTGCTTAAAAACAGGAAATAATTACAATGGAATGATAAAAACACGAGTAGTTTGAATAGTGATAAACAATAATACTGCGTTATCAATTACGAAATTATCCGGAATTATATCTGTAGTCAAGTTGAAAATTTTACCCAAATCAGGCGATTTCAGAATTTATATTTATCCTTTTTTGTAAAAAATTCTACAAAACTATATCATATGACCCCTCATTGGAACGAGCTCGTTCCAATGAAGGGTCACATGATATGGTTTTGTTGAAACGTTTTATTTTGTTTTGTTTTCAACTGCTGCTAGTGCATAATATGTGGATGAATGCGACCGATTCGTTATGCAAAAGGTTAAGTTGACGCTGATGAGGTAACTGATTGAGTTAACTGAACAATTACGCATGCTATAATAAATTGTTTGGTTGAAATGTCAAGAGTATAGACGTTAGCGGTAGTTTGTGACATGTCTCCTTTATAATGATATGATAATTCGTGGAAATGTTGTTAGGGAACTGACACTCCTTATATAAATTTACTACTACAAACAGAAACCCCTTAAAACTATCAGTACTGGAAAAGTACAAATTTATTCACAACACACAACATCATGTTCAAACAAACGATCTTGATAATTTTTGTCCTCGCATTGAGCTATGGTAATGCAGAAATAAAACGCCAAATCAGAGAGCGAAACTGTTTGGAAATTGGAAAAAGTGTCGGAGATGTCTACCAGATACACCCCTGCGTGTCGTGTACTTGCGAAGAAGGAGGAGCGGAACGTTGTAGAAGGCGATGGTGCGGAATGCCACACTGCCCACCAGGTGAACGGATACAGTACTCTAATAGAGTATGTTGCCCTTATTGTGTCAGGAGACCAACATCAGGTGAGATTATTAAGTATGAAAACTGTTGAACAATGTCAAAAATGTATTAATTCACGTTTTTGTTAAACATTACAAGTTATTGTGATTTATTACACGTCTGTTCTATGTAATCCCCATCTACAGCAACACTAAGACGTGTGGAAAATACAAATATGTTCCGCACATGTGTGGAACGGAAATCGTTGACGGACTATTTTATAAAGAAGCGAAATTTCACTGGAATTTTCTACAAATGGTGTACCGCAATTACAATTTCAATCCCCAGCGATAGCTAAAAGTCGACCCAATGTGTTCTATGTGCCAGTAGAACACACTGGAAGTCAGAGGACGAAAGAGTAACACAGGTTCTCCTCGCAAGTATGGTTGGCGACAAAATGTGTTCTATGTGCCAGTAGAATACATTGGAAGTCAGAGGACGAAAGAGTAACACAGGTTCCCCTCGCAAGTTTGGTTGGCGACAAAATGTGTTCTATGTGCCATTAGAACACACTGGAAGTCAGAGGACGAAAGAGTAAGACAGGTTCCCCTCACCCCAAGTTCAGTTGGCGACAAAATGTGTTCTATGTGCCAGTAGAACACATTGGAAGTCAGAGGACGAAAGGGTAACACATGTTGCCCTCGCAAGTTTAGTTGTTCTATGTGCCAGTAGAACACATTGGAAGTCAGAGGACTAAAGAGTAACACATGTTCCCCTCGCCGCAAGTTTTGTTGGCGACAAAATGTGTTCTTCCAGTAGAAAACATTGGAAGTCAGAGGACGAAAGAGTAACACAGGTTCCCCTCGCCGCAAGTTTAGTTGGCGACAAAATGTGTTCTATGTGCCAGTAGAACACATTGGAAGTCAGAGGATGAAAGAGTAACACGGGTTCCCCTCGCCGCAAGTTTAGTTGGCGACAAAATGTGCTTTTTTTGGTAATAATTACCAAATAAATTGTTAAGTGTTCTTCTAATAATTGTTTTATAGACGCGAAGGCGTGTAATAAACACAGAACGACACGCGTGTGTGAATGGGTTAATCGATATGACACTTGTGCCATCGCGGAAGGATAAAACTCGAGGCCTGTGGCCTCTCGTTCTATCCTTCCGCGTTGGCACTCTGTATTGACTGTAGCATGGTCTGAGGTATGCGGCTAGGAGCTTATGTTCAACAGCAGACATCAGATCATGTTGCCGTGAATGCATCACAATAACGTATATATATTTCAATAAGACCCTAGCCATAGCCCCAAAATGCACATCGTCAAATCAACAGTGCAGCTTAAATGAACAAGGCAACTTCAACTACACATAACAAGTAAATAAACCTTCCGTGTATCCTACAACGTCACTTAGTCTAGACAACAAATCGTCGTCCGAATGCTAGAATGTTCTATGTCCCATAGGGGACATAGAACATTCTAGCACTCAGGCGACGAAATAACTCAGTAACGTAGACAAATGTCGAGGTTTCTCCATGTTAGTTCAAATCATGAACATGTAATCAAGACTGTTTTATAAGTGGGTTCTGGGTATATTTTATAGAATGCTCACTCGCCTCGAAAAATACGATTTTGCAGGCAGAATGCACTTTGATTCTCCACCCACTGTTATTATCTTTTTCAAATATTTCACTTGATGACATCAACCGGTAACATATGCCACTGGAGTCCTAAACATGGAAAAAACTAAGCGATCTGTCGTCCAATCAGAGGGAGAGGATTAAAGTCGTATTGGAACGCAAGGTGATGCGTTTTGTAACGGACCCGTGGTTGTAATCAGGGGTTCTTTTATCCACGCTCAGTGTAGCTTGTCGTAGGCCATCACTGATTTATCCTTCAAATTGGTCAATAATGCTCTGTCGAATTTGTATACGGAAACATTTTCATTACCATTTGGTTTCATCTCTCGCAACGCTCGTACATTGCCTCAAAGACACAGCCCTTAGGCCCAACAAGCACATCCTAGTGGAGAATCATAACCCATGTTTAAGACTCAGGCTGAAACAGCATGTTAATTTGACTGACGTTTCTTTTTGTTGTGAATATACTGGTCGGTTCCTGTTATGCCATGTTTTGGGAAATAGCTAATATTCAGTATTCAGCCACTCATTCTGTGGATACATACCTATTCATTTACGTGGTAGACTTGTTAGAACATTATGACTCACCATGAACATTTTCAGTTCACTGACCACCGAGTAGAGGTGCAAAAATATGCTTTTGGAACTCAGGTCTTCTGCTACTGTGGTAAGTAATGTTCCACACCAATGTTGTGATAAGGGTGGTATAGTATCAAACCAGCATACGCGTATTATTATTTTGTATAAATATTTTCTCAATGTATAGACAGTAATCGCTTGACTGGACTGGTTACGTGAAACAATTCATGAGAGGAGAGGTGAGGGATGTTGTACAAACACAAGTGCTCAAATGCGCACGAGTGTTTTACAATATAGTCGCTCGCCTCGAATGAATTATTTCACGTAACCAGTCCAGTAAAGTTATTAATTTGTTTATTACTTGTCATTATTAATGATAATTATATTATTTAACCCTTTATCTAACGTAACAGCCAAATCCGGCCAGCGCTATTCTCAAAAATCGCCAATTACTTTTTATTATTTTTTCATGTTTTGTCTATAAAATATAGGTCACGAACCCTCATTGGAACGAGCTCGTGGAGCGCGTTCCAAAGAGGGGTCATAACCTATATTTCTGACACAACAAAATGAAAATAATAGTTATTCTAGAATTGTTTTTACAAGTGTCGTCTTCTTTTCATGTTAGGTAAAGGGTTAAAAAAAACAAAATACAATTATACCAACGGCAGAGCGTATTCGTGTGCGCGCGCCGATACATGACACAACTGTTGATTGCATAATTCACTTGTGAAGTTATTGTTTATAATGAAACCCGCAAATCCCAGTAAATCACACTCTGGAAGGAATAAGAACTATTAAATACTTCCACTGGGAGCGCGGTAGCTTAGTGGTTACGGAATTTTAATTTCAACCAAGAGATCAACGGTTCGATTCCCACCACCGGAAATTGCGTGGTGCCCTTGAAAAGGGCACGTAATCCCGATTGTCCGCTTGGGGGCACGGTGGCCTCGATAGTGCAATTGTGTTCAATCAATGCTAACCCTGATTGTTTGGAGATAGTATGTTGGAGAGAGCGACAGCTGCACGGTATTGTTCGGTGGTTCTCTGCAAGTTCTCCTGCTTCCTGCACCGTAAAATTGTCCGACACGAGGTTACCCAGGTTGCAATTACCATCCTAACACTTGGTTGAGCGTGGGCAAATGAAACGTTATCGCCCAGAGACCAACACATTTTTTTTAGTTACAATGACTGTGACCTTTGATCGAAAACTGACTCTTCTACTTCCTTGAGAGCATGCTCTAGATTAGTTTGGAGGACCTCTACTGATCAGAACTGAAGTTATTGCCACGACACCAATTTCTCAGCGACCCGAACGAATATCCTCTCGCTCCGAGCACCCCCCCCCCCCCCCCACCTCAACGACCTACCATTCGAGTTTGACTTCGTCACTCTTCAGCTAAAAATAATTTCCATGCTGCTACCAATCATGACACGAAATTAATCAAACTAAAACCATTGGCTATTACCAAAGTACCGTAAATATCTGTCTTTCATGGTAACCTCTCCACTGATAATCAAAACAAGGTCAGATACATTATAGTATTTCGCACAAAAGTTATTGGTATAATGATTTTATTCATTAACTGACAATGTTCAAAGTTGCCCTGTTACAGAATTACGTCATTTTTAAACATCCAGCCATTAGTATGGTCTTGTAAGTAGTTGCCTTGGGAATATCCGATATTCGACTCGATTCGAAAATATATCTAAGTTTCGATTCAATTCATTTTTAATCTGTTATATGCGTAAAAAATCGACATTGCGAGTTTCTGTTTCTGCGTTCTCACCCCGCCAAACATCTTATTATAAGGCCCGGCCACGGTGTCTTCCCACTAGACCAATTCCCCTGAGAGCAACTACATATTGTTTCTGATTAAGGGTTGATTAAGGATAATTTGGAAAACAATTATTTATAAAAATCTGCCTAACATCCATAAAATATCGACAAGCCAGAAAATGAGCAGACTATCATCTGAAAAATGAGGTCCCCAGAGGGTGAATTTGGTGATGCTACCCTGCACAGCAGGGTAGCATCACTAAATTTACCCTCTGTGAACCTCAACCTGAATCAAGGTCTTAAACATAATCAGAAACTGGTACCCAGAGGATAAACTGGCCCACTGTATGGGATAGCATCAGCAAATTCACCCTCTGGGGACCTCATTCTGAAAATGACAGACTGCTTATTTTCATGCTTGAATATCAATAACATTAAATGTATTTATAAATATTTATAAATATATCAAATTATTGATATAGAATTATTTTAAAGTAGAACACACCAGTTCTTCTAAGGGGAATTGGTCTTTTGTGAACTGGCCTCGTGGGAATTGGTCTACAGGGAATTGGTTTAGTGGGAATGAACCCCCGTCACCACTCTCCTGTGAAAAGAACTGATTTGTCGTGAAATGCATCATCGGTTTGAGGCGTCGTCAATGTTTCAGTCGTGTCGGAAAAGCTTTTGTTTCTTTCGCGCTCCCTGTTTTTGTTTTATGTTTCTAAGTGACGTTTGGAGTCTCTCGGAGGTTCCTGTAAACAAAACACCTAGAACGTAATTAAGCACCCCTTTAAGTGGCAGTGAAGCTGCTGTTACAGATTATTATGTTTTAATGATTGCTATGTCTTGCAGAATATTTCGTGCAGTTAAACATGATGTTTCAGGTTGATAACGTACGCCAAACACATCCCCTCGTCCACGTGAAGCACGCTTGTCAGGAATGTAACGAAAACAAGAAAATTAGTCACTTCTTTTATCAATAAATGTCGACATGGCAGGTGTGGGGGCTGTCAGAGGCACGAAGATGGCAAATCGTTGGCATGCATGCACCAGACATGTCATTCAAAGCTATTGGAAGGCTACTTGACTCAAGTATTTCTGTCATCAGCAGACTTGTCCGAGTACATCAACAAACCAACGATGTTAAGTGCCGACCAAGGCCTGGACAACCCCAAAATACCTCTCGTCAGAGTCTAGCAAGTCTATTTAGCTGTGTGGACGCTTTGCTTCATGTGGGGTTTTGAGGCGCCATTGGCTCCCGAACAGGCGTTGTGCAATAGAACTGCCCGAAACCGTCTCAGAGCACTGGGTATGAGGTCCAGAAGAGTCATCAAGCGCCCAGCTCTGTCCGATCAGCATCTATGAGGACGTTTGGAGTGGTGTATGGCACGGCAACATTGGAATCTCAGGACGTGGAGGAGAGTTCAATGGTCAGAGGAACTTCAGACCTACTGTTTCTTATGGTGGAGGATCAGTAGTGATCTGGGGATGCCTCTCGCATAATTGTTAAACTTGACATGTTGATTTACGTTTGAATCTCAGTGGTCTTCAGTACATCCGGTACATTCTCATTCCGGTTGTCGTGCCTCATTTTGACAACCACCCGTTGGCTACTCGCCCTGGACAACGCTATTACAACACTACCCTGGCCTTTAATGAGCACAGATTTGAATTCCTTAGAATATATCTGGGACTTTCATGGACGTCGTGTGAAAACAAGAGAACCGTCAATATAGAATTTGGGCTTTTTGGAATCTGCATTGCATGAGGAGTGGCAGCAGTTGCCCCGGGACCGTATCCGGTGGCTCGCTGGTAGCATTAGGAGGAGGGTTCAAGCTGTCATCCTGGCACGTGGTGAATACACTCGCTGATGACGTCAGGCACTGCTTTTGTGTTACATTTACAAGTTACAATTTTTGTCAGAAATTCTCAAAAATCGCCGATTAATTTTCATTATTTTTTTCATTTTTCGTCTCAAAAACATAGGTTATGACCTCTCGTTGGAACGAGCTCGTCGAGCTCGTTCCAACGAGGGGTCATAACCTATGTTTTTGAGACAAAAAATGAAAAAAATAGTTATTCAAGAATTATTTTTGCAAGTGTCGTCTGCTTTTCAGGTTAGGTAAAGGGATAATAGACCATTCGTTTCGCAAACAATCACTTTTGGCCATTTGAAAGATAGCATGAGGGTAATGACAGTTTCTATTAACACCACTGCGAAAAACAGGGGGTGCTTAATTAAGTTTGAGGTGTATACACGTGTCTCTTCGGCATGGCGGAAATAATTAAAATAAACACGATTACAGTTAAATGTCAAAATAAATTCATCCGAATTATACGCTCCGAATTTTACTCCAGAGAAGATAGGTACGACGTCGCACCTGCGGAGCCATATGAAAAACAATGATGCACAATAAAAGGAAAATATCGTAACAATAAAATAAATTCCTCCCGTTCATTTCTCCCCTAGGTTTAATTCGACTGTGGGGAATGATCGACAATTGCAAAGTTCGGGATAAAGCTAGTTCTAATTCTTTTTCTTTATCGTAGATGATTCACACAGCATTCCATTCGTGATTTTTTCGAAGTTTTTTCGAAGATTCGATTCGAAAATTCTATCGATAAAATAATAGTATTTGCAGTGACCTACTTGTAAGTATATAGCGTAACTGCGTTATTTCAGATTATTTAACTTGCCTGTTTGTTGTGACATTAAAATATTATGTTTTTAACGAAGGCGGAACAGTGCTATTAAAGAAATCACAAGAATTAACATCCTTCATCGGATGATATATATTTGAAATTAATTCTTTAAAATCAGGACAATAAAAACGCACACGATAAAACGACAGAGGATGTGCAAATAGGTGAGTGTGGGAGGGGGGGGGGGGGGGGGAGGTGCACACAAATAATGCCCGATAGTGTGAAAAAAGTAACTAGCTTGGTTAGAAAACATGCTGCTACAAACCGTTCTTTTGCCGGCGCAAAAAAAGACAAAACGGGTTTTCACATCAAAAGCCACAAAAAGGCTCCATTTGATAACACAGTCTCAAAAATGTTTGGAAAGAAGAACATGCCCCGCCGCCACCATTCCAGGAAATCAGCGGAGGCATTCATTTGACAGCGCATTTTCAAAATTTAATTTTACGGCTGAGAAGTCCCCTCAACCATCCTGACCTCTTCCTACAATGGCAAGAAATTAAGCATAACGTTCTACTTGAAAGCACATTCTCAAAAATATTCATGGGGCGGAGGACATCCCCAAACCTCGGGTGGCTAATTTCTTCGGCAGATGCATTCTTGGGTGACCCATTAGAAGAACTTTAGTTAAGCCATCCTCACCACCCCGCCCCTGTACAATAAATACATCTTTAGACCTGGTGCTAACAATATACGTTATATCTCGCGTACATTTCCATTTTCTGAATGGCTGAGAAGTTATTGTTACTTGCTGTAGTTTTACCTGCCTGGTTATTAACCCTTTACCTAACACCGATGATAAACAAATTTATTGTTTTAAATATCACTTCTTAAAAACATCATCTGACCCCTCGGTGGAACGAGCTCGATGTGCTCGTTTCAAAGAGACGTCATATAATATGGTTTTGTTGAATTTTTTTTTAAAAATAATGGGTTTTTTCAGCTGTTGAACTTGAATATTACGCGGGTGGATGTGGCCGGTTCGTTGTGTAAAAGGTTAAGCAATATTCGTGCACTAATCCTCCGTACTATATACATCCTAGAAATAGTTGTGGATAATTCTAGGACGTTCTACTATCGGAATATATGCGACCTTTCATACCCCCTCCCCCCCCCCCCCCCCCCCAGAATTATGTTTCTTTATTTCAAAGTTCAGAAAAAAAGATTGTCTTCAGAAAAGTCCCTGAGACTATGCCGTGCGCTTGGGATTGGAATTTTTCTACATGATGTGCCCCTGGCTGTCGAAAGTGTCGTTAAACTCCAATAAATAAATAAATTAATATGGATTGGAATCCCGACGGTAGCGATATTCTTCTTCAGTTTGTTAAATATATATACATTACCATGACCGTATGCATGTCCTGTAATTTGTACCAGATTCGAGGTCGTGTTTACAATCAGATCGCAACGAGCCCGTCAGGGCGAGTTGTGATCCGATTGTAAACACGACCGAGAATCTGATACAAATTACAGGACATGCATTTGGTCATGGTAATACATTTATCGAACAATCCCGTTACATTAGGCCCGTTTCCCCCCGTTTTTCAGTTTAAATTTGGTTGGAATTGGTCAAAATTTGGAATTTCATATTTTATTGCGTAATAACAATGCACTAGTTTCATGATATTCTTTGTCATAGCGCGGTGTTTACCGGAAGTTGAATCCATATGATACGGAATCAGAAAAAGTCGTCTATATGATACGGAATCGGAACACATTATGTGATACGTACCGTTTCTCGTCGTTTTCAGGCCAAAATCTATATGATTGTTAGATAAAATATAATAAACATGTTGGTGACTCTACCAACATAGTGACGGTCACGATTAGCAATTGTGCATAAGTATGTGACCTTAAACACCAATAAATAAAGAAATAAATAAGTAAATAACATAGTGTTCCTGGAGAAAGAACAGTTCACTCATTTTGATGCAGATCAGTTCTGAAACTGCGGTGACAGCCGGTAAATCGAACGCTTTGATCAATAAATAACAAAACGTTTTAAAGTTTGAAATTGTATGCAAGTTTGATGTTTGGATTTTTAAATGTATTCATTCATTGGAGTTAAACGAGTCTTTTGACAACCAGGGTCACCTGGTGTCAGACAGTTTGAAGGGTGGAGGAAGCCGAGGTACCCAGAGAGAACAACTAAGAAGCCAACTGCCAGACTCCCCAACGTACTAACCCCACATGGACAGGGTTCGCATTGGTTGAAAACAAGTGCACCATCGACGTGTAGTATGTGTCCCCACATGGGCAATCGGTATGAAGTGTCTTGCTCAAGGAGACAACGCAGCAAACCCCTGCAGGAATCGAACCATTTATCTTTCAGTTGGAAGTTCAATCTGTTAACACGGAACCACCGCGCTCTCGAATTTTTAAATTAATGCATTCTATGTCATAGGAGCGTGTAATAAACATATAACGCCATGGTGTGTGAATGCATTTGTCAATGTGGCAAGGCCTCGAGTTCCATCCTTCCGCGCTGTCATGTGTGCTGGTATTGACGAAAGCATTCACATATTCTGTGTTTGTATGTAATAAATATGACAAAGAAAAATGGAAAAATTAAAATATGGAAGTGATGAATCAATGAATGACTGATGGCCAAATGCTAGGATTTAACTTTAATTGGGCACAAGTACTGACGAATCAAGTCCAATATAGGTTTCAGTTGTTCATCACTCTCACATTTATTAAGTGTAGGGATTTGATTAGATTAGTGTTAGTTTTTTTTTCTAAAAAACAACCAAATATACACTACTTGAAAATTGAAGTTGCATATGCTTTCGTACCAACAAAGATTGCTGTGGAGAACAGTTACATGGTCCCATGTACTATTTGTAATTGTCCCATTGTGTGAAATTCTGAAATTTAAGAAGGTTTGGATACCTATTGGTGTTCGCTATTGGTAGAGGAGATTAAAGTAGTTGAAAGTGTGTGTTGGAGCCCAGAACGTTGGCAGTTGATTATGGCTTATGAGCTTTAGTGTGTTCTGGAAACCGTAGCAGTTTTAGCAGGGACAAGTTTGATGCATGCCTTTACCGATATTAAGTGTCTCAATGGTGTTGTTTTCTAATATGACTGGCAGTTTGTTTCATAATTCTATCAAGCCGGGTTTCTATGAGATTGAACATCCATTGTCAATATAGGTATTCAAGCATTATGACTTCAATCTACTGATGGCTGTTGGAGATTGTACATTGCCTGTATGATGAACAACACTCTCGCGAGTTCCAGTTCGCAACACATTTGTTATACACAGTTATTCCCACCCAAGCATATATCTATGGTACAACCCATTGCTTTATTAATATTAACCCTTTACCTAACGTAACGGCCAAAACCGGCTAGCGCTATTCTCAATTTTCATTTTTTGTCTCAAAAACATAGGCTATGACCCCTCGTTGGAACGAGCTCGTCGAGCTCGTTCCAACGAGAGGGTCATAACCTATGTTTTTGAGACAAAAAATGAAAAAAATTAGTTATTCAAGAATTATTTTTGCAAGTGTCGTCTGCTTTTCAGGTTAGGTAACTGATGATGATATTTATTGCCTGGTAAAGGCGTACATAGATATCACTACCCACGCGTGGATTACGACCAGTCCACGGTGGCTGCACTGTGTAGACATGTAATAAAAGAGATAGGTTTGTCGCATAATATAAATCATGAAATGGGATTCTGCAAAACTCATTGTGCTTATGTGCGCTATTTGAAATAAATATTTAGCTTGTGTGTTTAGCGCAACTAGATGTTCTGTCCCTGGCGACATTTCACAGAAAATTATAATGAACCTAGCAAGTTGACGGGAACACGTTTTGAATGTTCTAAAATAAATGTTCTGAAAAACACTTTATCTGTAAGGGTTAGTTAACCTCTCATCAGAACGTAAACTATCCATGGGAATGTAGAGCTCATAACCCACATGAACAAAACAAAACACGCCCATTGGATTAGGTGTCAAGAGCTTGGTCATAACACCTATTCGTCAACAACATATCAGTCTAATGTTAAACAAATAACTCTTTGTCTTCTCAGGCATATATTTAGTTTGTGTGTTGGCCATAAATACTGAGTGACACGCCTGTGTGAATGGGTTAATCGATAGGGCACGAATGCCAGCGCGGAAGGATAGAACGATAGGTCATAGGCCTCGAGTTTTATCCTTCCGCGATAGGTACAGGTGCCATATCGATTAACCCAATCACATATGCTTGTCGTTCTGTGTTTATTACACGACTTCACGTCTATGAAAGCTACTATTAGAAGGCCACTCGGCAGTTCATTTGACAACTCTCAACAAAAATAGCACATCTTATCGCCAACCACACTTGCGAGAGGAACCCGTGTTATTATTTCGTCCCCTGAGTTCCAATGTGTTAGATGTGCATACTGGCAGCCTACAGGCCAACTGACAGCCCACTGGCCTACTGGCAGCCTACTGGTCTACTGGCAGCCTACTGGCAGCCTACTGACCTACTGGCAGCCTACTAGTGGCCTACTGGAAGCCTGCTGGCCTACTGGCAGCCTACTGGCACATAGAACACATTGGAACTCAGGGGACGATTTGTAGCTATCGCTAGCGATTCAAACTGTAATTGCGTTCCACGATTTGTAGAAAATTCCAGCGACATTTCGCTTCCAGATAAAAATAGACAGTCAACTATTCTCGTTCCGCACATATGTGCGGAACATATTTTCATTTTCCACATGGTTTAGTATTGCTGTAGATGCAGGATTTCAAAGAACAGGCGTGTAATAAGTTTAGTTTGTGTGTTTGCCATGATTTAATTTTTCGCTCTTGGTGTCCTACCGGAGGGAAAATGAAAATTAGCGTCGCAAATTAACGAAGCAATTTTTTAACTTTCTGACAGAATTTCTCTGAAAGACATTTTGTCTCTCGGGGTTAGTCGTTGTTTTGTTGGGGCGTTAACCACCCGTGAAACTTTGAACTTGTGAACCACATGGGAAGAATGAGCATTCCAGCAGACTTGTCTGCAAGGACGTCTCCGGGGCGTCGCAAATATGGCCAGTTTGAATAGGATTGTAATCTTGATTTGTCAACACGGTCGTAGTTCAGTTCCCGATTGATCAAATATGTCATCTTTATCAGCAACGCATTCCTTCCTTGAACTCAGGCCTTGATGATGTAGCTGGAACATTGGTCAGGCAGGATTATAGTTCAAAAACTCAAGACATCTTTGAAATATATTTTGGATATACATAAATATTGTAGACGTGACACATTTTTTTACATAACACGAACCTCCAGGTGTTCCAATTTGGTCAGGGTAGGCTTTCAACAAGCAGAATCAGGAACTACTGGTTAGAGACCTGCGAATCGCTCATTTTCGATTCGAACCGAATCTCGAATCGAATCAAATCGAGTCTGTTATTCGAAATCGAATCGAATTTCTAATCTAATTCTGGGCGTCTTGAAGATGACCGTTAAGCAGAGGGAGACTGTAATCCTGATTGTTCCGACTATGTCCACTCAAGTCGCGAATGATAAAATATTCCAGCATGCCTTGATGGTGTAGTTGGAATATTACTCAGAAACGGGTGCGAGACTTACCAGCACTAAGCATTGCACATGGCTAGCCGCCAGCAACAGCTCATTGTCAACATTTTTTGGAAACTTTAACTTTGTTTTCAACAGTGGTAGAGACTAGTGAGACTGGAATTAGCACGGGAGTTGTCATAGGTCAGATGTTATTTATGTTAATATAAACAAAATTACACTCTGTCTTTATTTTCAGCATTATTCACGTACCAATTCCATCTGAACTATAGGTTATGTGAGACAACGACAATGACTAATACCAAGATATATTCCCGTGTAAAGATTCGAAATGAAACGGATCGGGCAGCTGATTTCGAACCGAATGGAATATCAACTTGAGATTCAAAATCGAATTGAATCTCGAAATTTCGCAGAGCCCTTCTACTGGCCTGCTCCCTTTGTATGGCCGACGGTGTGTGTGACGTGGATCCAATTCTTGAAAAAAGTACTTAATAAAAAGCAAGACCGAATCGATATCTAAGACTCGAATACACATAAAAAAAAGTTCCGACAGGAAAAAACAATATTTGGGTGGGGAAGACACACCATAGTATCCACCCCCTTAGTGACCCCCGGGGCTCCGATAAAACATGGTCGGGTAATATTCAGGTACCATCAGTAAAAAGTATAATATTTTCAATGTCTCCTTTTGATAAATGATCTTATTTTACCACAGATTTAAATTAAGATGTATGTATATATTGTAGTTTAGAGAGTGTCCAGTCAGTGAAGCCTGTGGTGTGAGTCAAAAAACAGAAGCAAAGATCCTCAAGTTGCAGAACAGACAAAAGCAGACTTAACAGTTTTCACGATCAAACAGAAAGACAATGCCCGATAAAAAATGTGGTTTTTAAGCGCTTTGTGTGTTTTGCATTAAAGCAATAAATTGTTCAAGAATCAAGTTGAATTGATTTATAAACAGATTCCTGCTAGAGTTGCAGCCATCCGTTTTGAACTGTGAAATGTGTGAGGCGAGGGAAGCATTTCAAACTGTAAAGTGTGTGAGCCCTGCCAAGGTGAGACACCACGCAGATATATCTGTTATGGGTCATGCGCCTTACTGCTATAATGGGAAGACAAGAGAGAACGAGAAAAAGAGATACTGTGAGAGAGAGAGAGAGAGAGAGAGAGAGGGGGGAGTGAGAGGGAGAGGAACGAAGAGCGAGATGGAGAGGAACGAAAAGCGAGAGGGAGAGGGGAAGAGGGTGAGAAAGAGAGGGTGGGAGAGAGAAAGAGAGTTGAAGAGAGGTGCAGATAGCGAGATATAGAAAAGAGGAAAGAGAGGAGAAACAAACAAAGAGAGAGAGAAAGGGAGAGAGAGATGGGTAGAGAGAGAGGAGGAGAGAGGAAGACACAGAGAGAGAAACACAGATAGAGAAGGACAGAAATGGAGAGATATAGAGTGAGGGAGAGCGAGTTAGACACATAGAAAGAACGGGAGAGTGCTGGAAAGACAGGATAGAGATGGAGGAAGAGAGAGAGAGATGAGCAGAGACCGAGAGAGAGAGAGGGAGCGAGAGAGTGAGAGAGAGAGATAACTTTATCCTAAACCATGCATATTGTTTAATATCACGTGATTTTTTCTCTTCTTCTAACTGGGTAAGAAGAACTACACTATTTGCCACAGTTTTATCTCTCAGGAGTTCTAAAAATAGCTGTTCACTATTCCCGCACTACACACTTTTTTTAAAAAGAGAATATCCTAGGGCTGACGAAACACAATGCGAGCTAATTTAAGATTATCTCCGCAATTGCGTGATTTTTTTCTAAGGTTACGATTGAAAGTGCTTATCTTGGGCACGATTCGTGATCTTATCCAGTTTATGATGGGTAGCATGATAGGAACCCCAAGCGGGCCGTAGGCCCGCAAAGGGTTCCACATACCCAGTCAGATAAATGTGTTCCAGAACAGAATTCTCTATAGCCGTCAATGTGATTTTTGAAGTGGACAGTAAATTTCAGTGAAAAAACTACGAAACTTCCGCTGTCGAATTGCCCATGCAATTGCAATTGGCCTGCCCCCCTCTAGGAATCAAATGTACTCTGTTGCAACTTTATTCGCCTCAAAGATTTGCGTGATACATTGGCCGACATATCTACACTTCAGGGGTTGCCAGGCCTTCTCACCCGAGAACCGCGACAAATCAGCGGCCGGCCAAAGTGTTATTATTATTACTCGAGTTCTGTCCTTCTGGAGGGTTGTCAATATGCTCAGCTGATGATCTCGTCATTTCAGATCGAACTCTCAGTCTTGATTTCGTTGCAGCTTGTCTGCCAGAGACAACCTCAATCGAAAAAAAACGTACATATAACCGATAATATAAGTTTATAACGGATAATTGTTGTTATATTGGTGCTATTGTATACAGACATGCATTGACATGTATCTCGTGAAATATCAAGATGAACAGAAACTCAGTTTTTGAATTATCCAAATGTGAAGGTGTTGTAAAGGAAAAGTTTGCTTGAAAAAAGGGTATACGGACGTTTCGTCCCCAAGCCGAGTCGTCCGCTTGTCATAATGTCAAGGAAAATATTGTCTGTACATTTTTTTACATTTCGAACAAGACACCCACCCCCTACTAACGTGTGACATTTCCCCAACATATAAAGCCTCCTGATGTTGTATTTATGTTAAGAGTGTGATGTACATCATCTTTAAGGTTTGAAACACAAATGATGTCGTATATTGGCTAATATAATGATATGTTTTTAAAAAATGCAAAAAATTGCACAAGTTGGAAATGCACATTTTGGGTGCACTCAAGAGACTCACCCACCCCCACATCACGTCTTGCAAATTTTTGGTGCCCCCAGGATCCCCCTCACCCTGGAATAATTGCAGAATTATAAGATTATGTTACAGAACTTAATATAACAAGTTTTGATGCATTTCTTAATATAATTATAACACGTTTTGATGCGTTTCTTAATATTATTAATTCCTATAATACATTTGCTAATAATTTTGTGATTATTCATTGTAAAGTGCCGGTGCTCTTCCAAGAATAATTGCAAAATTATAAGATTATGTTGCAGAATTTAATAAACCATAAATTTTGATGCGTTTCTTAATATAATTAATTCTTATAATACATTTGCTAATAATTTTGTTATTATTCATTGTAAAGCGACGGTACGCCTCGATGAATAATTGCAAAATTATAAGATTATGTTGCAGAACTTAATATAACAAATTTTGTTGCATTTCTTAATATAATTAATTCTTATAATACTTCTACTAATAATTTTGCAGTCATTCACTGTAAGGTGCCGGTGGAGCTCTTCAATGAAAAATTACAAAATTATAAGATTATGTTGTGGAACTTAATATAACGTACATATACTTTAAGAACTTTTACTGTAATAATATAATTATTATAGGTAATCAAATCCATTGAATAAACAGTAATTAAAATTTATTTAATGGCTGGATAGTTTATTTTGTTCTGACATTTCTGTTTTCAGAATTTCACACGTATATGAAATTTAATGCAAGGAGGTACATTAAGATATATTACAATGGAGGTACATTAAGATATATTACAATAGGTAATATACAATAAAGTATACAATAAAATTATTATATAAATAAATAAAAAATGATTCAAAATACAATACATGAATACTTTCCCCCAGCGAACGAGTTTCGGACGTGTTGGGTATAATTGTAGAGGACGACTTGGTTAAAATTGCAGCGGATGATTTGGTTAGCAGACGAAATGGGTGTAATTCGAAAAAGTGATACTGACAGGTTGCTTTCAGTCCCGTTAGAAACCAAAACAAAGTAATAATGTGTTACTTTTTGGTGCATCTGTATTTCTGAACAGTGCTTCGTAGTTTCAAACACTAAAAAATGGAAAATAATAACCCTTTTGGATATTTACCGCCATTGAAAATGGCATGTCATCTTTTTTCGGGAACTGGGGGAATGTTCGGCCTGGGGAGAACTAGGCCCAAGGAAGATTCATCCAAAAGAAAAGCAGTACACATCTGTTAGGATATTTTAGATACACTACGATATTCGTTTTAACTCCTGAAAATAATTCTTAACAAAAATATTAATAGATTGTTCGATATTTATTGAAAAATATTAATACAATGTATATCGTCGAGCAATTATCTCTGCAGTAAATTCACATTCAATGTGTTCTGTAATAATTAAGCCTTTTATTAAGGTCTCTCATCTGTTAGAATGGTATCCAATCACTTCGGCTCCAAGTCATTTCATCCTCTGGTCAATTTGACCTCAAAGTCATCTCTGCCCTAGTCACTTCGGTCCCTTGGTCATTTCGGCACCATTTTAAGTGTAGAGATCTACATGTATAAAGATCAGTGCATAGTTCATGTTTAGAAATAATGGGTAATTACCTTTATTAAGTTATGTTCAGTTATTTGTATTTACACAGTGTACAGAAAAGTTATACACAACATTAAAAATTATCCATGTGTTCAATTTTACATACATTTAAGATGCTATCTGTATAAGTAAGAGAAATTATTTTACTTTGAAATTTTGCAAAGTATATGCAGTCATTCATTCATATTGTTATGCACAATTCCTAGTCACCTTCCAGTTTGAGGTTCACAGGGTTTCTTTTTCTTTTCTTTTTTGTGAAACAACCACCAAACTGCGATTTTGATACTACCATAAATATGTCCATATTTTCTAAAACACAGAGCAGAATCCTTGTAGTTATGCACAATTCCTAGTCCCCTTCCAGTTCGCTGTCCACGGGGGTCTGACCCCAGTACCCCACTTCCAAGGCATACACTCAAACCAAATAACATTACTGACCCTCGCTTCTGGCTGTCGTAGATTCATAAGCAAATACAATTATTCAGGTCGCAAGGGATTTCAAATCCCACATTGTCCATGTGCACCTTCGACGTGCTGAAACTTTTATTTATTCATCATGAAAGAAAATCTACTAGACATATATCATATGTATACCTGAATATCTAATTGAGAGATATAAATGTTGAAAAAAAATTAAATAGAAAAATGTTAAAATTCAAACAATATTTGAAAATATTTAAAGAGGCCGAAATGACCTGGTATATTGGGGCTGAATTGACCTGCGGCCGTAATGACTGGGACCGAATTGACTTGGGGCCAAAGTGACTGGAATTCCTGAGAATTGCATCCAAACTGTCCTCCAACAATTTGACCCAAAGTGGATACTAATCTAACCCAAACCATCCTTTGGCAATTTGCCCCGAACTGTTCTCCAGAATAGGGGCACATGATTCTTATTGATTTATTTATTGGGGTTTAATGACACTTCGATAGTCAGGGTCACTTCATGTCGGACAGTTTTACAGATGGGAAAAGCCAGAGAGAACCATTGAGCAATTACAAATACCTAACGTACAAACAGCACAGAAGCTGGGTTAGCATTGGTTGAAGACAAGTGTACGATTGACTTGCAGTATGCCTTGGTACGCAATGGCACTACATGGGCAATGGGAATGAAGTGTATTGCTCAAGGAAACAGAGTGGTTGCCGCAGGTGGGATTTGATAGAGGACCCTTTGGCTTGCAGCCTACACCTTTAACTACTGAGCCCTTTAACCTTCAAAACTGTATAGTACCAGCTAAAACATGTTGTAGAATGACCACATGAAAATTTCACAAGTACATAGTTTCATTATTAGTTTGTGATATTTGTTTTTGCTCAATTTGCTGTACAGTGGAACCCTGTTAATTGAAGAGCCACTTTGCCAATAACATTATTCAATTAGCAGGTGTATTCAATTAACAGGGATTGTGTCACTTTCCTGTATTCCAGAGATAAACTTAGCATTTATTCTATTATATTTTGTTTGACAGAGCTCCATGAGCTGTGTCAAACAAGATATAATAGATTAAATGCCTGTATTGAATGTACTGAGGCCAAATTGGTCTATAACAAAGGAAAGCTGGGAAGAGTCAGGGCAATTTCTCAACATGTTACAAGATTTTTTATTCAATTAACAGGAGATTACTCTATAACCTATATTCAATTACCAGGTCAAATTTGTACTGGAGGCATGGTAAATGGTTTTGTGTTGGGAAATTACATTCTATTAACAGGGATATGCAATTAAGATGTATCCAATTAAGTGGGCACCACTGTATAACCACCCCCCTATGCCCCCCCCCCCCCCCCCCCCACACACACACCCCAATCAAAACCATCATTCAAAGGTCTTGGATTCAGCAAATTTGATTTCTTTATTTATTGGGTTTAACAACAGTTTTTACAGCCAGGGCCACCCAACAGTTTTACTGGGGGAGGAACCCAGCCAGAGCACCATGAGAGAACCACCGAGCAACAGTGACAAGCAACTGTCAGGCTTCTCAACATTGTTACTCCAAGCAAGCAGGGTTAGCATTGGTTGAAGACAAGTGCATCATCGATGTGCAGTACGCCTTATTTCAGTTGCCGCAATTGGGATTCGAGCTGAGAACCTCTCAGCTTGTTTTGGGAAGGTTTTTTTTAGGGTCCTGCGAATATTCGAGATTCGATTTGATATTGATACCATACGTATGCTTCGAGATCGATCCCGAATCAGTTTCAGGATTCGATTTTTTCGAATCTCTCATACTAACTTCAATTTGTTACATTTCCAACAAAAATAGGATAAAACTGTCATTAGAAAATTCATTCATGTACGCTCAATTCCTATTTATTTGAGTAATTGACAATGTTTAATTGTTAGATAAGTGTGAATTTGGCCCAGAACATTATCCATAGTTTTGGTATTTGAAGGCTTAACTTGTTACTCTTCACGTTCTTAAGAACGTGAATAGTAACAAGTTAGGCCTTCAAAAACTAAAACTATGGACAATAGGCCTAGCTGTTTCAGCGACGGTGCTACAGATAATATTTAGTTATTGGTGTTTAAGGTGTTCACTCCGTCGCATAAGGTCATCACAGTGTTCCGTAACTTCCGTTTGATGCAATATGAAATAACTTGTCTTTTAAGATTTGATTTGGGATTCAATTCGATGTCGATATCAGAGGCATGATTCGATTCGAGATTCAATTCGAAAAGAAATTTGTGATTCGCAGATCCCTATTTTTTTTTTAGTTCCAGCTTCATTAAGGTTTGTCTCATATCCCACTTGTAATTTTGTCATAATTAGTAATCATAAATCCTTAAAATAAAACAATAGAAAAAATGCATAGAATATTTAAAAAAAAAAATTCTGTGAGGATTTGACCGCAGAGGTGATGACATGCGACCACCACTGAGACCGAATATTCTCAGAAAAAGTATGAGGGCTGAATCTTTCTGTGACTGAATCTTCATGAACCCCTTTTTTCAAACTAAATTGCCCATTACTTATAAAGCACCATAACTAAGGCAAAACAATACTATGAAATTTCCAAGTCTGAAATTCTATAAATTGCAAATAAATTTACACAAATTATATAGCAAAATAAAGGATGTGGTGTATAGAACCCCAAAAGTATGTGTGCACCTCACACACTGACACACAGTCGCTATCAGACATCAACGGTTCCTGAAAGTGTGCTATCGGTACCATATTTGTACCATAGCTGATAATAATAAAATAATATTTCATAAGAACAACAAACACAGGAATTCAAAATGCAGTCTCAGGGCAGCATGGTGGTGAATGCCAACGCTGTCAGATTGTCCTTGAAAGGGGGAGTCCTTTACAAATAGGTTTTTGTTTTGTGATACTCTGGATACTCCCCATTTTTAGCTCAGCTTTGACATAGTCATATTTAAGGTTATGTCATAGCCCATTGTCCGTCTGTTTGGGAACAACAATTCTATACGGCTCGGGCTAGAGGCTTTATTTATGAACCGATCTTTACGAAACTTCTTGGGTACCTTTGTTATCACCGTGGGACGAGTGTTTTTAGGTGCGGTCCAAAATGCAAGATGGCCTCCAGCAGTCATTTTGTACAGAAATTAGTGCAATCAGTTTTTTGTTCAGAACTTATGTATGAAAGTTCTGATTTGAATAAATTTTTGTATGAATGTTTAGTAACATGGAGTACATCACATATAATAAAGGGCTTTTTCTCATGCTGAAATTATGGAAATTAGATGAACTTTAATTTATTCAGTGCTACTTACATGTATACCCAGTAAGTGCACATGTCAATACGGCTCGGGTAGGCTGTATTTATGAACTGATCTTCATGAATCTATCTTCTTGAGTACCTTTGTTATCACCTTGGGATGAGAATGAGTGTTTTTGGGTGCAGCCCAAAATTCAAGATGGCTACCAGTGGCTATTTTGTACCGAAATTAGGAACAATCAGTTTTTTGTACAGAACTTCTATACAACTTGGGCTAGAGTCCGTATTTATGTTCCGATTTTACAAAATTTCTTGGGTACCTTTGTTATCACCATGGGGTTAGAATGAGTGTTTTTGGGGGGAGTCCAAAATTCTCGATGGCCGCCGGCAGCTATTTTGTACTGAAATTACTGCAATCAGTTTTTTGTACAGAACTTCTGTATGAAAGTTCTGATTTGAATAAATTTGTGTATGATTGTTTAGTAACATGGAATACATCTCAAAAATACAGGGTTTTTTCTTGTACAGAAATTATGCAAATTAGACGAACTTTGATTTATTCAGCGCTACTTATACACAGTAAGTTCACATGTCAATACGGCTCGAGCTAGGGCTGTATTTATGAACCGATCTTCACCAAGCTTCTTGGGTACGTTTGTTATCACCTAGGGACGAGAACGAGTGTTTTGGGGTGCGATCCAAAATTCAAGATGGCTGCCAGTGGCCATTTTGTACCCAAATTAGGTACAATCAGTTTTTTGTACACAGCTTCTATACGGCTCAGGCTAGAGGCCGTATTTATGAACCGATCTTTACGAAACGTCTTGGGTACCTTTGTTATCACCGTGGGATGAGAGCTAGTGTTTTTGGGTGCCGTTCGAAATTCAAGATTGCCACTAGCAGCCATTTTTAGTGCAATCAGTTTTTTGTACAGAACTTCTGCATGAAAGTTCTGATTTGAATAAATTTTTGTATGAAAGTTTAGTAACATGGAATACATCACCAAAAAATACTGTATAATACAGGTTTTTTTCTCTTGCAGAAATTATGCAAATTTGATGACCTTTGATTTATTCAGTGCTACTTATAGACTGTAAGTGCACATGTCAATACGCTAAGGCTGGAGGCTGTATTTATGAAGCAATCTTCCTGAAACTTCTTGGGTACCTTTGTTATCATTTTGGGATGAGAACAAGTGTTTTCGGGTGCGGCCCGATATTAAAGATGGCTGCCGGCTTTCACACTGTTGCTTACTGAGGTGAAGTCACTTTACCATTACCAAGCTACCTACTAAATACCAAAGGGAAGATTTTTCAGCGCACTCTTATTACTTCAGCACCCATAATTCTCAAATATGGCATTAAAACCAATCACATACTAGTACTGCTTAAATCTATTTACATAATCAGAATACACCATCAGGGATGCATTAGCTCAGTAGGTAGAGGTGCAGACTGCAAGCCGAGAAATCCTCGGTTCGAATCCCACCTGCGGCAACAGCTTTGTGTCCTTGGGCAAGACACTTCACCCCCTGTGGGGGCAAGGCATGCTGTGTACTAAGGCATACTGCATGTTCTTGGTGCACCTGTCTTCGAACAAGGCTAACCCTGCTTGTGTAGTATGTTGGGGAGCTCACAGTTGCTTGCCATTGCTCAGTGGTTCTCCTGGGGTACTCTAGTTTCCTCCATCCATAAAACTGCCATGGTCACAATAAGCTGTTGTGCAGATAAATGTGACCTTAAACACCAATAAATAAATAATAAAAAGAACACACCACCTCATACCCGTTTCTCTCCTGTTTTTATTCACCTTGGTATTCCTCGGTTTGCCTCGGTGTTTAGTATGCCTGCCAGAAAAGGAGCGATTTCTTTTTCTAAAAGAGCAAAACAAGAAACAGTAATTTTTAACAGGTAGTAACGAAATAATTTTCATGAAGCGCACAATTTTATGTTAGTTAATAGCTGAAAAAACGCAGGGTGATATTTGCAAATCTTATTTTATTACTGGCACCAGGTACTGGTAATGAAAATTGTTTGTCATCAATACTTGATCAAGTTTCTGACAAAGCACATTGTACTATTCCAATATGTCAGCTACTGGACATAAGCACACAATTTGATGTTGGTTTACCATTATACTGGTGCTTAGCCAGGATATCTAAGTTGCATGTAGGGGCAAGAGTAATATCTAGTGGGAGTGGGGCCGGGTAATAAAGAATATGATGCACATAATCACCTGAGCCACATAGCAGTGAGATAGGGGTGAGGACAAGAGGGTGTGTGACCCTCTCATCAGTGGAGGGGTCGGGTGCACCTCACCCCCCACCCCCCCCCCCCAAAAAAAAAAAAATAAATTCAAGACAGTAAAACACAATTACCTTGAATCTGTGTGTCACAAAATCAGTGTGACAAGTGTGGTCAAATGTAATATGGAGGGTTAGAGTTGTGTGCCATAAATGGTTAAAGAAGGTTTGTAAAAATATATGTAAAATATATGGAGCTTGTTATCCATTGAAGGATCAAGGTAGGTTTGTAATATGAATTTAAAACGGATTTTCCATGGCTATGCCAAGGTAAGATTGTACATTAGAATTACAAGAGTTTTTTCCATTGAAGGGTTAAGGTGATCTTGTTTTAGTTATACGGGTTAGTTTCCACAACTTATGATATGATAAATATTATATAACTCCGTACTAGGAGTGTGAAGTACTTGTATAGAAATGATGGGCAATTGTGAACTTGTGAGAAAAATCCGTGCAATTGAAGTGAACAAATGCGCTGTGGTCAGTGTTGTGCGATCTTGAGTGGACTCGAGAATGAAGGATTGATCTTTGATTGTGATGTATGCAGAATGTAAATATCGGTGAAAGCGGAGCGAAATATATGTTATAAGTTTTATAATACTGAAGGGAGCTGTAGATGAAGTCTTTATGTAAGTACAATTAATATGTAAACAGTGGAAGGTTGATTTTCTCGATCTGAGGGAAGATTTTGAAATGCTCAGCTCGAATTAGCAAAATAAATAACTGTTTCTGCAGTCAGTTGAAAATGCTTCCTGTAAATTATAATTTATATCACTTATCGACGAGTAAACTGCAAAGAAAAAATGAATAAAATAGAGTTTGTAAAGTTTAAATTGAGGAAATAACATTTAGAAGGGAATGGAAATTTCTTAACGTGTAAAAGGATTTGGCTGCCAGGGTTACAGAATATCATAGTCGTGGGTTTATTTATAGCTTAATATTATTTTAATAATTCAAATATTTATTATGGGTTTAAATATTTCAGGTGACCACTTTTTGGTGTACCAAATATTTCGTACCATCCATATTCCGTACCATCCATATTCGTACCATAGTAATTTCGTACCACACAGATCATTAAATGTTACTGGACACTTTGTGCAGTTATTTCACTTCTATCAGAGAATATCTCCGAGCAAAACTTTCATTAGATGGGTGTCTTTGATAAAAATGTTGGAGAACCGTGGCTTTAATGCTGAAAGTCAGTTGTGTGCTTGGCTTACTGCCGTCTTAGTGTTTGTATGCTGTGTGTATATCTGCTTAGTGCTTATTAGCTTAGTGCTTATCTGCTTAGTGCTTAACCGCTTAGTGCGTATTTGCTTAGTGCTTATTGGCTCAGTGCTATTACTGGAGTGTAGTTCAATTTATCAAATATCACAGGTGTAGAAAGAAGTGGCTCATAGTGATTCTACAAATGTACAACGTTGGAAGTGAAATGTTCATTGTGTAAAATAAAGTCATTATAATCATCAGTGTTATGCATATTTATCACCAGAATCTCGTGACAAATGGTGGCAGAGGTGGGATTGTTCGGTGATGGAATATTTCGTCAATAAGATGGTTCTGAGCTGCAATATTCGTCAATGCGATTGCTTGGCATTGTACTTACTCTAAAAAAAAAAAAAAAATAAAAGAAATTTGTAACAGTTTTCAGAATAATTTGTGCTGCTACACACAAAGACAACAATTGACTCGTCATTCTGGAGGTGTCAAGAAATCGGATTTGTACTGTGCACAATTTATTTCCAGAAGTGGAATCGACTTATGAGTAACAGTGTTCTCGTCACATGTGCAATAGAAGTTAGAAGATACAAGCATTAAAGAAACCAGTGTTTACAGAATTGGGGTGCTTGGTTATTCGAGCAAATTGTTTCAGACATTTTCTTTTTAGGTTGTAAATGGAGTGAAATATCTGGTGCTAAAGTGATAACTGGGATATCACGCATGTTATTATTTTTAGCACCAGCTGTTTCATGTTAAATGTTCCATATCCTCAAAGAAGAAATAAGTTTAAATCAAGTATACTTTTCATGGGGGTGTTTGGGCTATTGGTTCTGGGCATTTACATCATACTGCTTGGCAGGTTTCACACAGCGGTTCATTCGGGTTACTCGGAAATGGATGTTAAATCGGTTATGAGTTTAGGGAAAGACCTTGGTTTGAGTGGGAAGGAATTGGTGGACTTTGTGGAAAGAAAGGAACGAGAGTTTGATGAAAGAGAACGAGAGGAGAGAAAAGAAAAGGATAGATTGGATAGGGAAGAAAGAGTAAAGGAACGGGAGATGAAAATAAAATTACAAGAAATTGAATCTAAGTCTAAACTTGATATTTTAGAAAAGCAAATTGAGTTAGAAAAAGTCAAAAGTGAAAATAGTGAGGAGTCAGAGAGTAAACAGTATGTAAAAGGGCCAAAGTTGTCTCCCTTTGATGAAAGTCGCGATGACATGGATGCTTACTTACACCGTTTTGAAAATTATGCAACATGTCTGAAGTGGTCACGTAAAGACTGGGCATTGCACTTGAGTGCTTTGTTAAAAGGTAAGGCTCTTGATGTTTATTCTAGGTTACCACCCTCAGATGCAGGTAATTATAGTAAGGTAAAGGAATCACTGTTAAAGCGATATCAGCTAACCGAGGAAGGTTTTAAACAGAAATTTAGGACAGCTGTGTCAGATAGAGAGGAATCGGCTCCTCAATTTGCTGCTCGTTTGGAGCATTATTTGAATAGATGGATAGATTTGTCTGGAATTGAAAATACTTATGACGGTTTAAAAGATTTGCTACTTAGAGAACAATTTTTGAATGTGTGCCCCAAACATTTGGCTGTGTTTCTTAAAGAAAGAAAACCAGAGAATCTAGATAAGATGGCAATTTTGTCAGAGCAGTATATCGAAGCCCATGGGGGTAGTTTGAATAAGTCTGATATTCAATCTGGTTTACACGATAAAGGGAATTTGAATTTGGTAAAACCAAATTCAAATTCTAAGAATAAAGGCTTTGAAAGAGGTGTGAAAGGGACAAATGATGGCGTAATGAAAAGGTGTTATTTTTGTAGAAAGACAGGGCATGTCATTAAGGATTGTTTTGAGAGACAGCGGCAAAGGAGACAGGGAATTCAGAAATTTGGAGCAATGATTCAGAAAGGGTCGAGTACTCCACTGCATGATGGTTGCGAATGTTGTGGGTCAAGTAAAGGCCAAAATATTGAAACAATCAATGCTTGTTTATCTGACCACAAATGGAAGCATACTTGCTGCACAAATGGTAATGAAGTTGAATTGTCGTGTGGCCATAAGCTCCCATTGATCAGTGCTGTGTGTGAGAGTAGATGCAAATTGAAAAATAACTGTGCTTCGTGATAGTGGGTGTAGTGGGGTGGTTATTCATAAAGAACTAGTTGACCAAAGGCAGTTGACAGGTGAAAGTCAAAAATGTATCCTTATTGACGGCACAGTGAGAGATGCTCCTGTTGCGTGCATTACTGTTGACAGCCCATATTTTACAGGGCAAGTCGAGGCTCTGTGCATGAGTAACCCACTTTATGATCTAATTTTGGGTAACATAGAAGGAGTTAGACCTCCTAATAACCCTGATAGGAGTTGGGTATGTAAAGGTAAGTCAATGGTGGAAAATGACAGGGACCAAACGGTAAAGGTGAATCCTTCTCCATATTTGGCTAGTGAGAGTCAGAATGGCGAATTAGAGTAATGGTTAACAAAATGTAAGTCGAATGTTGTGCAATCAGTAATGACACGAAATCAGAAATTGTTAAAAAACAGATCCCACCGACAAATACAGGTCTTAGATAGCCTAAATGTAAACCCACTTGAGTTTAAGAATGAGCAGAAAACTGACGAAACACTAATCTGGGTACGAGACAAGGTCAAGACTAGGGAGAAAAGGTTGGCAGGTAATGGAGTAGTGTCTTGGTTTGAAAACATCAATGATATTTTGTACAGGTTTTATCAGAACCCAAGATTTGAACATGGAAAAATCCAAAAACAAGTCATTGTTCCCAAGAATTTTAGGCAGATGGTTTTAAAATTGGCACACGAATCGGTGTTGGGTGGTCATTTAGGAATGAAAAAATCCTCTGATAAAATTTTAACCCAGTTTTATTGGCCAGGAATACAAAGAGATGTAAAACTTTTTTGCCTTTCATGTGACATTTGTCAGAGAACGTATCCCAAGGGCAAAGTCACTCGGGTTCCATTAGAACAAATGCCATTGATTGAAACGCCATTTCAAAGAGTGGCTGTTGACATTGTTGGGCCCATTAAACCGGTATCAGAAAGTAAAAATAGATATATTCTCACTATGGTGGATTATGCCACCCGTTACCCCGAAGCAGTCCCATTACCAAGTATAGAAGCTGAAAGAGTTGCTGAAGCTCTCTTCAATATTTTCACCAGACTTGGGTTTCCCGAGGAGATTTTGACTGACATGGGCAGTCAATTCACCTCAAAAGTTATGCAAGAGGTAAGTAGACTATTATCAATTAGTATGTGAACAACAACACCATATCATCCTAGTTGTAATGGGTTGGTAGAAAAGTTTAACGGAACACTAAAAAGTATGTTGAGAAAAATGTGCGCAGAACGTCCGCAGGATTGGGATCGGTACATTCCAGCTTTACTCTTTGCATATCGAGAAGCACCACAGGAGAGCTTGGGATTTAGTCCATTTGAATTATTATTTGGCAGGACAGTTAGGGGTCCCATGGCAATACTAAAAGATTTGTGGACAGGTGAAGTAGCAGAACCAGATGTAAGAACTACTTACCAATATGTGTTAGACCTCAGGGAAAGACTGGATGATACGTTAAAGTTAGCTCAAAGGGAATTGCAATCAGCAAGTAAACGGTATAAGAAATATTATAATAGGAAAAGCCGAGATAGAAAATTTGAAATTAACGATAGTGCTCTAGTTTTATTACCAACTGATAATAATAAATTGGTCATGCAGTGGCAAGGTCCCTATCAGGTTGTAGGGAAGATTGGTGCATGTGATTATCAATTAAACATCAACGGTAAAGTTAAAACATACCATGCCAATTTGTTGAAAAAGTACATTCATAGAGATCCACAAAACCCATTAGTAAATAGGGATGCCACCACAAATAAAACCAGTGAGAATTGTGGAGCGGGGCTGATAGAAATAGTTTGTATAGGGGTTATAGATAATGAGATAGAGGATGATTTATCAGAATGGGAAGGTGATGGAAAAAAGGAGGATGAATTACTTTTAATTCCAAATATAAAAGGTAAGGAAAATATACATGATATACAGTATGGTGATAATATTCCTCCATTGCACAGATCTGAACTTAAACATTTAGTAAAACAGTTTTATGATGTGTTAACTGATGTACCGGGAGAAACCAATCTTATTCAACATGAAATAAAACTGTTGTCTTCGGAACCAATACGAACTAAACAATACCCTTTACCACTGTCAATGACTCAAACTATAAAAGATGAAGTAACAATCATGTTGGACATGAATATTATTGAACCATCAAAGTCTCCATATTGTTCTCCAATTGTGTTGGTGAGAAAACCTGATGATACTGTACGATTTTGTATTGATTTTAGAAACATAAATAAAATCACAACATTTGATGCTGAGCCAATTCCAAATCCAGATGAAATCTTTTCAAAATTGTCAGAAAGTAAAATTTTTTCAAAAATAGACTTAAGCAAAGGTTATTGGCAAATCAGATTGTCAGAAAACAGCAAGGAGAAAACAGCTTTTCAAACTCCACTTGGTTTATTTCAGTTTAGGAAACTCCCATTTGGGGTCGTAACGGCGCCTGCCGCGTTCACACGAATGATGAGAAAACTTTTAGTTGGAATGGAAAATGTTGATAATTTCATTGACGACATACTGGTTCACACTAAAATGTGGAGTGAACATTTACTTGTCTTGGACGAATTATTCAAACGTTTAAGAACAGCTAATTTAACAGCTCGACCAGGTAAGTGTATGCTGGGTTTCACCAGGTTAAAATTTTTGGGATATGTTGTGGGAGAAGGAGAACTTAGGCCCAATCCGGACAAAGTAGAAGTTATTTTGGAATCAAAAAGACCAGAAACGAAGAAACAATTAAGGGCATTTTTAGGTACGGTTGGGTTTTATAGAAAATTTATTCCCAATTTTTCAGAAGTTGCAATATCCTTAACAGACTTAACAAAGAAAGGTATGCCAAACAAGTTAATATGGGGCAAATCTCAGGATTTGGCATTTCAAGCTTTAAAGGGGTATTTAGTGAAAAGTCCCATTTTGAAATTACCAGATATCAATAAGACATTTATATTAAGAACTGATGCTTCAAATAATGGAATTGGTGCTGTTTTATTGCAAGAAGTAGATGGTGTAAAATTCCCTGTTGCCTATGCTAGCAAAAAACTATTATCCAGAGAAACCAGGTATTCTGTCATTGAGCGAGAATGTCTTGCATTGGTGTGGGGAATAACAAAATTTCATATTTATCTTTATGGGAGAAAGTTTGAAGTTGAAACTGACCATCATCCTTTAATATATATGAATAGGGCCAAGTTGTCAAACAGTAGAATTATGAGATGGGTTCTGGCTTTACAGTCATATAAATTTACCATAAAAGCTATCAGAGGAACAGAGAATATTGGTGCAGATTATTTGAGCAGACTTTAAAAAAAAAAAATATATATATATATATAGATATATTTTTTTTCTGGTGAAATGGGGGATATTGTCACAAAATCAGTGTGACAAGTGTGGTCAAATGTAATATGGAGGGTTAGAGTTGTGTGCCATAAATGGTTAAAGAAGGTTTGTAAAAATATATGTAAAATATATGGAGCTTGTTATCCATTGAAGGATCAAGGTAGGTTTGTAATATGAATTTAAAACGGATTTTCCATGGCTATGCCAAGGTAAGATTGTACATTAGAATTACAAGAGTTTTTTCCATTGAAGGGTTAAGGTGATCTTGTTTTAGTTATACGGGTTAGTTTCCACAACTTATGATATGATAAATATTATATAACTCCGTACTAGGAGTGTGAAGTACTTGTATAGAAATGATGGGCAATTGTGAACTTGTGAGAAAAATCCGTGCAATTGAAGTGAACAAATGCGCTGTGGTCAGTGTTGTGCGATCTTGAGTGGACTCGAGAATGAAGGATTGATCTTTGATTGTGATGTATGCAGAATGTAAATATCGGTGAAAGCGGAGCGAAATATATGTTATAAGTTTTATAATACTGAAGGGAGCTGTAGATGAAGTCTTTATGTAAGTACAATTAATATGTAAACAGTGGAAGGTTGATTTTCTCGATCTGAGGGAAGATTTTGAAATGCTCAGCTCGAATTAGCAAAATAAATAACTGTTTCTGCAGTCAGTTGAAAATGCTTCCTGTAAATTATAATTTATATCATTTATCGACGAGTAAACTGCAAAGAAAAAATGAATAAAATAGAGTTTGTAAAGTTTAAATTGAGGAAATAACATTTAGAAGGGAATGGAAATTTCTTAACGTGTAAAAGGATTTGGCTGCCAGGGTTACAGAATATCATAGTCGTGGGTTTATTTATAGCTTAATATTATTTTAATAATTCAAATATTTATTATGGGTTTAAATATTTCAGGTGACCACTTTTTGGTGTACCAAATATTTCGTACCATCCATATTCCGTACCATCCATATTCGTACCATAGTAATTTCGTACCACACAGATCATTAAATGTTACTGGACACTTTGTGCAGTTATTTCACTTCTATCAGAGAATATCTCCGAGCAAAACTTTCATTAGATGGGTGTCTTTGATAAAAATGTTGGAGAACCGTGGCTTTAATGCTGAAAGTCAGTTGTGTGCTTGGCTTAGTGCCGTCTTAGTGTTTGTATGCTGTGTGTATATCTGCTTAGTGCTTATTAGCTTAGTGCTTATCTGCTTAGTGCTTAACCGCTTAGTGCGTATTTGCTTAGTGCTTATTGGCTCAGTGCTATTACTGGAGTGTAGTTCAATTTATCAAATATCACAGGTGTAGAAAGAAGTGGCTCATAGTGATTCTACAAATGTACAACGTTGGAAGTGAAATGTTCATTGTGTAAAATAAAGTCATTATAATCATCAGTGTTATGCATATTTATCACCAGAATCTCGTGACACTGTGTCCTTTTGTGTCCATAATAAGTTGCGAACAAGCATAAATATGTAGATATCAAAATGTCTTTTGGGATGTTCATTATATGGGTTAACAGGAGAGAGGGGTGGCGGCATGAATGAAATTGGGGACCGAATATTCTCTGAAAAAGTATGAGGGCTGAATCTTCCTGTGACTGAATCTTCATGAACCCCTTTTTTAGCTCAACTTTGGCGAAGCCAAATTTGAGCTTATGCCATGGCCTGCCGTCCGTCTGTCCGTCAACAATTGGATACGGCTTGGGCTAGAGGCCGTATTTATGAACCGATCTTTACGAAACTTCTTGGGTACCTTTGTTATGACCGTGGGACGAGAACGAGGGTTCTTGGGTCTGGTCAGAAATTCAAGATGGCTGCCAGCCGCCATTTTGTACCGACGATGCAGAAATCTGTTTTTTGTACAGAACTTCCATATGAAAGCTATGATTTGAATAATTTTTGGTATGAATGTTCAGTACCATGGGATACATCACATATAATACGGGTTTTTTTCTCGTGCGTAAATTTTGCAAATTAGACTAACTTTGATGTTTTTTGGTGTTACTTTCAGCACTGTAAGTGCAAATGCCAATACGGCTCGGGCTGGAGGCCGTATTTATGAACCGATCTTTACGAAATTCCTTGGGTACCTTTGTTATCACCGTGGGACGAGAACGAGTGTTTTGGGGTCCGGTCCGAAATTCAAGATGGCCGATGGCAGCCATTTTGTACAAAATTTGGTGCAATCAGATTTTTGCACAGAACTTCGATATGAAAGCGCTGATTTGAATAATTTTTTGTGTGAATGTTTAGTACCATGGGATACATCACATATAATACGGGTTTTTTTCTCGTGCAGAAATTATGCAAATTAGATGAACTTTGATTTTTTCAGTGCTACTTATACACACAGTAAGTACACATGTCAATACGGCTCAGGCTAGAGTCTGTATTTATGAACCGATCTTCACGAAACGTCTTGGGTACCTTTGTTATCACCTTGGGACAAGAACGAGTGTTTCTGGGTGCGGTCCAAAATTCAAGATGGCTGCCAGTGGCCATTTTGTACCGAAATTAGGTCTAATCAGTTTTTTGTTCACAACTTCTATATACGGCTCAGGCTAGAGGCCGTATTTATGAACCGATCTTTACAAAACTTCTTGGGTACCTTTGTTATCACCGTGGGATGAGAACGAGTGTTTTTGGGTGTGGTCCAAAATTCAAGATGGCCACCAGCAGCCATTTTGTACCAAAATTAATGCAATCAGTCTTTTGTGCAGAACTTCTGTATGAAAGTTCTGATTTGAATATATTTTTGTATGAATGTTTAATAACATGGAATACATCACATATAGTACGGGTTTTTTTCTCGTGCAGAAATTATGCAAATTAGATGAACTTTGATTTATTCAGTGCTACTTATACACTGTAAGTGCACATGTCAATACGGCTCGGGCTAGAGGCTGTATTTATGAACCGATCTTCACAAAACTTCTTGGGTACCTTTGATATCTCCTTGGGACGAGAACGAGTGTTTCTGGGTGTGGCCATTTTGTACCGAAATTAGGTCCAATCAGTTTTTTGTCACAACTTCTACACAGCTCATATTTGTGAACTGATCTTCACGAAACTTCTTGGGTACCTTTGTTTTCACCTTGGGACAGGAATGGGTGTGTTTTGGGGTGCCTTTGTTATCACTGTGCTATGAGAACAAATATTTTGGTGCTCAGTCAGACCCACTCTGGGACTCAAAGATTTTTTTCTAGTTTAGCATCTGACTGTCACCCACCTTTACAATACTTTACCTATACATTTGTTACAGGCAACGGCCAGTATTTATGTACATACCGTTACAATATTTTATATGTACCTTTGTTATCAGGTCATTACCTAGATGTTTCTCATTGCTGTGTCACATACTATACATGTACATGTCTTTGTCTTGACAAGTTGAGCTACAGTGTCATTGACACTTTCATTTCAAACTAAATTGCCCATTACTTATAAAGCACCATAACTAAGGCAAAAACAATACTATGAAATTTACAAGTCAGAAATTCTATAAATTCCAAATAAATTTACACAAATTATATTGCAAAATGAAGGATGTGATGTATAGAACCCCAAAAGTATGTGTGCACCTCACGCACTGACACACAGTCGCCATCAGAATCAGCAGTTCCTGAAAGTGTGCTCTCGGTACCGTATTTGTACCATAACTGATAATAATAAAATAATATTTCATAAGAACAACAAACACAGGAATTCAAAATGCAGCCTCAAGGCAGCATGGTGGTGAATGCCAACGCTGTCCCATTGTCCTTGAAAGGGGGAGTCCTTTACAAATAGGTTTTTGTTTTGTGATACTCTGGATACTCCCCATTTTTAGCTCAACTTTGACAAAGTCAAATTTAAGGTTATGTCATGGCCATTGTCCGTCTGTTCGGGAACAGCAATTCAATACGGCTCGGGCTAGAGGGTGTAATGGTGAACCGATCTTTACGAAACTTCTTGAGTACCTTTGTTATCACGTGGGTCGAGAACAAGTGTTTTTGGGTGCGGTCCAAAATTCAAGATGGCCTCCAGCAGCCATTTTGTACAGAAATTAGTGCAATCGCCATTTTTGTACAGAACTTCTGTATGAAAGTTCTGATTTGAATAAATTTTTCTATGAATGTTTAGTAACATGGAGTACATCACATATAATACCGTTTTTTTTCTCGTGCTGAAATTATGCAAATTAGATGAACTTTAATTTATTCAGTGCTACTTACATGTATACCCAGTAAGTGCACATGTCAATACGGCTTGGGCTAGGCTGTATTTATGAACTGATCTTCATGAAACTTCTAGGGTACCTTTGTTATCACCTTGGAATGAGAATGAGTGTTTTTGGGTGCAGTCCAAAATTCAAGATGGCTACCAGTGGCCATTTTGTACTGAAATTAGGTACAATCAGTTTTTTGTGCAGAACGTCTATACAACTTGGGCTAGAGGCCATGTTTATGAATCAATCTTTACGAAATTTCTTGGGTACCTTTGTTATCACCATGGGGAGAATAAGTGTTTTTAGTTTAAACAATATTTATTTCAGATCAAGTAAAATTTACAAAGAACAACGACAAACAAATAACAGAATATAGCTGAAAAAACCTGGTGCCAGTAATAAACAGTGTAAAAATTTGTGGATTTTTTACACTGTTTATTACTGGCACCAGGATAAGGTAAGATAAATTGTTGTTTGTCATCAATACTTGATCAAGTTTCTGACAAAGCACATTATACTATTCCAATATGTTAGCTACTGTACATGTACATAAGCACACAATTTGATGTTAGTTTATACTGGTGCTTAGCCAGGATATCTAAGTTACATGTAGGGGCAAGAGTAATACATGTATCTATTGGGAGTCAAAAAGAATATGATGCACAGAATCACCTGAGCCACATAGCAGTGAGATAGGAGTGAGGACAAGAGGGTGTGTGACCCTCTCATCAGTAGAGGGGGTCTGGTGCACCCCCCCCCCCAAAAAAAAAAACAAAAAAAACAAAAAAACAAAAAACAAACAAACAAAAAAACAAACAAAATTTGAAATTAAAGACAGTAAAACACAATTACCTTGACTCTGTGCTGCCTTGGACTGGTCACTTTCCGTGGATGGGCAATATTTCTGCGGATGCAATGATATTAGTTTTCAAACATTGTCTACAGTAATAATCAGCAAAAATTTAATTAATGAACCACAGGATACAATTCTGTGCTTCATTAATTAAAATTTTATTGATGATGATTTTCTATTATCTGGAAAAAAACATGCATGAACATCATGCACTGCCCATGCAAGGATTATGACCAGCAACTGTACTGTATGTCTGTGTTACTGCTATGAGCAGGGACTAATCTAAATGGGTGGGTGTGTTTACAAATATTAATATTTTTTAACACCTGATAACAAAGTAATATAAGTTTATAAACAACCACACAATTGACTTTTAATTAAAATACTCCTAATTCCTATTAAACATACAGTTAAAACTAGAAGTTCTGTCATGAAATGCGCACAAATAGCACGTTGATATGCGCGTTAATGTACGCGTTATGGCTCAAGTAAATCTATCAAATTCTGTACATATGGCCTGTGCACAAGTAATGTTTCAGCCAATGGACCTCCGGGTAACCCGGAGGTCCATTGGCAGAAACATTGCTTGTCTTTGCGATGACTAACCAGGAGAACCTGCCGTGCTGTGGATACCATTCGATATGGCAATTGCACGCAATTCCAATGCGCAATTAAGCCAGATAAGCGCACAGTTCGTGACAGGACTTCTAGTTTTAACTGTACAGGAATGTTTATTAATTTTGTGGAATGTTTACACTGTGTATGGAGCGTATTTGGGCCTGTATGTTTGTTAAAATTGTCCTTCCACTACGGAGGACTTTTTGAAATCAGTCTACACTGGATTGTGTGGTATTCCTTTGTGTAAGACAGTGTATTCATTGTAATAATATTCATGCATAAGTTCATGTTTTTGGTTTGTTTTAGGCCTGATAATCTACAGAATAGCATGGGTGGCGGTGTATTCGGAGTATTCCATCGCTTGAGTGCAAGAAGGCTTTGCAATGCTATATATAGCATAAACCTTGTTGCACTCCAGTGACAAATTTATCAATTTTAATAACGTGGGTAAAATATCGGACATGAACCATTTAATTTTTTTTTTTTTAACTCACTTCGACAAAGTCAAGCAGGGCATATCTAATCACTCTCCGTCCATTGTCCATCCATCTGTCATCCATCAACACCATGTTTTGGTCAATTCAAGTTAAAGTTTGAGTGAGTAATGGTACCAAAGGGGTATTACATTTTTGTAATACATGCCCAGCCCCATAGGGAGGGGGTGGGGTAAAATTCTCCCAAAATATTTTTAAAATCTTATGAACCAGTGGGTACAGTGACTTGATATTCGTTATGGAACTGCCTTTTGAGATGTAGAATCACGTGTGTTCAAACGTACTTTGTGAAGCATTATTTGGCTTTATAATGGCAGTGGTTAGATTTTTGGTACTACCCAAAATTTCCATTTTCCGAACCGATGGTCCGATTTGAATGAAATTCAGTATGTGGTAATATTGGGTCATAAATACTTGCCTCATGCAACCCCCCCCCCCCCCCCCCTGCATCCCCATGGGAACCCCAGGAGTGAAACATAGAAATGTTTTCAAACTCCCATGTTTCCCAAACCACTTGGAACAGAGAACAGTTATGGTATGAAGCATCCTTAGGACCAGTAGAATTGAATGGTAAAAAATGCCCTCTGTTGTTGTTAGAGAGTTCTGCAGATTGCATCAGAATAATGTTGGCGCAGCATTTTTGCAAACATTTTAGAAAATCTTTTCTCAAGATCCAGTGTTCAGAATCTTTTGATATTTGGTGTACAGCATCCATAGAGGGGTCAGATACAAGTTTGTTAAAATGAAGCCCATACATTCATATTTGGACTCAATGCAGGAGCCCAAATTTTATGGGGAATTTTCTTTAAAAATCTTCTTCAGAACCATGAGTCAGAATTTTTTTTATGTTTGGTACCCTCATTGTTATGATGGTCAGATTCAATATTGTTCAAACCAAGTCCATATGTTAATATTTGGGCTTCCTTTGGTAGTCCAAATTTTAACTTAGGGCTATATGGGGAAGTTTTTTTAAAAATCTTTTTCCCCAGATCCACCAGTCAGAATGCTTTCGTATTTGGTATACAACATCTCTAAGGGGGGAGGGGGGGGAGGGGAGATTCACATTTTGGGCTGGCTATGGTAGCCCAAATTTGAACTCAGTGCAATATGAGGAAATTTCTTTAAAATTTTGTTCTTCAGATCCACCAGTCAGAATGCTTTCATATTTGGTATACAGCATCTCTAAGGAGATCAGATTCAACTTTGTTCAAATCGAGTGCCTGGGTTGATATTTGAGCTCCCTATAGGAGCCAGAATTGGCCAAGTAGCTGAAGAATTAGACAATTTTTATCCAGTACCCTCTAGAGGTGAAGAGTAATCTACTAGGTTGTATCAAGGGGCTTGAAAGGGGAGCTCCACATTTTACATCATGATCAACTAAAGAAAAGGCATGATGCTTGGACTGTTTTTGTCACTCCTGAGGGGCTCAAAGATATGCCGTGTATCCTATGGAGATGGATTGCTTAATGTAGATTCATTCTTGGACTCTTATATCGTGTTCTGTTCTCTGTTTATATCATATTCTGTTTAAGGTGAGTGCTTCAGGCCCTGTGGGGCCTCTTGTTTATTTATTTATTGGGTTTTAACAACACTTTCGAAAGCCAGCAGCTACAAGTTTCTTCTCTCCTTGAACCAAGCGTCTCGCCCAACTACAGCACTCATGGTCCACTGAGTTTTTAGCTCACCTGACTTTCAGTCAGGGTGAGGTGTATTGATCCCTCGCCGTCCGCCGTCCGTGAACTTGGTGTTTGCGTCTTCTCCAAAACTGCTGAACCGATTAATCATTAGGTGAAATTTGAGATGCTTGTTTGTTATGACATTGCATTTTGATTTTGTTTAAATCAAGTTGCCCTGGCCCTCAGTAGGGCCATGCCCAAAAATTTTGCCTAAATCTTAAAAAATCTTCTCGTGAACCAGGAGTAGCAGAGATTTGATATGTGGTGTGCTGCTTCCTTTTGAGGTGTAGACTCAGTTGTGTTCAAGAGAAGTTTGTGGGTCTTTATTTGCCTTCATTATTGGAGGGCAAGTATTTTCGCCCCGCCCAAAATTTCTGTTTTTCGAACCAAGAGGCTGATTTGAACCAAATTTAATTTGTGGGTTTATTTGATCATAAGTAATTAATTTATGCCCCAAAATATTTTCCCATCCCCCATGGGAACCGCAGGAGCTAAAAATAGAACAAAATTCAAAACGCACATATCTCCAAAACTACATGGCACTGAGAATTCTTATTTGGTGTGAAGCTTTCTTGGGACCAACAGAATGGAATGGTCTAAGCAAATTTCTGTCAGGTCTGTCATGGGGTACTTTTTCGGGACTTTGAAAAAATGCTTAGTCAGCATTCTGTAACACTGTGGGTAATTGAGAAAGCATTTAAGACTCTTCTTCACCCAATTCACTCCTCCAAAACCTTTCAAATTTCACATATACCATCTTTGGAAGATTTTTTTACACGTTTATTGAAATCAGATCCCTGGGTTCATATTTGGGCTCTCTATGGGAGTCCAAATGTTGAAATTAGTGCAGTATGAGGAATATTCTTTAAAAATCTTTTTCTTCAGACCCACCAATCAGAATCTTTTGATATTTGCTATGCACCATCATTAGGCGGGTGAGATCTTCAAGCCAAGCCTATATTCTTGCTCACCAGTGTTTCGCAAATTGCGAGAACGGTGATTTCATTCCTGTGATGTTCTTGCAAATGCTTGTTAAGAAGATCCATATTTACCATTCCCCTCAAAATATAAGCATTTTTTCATCAGATAAAATTTAATAAAATTAAATTAATTTTAGAGCTGAAACGATTAAAGGGTTTTCGTGATTGATTAATCGCATGGGTTAACCTTGGTTAACTGATTAATCACTTGCCCCAATAGGTACATGTAGCTGAATAATTGCTGTACCATTGACCATTTATATAATTAAAACTTTACTCAGCATAATGGACAAAACCGGGCAGCGCCATATACAAACATGTCCATTCAAATTTTATATTTTCAATTTTTGTCTTAAAACATAGCTTATGATCCCTCATTGGAACAAGCTCATTGAGCTTGTTCCAATAAGGAGGGGGGGGGGGGGGGGTCATAAGCTATGTTTTTGAGACAAACATTGAAAATCTTTAGTAATTCAAGAATTTCTTGTGCAAGTATCATCTGCTACCTGCATTTGGTGAAGGGTTGAGAATGACCGTTTTTAGCTGATACAGTATAATGATCATGCAAGTGAACAAGTATTTTGGCACGTAACTGGCATGCATTTCTCTATCTCATGCAATTGATGTGAGCCAGTGTAACAATGTTTGCCTGTTTTGGAGCAAGTTTGTTCCATAGTTAACCCATACAGGGTATTTTTTGTTTTTAAAAATTTGATTAGCAGTTTCCATCTTGGTTTCAAAAAGTGATGATAAATAGTGAATTTTAGCTTACCCAATATGAAAGAAAAATGGTTAGCAATTGGACATTTTTGTATAGCATTTTGCGATGTGAATCCAGCCATATAGTACCGTACTTCAAAAGTAACGGTTAACCGATCAATTACTTTTTATGTGTACCCATACTATGTATGGTACACAGAATGCCGGCATCCGGGGTGACCATCCGTCATTCGTCCATCCTTTGTCCGTCCGTCCGTCCGTCTGTCCGTCCATCCGCACTCATAAATGACTACTTAGGGGGTTAATTTTCGGTATAAACGGGGGTGAGGTGACTACCGCGATTTAGGTGGCTAGTCCCACAAGTAAATCCCAATTTTCTAGGGTGGGGTTTAGAGTTGGGGTGGGGTGGGGTTAGGGTCAGTAAAGGGTAGGGTTAGGGTTTGCTACTACCCCAACAAAATTTTTCCCAAAAAGTTGTTTTAATAGAATGGACATGCATTTTATGATAAGGTACCCTAAAAAAAATAGCCATTTTCATTAGTCTAGGGTGGGGTTTAGAATAGAGGGTGTAGGGTTAGGGTCAGTAAAGGGTAGGGTCAGGGTTTGCTACCACCCCAAAAATTTTTCCCAAAATCACTTGTTTTAGTATAATGGACATGCATTTTATTGTAGTCCCGTAAAAATAGTCACCTAAGTACCCATTTATTAGAATGTCCGTCCGTCTGTCCATCCGGTGTCCATATCCATTTCTTTGGCATTCGATAACTTGAAAAATATTGTTTGGATTGTCAAGTTACTTTACATTTGTGTTCAGGTTACTGATGTGCCGAGCTGTATAGTTTTTGGTGTAAATCGGATAATTTGATCCTGAGATATTAACCCATTATCCTTCAAATTGAAAATTCCTCCAATCCCTTTGGCATTCGATAACTTGAAAATTATTGCTTGGATTGTCTAGTTACTTTATATTTGTGTTCAGGTTACTGATTTGCCGAGCTGTATAGTTTTTGGTGTAAATCTGATAATTTGATCCTGAGATATTAACCCTTTATCCTTCAAATTGAAAATTTCTCCAATCCCTTTGGCATTCGATAACTTGAAAAATATTACTTGGATTGTCAAGTTACTTTATATTTGTGTTCAGGTTACTGATGTGCCGAGCTGTATAGTTTTTGGTGTAAATCGGATAATTTGATCCTGAGATATTAACCCTTTATCCTTCAAATTGGAAATTCCTCCAATCCCTTGGGCATTCGATAACTTTAAAATTATTGCTTGGATTGTCTAGTTACTATCCTTCAAATTGAAAATTCCTCCAATCCCTTTGGCATTCGATAACTTGAAAAATATTGCTTGGATTGTCAAGTTACTTTATATTTGTGTTCAGGTTACTGATGTACCGAGCTGTCTAGTTTTTAGTGTTAATCTGTTATTTTAATCCTGAGGTATTAACCCTTTATCCTTCAAATTGAAAATTCCTCCAATCCCTTTTGATTTGATAACTTGAAAAATATTGTTTGCATTGTCAAGTTACTTTACAATTGTGTTCAGGTTACTGATGTGCTGAGCTGTATAGTTTTTGGTGTTAATCTGATAATTTGATCCCAAGATATTAACCCTTTATCCTTCAAATTGAAAATTCCTCCAATCCCTTTGGCATTCAATAACTTGAAAAATATTGCTTGGATTGTCAAGTTACTTTATATTTGTGTTCGGGTTACTGATGTACCAAGCTGTATAGTTTTTGGTGCTAATCTGTTATTTTAATCCTGAGATATTAACCCTTTATCCTTCAAATTGAAAATTCCTCCAGTCCGTTTGGCATTTGATAACTTGAAAAATATTGCTTGGATTGTCAAGTTACTTTACAATTGTGTTCAGGTTACTGATGTGCTGAGCTGTATAGTTTTTGGTGTTAATCTGATAATTTGATCCCAAGATATTAACCCTTTATCCTTCAAATTGAAAATTCCTCCAACCCCTTTGGCATGAGATAACTCAAAAAATATCAATCCGATTGTCATGTTACTTTATATTTTTATTCAGGTTACTGGTGTGCTGTGCTGTATAGTTTTTTATGTAAATCTGATAATTTGATCCGGAGATATTAACCCTTTATCCATCAAATTAGACACTCCTCCAATCCATTTCTATATATATGTACCCATACCTTGTATGGTGTACATAATGTCGGCATCCGTGGTGGCCCTCCGTCATACAACTTTCTACTAGTTGCGCGTATGGGTACACATCTGACGATTTCATCGGCCTATTTTTTTTATCATTCAAGATATTGATCATTGGTTAGTCAATTAATCGGTTAACCGTATCAGATCTAATTAATTTCTATAAACATGATTACTGCAATAGCCTTTGATGTGGTGGTTCAACAATCTAACAATCTATGTATTTGAAGATAAATAAGCATAATTCATGTGATTAAGACACATGTTGGAAATGGATCCCACAAAAATATATTTGTGAAACCCTGACTCACTGTGGGAGCCTGAATTATAATTTAGTTCAAAATGAGGAATTTGCTTTAAAAGACTTTTTCAGATCCAGTAGTCGGACTGTTTTGATGTTTGGTGTGCAGCATCCTTACAGGGGGAGGGGTGGGGGGGGGGGGATTCAAATTTGTTTACGCCAAGTCCCTGGGTTCATATTTGGGCTCACTGTGGGAGCCTGAATTATAACTTAGTTCAAAATGAGGAATATTCTTCAAAAGTATTCTTCACATTCAGCAGTCAGAATATTTTGATATATACAGTATCCTCAGGGAGGTGAGATATAAGTTTGTTAAAGCCAAGTCGCAGGGTTCATATTTGGGCTTCCTGTAGGAGCCCGAATTGTACCAAAATTTCTATTTTCCAAATTGAGAGGCTGATTTGAAGCAAATTTGATATGATGGGCTTATTGGATTGTACATGTAAGTACCTAATTTATGCCAAAACATTTTCCGGTTGCCCTTGTGGGAACTGCAGGATCTAAATATAGAAAAAAATTTAAAACGTCCATGTCTTCAAAACTACACGGCACTGAGAATTTTTATTTTGTGTGTCGCTTCCTTATGAACAGATGAAAAGAATGGTAAAAAAAATTGCCATCAGTTTTATCATAGGGAAGTTTTCCAGGACTTATGCGGAGTCATCATTTTAGTAATGGGAAAAACATTAAAGAATCTTCTTCTCCCATACCACTGCTCCAAAGGCTTTCATATTTTGCATATAACATCTTTGGAAGATTTATTCACAGGTTTGTTGAAATCAAATCCCTGGGTCCATATTTGGACTCTCTGTGATTAGATTAGTGCAATATGAGGAATATTTTTTAAAAGTCTTCTTTTGATCCACTCTTCAGAATATTTTGATATTTGGGATGCTGCATCCTTAGAGAAGAGAGATTCAAGTTTGTTCGAGCCAAGTCCTCAGGTTCATATTTGGGCTCCCTGTGGGAGTCCAAATTACAACTTAGTTCAATAAGAGGAATATTCTTTAAAATCCAGTAGTCAGAATCTTTTGATATTGGTATATAGTAGCATCCGTAGGGATGTGAGATTCAAATTTGTTCAAGCCAAGTCCTTGGGTTCATATTTGGGCTCTCTGTGGGAGCCTGAATTATAACTTAGTTCAGTATGAGGAATATTCTTTAAAAATCTTTTTTTTTTTTAGATCCACCGGTCAGAATCTTTTGATATTTTGTATAAGCTTTTCTTATGAGGGGCAGATGCAACTAAATGTTCAAATAAATTCCCTGGGTTGATATTTAGGCTACCACGTCAGGTGAATGCCATCAGGCCCTCTGGGGGCTCTTGTTTGTTTTCTGTTTGACAACATTGCCCTGGCTCTTCTATCTATATTTTTCATTTTAAGTTAGTCACTACTTTTATGTAGGCTTCCCAAATTTGTTACTGCATGACTGTCTGTCCTTCAGATGAAATGTTTCTTTGCTTTTCATTTGCCCCCCCCCCCCCCCTGCCCCCACACACACACACACACACACATACAAAAATCTGGGCTGGCAAGTATTGAGTACTTTATCAAGAAAGTGGTACTCGAGTACTACAAGTACTGAGTACTTTGGACCCAGCCTATCACAAATATATTAAACATCAGAGAGTATATTATATACTTGAAACAAATACAGTACAGTGGCTGTGTACTGCTCACTTTCCATGGGTGGGCAATATTTCCATGGATACAATAATATTTGATGCCAAACACTAACTATAGGTATAATCATCATAAATTTAATAAATAATGAAGCACCAGGTACAACCCCGTGCTTCAATTAAAATTTTGTAGATGATGATTTTTATTGACTGGTAAACGCACGAGTGGACATCACTGTCCACGCGTGTATTACAACCTGTCCACAGCGACTGTACTGCAACTTGTCCTCTTTGTGAACATATTTTCTACAATTTCACTCCCTTTGACAGAATGCATGCCTGTGGGGATTAAAACCAAAATAGTGAAAGTGCACTTGTGGATATTTGCAGCACAATCACAGCACTAATGAATCAATATTTGGTGATTTTAGGAATTTTAACAGTGTCATGAGACACCACAGTAGCAGGTACTGATCATTCTGTTGGAAAAATTCACTGTTTTATGACTTGAGGTGCCTTAACTGAGAAAACTTAGGCTTTTTCTTACAAAGATTGCAAAATATCAAACACAATGTGAAATGTGTTCAGAAGAAAGAATGTGATTAAAAAATAATGGGAAATTCATGTCACCATCAATTTATTAAAAAATTAATATAGTTTTTTAGCTCACCTGGGCGAAGCTCAGTGGGAGCTTTACTGATCACATTCTGTCCGCCGTCCGTCCGGTGTTAACTTTACATTATTCAAATGTTGGGTAAATGTTTATTACCTAATGCCAATTCAGATTTGTTCAAATGAAGTTGCCCCCTTCTCCTGGGTGGTGCCATGCCCCCAAGGGGCACCAAAATCTTCTTCTCATCAACCAGCAGTAGCAGAGACTTGATATATGGTATGCAGCTTCCCTTTAAGGTGTAGACTTTGATTTCTTTAAGAGAAGTTTGATGGGCTAAATTTGGCGTCGTTATGGGAGGGACAAAATTGTTGGCCCGCCAAAAATTTCTATTTTCCGAACCGAGAGGCTGGTTTGAATCAAATTTTATGTGAGGGCTTATTGGGTCATAAGTACCTAATTTATGCCGAATTTTCTTTTTCTGTAGCTCCGTGGGAACCGCAGGAGCTAAAAATAGAAACAAAGTAAAACGCCATATCTCCAAAACTGCACGGCACTGAGAATTTTAATTTGGTGTGAAGCTTCCTTAGGACCAACAGAAAGGATTGGTCCAAAAAAATTACGGTCGGTTTTATCATAGGGTACAGTTTCGGGACTTTGAAAACACTTTTTAACACTGTAGGCAATAGGAAAAACATTAAAAAATCTTCTTCTCTAGATTCAGCAGGCAGAATCTTTTGATATTTGGTATGCAACATTGTAGGGTGGATCTGATTCGAGTTTGTTCAAATCCGCCCCCCTGGGTTTATATTTGGGCTCAGTATAGGAGCCCAAATTCAAACTTAGTGCATTTCAGGCTAATTTCTTAAAAAATCTTCTTCACCAGATTCAGCTGGTAGAATCTTTTGATATTTGGTATGCAACATTGTAGGGGGGATCTGATTCAGATTTGTTCAAATCGGCCCCCTGGATTCATATTTTGGCTCACTATAGAAGCATTTCAGGAAAATTTCTTTAAAAATCTTCTTCTCCAGATCCAGCAGGCAGAATCTTTTGATATTTGATATGCAACATCGTGGGTTGGATCTGATTCAAGTTTGTTCAAATCGGCCCACTGGGTTCATATTTGGGCTCAGTATAGGAGCCCAAATTTGAACTTAGTGCATTTCAGGCAAATGTCTTTGAAAATCTTCTTCTCAAGATCCAACAGCAGAATCTTTTGATATTGGGTATGCAGCATGCTTAGGGGGGTGAGATTCAAGTTGTTCAAGCCAAGTCCTGGGGTTCATATTTGGGCTCACTGTGGTAACCCGAATTATAACTTAGTTCAAAATGAGGAATTTTTTTTAAAAATCTTTTTCAGATCCAGCAGCCGGAATGTTTCGATATTTGGTATGCAGCATCCTTGGGGGGTGAGATTCAAGTTTGTTCAAGCTATGTCCCTAGGTCCATATTTGGGCTCAATGGTCTCTGGATTAATATTTGGTCTATCTATTGAAGCCCAAAGTTTAACTTAGTGCAGTATGAGGACATTTCTTTAAAACTCTATTTTTTCAGATCCACCTGTCAGAATCCTTTCATATTTGGCTTACAACATCTCTAAGGGGGTCAGATTCATGTTTGTTCAAGCCAAATCTATGGGTTAATATTTGGGCTCATTATGGGAGTGCAAATTATCTCAAAGCAACATGAGAAAACTTCTTTAAAAATCTTTTTCTTCAGACCCACTAGTTTAATGCTTTAATATTTGGTACAGAACCCTTTCATATTTGGTATCGCAGGAATGAAGGGGGGGGGGGGGGGGGGGGGGGGTGCAGATTTGAGTTCGTCCATTTCAGGTCTGTGGCTTAATATTTGGGCAGGGGTGGGTTAGGTTCGAGGTTGTTCATAAATGTTCAAACCCATTCCTCAGAGCTTTTCCATAAAATTTGCCTTTCAGGCTGCAGTTACACAACAACCCTTGGAAGTTTGGCAGTACTTGTCTACAGCTGTCAGAATTGGACGCAATCAGGAAGACCTATGCTAATAATCATCTGACATGGATACTAGAATTATGAATAATTTCATAACATTATTCATCTGTAGTGTCCATGAACCTTGACTAACTGAATCTGACCCAAAACACTTCTCTGAACCACCTTGTCAGGTGAGCGATTAAGGCCCCTGTGGGGAGGGGGTGGGGGTAAAAATCAGTAGTTGGTGTTGTAAAAATTAAAAAGCTGTATTGGGTAAAGGGTTAACATGAATTATCAGTATGCAACAGGGGTTCAATCATACTGACCTAATAGGATCCTGGCCCATAGCAGGTCTGAATTCTCGGAACGATTTCCCCAAGAATGCAAATGGATTCTCCCAAATTTAGAGGAACTATAAGTCCTGCACAACCCCAATTTTGAAACAAAATTGTCACATTGTTTCATGGTGGTGGGGCACTATTTATCTTGCTGAATGATTAATTAAAACAGATTTTGTGAAAAGGTTTTGTGGGTAGTTTCAAAGAAAGCTGTGAATTCTTATCCCTCCTAACTTATTAGGTAACAGAGTAGAAATTCTGTCGGAGGCAATAACAGTTTTTAAGCCTATTTGACACAGATTGGACAGTTCTCTTCAAAAGAACAAATTTCCCATGCTTTTTACTAGACAGAAGCCAAAAGTTGAATTCTATTGCAGAAATGACTCTTTCATCACATGAAAGAGGTAAATGTATCTTTGGTAGGGTTGGGTTTGCTCATAGGTATAACTGTTGTAAATATTTTAATTAGATGTACCTGCCTCTAAAAGTTGCGCTCGGAAATTATGTTATTCCCAAAACTAAGCAGTCTTGGGAAAATATATTGTTTCAATAAACATTTGAAGAAGTCTACTGACATTTTGCATTACTGTTGAATGTTCCAGATGAACAAAGAGGATGATTTGAGGACTTTTAGAACCTAAAAATTTGTTTGACTATTGGTGTGTTTTGTTTGGGAATTCCCTGAGAAATATGAACACGTGACCAGCACTTCCCTTTCTGTTAGTTTTTCTTTTATTTGTTGCACGGCCCATGTTTAAAGATCAGAAAAAGGTTGCCTGAAGGGCTATACTTGACAAAAAATATTTGAATGTTAAATTTAAAATGATACGACCATATTTTTTCTCCTGAACGTTATAATGGTCGTTTATGGGAAAATATTTAGTACTGTGAAACGTATTCATGTTTGGCTGAAATTAAACAATTGCAGGAATTCGACTGAATAAACCAAAATGTTTTTGGAGTAATGGTTGCGGAATGAAATATTTCAACATGTTGGATACTTTGGGGATTCCTTCTTACGCCTTGCGTGTTGTCATATTATCTCCTGGGTTTGTGCCTTGGGTGCGTGAACTATTCATTCACGAGGACTACAATACTCAGGAATCGCGGAGTACCCCCCCCCCCCCCCCCCCCACACACACACACACTTTTTTCGCCAATTATAGGTACCCTAACAGGACATATTCTGACATAACGTACACAACCCCTATTGCCATATTGACTGTGGGAGATAGTAATATAGTTCTATCAAAATTAGCACCATAATACTATCGGTGTCACTGTCCATTTTATGTAGTGAGATATTGCACATCGCATGTTCGCAACTATCCATAATAAGCACAGACTACATGTATGGTAATAGTAAAACTAGTCCATACTTGGACCCAAAGTCCGTAATGTAATTTAGACGTACTAAACCAAAATAAATTACATTACGGACTTTGGGTCCAAGTTTGGACTATGGTAAAATGTGCGCATGTGTACACCCCTGCAGTTACCCAGAAAAAAAGTGTGCAGCCCCCCCCCCCCCCCCCCCCACCTCACACACTTTTCTGGAGCTTCCGCCGCCCCTGACAATACTATTAAAAAAATAGTGGATATTTGATAAAAGTGAGATATGAGAAAAAATATATTTATATTTTCATCAAAAAGACTGTTGAGGCATTGCACTGCGACATCTGGTGAATGATTGCAGCGATAGTTGGAAGTCTAACAAGCACACATTCCAGGCGCCAAACTGTAGAAGACATGGCCGGTCAGTGGGAGAGTTTACCACATGCAGTGCAAGACCTCAATACCTTGTAAATCCTCATCGGTTCGCGAGACATGCGTGGATCCGACGTGGCATACTCCTCACCAAACGTCCAATGTCAGCTTTACTAATGTTATTCCATTCTTCCTGAGTACAATGGCGAGTTTCGGGACATTGGTAGGGAGTGTTGACGTTGTCATACGCGCCTGCCAAGCATATACCAGATGTCCTCGTTTGGTGAAAGGTCACATCGCACCATATGAGCTGCTAACATGCTATCACGGTAGTACTGCCCTGTGACACGCCATTGGTTGACATGTAACGCTGTTCTGCTTGTCGTGGTTATGCCTCCACACACCATAACCGATCTACCACCAAAACGGTCGTGCTGCCTAACGGCTACGCCACGGTATCGTTCGTTCCGTCGCCGCCACACTCTGTATCGACTGTCTTGGAAGTCGAGAGAAAACCTCGACTCATCGGAAAACATGACGTTGCTCCACCGACTTGACGCCTTGCTACGATGTGACGTTCAGTCAAACGTTGAATTCTTCGAGGTCGTCGAGCGTACAAATTCCTGCTGTTTAGGTGATTTCGGATAGTCTGTCCACTGACTCGCACACCTGTCGCTCGGTGGAGCAGCTGTCCAATTTCTGAGGCACTTTTGTGGCGGTTGCGAAATCACTTTGGTTTGGATGAAACGATCCTGGTTAGCAGTTATCAGACGACCTAACCGACGTCTGTCATCAACATTGCCTGTCTGACGGTAGCGTGACCACAACCAGCTAATCACCAATTGAGTAACGTTGAGAATTTGATCCACTGTAGTCTGTCTGTGGCCAGGTTCCAATATACCAACGGCACGTAAACGTTCGTGACTTGTCAGTCTTCAAATACCTCAAAAGTTACGTTTCGACCAGCAAATATTGATAAACCCCATAATCTTTGGGGATATGGCTGTTAAATACTGGAATGGGGCTAAGAGGCATAGTAAATTAGACCTCACTGTGTGTGTGTGGGGGGGGGGGGGGGGGTCACATAACCCTCATGACCTCATACGACTAAAAAGTGATTCTCCAAAAGGTATCCTCGATAGGTATTCTCAAATAATATAATACCAGGCCATAAGTATCCTCAAATACCGAAATGAGGCTAAGAGTCGTATGTGCGAGTCACTCGTTCGAGTAAATACTCTATGACTTATTTGCTCGATGTGATTCGAGTCGTTCGAGTAATGACTTATCAGTAACTACTCGATAAATTCCTGGCATTAGGAATGATATGGGTTCTCATGGAGGTTGTCTATCAGCTGGCTATAATCCAAAGGGACCCTCAGCATTATAGTACTACGTGCTACTATTATAAGCCAAAGTATGGCGGTCCTAAAAAGGATTCTGGGGGAAATCCAAATCGATTTGGAGGGATTATCGGGTTGTTTGTGGTAATTCGATGAAACGGGAAATTACTTTTGTTCAATCGAACACACCCTCCAAACATACTACTATCCAAGTAGAAGGTTGTAGTTCACATAACAACCACGTGCTACCATAGAAATCAAGATGGCGGCCTCCAGTATACAAAATGGACGACGGAAACACGTATCACCCTAACCACACGCGCTGCGCATGCGCACTAACGCTCACACTACTTACCACGACAACACAACATGGCGCCACTGGGTCACGTGACTATGACGTCACACGAGATCTTGCATGAGATCCTGCCAATGGCCCTGAAACATACGAGCTATACTACTCTTGACTATTTGTTCGAAGTCGTTCTTACATCCATCCAGTTGTTGTATTTCGTGCAAATATCGGCTATGCGTTTGACAAAAACCGAAATACATATAACGGATTGCATGTTCTTTTCAGTACCTTGATACTTTGTTTTCTTTTGGCCCAATGTCCTATGTGCAGAGAGGGAGGAATAAACATTGTGGGCGAAAACAGACACCAACCCATTTTCTGTCACATCTATGTTTAAATCATTCCAAATCAACATATTATTGCACAATTCCCTGTCTTTATTTTTTTATTATCTTGTGGAGAACAGGGGTAGGCGGTGTCGCCGTGATGTAAGGCGCCAGACGCGTCGATGGTATACTTGTGTGGAATTAGTATGTTGGGAAGTCTTGACAGTCGCTCGCTGCTGCATGGTGGTTCTCTTCGAATAACTCTTCACCCGTAAAACTGTTCGACACGAGGCGATCCTGGGTGTCGAAAGTGTCGTTAAACCCCAATAAATAAATACATAACGTGAGTCACTAAAACAATTGTTTTTTGTCTCAAAATCATAGCTTACGAATCCGCATTGGAACGAGCTCAACGAGCTCGTTCCAATGGGGGCCATAAGCTATGTTTTAGAGACAAAATTGAAATAATAAAATTTGAATGGCTATTTTTTGTGAAAGCCCCTTTTCACACCGCAGCAGTTTCTCTGTACTGAGGCTGCGACATGTAAGTAAACAATGGTATTCTGAAACTTAATGCATTGTCGTATTTAATGCATGTTGTAATTTAGTGCAAGAAATTTTATTTAATCTCTTGAACTCTCCTGAATTTTCAAGCTGTTATTGTCGACTTACAATCTCGAAATTTCATGATCTGGACTTGAAATTTTGAGTTATTAACATGAATATTCGAGATATTAATCTGAAATTTCGGTTTATTGTCTTGAATTTTCTAGTTACTGTCATGGAATTTTAGGGTTACTAACATAACATTTTGAGACACTAACTTGATATGTCGAGTTCAAAATAATTAGTTGCCAGCAGAACACCGCCGCATTTTATTTGGTGTCCGTCTGTACGTCGATTTTGCTGCGAAATAATTCGAAACCCACGAGAATTATGAAGCTGTTCTACATACAGTACAGACGCCGTGGACTGATCGCAATCCACTCGTGAGCGGTGATGTCCACGCATGCGTTAACCAGGTAATAAAAATCATCAGCAGCAGTTTTACCTGGTGCTTCGTTAATTAAATTGTTGATGATTGTCCCAATAATTCATGTTTGTAATCTAATATTATGTCCGTGACAATATTGCTCACCCATGGAGGGTGATCATACACAGCAAAAAAATATAGGTTCCCTTTAGAACTAAAACTGGTTTTAATCCTGTCCCTGAGATGGAACCAGTTCTGTTTAAACAGTATTTATTTCAAATCATATACATTTCTAAAGATTAACATTAAATATTAACAGAATTAAACATAAATTGGGGGGGTTTCAGCCGTGAGTTTAGAGCTGATACGAGGTTGTCTCAAATCATTATTAAGCAAAGGAGATATGAACAGTTGGCATATCGAACTAGTTCTGGTTCTATACAGAACCAAAACTGGTTCGATATGCCAACTGTTCATATCTCCTTTGTTTCAAAATGTTTGGCGACTGCGTTGAATAAGCTCCAAGTCTACTGCTGAATCTACTTCAGTTCATGTAATATTCTGTTAAAATTGAACGCTAATATTGGTAAATTTATTTGATTTGAAATAAGTACTGTTTAAACAGAACTGGTTCCATCTCAGGGACAAGATTAGAACCAGTTTGGGTTCTAAAGAGAACCTATATTTTTTGGCAGTGTACGGTACTGACAGTCAGTATCTAGCATTATTTGTATCCTCCTCTCCTGACATCATTTGGGAAATTCCCTTTTACTCAGACGTCCGGGATACATCTATTCAGCGAATGATCACTAAGCGAGTAAACGCAGGTTGGAATAATCAGATTTTCTCCCCTTGAAAGACGTTACGATAGAGATGACGCGATTGTCCAATCATCACTCGCTAACGTGTTAATGACTACTTAATATGAACAGCTGTGTGCACACACCGACTGTTAAGACTTTTTATAAAAATATGAATTCAATTCCACTTAAAAGAATGCATAAAAAAGAAGTTGCCTCATTAAAATGTATATTATTAAATCTACAACAAAAGAAGAAATTACTATCAGATAGTTGCTTCCCTCGTATGGGCCCGAATGATTAGATGTGACAGTGACAGTTTGTAATACAATAGAGAGAAACCCAATGAAATAGGATTAGATGTCAAGTTTCAGCCATTTTTTTTTTTTTTTTTTATTCATTAGTGTTTAACTGGTAGAGTGATGGAAGCCCATGTTTGGGCTTTACTCGGTAGTACAGGCACCACAGCTTAAAGGCCTCGTATTCAGTGGACGTGCTTCACTCTATCCTTGAAGTGAAATTATTTAGTCTGGTAGGATTTGCCTTGTTACAATTTATGGGAGAGTACCTATTGGCACTCTCCCATAAATTGTAACAAAGCAAAGACATGTGAACAAATTCTAATGTCGAAAAATAATTTAGCACTCTACCAGTTAAGGTCATAATCTTCTGCACATTGGCTAATCGTGACCATAACATGGGTGTAAAGTTAAGCACTGCTTCACTTCCAATAGTTCCCACGGGGATTCAGTGAGATAGATTGTATACATATAAATATACTTTTTTGCTCTGGTGTCAAAACAAGTGAACGGTCTGTGACATTAACACACAGAACGACACGCCCGTGTGAATAGGTTAATCGATATGGCAGGCCGAGAATTTTATCTTTCCGCGATGACACAAATACCATGTCGATTAACCCATCCACATGCGCGCGTCATTCTGTATTCATTACACGTCTTCCAGTCTATAAAAACAAGTATTAGAAGGACACTCAGAAATTCAATTGACAATTATCAACAGAAGAACACATTTTACCGCCAACCAAATTTGCGACGAGAATCTGTGTTACTATTTCGTTCCCTGAGTTCCAGTGTTTCTATGTGCCTATTTGCCACTTGGTTGGGTGTTGCTGTATATGAGGATTTCAAAGAACAGCCGTGTAATAAAATTTATAACCCTGGGTCAAGGTTATGACACGCATGTGGGTCACGAGCCAGGTGTATGTGAAGCATGAACATGACCCCCAGTGGAAACATTTTTAAGGACAGGATAAAGAAAAAACTGATGTACAGCCTGTACTCTTGACCTTAGGGTTATGACCTTGCATCTTGGTAAAGACACACCCTAGGGACATGAGCAAGCTTTATGTAATTTTTAACAATATTTATCTTCAATCGAATGGATAGACGGTCTGGTACATTTACATCGGAGATTTGATCTTGTCTTAGACAGCCATACACCCTTGAGTGATGACCATCCATAATGTGAAGTATTAACAAGATTTGTTAAATGAATAAATGCTTTTGGACCCTAGAAGTTTAGAAAACACGGATGGTACATGGCCTTGATCTTGGAGTTATGACTTTGAGTGGAGGTTAAAGCATACCACTGGCATTTATAATGGGAAGAGCAAACAAGACTGCTCTATTGAATCCTGTTAATGGACCGTACAATGCTAGACCACACAAACGGTTTGTGACCTTGACCTTGAAGCTACGACCCTTTGGCAAGGTCATGACACACCCATAATTCATACGACGTTATTGTGTGAAGTATTGATAAGACAGTTATATTGATTAATTATTTTTGATCCATGACAAGCTTTGTGTTAAAGTCGTGACAAACTGAAAAATATGCAATCATTGTGTGGGGCATGATAAACATCGGCCCATTTAAAACATTTTTTTTTCTGGATCGCATAAAGTTGAAATGGACGAACAAGCAAAGCAATGGTCTGAGACCTGCACCTCGTAGATGGGGCTTGGTTGAAGGTCATAACAAATTCTTGAGTCAAAACCAGTCATAAAATGAAGGATGAAGAAGATCAGTAAGATCAGTACAATGAATGACATTTTATGGACCGTATATACAATGTTAAAACGCCTCAACGGACAAAGGGTAAACTATATGCTACCTAAAATAAAATCGAGGAGCATAAAAAAACATATTGTGTCACCCGAAACAATGTATTACAATATCTTAAAAATGGGAATTACAACTGAAATTAAAAAAAAGGCCAAAATGTAAAAGCATTTTTTTAAAATTTCATGCTCTCTTCAAATCGTGGATGTAAACCGCATTTGATACTCTTATCTCCCTTATACCGCATTATACAATATTTATTTTTCATTTATGTTTCTTTTATTTTTTTTAAAGCAGAAAAGCGCGTTTGTTTTTGTTTTTCGTCTCATGATTGTAGATATTATACAGTTTCAACTGCGCAGGATTGGGGGTCCTTCTTGTCGATTGTTGGTACACGTAAGTTCAACTGATGTTGACCCTACCTCTGACGTGGCGGATTAGTAAATTGGAGTGCCAGACATATATTATCCACCGCACGGGTGTTATCTCCCGGTACTCTCGTTTCCCCCACCGGATAAAACCGTCCAACACGATGTAACCATTGGCTGCTGAAAGTGTAGTTAAATACCAATAAATAAAGAATAATTGAATTAGTAAAGAAATTGATAAATAAATAAAATAAATAAATAATTAAATAAATAATTAAATAAATAAATAATGAAATAAAAGTAACGACAATACATCGGCTTTATTAACATATATTTTTGCCACTCTACATTGCTAGTGGATCTGCATAAGGAAATTAGTAAGCTTCTCTGTTTCATACGCCAGTTGAGTGAAAATCGTCAACAAACATGAATCTTTAAAATAAGGAGACACCGATGCTCTTAAATGACATCTGTGTGGATAATGTAATATCTTAAGTTAAAATGCATCTGGTATTTTATCTTTTGTTTTGAGTCTCTATTATTTTTCAGGAATGGACAGTTGACAAAAGATAAAGTCGCAGGTGTATTTTACGTACGTAAAAATCCCCATAACCCTCCATTCCTTAAAAACAATGGGCCTCGACCCCTTCATTAATCACACCTAACATCTGTCTTAGTATCTTCTTGCCGTACCATCTCTTAGTTCAATTGCAGCACATGGTGGGTAGAGGTGTGATAATTACTTTAATAATGTTTGTTTTTTTGTTTTGATAATGCCGATCATGTCTCTTTTATTAGTTAAACCCTTTGAGGCTTTAATTATCCTGACGTTCAAAAGTAACTGGGAATTAGGTTTCTTCAACGTTTTTCAAAATGCGACGTCAAACGTCGGAAAGTACAAATAATAAGATATTTTTCTAATTCGTGATTATCTGGTTGAGTGCTAGATTATTTTTCTTGGACTGAATTTGTTATTCAAAACTTGTTTTATTACAAATTATTGGAGAGTGCCCACAGGCACTCTCCAATAATCTGTACTAAAACAAATTTATATAAACAAAATAGGATTAGTGTTGGACTGAATATGAAATATAAGCAAGGAAAGTGTTGTCTTTTGCTCTGGGGTCCTCATTTTTTGAAAGCCCTGATAGTGGCTTCTAGCACTCAACCAGTTAAGAAGTCTTGATAGCAGGATTATATTAGTATTTTAAACTGCGATGACATTTGGATCAACCGTTGTCACTGAGCACTATCCGGGAGAAAATAGGAATTGGGCTTAAAACTTTAAAAAATCGAAAAATAATAACAAAACAAATGACCACAAAGTATCAACGCGCTGTTGGTTTTGTTGAAATGTTTTGAAAAAATTTAAAAACAAGTATTTAAAATAATAAATTTTGATATCGTCCGCGTTGGGTAAAGGGTTAAAAGTAAAATAATTATTATTATTATTTATTAATTTAATTTCCTGAGTTCACATTGGAATCCACTAGGGTTTTTTTTTCATTTTATTTTATTTTATTTAATTCATTTTTGATAATTTCACAAAAAATAAACTCCAGTGTGTGATCTTGAAAATTCCCACCTACGGTAAGTGTGCTACCACTTGGATAAACATGCTCCCAGAAAGGCGAGGCAGATTCGAGAAGAAAAACGATCTATTATTTTTGCTTGATAGAATTTCAAATTTCAATTGGGGGAGTTAATTTATAACGGCCCATACAACATGCAGAAGACCCGCATAAGAGATTATAGATTACCCCGTGTCTGTTCACGTAGTACTGGTTTCTACCTGTCAAGGTCGAACGAAAGGAATACAGCTGGTTGAGGGTAAGTAAAACCCATACTACGTCAGGGATGAGCATTTTATCTATTGACACATCTTTTTTCAACGCAATTTCATCATCAGAAAACTGAGAAAATCTCTTCGCAGTCGTTGTTATCGAAGACGCTTTGGCGTCTGTGAAATAGGCGCTACTTCCGTGTTTAAAGCGAGGCGATACTCGGGAAATCATTTTATTATAAGCTATTTTTTGTGACAAAAAAAGGAAACAAATAATGAAACTGAATGGTAATGTTTTTGAAAAGCGCTGGCCTGTTTTTGTCATTACGTCTGAGGTCCGTATATGGGGATTGATTTGTTGCTTGTTTGGTGCTGTATTTGTGTATGCTGCAAAATAAAGTTTCATTAATTCAGTTTCATGCATTGGGCCTCTGGTGACATAAACTCATTACAAATGTACAATCGCCACACGTTAAACGTCCAGATCCTTCAGTACGTCTGCTCTTGGGAGCATTAACCAGATTTAAGCCAACAACAACCACCAGGAATGTAATGTCTCGAGTGTCTCTCTGGTTGAGAGCTTCAGTAAATTTTGTTAAAAATGGTTCGTCAGGAATCAGGACTGTAAAAAGTTCAGGCTTGGAAGGCATGACGAAATCCTACAAAGTTTCAACTGAGGAAACTTCAGTTCAGTACACAACCAGTGCCACGTTTCATCCCAGGTCCATGCTGTAGATTTCCACGGTATCGGGGCCGGCTTTCGGAACAGGGAACACGGGAATTCCCGTTCCCAGGATTAAACCCTAGTGAGAAATGATTGTGTAAAATAGTTCTCTAAGACACGATCCAATACAAAATCTCCGTCTGATGTCATTAAAATCAGTATATTCTAATAGAATGTGTTCGATTGTCAATGGTGCTAGCGGAGATACTAACATGTCCAGGTAACCAGCAAAAGACGATATCATATTAGTCAGACATGAGAGTATTCAATTCACACGAAGTTCCAAAATAAGAGGGGTCTTCAACTTGGGGTTGAGTAAAGCCACCAAAGAGGAAATAGAGTAGGAAAGGATAATCGACTCCCCTTCCCGTACATGCGCGATGTGTTCAAGCCCAAGGTTTTAAGCGTTGACATCAACTGTGAAAATAGAAGACAGAAGGTCTCTTTAGATGCCAAGGAGGAATATATGGTTAACACTTGGCTTTTATCAAATCAGATTCAAGTGTGGTGGACTCCATATGGGGGTATTTGTAATGCCCAATGGAGAAATATGTTAAAACTACAACATTTTCGGGGTCGAGATGCAATTAATAACAGGGTTTGATGGATAAGCCAACAGTTTAGAAACATACTATGGTATGATGGTATATGGTATTGATACGGGGTCACCATTGACTATCATTACCACTTTACCTGCCGTTTTCTATTGTATAAACGGTGTTTAGTGGGGCGGTAAAAGTAATTCATGACGTCACGTCATGCAACCGGAGGCGAGCGTCGGGCGTTAATGAAAACAAAATTCAACAGTTCGCCCGCTTCCGGTCAAGGTAATAATAGTAATAAGATGATTTTGTCAGTCGACCTGGTTTAATAACAGCCATTGATGATTGAATAACAGCCCCCTGGCTTATTAACTTCGTCTCAGGCCAGTAATAAACCCTCGGGTTGTTATTCAGTCCATTCGTGCCGTGAATATCGCATAGCGCCATTCAAAGTTGTGCTATTATTATATTGTCTGCATATTCCCCAGTCTTCGGTCGGCATTTATCACCGTTAATCTATCTACAGTACGTGGATAGTGGATTGTAACTAAATCACCTGCAGAGTGGAGTTATCACCCAAACTATTGCTTTCAAATTATGTACATATGGACAAAAAACATAAGCAATGTTTCAGCCAATGGACCTCCGGGTTTAACCCGGAGGCCCATTGATTGAAACTTTGCCTGTGTTTGTTATGCTTTGCAACAAATTTGAAATTATTGCTTGAGTGGAATCTCCACTCTGCAGGTGATTTAGTGACAATACACTCTCCACGTACTGTATCTAACGTAGAGAGTACTAATTTGGTCCTATTGTAGAACAAAATTCGAATCAATACTTCTAACAGACTTACATTGTAGGATATACAGCTTTTTCTGTTTGACTTCCTGGTCGCAAAATACCAGCCCGGTACCGATCCAAGTTGGTCCTCGGGGGTATTCTACGTGTCGCTAGGTCGGGAGACAGCGCCCATTTTGAGACTCTACCTTAAAACTTAACCTGTGAAATAACTAGGAGATTAGTTCTCGAAACAGACTTTCCTCATAATTATAAGATCTAAGCCGTTCCATATAGAGACGCATGCCTATTATAGAAAATGATAAAATACCTGTATATCGTCTCTTGAGTGTAACAAGTATTGCAGATGGCGCCTTTTCTGCACTCGATGACAACACAATAAGATCCAAAATTACATTGTTGCAAAACCATAAGGCTTTGTATAACTCTACATTTAGCTGACAGTTCATCCACTAATACCTGCCGTCACCCTCCATGATCGAATACAAGTACAAGGAACCGTACTGTATCGGTAGTCATTTTTGGACCGCACCACCAACCTTTGGCCGCGGCACGGGACACATCACTAATTAAATTCGATCAAAAATGACCAATCGTTTGAGGGGCACCTGCGTGGGGACGATGAATTTATCATTCCTTTCCCGCTGAGAATCGACGATACGGCGACTTTACCACTCACAAATTCGGAAAATTGCACGGAACTTTCTGAACAATTTATTTATTTATTTATTTATTTATTTATTTATTTATTGGGGTCTATTGACACTTTCGACAGCCAGGTTCACTTCGTTTCGGGGAGTTGTACGGATGAAGAAAGCCGGCAACGGCGAACAACTGTCCGACTCCCCAACTCTGCACAAGGAAGGTTGGGATTGGTTGAAGACAAGTACACCATCGGTGTGCAGTACGCCAAAGTGCACAATGCCACCTGCCACCGTGACCAATCGAGATAAAGTGCTTGCCCAAGGACGCAACACAGTTAGCCCTGCTGGGGATCGGTCCGTGGACCTTTCGGTTTGAAGTCCAATGCAGTTTATATGGGCGTACTTGTTTTTGTTTTTCTAATATCTTAAGCGGGACTGTTCTAGAAGTATTTTTTTTTATTTTTGCTTCTAAAATCCTTCCAAAATAGTATCGTGAGAAAGTTTGATAGACACAATGTTTCTCTATAAACTGGGAGTGCGGTGGCACGGTGACTCGGTGATTATGGTATAGGACCTCAAACCGAAAGGACCATGGTTCGATCCCCGTCCGGAGTAACAGCCTTGTGTCCCTGGGCAAGGAACTTAATTCCGAATGCCTATATAGGGGCACAAAAGCGCTCTGTGCTATGACGTAATGTATGGCGAGGGCGTACTTGTCTTCAACCAATGCTAACCTTGCTTGTGTGGAGTTAGGAAATTGTAGAGGCAGACAGTTGCTCGCCGCGTATTGATGGTTCTCTCCGGGTGCTCCGGCTTCCTTCACCCGACACGGTGTAGCACTGGCTGTCGAAAGTCTCGTTAAATTCCAATAATTAAATAAATTCTATATAAACTAAAACTGCTTCAAATACAGATGCTCTCTTCATATTAATTAGCTCAATTATTCGACTGGATGGTTGACTCGGCGATAAAAATGAAAGCCAAGACTGCATGTCAGTACAAATTTTCCACCAATTAATTTGCTGTAATATCTATTTATAAGGTAACGACTGGATTGTGGCAAAGTATTTACACAAAAGAAAATTGTTAACACCTTTAATGCCATACCTGACGTTTGTAGTCTCAATCTAAAAACTGCCTTATTTTTTCAAAAATGGAAATTTTTTTTTTTATCAAAAATGGTTATTTTTTTTCCAAAACTGGAGAAAATTAATGGAAAATAGTTCTTTTTTAGTTTCAAATTTTTTACCAATCTTCAGCCTTCAAAACCGGATGTAGCCTGGTGCCGACTTGAATCTGTCTGACCAGTGCAGGATGCTGGGTGTCGACTGTACAGTTGACAGAAGATATCTGCATTGTTCTGTACGACATCGAAGAACCGCCACGTCTCTAATACTAACTCGTTGAAACAAGCTACTAACTTGTTAAAACAAGTTATTAACTTGCTATTAACTTGTTAAAACAAGTTATTAACTTGTTTAAACGATTTATTAACTTGTATACGAGTTTACCAAGTTGTTTAAACATGTTAGTAATATGGTTTGCTGCCACAGTTTTTATGCTCCACTAGGGGTCTGACCAATCTGGGTGCGGAGGCACATTACACAGTATACGCATGCCGCTTATGAATTGTATGTAAGGCAAGAACAGCTGTACTACAACATTGTACCATAACATGGGGTGACTTTGGCTTTGGCCAGTGGAACTAATTCGGTAAGGATATTTATTACATGCCCATGCAGTCTCTCTTATGCAATACGGCGTGCAATACGGCTGTGCAATACGGAATTCCGTATTGCACACCAACCTGTTCCAACCGGGACTTTTTTTATGCAATGCGACTGCATAAAGTGCATGGTGTTTACCACCGTTGATAGAAAAGAAAATTAGGTCAGTAGGTGCTTGGGTCATGTAATAAATACAAAACCACATGTATGTTTCAATGAGTCGTTTTGTATTCAATTCGTCAAATGTGCGTAGAAAGAAAACGTCTCGACCTTCGGTCTCGACGTTTTCTTCCTACGTACATCTGACTCATTGAATACAAAACGACTCATTGAAACATACATGTAGTTTTGTCTATACATGGAAGATATATAATACGCTAATACACCGGGGTACCTGCCAAATTCTCCAATGCACTGTCCGATTTCGGACCACCTTCTGGGACCTATACCTCAGTCGACACGCCTTTACTGGAGACGTGAGAATAACCATGTTCGAAACGCCCGGGGATGGGAATCAAACTCATATCGAGAAACCTACATGTATGATAAATTGAATATTTTGTGACAAACTCATTGAAGCGGCGTTTGCCGGCTGTAATGTTTTAATAACTGTCGTGAGTTACACTGGACTAAAAGAGTAATACGATATTATGATGCTAGGGCAGTAAGATGCTCATAATTAAATTGGTATAATTGTTTTACAGAAACCCCAAGAATGGTGGTTGTATGCATCTTGTTAACTTGTTAACTTGATCTTATTTGGACCATAAAATGTTGTGGTCGCTGACGCGAAGGACGTTTTTCGCTTCTTTTATTTTGCTGTTTACAGATTACTAATCTGTTTTTACAGATTACTAATCTGTTTAAACGGATTACTAATCTATTTTTACTATTTACTAACCTGTTTAAACAGATCACTAATATGTTTTTACAGATTAACTAATCTGTATTTACCGATTACTAGTCTGTAAAAGTAGATTAGTAATCTGTAAAAACAGATTAGTAATCTGTAATAAACAGACTGGTAATCTGTTTATGCAGATTAGTAATATGTAAAAACAGATTAGTAATCTGTGTAACATATTAGTAATATGTAAAAACAGATTAGTAATCTGTAAATACAGATTAGTTAATTTGTAAAACTGTTTAGTAATCTGTTTAAACATATTAGAAATCTGTAAAAACAGATTAGTAATCTGTAAAAACAGATTAGTAACTGTAAATACAGAGTTGTTAATTTGTAAAAACTGTTTAGTAATCTGTTTAAACAGCTTTGTAATCTGAAAAAAACAGAATAGTAATCTGAAAAAGAGTAGTAATCTGTAATGACAGATTAGTGATCTGTTTAAACAAATTAGTAATCTCTCCAAAAAAAAAATTAGGAATCTGTGTAAATTGAAAATGGTCGGGCGGTTCTACGCTTCCCTACTTGTGTACTACTTTGTTTATTTTTTTTAATTATACATTTTAGCTGCTCCAGATGAGTTGCATTTTGATACCATAAATAATATTTTATAAAACAACGAAACGTGGTGCCATTTTTTATTTTTTTTTTACCCAGTTGTGTTTTATACGGAAGCATACACTATAAGTTAGAAAAAAGTAAAATAATTATTTTTTTAAATAATTGGGTCTGTCAACTAGAAAAACTAAAACTAGCATTAGGTAAAGATTTTCAAAATTGGATTGTGTCGTAAGGAACTGTCTGAAACAAATAGAAAAACTCACTTTACTTTTGAAGGCAGTTGCGCCACCTTGAAGATCTTATACAGTGGGCAAGTAGGGGATATGCTAGCTATGAAGGGGTGGGTGAGGGTGAGGTGGGTGGGTGGAATATCATATCATAACATTCTTATGCGACGAGAAATCCTAGGTGGTCTGCTCGAGGATTTTTTTGTCGGAGAGGCGGAAATTCAGTTTTCTCATTTGGAAGGAGAAGCGTGTCTCTCCTCAACCAAATTTTCGGACCGTCAAAAGTAAAAAAAAACGTCACCCATATTTGGGAGAAGACAGGTGTATATGTGACTATATGACGCTTGCTGCTGAAAGTGTCGTAAAAAACAATAAGTAAATAAATAAATAAATAGTTTTGCATTAAATAAAAAGGTTTTAGTATATACGAAGGAGTTTTCGTTTGAACAACGAAGTTTTCGTACATACGAAAGCGCTTTCCTATGTACGAAAGAGTTTTTGTTTAAACGAAACAATATGTTTCGTACTTTTCCGTACTTTTATCCCACACACTTGCATATTTTATCATAAAATAACTACATGATATTCACATACGATTGCCGGGGCAATATCGCCCGGAGGTGCTTGCACTGGGGGGCGATTATGGCATGGATCCGACAGATACACTGCAAAAAACAAAGATTTGTTTTAGAACCAAAACTAGTTCTATCTTGTCCCGGAGATGGAACCAGTTTAGTTTAAACAGTATTCATTTCAAATCGAATAAATTCACAAAGATTAACATTAAGTATTAACAGAATAATACTTGAACTGAAGTAGATTCAGCAGTGAGCTTGGAGCTCATATAAGTCGCTAAACATTTTGAAACAAATCAGATATAAATAGCTGGTATATTGGTTCCACATAGAACCAAAAACTGGTTCGATATCCCAACTGTTCATATCTGCTTCGCTTAATAATGATTTGAGACGACCTTGTATGAGCTCTAAACTTACTGCTGAAACCCCCTCAATTTATGTTTAATTCTGTTAATATTTAATGTCAATCTTTGTAAATTTATATTTGATTTGAAATAAATACTGTTTCAACTAAACTCGTTTCCTCTATGGGGCAAGATAAAACCCGTTTTGCCTCCAAAATAACCTTTATATTTAGCTCACCTGAGCGAAGCTCAATGGGAGCTTTACTGATCACTTTCCGTCCGTCGTCCATTCGTCCATCCGCCGTAAACGTTACATTATCGACTTCTCACAAACTACTGGACCATATTGAACCAAATGTGGTGTGCATGTTCGTTACCATATTCCAATTCACGTTTGTTCAAATGAATTTGACACACCCACAGTGGGCACCACAAGGGGCATAACTCTGATAGCACCCATACATTTTTGTCAAAAATAAAAATAAAAAAAGGCTTCTCCTCCAGAACCATCAATTGGAATCTTTCGATATTTGGTATACGACATTTCTAGGAGGGTCTGATTCCAGTTTATCTAAATCAAGTCTCTGGGTTTATATTTGGGCTCCCCATTGGAGCCCAAAGTTTAACTTAGTGCAAAATGTGGACATTTTAAAACATCTTCTGAAGATCCACCAGTCAGAATCCTTGCTTTTACATTAGGTTTGCAACATCTCTGGAGGGGTCAGATTCAAGTTTGTACAAATTGAGTCCCTGGGTTCAATTCGGGTGAGCGATTTAAGGCCCCTTGGGGCCTCTTGTTTGCAATGTATGCAATCCCACTGGTGCTTGATATAACACACCAACTCGGGTATTTTAACTGGTACTGATGTTTTAACTGTTACCTTTGTAATCACGTTTTGTTTAATAAAATCTATTTTTTGAAGTACAATTATCCTGCTTTATTACAGTTTTCGAACTAGAACTGGACTCATGGTTTTACACGTGGGTAACCAGTGTGGAAATATTACTCAGCATGTTTTTTCCTTCATTTTGGGCAATAACTAGTGACTTTTTGCTTCTCGTAGATTTAATGGTGGGGAGTATAATAGGGTGTGCATGCATGCGAGAGGGGGAGGGGCGAGGGTGTTTATCCAAAGGAATATCTTTACGGTGTGGAGCAGCACGAGGCAATGTACCCGACCGCGAGAGCTGGAGGCGCGAAGCCAGCCTTACAGGGTCTGACAGTGTGGGGTCTCCTCCTAAAAACGTTTTGTTTTAAATGGAGAACGCTAAATATGCGATTTCTTGCCGGTTCAATGACGAAACAAGAGTCGCCATATGGTGAGCGCGAAATTCGGAAGATTCGGGGCAGTTTAGTGTTGAAGATGAATCAACTTCCGAACAATTCAGTAATTGCAATATTCAGTTGAACCCCCTGGATAATCGTTTCCTAAACCTTAGCTGCTCCTTTCCTATTCTTAAACGGAATTCGATCGTGGTGGAAAATTGCAAAGCGGGCTCCACTGAACCCCTTGTATTGATGTCGTTGTTGGTTTTTCTTTAGGTCCCTTAAACAGTTTGACGAGGGTGAGTAGTATAGATATACTGATCATACCTCATTACTCCGACCCTCCTGACCCAAACCCCTGGACACTGACCCCGGGGTCGAGACCCCGGACACCCGATCTTGGAGGCCAAATCCCTCAGGCCTCCCCGCCCCACTCCCCTATTTACTCTAGGCCTAGGCTATTTATAGCCCAATACTTCAACATTTAAGCGTCCCCTTCCCATATCTAAAGCCCTTGCCTTCCCAGGCCCAAAGCCCGTATAAACCGCCCAAGCTGCTTACAGCCCAACGTGCATTTAGGCTTTCCCCGCCATTGTTGTGACCTTTCCTGTATGTAGGCCTCGTATAGGCTGTCCATCCCGATCAAACTCTCCCAAGGCGAGCACAAAGCTGAGGGCCCTTGAACTGAGGCGTTTCTATGAGCCCAAAATACTAAGAAAGAACAAAGAGTTCCCCCACCCGTTGAAAAAAAAACTGTATTTCTTTGTTTCGCTGTTTTGGTGTCTCTAAAATAAAATGTTGTCAAGGGCATGTACATGTTAATAGATAAGAGGCCTATGTACTAAGGCTCTTAATTTGAAAACTACCTTGTATTTGTTTGTACATGTCAAAGATATAAAGATTAGGATAGAGGAACCTTGCCCTTGTTTAGGTTCATAACAGGCTTATGATAAAGAACACCTGACCCGTTTCCTTTGTCTGGATATTGCATAGATAAAGGTGATTACGAAAGAGAACACCTGGTCTTTGTTCAGGTTTGAAAGAAGATTATGATAGTGTCACTTGGCGTTGTCTAGTTGTGTGAATAGAGGACTTAGTACAAAGCAAATGCTTTATGATAAAAGTTCTCTTTTTTCAGATAGATAAACGGATTAAGATAGAGAACACCTGGGCATTTTTAGGTTTGTAAGAAGATTATGGTATGAACCATCTGGCACGTTTACACAGCTGTTTGATTATGTCATAGATAAGATAGTGCCACGTGTCATGTTTGTGACCCAGTAAGATTGCGGTTTTATCTGATTGGTCAAAACAGGTATTCAATGATAGCATGGCGGTGTCTGATAGGCCAAACAGTTATCTAATCAGATCATAGCATATATCTGTATTTGGTACATGACCATTGGATAAGACTGCTGTAAGATAAACCCACGAAGGCATTATCAGATTGACCAAAACAACTATTCAATCAGCTCATGCCAGCAGGATTTTCTACATGGCCAATAGATAAGTGAACTGTGGTGGTGTGACAATAAAAGGTAAGCGAGTCTAAATTTTTATCGTTCTTTCAAAATAAATTTCACAGACAGATAAAATAGTATTAGGTGAGTTATTCTCTTTATTCAAAATGCAAACATCTTTCAAAGCCCTGTAAAAACCGAGAATCCATTTCTAGTGTCTAGTTGTAGAATCCCTTTTCTCGAACCTCATTTCACGGAACCCCATTTTTTTACATCCCCCACCACGACCACAACCACTACCAGAATCTAATTGGGGTGCTAAATTGGGTGCTTGATCTAAAATGGGGTGCTGAAGGAGGTGTTTGTTCTGCAATAAGGTGTTAAAATGGGCACCAAAGGCAAGCCTGTTCTAGGATTGGGTGCCAAAAGAGATTCCACGGAACATGAGTTGTCATAGGTATCCCAAAATACCTGTATGTGATTACGTGTGCATCGGCTTTAAAGCACATTGTGCACTTATACTTAATCACATACGGGTATTTGGGAATATAATCACCACCACAATTGATAGAACCATCGCAGCCACTACCCTCTAGTAGTACCATCATAACCCCCGCCACTAAGGATATCATCACAACCACTAGTGGTACCATTACCGCAATCAATGGTAGTGCCACCATGACCGACACCACTAGTTGTGCCATCGCCACCATTACCAGTTATACCATCACTACCACCATTTGTACAAACACCACTATCACCACTAACACAAATAATTGTACCACCCTTGCCAGTAGTACTACTACCACCAATAGTGGTACAACTACCAATACCGCTCCTGCTAGCTTGTTAGAACAATATGCTTAACTTGTTTAAACGAGTAAGTAACTTGTTCAAACAAGTTAGCTACGTTGTTTAAACAAGTTACTTATGAAGTTTAAACAAGGTATCAACTTGTTTATTCAAATTAACTGACTTGTTCAGTCAAGTTACTAACTTGTTCAAAGAAGTTAGCTAACTGACCAATCACAGATACCAGTTTATTATTTTAGCTTTCCCATTCGTTATTACTCTATTCACAATTGATAGAGCAAAGATGGGAGTGTTTGGGCATCGTGTCCACTTATTGCTAGCCTGTGATAACAGCAGGCTTCCATAAAAAACACAAACTAAGTATAATAGGTGCCTGGGCTATCATTAGCGTGGGTTTCGTTTGGAGGAATTATGTGCCTGTACGACAAAGATTATGTGACACTGTTACACTGGTCGCGAATGGCCAGGCATGTCCAAAAACCTACTTAACTTAGGAGAAAAATAATTTCGGGGGAATGTAGTCTTGGCGTCATCTATCTGTCAGTCAGTACGTCCAAGTTAACGAAATGGGTTTAAGTGTTTAGTCGTAAGTACGGAAGGGGTTTATGTCTGCCCCGGCTGTTTTTCGGTTTATATGGCTATTTTTGGCTTATGTGACTTATTTTCAAGTACAGGTGGGGGTTATGTGTATTTGTTCACCTTTAGTCACATAGTGCAAATTTATGATCCTGGGGAGGGGGGGGGGGGTAGGGTCAGTAGTAGGGCAGGGTTAGGGTTAGCTACCGCTCGAAAAATTTCCTAAAAATCACTTTTTTGACTATTTGGACATGTTTTTTAGAATAAACACATAAATTTATACACATAAACCCTATTTCGTCTGTCCGTCGGTCTGTAGACGGAATTCGTGTCCGGCTCAGAACTGTTTTATCTTTTGACCTAGGCTTATGGTATTTGGCATGTGGGTGTATCACCATGAGATTATGTGTCGCGTATCATCATGACCCACATATAACACTGACCTTTGACCTCAAATGATTTTTTGGCAAGTAAGGGGTTTAAAATTCTGCTAGACCGTATTATTACTTATAGTATCACAGCATTACAGTATCGAGGCATTGCAGTATCAAGGAATTAATTCGGGAGAATTAGCCACCCTTGGCGGCCCCCTCTAGTTCTTTTTAGGTTACAGCTACTTCTATAAATTTGGCATCTGATACACTTGGCATTTTGGGAGGGGGCATATGCCACGCTTCGCGTTGCTCTTGTTTTAACGAGTTAGTATTGGAAAAAGGTGGATGTTCTTCGATGTCGTATAAAACAATGCAGATATCTTCTGTCAACTGTATAGTCGACACCCAGCATCCTGCAAAGGTCAGACAGATTCAAGTCGGCACCAGGCGACATCCGATTTTGAAGGCTGAAGATTGGTAAAAAGTTTGAAACTAAAAAAGAACTATTTTCCATTAATTTTCTCCAATTTTGAAAATAAAATAACCACTTTTGATAAAAAAAATTTCCAGTTTTGAAAAAATAACCAGTTTTGAAAAAATAACCAGTTTTGAAAAAAAGTTCCAGTTTTGATAAAACGACAATTTATTTCAAAAGTGGTATTTTTTTTTCAAATGTGGTTAGAATATGTTTTTCAAAAGTGGTAAATTTATTTTCCAAAGCTGTTTTTTTTTTTCAAAAACGGTGATTTTTTTTTCAAAACTGGTGATTTTAAAAAAAAAAAAATATTTTTTCAAAAGCTGTTTTTTTTCAAAACTGGTTTCTACACACATCCATAATGGTGACGAACATGTTCTGCACAGTTCGCAGACAGAAGCGGAAGGATGGTCCTACATTTCGCCTAGCATGCGGGTTTTATACTAATTCTTGCTCTTAAATACTTTAAATTCGCTAATTGAGACGGGCCATTTTAGTAATTTTTGATTTGTAAAAGAAATTATACTCCCGTTAAAATGTGTTGTATTTTAATATTAGGATTAATTTATTTAACCCTTTTGACCCTGGTGGTTTTTTCTATGCCAGTTTAATGGAAGCAACTAACTCAAAACAAGAAGGGTTAGCATTTGTTGAAGACAGGTTCGCCATCGACGCGCATTACACCTTAGTACACAAGCACTCAGGGATGTGGCTAGAGGGTTTCAGCTGGGAGGGGTGGGGGGTGCCACCGGTGTAAATTTCAACTGTGAGTGGTTTCGATAGGTGGTTGCACTGCAGCGCTGGGTGACATCTTTTAAGCGTTTACCCAACGAATCGCCCGCATCCGCCCACGTACTATGCAAATACAGCTGCTGAAAAAGTATTATTTTTCGAAAAATTTCAACAAAACCATATCATGTGACCCCTCGTTGGAACGAGCTCGTCGAGGAGTCATATGATATGGTTTTGTTGAGATTTTTTAAAACAGTTTTAAAAAATGATATTTAAAATAATGAATTTTGAAATCGTCTGCGTTGAGTAAAGGGTTATGAACCCTTCTGAAAATTTTCACTAGTCCTGAAACGGAAAAAGCATCATTTATAATGTGTCTGGGTCAGAAAATTTACCCGATTGATGTCAGAGTAGAAATTTTGAGGCCATGTCAGTTTTAGAATAGGAAATTTGAAACTCAAGTTTCCAGTTGGAAATAAAAGAACAACATTTCTCATCATTAGTTGGAATTTTAATATTTTTCATGAACAATATTAATTTATTGAATTTCCAACTATTTGATTTTTGACCTCGGAATTTCCAACTATTGAAAAAAAATACTCCTAGCTGGGGGGGGGGGGGGGGGGGGTCGCCACATCCCTGCAAGCACTGCCGCGCACCATGTGGACAATGGGGATTAAGTGCCTTGCCCAAGGACACAACACAGTTACCTCTAGCTGGGAACGAACGGTGGATCTCTCGGTTTGGAGGTCAATTCCGTAATCACCGAGCCATCATAGCCCTTGTATTATTTGTTAAATTAACAGCTGCATTGAGAAGAAATACTAATGTTGAATCTTTTCTTAATATCAGTGTGTATTTCAATAAATACGAACTCGTGTAACTCAAAGAAGACAGGGTTATTTTTTCTCTCCACACCTCAACTGTTCACAACAATGTAGCAATTTGTTTGGTTTCGGTTTTCCATTTCAATTGTTTTTCATGTTTATGGGAAGTGATTTCTAGACCCATAATTGTATGGATATACATGCTCAGTCTATCGAGCTTAATTTCCGAGACTTCAGAAACAGTAGTGTACAAATCCATAATGGTGACGTACAACATGGCCGCTCACGTGGATTACCATGGCAACACAGCATGGCGCCACTGGGTCACGTGACTATGACGTCACATGAGATCCTGCAATGAGATCTTGCCAATATTCCCTGTCCGGGTACATGGCATACTACTGATATACATGCTCAATCTATCGAGCTTAATTTCCGAGACTTCAGAAACAGTAGTGTACAAATCCATAATGGTGACGTACATGTTCTGCACAGCACGCCTACAGAAGCGGAAGGTCAACGAAATTGGACGGGCCTGCATTTCCCCCAGAATACGGTTTGCTCTTAACTACTTTATATTGCATAATTTAGACAGACAATTGAACTATTTTAGTAATTTTTTACTTGTAAAATAAAATATTAGTTGCTAAATTCCCAGTTGCATTGGGGGAATACTGCTGTTTTTTTTATTATTAGGGAGATTTTATTTAACCTTTTGGACCCTTTCGACCCTTTGAACCTTGGTGGTATTTTCCATGTCAGTTCAATGTTCTTTTTTTTTTGATTTGTCTTTTTTGATTTCAATCTGCTTTTACCCGTCTCTCTCTCTCTCTTTCTCTTTCTCTCTCTCTCTCTCTCTCACTCCCTCTCTATCCTCTCTTTCTTTATTTCCCCCTCTCTCTCTCTCTTTTGAGTTAACTTCTTTTGTGTATAATGTTTACATATTGTTATATTTTGTTCTGCCTTTTGTAATCTATTAGTCTTTGTACAGGATCGGAGGGTTTTCTAAGTGGTCAGCACTTGTCCTCCAATCCTGATTTGCATTGTTGAATGGCAAATAAAAATATGTTTAATCTAGTTCAATGGAAACAATTGGAGGAGTCCATGTTCATTATTCGGTTGTAAACCAATTAATATTTTCAACCTGCAGCATTGAGGCTGTTGATTCGTCAACATTTCACATTAACCTTTTACCCAACGTAACGGTCAAAACCAGCCAGCGCTATTCTCAAATATCGTCAATTAATTTTTATATTACTTTCTTCATTTTTGTCTCAAAAACAAAGGTTATGGCATCTCCTTGGAACGAACTCGTTCCAATGAGGGGTCATAACATATGTTTTTGAGACAAAAAATGAAAAAGATTAGCTATTCAAGAATTTTTTTTACAAGTGTCCTCTGCGTTTCATGTAAGGTAAAGGGTTAACTTAGCGGCCATCCTACTTTGTGAAAGTATGATGTATCATGTTCCTGGACCGGAAATGCACCCTCTTTCGGGTTCAATGGGTTAAATACAATCTGCTGTACAATACATGTCAATCAACATCAGTAAGACTTTTCTTCTGTAAAGGAATGTTGCCAGGGCTAAGGTTTCTCACCACGTCTCATCTATTCACAACAGTTCAACTATTTGTTTGCTTTGGATTTTTCTTTTTTAATTTGGAAGTAATTTCAAACCCATATTTCATTCCGGAACTTCAGAAACAGTAATCTGCAAATCAAGAATGATGACGTAAATGTTTCACAAATATGTAGTATGTAAGCAGACGCGGAAGGTGGACTAAAAAGGAGGAACATAACTTTCCACCACGCACCGGGCCTTTCATAGTTGGACCACGTGGGATGAGAAAAAATGGATACACAAAATTATGTTTAATGGATGTTGACGAGTAAGATGGGAGATGTTAATCCTTTGAACATTAAATATCGCTTTTCCATTCCAGAATTGTGGTATGTCCTGGATTTGTAAAGCTAAAACAGGTTTCGTGGGATAGGAAGAGGGTAACCTATGATTTGATTTTTTTTATTCATTTGAAACATCTGGATACGCCCTATACGTCACGTGTTATAATCCTTTATTTATTAGATGTGATTTTCTTTAGAAAAATTGCTCATTATCAAACTTGGCAAATATCACTTCAAACTCGATTAAAATTATGTCAGTGTCGGCAGATATATACACAGAACGACAGACGCATGTGAATGGGTTAATCGATATGGCACGAGAGCCAGCGCGGTTAGATACATCGAGAGACCGCGATATGTTATTGATTAACCCATTCACACGCGAGTGTCGCTCAGTTATTGGGTTACGAGGCACGGTGTAGTAGATTGAAGCTCAGTTGTTGGCGTTACGAGGCACTGTGTAGTAGATTGAAGCTCAGTTGTTGGCCTTACGAGGAACGGTGTAGTAGACTGAAGCTCGGTTGTTGGCGTTACGAGGCACTGTGTAGTAGATTGAAGCACAGTTGTTGGCTTTACGAGGCACGGTGTAGTAGATTGAAGCTCAGTTATTGGCGTTACGAGGCACTGTGAAGTAGATTGAAGCTCGGTTGTTGGCGTTACGAGGCACGGTGTAGTAGATTGAAGCTCAGTTGTTGGCCTTACGAGGAACGGTGTAGTAGACTGAAGCTCGGTTGTTGGGTTACGAGGCACTGTGTAGTAGATTGAAGCACAGTTGTTGGCTTTACGAGGCACTGTGTAGTAGATTGAAGCTCAGTTGTTGGCCTTAGGAGGCACGGTGTAGTAGACTGAAGCTCGGTTGTTGGGTTACGAGGCACTGTGTAGTAGATTGAAGCTCAGTTGTTGGCTTTACGAGGCACTGTGTAGTAGATTGAAGCTCAGTTGTTGGCGTTACGAGGCACTGTGTAGTAGATTGAAGCTCAGTTGTTGGCCTTACGAGGAACGGTGTAGTAGACTGAAGCTCGGTTGTTGGCGTTACGAGGCACTGTGTAGTAGATTGAAGCACAGTTGTTGGCTTTACGAGGCACGGTGTAGTAGATTGAAGCTCAGTTATTGGCGTTACGAGGCACTGTGTAGTAGATTGAAGCTCGGTTGTTGGCGTTACGAGGCACGGTGTAGTAGATTGAAGCTCAGTTGTTGGCCTTACGAGGAACGGTGTAGTAGACTGAAGCTCGGTTGTTGGGTTACGAGGCACTGTGTAGTAGATTGAAGCACAGTTGTTGGCTTTACGAGGCACTGTGTAGTAGATTGAAGCTCAGTTGTTGGCCTTAGGAGGCACGGTGTAGTAGATTGAAACACAGTTGTTGGCTTTACGAGGCACGGTGTAGTAGATTGAAGCTCAGTTATTGGTGTTACGAGGCACTGTGTAGTAGATTGAAGCACAGTTGTTGGCTTTACGAGGCGCGGTGTAGTAGATTGAAGCTCAGTTTTTCTATTATGAGAGATTAATGATTGCAATAAGTAAAGAATAGTTTGTTAAAGAGAAGAAACAAGAGAATTTTTTGGAAAATTCAACGCAAAAACTAAGATTCGGGGTCGTAAGCAGAGATTTGTTTTGGTTTAATAAATAAAGAGATTATTACTCGGTTACTTTCATATCGGACGAAATATCGGGCCTAGAGCCTTGGTATCGGGCCAAGATAACATAACTTTTGCCTTCGACCTCCAAATATCAGGGAATGAACGAATAACTACAATAATTCTTTTAATGGTGTGATCTCTTCCTATTCAGCTATCTTGGCAGATGGGTACAGTATAAGTAATACAACGAACCGGGAGAATGCGGAATTACTTGGTTAGTTTCAATAGTATCTTCACATCGGCCTTCGGCCTTCGATCCCAGGCTGATGTGAAGGTACCGATATAAAACTAATCAAGTAATAACCTCTCTTGGCTGTAAAACTAAACAGAGCTGTCCGAAAAATACTGTAGCAGGATAACAAGTGTGGTTCATGTTACCATACAACACCGCCCTGTCATGTTGTGACGTAAAACGGCTCCTTTCTGACTGTGCGGTGAAAGGCGCAATCCTAGCAGGCTATATATATCTTCGTAGTATTCAGGAAGATCGGGGGCACAGAGGTGATGATACGTAGGTCACCCCACGAGCCCGCGCCATCGGGCAAACTTGCTATATGCAGTTGTCCCAATAATTCCGCATTCTCCCGATTCGGTGTCTTTCTTATACTGTACATGTACCCATCTTCCAAGATAGCTGAATAGTAAGAGATCACACCATTAAGGGAATTATTATAGTTATTCGTTTATTCCCTGATATTTGGAGGTCGAAGGCAAATGTTATGTTATCTTGGCCCGATACCAAGGCCCTAGGCCCGATATTTCGTCCGATATGAAAGTAACCGAGTAATAATCTCTTTATTTAATAAACCAAAACAAATCTCTGCTTACGACCCCGAATCTTAGTTTTTGTGTTGAATTTTCCATATAATTCTCTTCTTTCATCTCTACAATCTATTCCTTACTTATTGCCATCATTAATTTCTCATAATAGAAAAACTGAGCTTCAATCTACTACACAGTGCCTCGTAAGGCCAACAACTGAGCTTCAATCTACTACACCGTGCCTCGTAACGCCAATAACTGAGCTTCAATCTACTACACCGTGCCTCGTAACGCCAAGAACTGAGCTTCAAACTACTACACCGTACCTCGTAACGCCAACAACTGAGGTTCAATCTACTACACCGTGCCCCGTAAGGCCAACAACCGTCCATTGGCAGAAACATTGCCTGTGTTTGCTATGAGTAACCAGGAGAACCTGCCGTGCTTTGGATGCCATTCGATATGGCAATTGCGCGCAATTCTATTAGCTTGGTGTACCAAATATTCACCGCGAGTGGTGAAGTGGTGTTAACCACGAGCCTTCGGTGCGCGGTTGACATCACTTGACCACGAGTGGTGAACATTTGGTACACCAAGCTACTTTGTGTTAATTAATACCATGATCGTCAGATTATTAAGAGTCGCTTTTATTTTTTCTCGATTTCACAGAGCAACAGCCATACATACGTGCGAATTTGTTTTTGTTTACACGAGCATCTGTGGGCAGTACATTTTATCACCAAAACGAAATAGAAAAAGAAACAGGGCTTTTTCATTTTAATAACATAATAACATACTGTTTCGAGTTATGGGTGCTTTTTTAATATGAGACAATGCATGTTTGTTAATTTTGGGTGTTTTATGGGGTTAAACTCATTTTAAAAACGTAATAAATAATTGCCACTCTCATTTCACTCGTCCCGAGGCGACGTGCGATACATTTGGACAGGTTCGCATTCGGGTTGACGTCACCAGAGTTCAACTTGGATGTAGTTCCACTGTAGGTGTAAATTTTGACTACTGAAATCCCATTGCTGGATTGTTCACCACGATTAGTGTATAAAGCTAAAGTATGCTTTTTAAAAAGGTAGAAGGAAAAACGGTAGAATAGGTAAAAGACGCATTGGAGATATCAAAACGTTTCATGTATTAATTCCAAATTGTGGTTCTCCTATTTGACAAGGGGGTTAAAAAAGTAAGAAACTTAATTTGTTTGAAGGCATTCATTAGTCGTTAATTACAACTATACTAGGGATCTGCGAATCACAAATTTCTTTTCGAATCGAATCTTGAATCGAATCGTGTCTCTGATATCGACATCGAATCGAATCCCGAATCGAATCTTAAAAAAAACAAGTTATTTCATATTGCATCAAACGGAAGTTACGGAGCACTGTGATGACCCTTACGCGTCGGAGTGAACACCTTAAACACCAATAACTAAAAAATATTCTCTGTAGCACCGTCGCTGAAACAGCTGGGCCTATTGTCCATAGTTTTAGTTTTTGAAGGCCTAACTTGTTACTATTCACGTTCTTAAGAACGTGAATAGTAACAAGTTAAGCCTTCAAAAACCAAAACTATGGATAATGTTCTGGGCCAAATTCACACCTTGCCTAACAATTAAACATTGTCAGTTACTCAAATAAATAGGAATTGAGCCTACATGAATGAATTTTCTAATGACAGTTTTATCCTATTTTTGTTGGAAATGTAATAACTTGAAGTCAGTACGAGAGATTCGAAAAAATCGAATCCTGAGACTGATTCGGGATCGATCTCGAAGCATACGTATGGTATCGATATCGAATCGAATCTCGAATATTCGCAGGACCCTATGGGAGACAACTGGCGCTTTCGGCAGCGCCAGTGTTTATCTCCTGCTGGATCCGATTCGGGATTCGACCCGACATATGATATTCATCATTTATATTCTTGTTGGAAGAGTGGCGCAAACATCTTTTTAGCGGCCTGATCATGGTTTGATCTTCTCTCATTTGACAGTTGAAGAGAGCAGACAAAACCATGACTAAGCCGTTTAAGAGAGGTTTGCACCTATTCGTCCATTTAATGATATAGAATTATAACACGTGGTGTATAGGGCGTATCCATCTGTGACGATCTTTTCACCACACCATTGCTATTGTGACATTACAGGAAACTATAAATTGACAGTTAAACTCGTTTTGCGCGTCTGTGCTGAACCTTACTCTAGGACTTTGTGGACGTTAATAGACCCAGGACTTACCTTCCCGGTTGCGATATTACAATGTATTCAGGGTACTGTGACGGATCCATCGGATCTATACAATTCTCAAGTGTAGAGCGGAAACCTTTGCGGTCATTATCATAGGTCGCAATTCGCTCTCCTCTTGGTAGAGAAATTGGGACGTTTCCTCACGTATCTGTGATATGCTATGAGCTAAGAATCCACAGGCATGCACATATTTAAAGCAAATACCTTGAGGGTTTTTGATTTGAGAGTAATGCCCATGATACCCGACTCAGCCTGGCCATATCTCATAAATGTATTCTCCATGAACATGTCACTACAAGGCACGGAATGTGTCCCATGACATGCTCACATCTCATGAAATGTGCCAAAACAATATGTTAAAGAGTATCCATTTGGCAGAGGTAGTACAGGCCATACCACGGGTAATTCGTATGGTCGGATCGAAAACGTGTTGCAACATACTTCGCACTTCGTGAAATTGGAAGGGGTCAGTCACGTTCCCGTTCGGCAGGAACATACAAAATCATGAGGAAAATGTGCATTAGAACAGTATCCACTCACATTTTCGTTGTCGGCTTTTGATCACTTAAATTTTACAATAAAGAGAACAGATCTCCCGGGTATTCAAAGTTGTTTTCTTCAATGATTTACGGAGAAGTTCCACCGATAAACGCATAACTCTTATTGTCGTTGGGATTGTTTTCCAGCTAGAAATTTGTACACCCCTCCCACCACCGATTGGAGCACAGCACTTTTGGCGAACATGCACTTATTAATATGAGTAAACTTTCTAGATTTTTTCCAATAATGCCGATTATATATGAGAATTGCTTAACTTGGGCTAACTGTGCGAATTGCTGAATGCTGTCGGATGTCTAGTAAACTTTTTTTCTGAATCAGGAGATGTGCTTCTATCAGAAACACCGAGAAAAAAATCAGTTTGGTTGCGACTTTGAGGTTGGCCAGAAAGTTGGTATTTGACGGCCGGACTACTTGCCATATAAACAAATTATTCAAATCTCTCTGGAAACGAGAAATAATACTGAAAGGAACATCTAGTACGTGTGAAATAATCTAGTATGTATATTAATACAGAGTTCATGTGGGCGATAGACATGACTACTGCGAGGGTCTCAGTATCACAACAGTTACCAGGTAGATTCCATTCGAAATGCGATTCGGTTCCGAACATTTTGCCTTACTCGATTCGAACAACAGTTTGTGATTCATCGGTCTCTAACTGGTAAACACTCGAATAAAACGAAAAACACACATGACGTTTACAAGTGGAACACAAAATATGTTTGCATGAAAAAACACGCAAGATATTAGTAAGTAAAATATAATTATATTTCGTAAGAACAACACAAAAACAAATTATGTTATTATATACATATAAATATGTGAACATGTTTTTTTATTTTCTGTCCCTTAAAACAGGGATACAAATTTTCCCACATAGGAATGAATCTTGGACCCTTTCATCTCGTAATTCCTGAGTGACAATGTCATACAATGCATTGCAGTGCCGTCACCGTGGACTGACCACTTTTAACGGGTGGGCAATATTTCCGGTGGCGCAATAATATTAGATTCCAAACACTAATTATAGGAATAATCATCAAAACTTTAATTAATGAAGAACCAGGTACAACCCGGAGCTTCATTAATTAAAATTTTGCGGATGATAGTTTTTATTACCTGGTAAGCACATGCGTGCACATCACTGCCCACGCGTGGATTCACATCAGTTCACGGCGACTGTACTGTATTTATAGCAAAATTGTTAGCATTTTCCAAAAATTAATAAATGGTTTGGTGAATGTTACAAGCAAGAAAAAAAATAGGGTAGTTCGGTCGGGAATATTTTTGTATTTTATTTATCATATGAAACGAGAAAGGAAAAAAACTGGCCAATACTATCAACAAAAGAATAGCCAATCAAATTGTATTATTTTTGTCTTATAAGCATAGGTTTTCACATCTCTGTGGTACAGTTAAAACTAGAAGTCCTGTCACGAATAGTGCGCTTATCTAGGCTTATTTGCGCGTTGGAATTGCGCGCAATTGCCATATCGAATGGCATCCATAGCACGACAGGTGCTCCTGGTTACTCATAGCAAACACAGGCAATGTTTCTGCCAATGGACCTCCGGGTTACCCGGAGGTCCATTGGCTGAAACATTGCTCGTGCACGGGCCATATGTGCAAAATTTGATAGCTTTGCTGGGGCCATAACGCGTACATTAACGCGCATATCAACGTGCTATTTGTGCGCATTTCATGACAGGACTTCTAGTTTTAACTGTACGAGCAAGTCGATCTCGTTCCGATGAGGGTCATAAACCATATTTTAAGGCAAAAAATAAAATTTTATTATTCAAGAATTTGTAATAAATTAGTTGAAGGTTTAAAATGTACTGTCTATATTCGCGTTGTACAAGTATTTGAAGTCACGTTAGTATCTTCAGATATCGTTTTAAATAGATTTAACTCTTTTTCCAATAGATCACAAATTCACTAGAGTGAGCACAGATCGATCGGAAAATCTAAACCATTTCATTTTTATCCTCAACCTAAGAGGTAGAAAGATAAATTTTCTCCCACCCCATACTCTATTTTGCACACGCAGCGTGTGTAAGAAAATGATGAAAGATTTCCCCATCTCATATCGCCCATGTTGCTTCTATCACATTCACCCCATGTGACAATTTTACATAACACGATTAGGGCTGTCACGATTTTTCAATTTAGGAATCGATTAATCGTCGCAAATAATCGATGATAATCGATTAATCGTACCTAGATGACCTTCCCTCTCTTTGAAGTCGATAAAAATGAAGTTCATGTCAGCTGACCTACCTCAAGTAAACAACGAAGACGATCATCTTTTAGGTGCATTCAAAGCTTCGATGTTCTGAACTTTTGAACCGTCAGTGTAATAATCAAGACCGGTCGGCAGTTGCGAACTTCGCAACTGCCGACCGGTCTTGATTATTACACTGACGGTTCAAAAGTTCAGAACACCAAACCTTTGATGAATGTACCTGAAGGACAAATGCTTCCAACAGTTTCTTGGGGTTTAACATCGATGTTCTTAACTCTTTACCTTTGGAAACCATAGTTTTTTCATCAAATTTTCTTTTAATTATTAAACGTGTAAAACGGGATACAATTTACCGATTATTCGACAACGAAAAATACTAATCGATTTCGCCGTGACCGATCAATAATCGATCAATGGATTAATCGTGACAGCCCTAAACTCGATTGCAGAAAGTAAAATCGTCTGTAATTGAAAACCAAAACAATGGCTTCCACTTCACGCTTCGCGTCTATTGATACTGCCGAATTCTTCTCATCAAATGAAAATAAAAACACGGTGGGTAAAACAGCAGGCCATTTCAAAAGACAAGAATTGACCCCTAACCGTACATGTTGACGTAGACACGACCACTCCGCGCATTCCAGTGCACTTGCGCGCTTTGTGAAAGACATCAACTTTTTGATATCGATAAATGCATTAACCCCACGAGTACGTGCCACGGTTTTGGTTTCTGTGGTATGTGCTTAAATTATATACCGACACGTTACCCAAAAAAACGGATTAGTGCATTATAAGTGCATTATTTTCAAATCAAACCGAACACTTAAAAGCTATAAAACTGTTGATTAGATTTGATTATTTTGGAGGATGAAAATGAAGCTTTGGAAGTGGTAGAAAAATGATCCATCATTACCTGATGTGTGAGACTGACAAATCTTACACAACAGGTCATAATGGATTATATTAATCCCAGATCATTTTTAACCATTTACTGTTTATCAAATGATGTTTGATACCATTTACTGTTTATTAATGAACATCATTACCATTCTTTATTTATTACCTATCGCTTACTGTTTTTTATTGACCGGGTTGAAAGGGCTATATTCACCCTTTGAACCCTAGCGGCCATTTTTTTTCGACCAGCAACATTATACGTCATAATGTCATTAAATAGGATGGCTGTTCCGTAAATGTGTGGTGTCGACCAATCAATATTTTCAACGTGCAGCCCCGAGGCTGCACGTTGAAAATATTGATTGGTCTACCCCTAATAATGAATATGGAATCTTCTAGTTGCTGCCATTGAACTGGCATGGAAGATACCACTAGAGTCCAAAGGGTTAGTTCATGTGAGTCCTCAAAGAAGGATCGTACACTATCATTATAAATACAAATGATTTTACCACCATTTGTAAAAAATGTGGTTAGTAAAACTTGGGTTATTAATGGCATTATAATATGTTTAGGGCAATCTTCTTCACACAACAACCCAACAAAGACAATCCATGGCACCTCACTGAGAGAGCACACGTAACTTTTGATGTGACAGAAATGTTGTTTTTTTTTGTATGGTGAAACTTAGAGGTGTCTTCCCAATGGGCTCTAGCGTTGACAGGCTTCGTGTTTTTTCTTTATTGCCAACACTGTGGCTCCCACATCTATTCTAGACAGTTAGGATACATCTGTAATAAGGCAGATATGTTCGATGTCGTCACTTCAGAATACGAGGGTAGCAGCAGTAAGTAAAGGTATCACATTGAACGTCTGGATTGATGTCACTTTATGTAATCATCTTGTTGCTCCCGATTAGCTAGTGTTAAGAATATGATGTTACTGTATTGCGATTGGCTGATATTTTGAAATACTTTGATAACGACACCTGTTTCCCGGATCACATAATCCGTTATCCTAGACTTTTGACTTCACATCCGGTTGACCTCAATTTTGAAATCAATATATTTTTGATGTTTCTCTTTCGTTTCGTAATACATTGTAATTAGTGAGTATCCACGAATTTATGTTGAAACAGGCGTCTTTGTTCTTCAGATCTAGCGGTCTGTCACAAGAGATGGTAGTATTCGTCTGAACTGTGTATCCCAGATGCGTTCTAATTTTTCCATGGGTGTAATTTTAGGTTCACCTCAAAACCACTTGGTTGGAGCAGTGATGTTGGTACGTGTCAATAATGATATATCCCTTAGCCATCACGCCTCTCTATACGGTCTGTAAGTATAATGTGTCATCATCCAAAACATTCGTTTTCACTGAACATAAGAGGGTATCGAAATCACGCATAAATGCAAATGCGAGCATGATTATTTCCCCCTCGTTGGTCAAACGACACCATTCTTGTATTTGTGCATCAGACCTTCGCACATGTCGCGTTCCAAAGTGGTGCTGTCTGATAAGTCTGTTCAATTTATACACGACAGTTAATGCGTCTCGCTGAAGTTGTATTAGCTGGGCAGCGGAGTTATCGTCTCGTAGACGAAGTAATCTTAGAGTTTCTTCGTTTGTTATTAAAGAATCAATCTGTAATGTATAGAGTTGTATTCCACGTCTGGCTGATACGAGTTTATCACCTATCTGAAATAACAAAACCATATTTCACTCTTTTTGGATAGGGGAAAGGTATGTATTCTGTTTTTTTTTTCAAAAGGGGCTTTACCATCCATTGAATAAAATATATATTATCACCATTATGTTCCAATAACAGTAAAATCCTCGTCCTTTGACAGAATGAGAGCTGGCGTAGTTTATTTTCTGTTTGAGGCTCCAGTGACAAATGTTACTGTCTGACGTCACAACGCGACATATCTGAAATGACGTCGCCCTTTTCGTAATTACTTCGTCAATGGAGTGGCTATCAAGCCGCTTCATTTTTCTATATGTTTTTTTTTAAATTACAAACCGATTTACGATTAGAACTGAGATGGACTGAGTTAATTTTGTTTATTGGTTATTTATCCAGTGCCGCCGTGGGTATACGAGAGGTTTATTTACTAAACCTGTGATCGTTAAAAGTTGTCTTGAACAAGGCAACTTTTAACGATCATAAGTTCAGCAAATAAGCCTCTCGTGTTTCACAATGTAGGTTTTGGGCTATGGGTAGTGTCTTATTGAAACATATACATTATTGTGATGAATTGACGGTAACATGGTCTGAACGTCTCGGTTGAAAATAAGCTTCGATTCGCAAAGCTAAGATCATGTTACCGTGAATTCATCACAATAACTTATAATGTTTACGTAACAAGAGCGATACTCTGATACAACATTTTCTACAAAAACATAATGATGATGATTGATTTATCTTAACAATCGGGGGGGGGGGGGGGCGCTCAGTAGGTAGAGGTGCAGGCTGTAAGCCGAGAGGTCCTCTGTTCGAATCCTACCTGCGGCAAGCGCGTTGTATCCATGGGCAGGACACTTCACTACCATTGCCCACGTGGCGGCAGGATGACGTTGCGTATTAAGGCGTACTGCACGTCGATGGTGCACTTGTCTTCAACCAGTGCTAAGCCTGCATGTAGGAGCTGGTATATTGAGGAGCTGACACTTTCTCGCAGTTGCTCGGTGGTTCTATCCGGATACTCCGGCTTCCTCCACCCGTAAACCTGTCAGGGTCATGATTAGCCATTGTGCAGAAATATGTGACCTTATAAAAATCAATAAATAAATATCTTAACCCTTTACCCAACGCAGACAATATCAAAATTTATTATTTTAAATAGCATTTTTTAATTTTAAAAAAAAAAGTTCAACTAAACCATATCATGTGACCCCTCGTTGGAACGAGCTCGACGTTTGTTTGGTTTTATTGAAATTTGTTTGAAAAATACTATTTTTCCAACTGCTGAATTTGCATATTACGCGGGCGGATGCGGGGGGATACGGCCGATTCGTTGGGTAAAGGGTTAACAATCTCAATTGTAATAACTCGAATAACACTTTACCTAACCAATTGGAACATCTTCCTTCGTAATATACAAATGAGCTTTTGAAAAAGCATTATTTGTAAAAACAAAAAGATCAACACAATATCACGTGACCCCCTCATTGCAACGACTCGTTTCCATCAGGGGACTCATGATATGATTTTGTTGAAAAAAATAATTAAGACACCAATCTGTGATATTTTGTGTGTTGAGTAAAATGATTAAATCTGATTTCAAAATCAGATTTCATTTTCAGACCGATAAAATTCCTTCAATTAAAACTGTATGCGCCTGTCATGGATGTTTGCAATCCTTGAATAAACTTATTGAGCGCATTATTCAATAATCTCAAAAAAAACTGCTTTTTTCAGTATAACCGTGTTTTCTCGGCTTTAATGATTCTAGCTGTTCAGATAGAAATGCATAAATGCAATGTGACTTCGTAATTTCATACTTTCATGATTTAATAATAATAACAATTTAATTTAGTAATTATACTTTTGAGAAGTGTTTTTTGCTCTTTTCGTATAACGAACAGCACAAGGTCCCTCCCAAACACGTTTCGAAAGCTGTACAGTTAAAACTGGACGCCCTGTCATGAAATGCGCACAAATAGCACGTCGACCTACGCGTTATGACCAAAGTAAGGTTATCAAATTCTGTACACATGGTCTGTGTAGTACAAGCAATGTTTCAGCCAATGGACCGCCGGGTAACCCGGGGTCCATTGGCAGAAACATTGCCTGTGTTTGATATGAGTAACCAGGAGAACCTGCCGTGCCTTGGATGCCATTCGATATGGCCTTTGCGCGCAATTAAACCTAGATGTATGTTCTATAAGAGAGAGGTTACCAAATCAAAACATTCGTAACCAAGCACGCAGCTGTACAGTGTAGTGGCCGGACAACATGAATACTTATGTTTCACTACTGACATTTCGTCTGCATAATTGTTCGCGGAATGGACAAGTCTGCATACGGTTGGCAGACGACACCGTAACCAACAAATCGACAGTTCAACCCTCAGATATCTATGTGAATATCGAACTGGCACGGAAGTGCCAGTACCGTGATTCTGGTACTTAGCTCAGTACGGAACTGGTAGCGGATTTTCGGGTAACTAAGGTACTTTACGAATCCTGGTCGAGGTGAGTTTTTAACAACTCTGTGAATAATCTTCATATTCTATGAATTCTTGCTTTGTCTGCATAATTGCTGCAGTTGAGTTGTTAGTTAGTATTGACATGAGTTGTTCCTACCTGCAGAGAATAAATAACGAGTTGATGTTGGATAGGCGAGAGAACACTCCTCAGACGAGGACCGTTAGGCTTTATCTCGTCTATCTAACATCAACGAGTGATTTATCCTACTTAAAAACCTTTAGTTGTTGGATAGTTCAACAGATGTAAAATGTTAAACAGTTTGCTGTTGGATATATATAGAATATGCCCATAGTAGCTTGCTGTATCAAATATTCACCACGAGTGGTGAAGTGGTGTTAACCAAAGGTCAACTTGGATGCAGTTCCACTGTAGGTGTAAATTTTAACTATTGAAATCCCATTGCTGGCGTGTTCACCACGGCTGTTTTTTTTTTTCAAGCTGTCGAAATTGATATGCTCACCCTCCCTGCTGGTGTTGGTGTATAAAGCTAAAATTTATGTCATAGGATTTTCATATATAGTAGAATAAGTAATCATGGTATAAACACCTATCCAACTATTATGCGTAGGGTAGTCAAACTATATGCAAAAAATAACAATGTATGACGTCAGTAAAAGTTTTAATGAGTTTCTGAGCTTCGTGTATTAGCCTATGTTGAAAATAATAAAACTGCCGTGTGCACAAACGTTTATATGGCTGCAGTGGTACAAATGAACGGGACCTCGGCCGCTAAGAGTACATTACATTATTTGTGAACACTGTATATTAAATTATCGCAGTACTAGAATAAACCTCACACAAGCGCAGAATTAAGACGACGTAAGTAGTAATGAAAAGATAAATATATATATTCTGATGTGCGGCGTCCGTGGTATAAACAGGAACCGCGTAATGTGCACGTAGAGTAGGGTATCCAAAGATGGCGATAGCCAGTTTCAATTCAAGCTAACCCTTACCCGTGTTAATTTTATCCAGGATTCCTTATGTGTTATGTTTTGAAAAAAACTGGCAATTTATTCATTTATTTATCGATTGATTATTTATTTATTTATTTATTTATTTATTTATTTATTTATTTATTTATTTATTTATTTATTTATTGGGGTATAACGACAACTATGACAGCGAATGTCTCCTCGTGTCGGATGGTTTTATAGATGTAGGAAGACGTAGAATCCGCACAGGCAGGGTTAGCATCGGTTGAAAGCAAGTGCATCGTCGACTCGCAGTACGCCTTGGTGGGCAGTGCCACCCACAACCACCCCGCTCGGAAAATAAGGATTAAACGCATTGCCCATGGACACGACGCTGTGACTGCTGGTCGATATCTAAGCCTGGGCATTTGAGTTTGAAGCCCAGTGCCCCAACCACTGAGTCACAACCAGAAGTTATATTTGATAAAATGACTGTGAAAATAGTTTTTGGTACACTGTCCGGGCAACCTGATTAATATATTGGTCTATTTTAGTATCTCATAGTCAAGTTTTGTTTAACATTTATACAGGCAAACAGCTCTATGTTCAATTCTGGAAGTTAGGATTTGTGAAAATAAAATCATTCTTCAACAACTGGTCAACTCTCATCATTTGATTAATCCAAACTACAGTTCCTCAATGCTGTGACTATATGAGTATCTATATCTATGTTTGAGATAAAAAATGATTCCCAATATTGTACAGATGTTTTTCAATACAAAATCTGGTTACCAGCTTGCTCGGGAGATTATGAACAAATAATACTAGAGAAAATGATATATAGAGACCATCCCTGTCAACATTTTAAACTTTAATTAATACCGAGTAGGACTGTGAGTAGGGCTGTCACGATTTTTAAATTTAGGAATCGATTAATCGTCGCAAATAATCGATGATAATCGATTAATCGTACCTAAATGCCCTCCCCCTCCCTCTCTTTGAAGTCGATAAACATGAAGTTCAAGTCAGCTGACTTACCTCAAGGAAACAACGAAGACGATCCTTTTTAGGTACATTCAAAGCTTTGATGTTCTGAACTTTTGAACCGTCAGTGTAACAACCAAGACCGGTCGGCAGTTGCGAACTTCGCAACTGCCGACCGGTCTTGATTATTACACTGACGGTTCAATAGTTCAGAACATCAAAGGTTTGATGAATGTACCTGAAAGACAATTGCTTCCAACAACTTCTTTGGGGTTTAACATCGATGTTCTTAACTCTTTACCTTTCGAAACAATAGTTTTTTCATCAAATTTTCTTTTAATTATTAAACGTCTAAAACGGGATACAATTTACCGATTATTCGACAACGAAAAATACTAATCGATTTCGCCGTGACCGATCAACAGTCGATTAATCGAATAATCGTGACAGCCCTAACTGTGAGTATCCATCTTAGAGGGGTGGGTGTCAGAAATATGTTGGATGAAACGGTCAAAAATGGATAAAGTTTGGGTGGACGGGTTTAACATGTCGAAAGTTAAAATTCACCATTATGTTTCATCAGTTTCATTCATTCGCAAAATTGCATAACATCGTTAAACCCTTATACACAAGCAAACAAACAATACCAGCACGTGTTCTTCCTGTTTCGAACAAGAGTGTTTGTCCATTGAGTGGAAATGGAAAGAAGCCAGTTTATTCGGTATTGGTGCAGGATGCAGTGTGTGGAGAGTGTATTATCACCAAATCACCCGCAGAGTGTAGATTCCACCCAAGCAATAATTGCAAATTTGTTGCAAAGCATAACAAGCACAGGCAAAGTTTCAGCCAATGGACCTCCGGGTTTAACCCGAAGGTCCATTGGCTGAAACATTGCTTGTGTTTTCAGTCGATATATACAAAATTTGAAAGTTATAGTTTGGGTGATAACTCCACTCTGCGGGTGATTTAGTTACAATCCACTCTCCACGTACTGTATATATAAATTTCCCTCCAAATATCCTTATGTCCAGAAGTGTAGCCGGGGAAGTGTGCGTTCTCAATTCTTATGTTAGGGTCTTCCATTCACCATCCATTAGCCAAATTAAAATGTACTATACGATTAATTCGTATAAGGCAGTCAGTCTTTTAAACATTATGTAATTCTCAAGACGTTTGTCTTGGCCGGGCAGACGACACTTGACTAGACACAACTACACAAATTTTCAGATTCTTGTTTCTTCACTATCATTTGAACCGGTAGTACCAAAATACCTTTATTGATCACTTGTGAGGAGATACCACATCTGGTTACTTGGTTTTGGAACAAACACACCGAAAAGTCCGTTGAACTTTCCTGTGTGAAGGCGGGGGAACGCCGTTCTCCTTACCCTTTTTATAAGGTCAAATGTCGTTCTCCTACAATTTCGAGACCTGGAATAATCGATTGATCTTGACGAACATACAGCACAATGGTCGCTTATATTTCTTGCTGGGTGCGCGAAACCCGTTCATGCTGTGTACAAGCTATTCGCATCACCATCTGTCTTGTGATGATATAACAAAAGTGACGTCCTTTGTACGTTGAGCGCACATTTGTTTTGGTTTGAAACTCACTTGTGTCTCACCAGAGCAACATTCCCAACTTCTTCGCAATCTCAAATAAACAAAGAGGGTGGTAGTTCAGTTAATCAAGGGGCAGAAACTACGTTCAGACAGCTCAACTGGAAGAATGGGGTGAATCGTGCAAATGTTTAGGCTATCAGTGTATCGAAATGCACTGGCGAAAATCAACGAGAAGGTGAGTATTGAGTGCTAAATTTAACCCTTTACTTAACACGAAAAGCAGACAACATCTGCAAACAAAATTTTTGAATAACTATATATTTATATTTTTGTTTCAAAAACATAGCTTATGACCCCTCATTGGAACGAGATCGTCCCAATGAGGGGGTCATCAGCTATATTTCTGAGACAAAAAAATAATGAAAATTGAATGGTGATTTTTGTTTTGTAAATAGCACTAGCCGGTTTTGGCCGTTACGTTGGGTAAAGAGTTAAACAAAAATCTCCAATGTGCGTCTCCGCCCGACAACATTTAAAGAGGAACACCCCTTTTCGGTTCTCCTCCAATGATGCACACCGCGTCAAAGCTGTCGACCGCCGCTGGGAGAAGGGCGCCGGTCCTCCCACTTGTTAGTTTCGGGAAGAATCACCGTGAAAAAAAAAACGCTTTGCTAACCACAGTTTACAAATACTTAATCTGCAGATACAGGTAGAAGCGGGAGATATGTGAACACTAATGTACATTATTGAGAGAAATACTTTATACTTACCGAATGCCCCGCTGCCATCTTGGGAAGATGGCGGGTTACATTCCCTTGGGCTAAACCGGCGAATCTGCGTAGCGGTAGGCGCGATCGCTGAAAAACACAAGTATCTAGCAAATCACATCTGTATAACCACAGAAACACAATATAAATTAATTCAAAGAGAAATTCCCTATCGTTATATTCATAACTTCACATAGACACACACATACAAACACTTACATACACACCTCACCCATATCCACCCCCACACACCCTAACATACACCTGTCCACCCTTCTCTCACACGCGCGTATTTACGCACATTAAACATTTCGCGGTCAATACATTTATTGCTCTGTCCACACTCGCACGTGGACACAAATATATACAGTTAAAACTAGAAGTCCTGTCGCGAATAGTGCGCTTATCTAGGCTTAATTGCGCGTTGGAATTGCGCGCAATTGCCATATCGAATGGCATCCAAAGCACGGCAGATTCTCTTGGTTACTCATAGCAAACACATGCAATGTTTCTGCCAATGGACCTCCGGGTTACCCGGAGGTCCATTGGCTGAAACATTGCTTGTGCACAGGCCATATGTACAGAATTTGATCCCTTTACTTGGGCCATAATGCGTACATTAATGCGCATATGAACGTGCTATTTGTGCGCATTTCATGACAGGACTTCTAATTTTAACTGTATATTGAGAAAGAACATTTTTGACGAACAATTAATATAATTAGACTTTTTCCTCGAGGATGTTAGCTGATATCACGGCGGCCGTGGACTGGCCACTTTCCCAGGAAGGGCAATATTTCTACGGACGCAATAATAGTAGATTCCAAACACTTATAAGAATAATCAGAACAAATTTAAATAAGGAAGCACCAGGTACAATCCGGTGCTTCACCAGTTACAATTTTGCTGCTGATGATGTGTATTACCTGGTAAACGCATGTCTGGACATCACTGTCCACGCGTGTATTACGACCAGTCCACGGCGACCTACTGAGTCTGGTAATGGGTAAATTACGCATAATATAATGAAAAGTATCTCAGCTTCGTCATGATTTGATATGAAATTTCTGAACGTCGTTAATTAGAATTGGAAACCCTCGACTCAGATAGATTCTAATGAACTCTTTTCATAAATTTCATTTCAATACGTTACTCATCAGAGATCTTCCATTTATCCAACCGTTTTTCTTTGTAAACAGGCTTTGGACGTCAGGGTTGGTCAACATTCTACTGATTGTATGGCAACTGCATAACTTTCTGTCTATTTCCCTATATAGACAGAAGTAATATGGACAAAACAACACATATAAATATATGTTGAGGAAACTATTTTCGGAGAAAGTCTTCATTAAATGACTTTATCTCTCCCCCTCATACAGGTACATCACTATGAGCTCCATTGTCTGGAAAGACCTTTGGCGCTGCATGTGAAAAATTTCACCCAACAAATTCTATGAAGCCCCTACAAAGTTGTGTTGAAATATCAACTTTTCTAACTGCGTTTTTTCCCATAATGCATCGAGCTCTGTCAAACAAGGCTGAGTTGTCTGGAGACCTGATGGATTGTGGGGGGGGGGGGGGGGGGGGGGGGAGCGGCTTTAAATTTTGTTATTTTAACATCTTTGTGCAGTGGTTAACTTTATAAAATTTGGACGAATTATCATACCGGAAAGGATATTCGGACTTTCCTTGTTCACAGGGTTCACTTCAACGTCTGTTGGATCAGTTTTATACGTTTTCTCTTGTCAATGTGTTTGGTTGTGTTTTTCCAAGAAACATCGCAGTAGTGAAATGAAAGAAACCCTAGGATTGTAAGCTTTTGGTAATATTATGAATTTGGAGCTTTGATAAACGACCATTCTGTATACAATACGCGGAGAGTGGATACGAGCAAAGAAGCATGTTTATACATCCTGTGAAAAAGCGGGCAACAGAGCAGCACAGCAGAGACTGCGTGTGAAGCGAAAAACTCCTCTCCGTGAGTAATTTGGCCGTAATCTACTTAACACGAACTATATGACGCGGGTTGGATGTTAGTAATTTTTGAGTGACGTGATAACTTCGCCACTGTTCGTGAATGAATCTTTTTCAAGGTCACCAAGCAAGAGAAGAAAGAGCTAATTAAACAAGAGGCCCCAAGGAGCCTTAATTGCACACCGGCCAAAGTCGTTCAAAGAAGTATTTGGGGTCACATTCAGTTAGACATGGTTCATCAACACTACAAAGGAATGAAGTCATGGGAGCCAAATTTTATGGAACTAGGTGCATGGCTTGACTTGAATCTTACCCCCCCCCCCCCCCCCCCAAGGATACGCTTTCTCTTGTCAATGTTTCTGGTTGTGTTTTTCCAAGAAACATCGAAGTGGTAAAATGAAAGATACCCTAGTATTTAAAGCTTTTGGTGATATTATCACGTTGGAGCTATGTAAAAAGACCATTTTGTATACAATACGCGGAGAGTGGATACGAGCATAGAAGCATGTTCATACATCCTGTGAAAAAGCGGGCGACAGCACAGCAGTGATTGCGACAATGGCATCAGTATTGAACACGGAGAACCGTTGCCTGAAATATCATTTCAGCGTATTTTGCTTTTGGTTTGTGCTTTGTTGAGGTGAGGGGTTAAATAATTTGGGATGTGTTGTCTAGTGGGAAACTTGACTCTGCGAGTGAAGCGGAAAACTCCTCTCCGTGAGTAATTTGGCCGTAATCCACTTAACCCTTTACCCAACGAATCGCCCGCATCCGCCCGCGTAATATGCAAATTCAGCAGTTGGAAAAATATTATTTTTCAAAAAATTTCAACAAAACCATATGATGTGACCCCTCGTTGGAACGAGCTCGTCGAGCTCGTTCCAACGAGGGGTCACATCATATGGTTTTGTTAAAAAATTTTGAAAAAATTGAAAAAATTATATTTAAAATAATAAATTTTGATATCGTCTGTGTTGGGTAAAGGGTTAACACGAACTATATGACGCTGGTTGGATGTTAGTGGTTTCTGAGTGACGTGATAACTTCGCCATTGTTCTCGAATGAATCTTTTTCACGGTCACAAAGCAAGAGGAGAAAGAGACAATTCAAAAAGTATCGGGAGGGGGGGGGGGCGTGGCGTCTAAAGATGAAGAAAGAAGGTGAAGGCGGAGGGACAAACTTAAAATTTTGCTACCTTCTCCCCACCACCAATTGCTCCAACCCACACCCAGACGTCAGTTTCTACCTATCGACGAGCCAAATTGGAGGATGGGAACGTTAATTGTGATGCTAAGACGGAGATAGACACCTCATGGTTACCACTCGACGATGTAAGAACGCATCTGATTGATTGCAAGGCATTTGAGTGAAGTTTTGATGTGAATGAAATGCTTGGACACAGTACAAAGTCAAGCATGATTGTAAACTGACCGTCAATGGTGATAGTCGCCCTTGACATATCAGCTTCCTTCCTAGAATTCAAGTTAAATCGTGGTAAAAATACAGAACACAACTCGGGAAGTGTACGGGGACGGTAACCAACGACCATTATTAGCGGTTTTTGTATTTCACGCGCGCTCCTGGAAAACAGGAAACGCCAATTCGGGTCGTTGATTCCAGCCCGCCGTACTCCACTCTCGCTGGGTTCTGTCTAAAGATCCTTATCTTCGTCAATAACTAAATTTCAAACAGTCGCTCGTTGTTTAAATCTGTCCTCAACAGAAAGTGAGTGTAACTATTATTGTGCACATATCATTGCCACTTGGGGTTAAGCAAAACTCACTCACACTAAATAAACAGAGCGTGAATGACCTTTTAATTATAAGATATAAGCGGGCCGGGTGTTAAAAACAAATGTACGAAAACACACAATATTTACGTATGAAAGACTAGTAACTCCGCCTTCCCTTGGGATACCTTTCCTTCACAAGGCGTTTTTTTTTCTTCAAATGGAAAGACAATGGCGATCATCTCCAATGACTCACGATTTGATTCGAAGTTTCTAAACAGGGTTTACCGAGATTCAGATTGATTGTAGTGAACGAGGTTCAGAAATTTCGTATCAAACAGTAACGAAGTTGAAATTCTTTTTTTTATAACTTTCACCCTGACTCGTTTGTTTATTCGAGGATGGTGACCATCGTGAAATACCCGATATAAAAATAGGCCATCTGTTCTAGTGACATCACTTGAATACCTCTGAGTCCATGTGGTTTGTTTGTCGATCAAAACGTTTAAAACTTTCGTACTCCATCGTTCGATGTTTCAATTCGTACTGCGACGTTCCGCTGTGGTACAAGACCTTACTAAACCGTGCGGGTATTCGGGAGTATTCTTGAGTGCTCGTGAGAGTTCATGCGCACTTGGCCAGTACAGGTGCGTCACGATTCACTAAGAACTGGTAAGATCTATTCACGTACTAGATCGTGATGCAATTCTTGCAGTGTCTTGCATCATCTTACTAGTTCGTACTAGTTCGTGCCGGTGTCGCGCGAGGACCGTAAAGGTCGGAATGATTCGGCTTGGAACATCTTTGTAGATACTTACTACAATCGTAATGAATCGTACAAGATCGTATGAAGGTCGTGCAAGTTCCTGAGAGGAGCTGATTCAGGGCGATTTAAAAAAATCGTGGAAATTTGAATTCGTGGCTATTACTGGACATTCCTTCAAAAAATCTCAAAGATGTGACGGGGCTTAATGTGATATTCTATCGCGATTGTGAAATAAAGTGCAGCCGCCGTAAATTGGTCGTAATCCACACGTTGGCAGTGATGTCCACGCTTGCGTTTAAAAGGTAATAAAATCCATCATCATTAATTAAAGTTTTGAGGATTATTCCTATAATCAGTGTTTGGAATCTTATATTTTGACGTCCGTGGAAATATTGCCAACGCGTGGAAAATGACGATTCCACGGCGGCAGTACCGTACAGTAAGTCAGATGATTTCTCATTCGTCAAGTTCACAGTTTCCTGACCGCCGCCATAATTACAAATGAGTTCACTATTCATAGCAAAAACTCACAAATTCAATTTTCAGCTCCAGAACATCTCGTTGAAAACGGTCGAGTGTTATCCGTATATCTCCTGTATCTCGAAAGCTACGCATGTTTACTCTTTGTAATGTTAAGTCTGTGATACAAGTTTCTTGGTGGGGCCTTCTCCGATGATATATACTAGAACATTCGACACCGTGTACCAAACAGACCATCGCCAGTAGCTGCATTATCATTGATCCAATATCCATTATTTCCAATAGAAAATACAATACTTTTAAGTCAGCCAGTTCTAAAAAATAACTCAAAATTAAAACTATAAAGGTAACTTTCTTCTATTAAAAATAAAATATGCAAATTGTTATTTTGTTTCGAAATGTTTTATTTAGATCTCAAATACGTGTCTGAAAAATTGGAACTCGGGGATGGCACGGGCAGAAAAGAAACATGTTTTTAAAGCACCTGATTATCATAATTCATTCACTGTTCTTGTAAAGGACGGGCGTGCCGGCCGTTTCCACGATTTACAACGAGAGAGGGGCACTTTTGGCTAATTTTAAAATGTGGAGTAGGAGGGTGCACATCTTATCCAGACCGTGCCTTCTGGATATGTTCTGTGGATTCAAAATCGAGAGGTATCACATGTTAACACTTTCAACCCGTGAACCCGCTTTTCGGGCTCAGGAACATGATAAGTCACAATTTCATTAAGTAGAATGACTGCTACATGTATGCGTGGGGTAAACCAATCGATATATGGCTGCTACATGTATGCGGACTGCTACATGTATGCGTGGGGTAAACCAATCGATATATGGCTGCTACATGTATGCGTGGGGTAAACCAATCGATATATGGCTGCTACATGTATGCGTGGGGTAAACCAATCGATATATGGCTGCTACATGTATGCGTGGGGTAAACCAATCGATATATGGCTGCTACATGTATGCGTGGGGTAAACCGATCGATATATGACTGCTACATGTATGCGTGGGGTAAGCCAATCGATATATGGCTGCTACATGTATGCGTGGGGTAAACCAATCGATATATGGCTGCTACATGTATGCGTGGGGTAAACCAATCGATATATGGCTGCTACATGTATGCGTGGGGTAAACTAATCGATATATGGCTGCTACATGTATGCGTGGGGTAAACCAATCGATATATGCAACGTGCATCACTAAGGCTGCACGCTGAAAATATTAATTGGCTTATTCCCAGATATGAGTATAGTCTCTTCCAGTTGCTGCCATTGAACCGGCATGGAAGATACCACCAGGGTTCAAGGAGTTCAGAGCCGCTATTTTTCGCGTGGTACACATTCGCTCAACATAACATTTCTTTGCCTATTTGCATGTTATGATTCACGACGGCCCAAAGTCTACGGGTATAAATACATATCAGCTAGGCCACTTTGTGGCTTAAAACGCATCCGAACACAACAGACATAGTTTAACCGAGCTTGGAAAGCTTTTCCAATTCGGTGTCCAAGCCAAGATTTCTTTCATATCCTTTTGCATTGGGGGGGGGGGGGGGGGGGGTATGATCTTCGGTCTAACCATGGAGTCACTGGCCCCCAGTCTCGGGTTACAGGCGGAAATAATTAATTAACTAGCCATTAGTTTCTTAGTCTTTTTCAGATCAATAATTTAAAAACAACGTATCCGGTAGAATATAAATTACATAATTTAAATCGAAACAAAGATAATGTTTTTAAAACTGAACCACTGCCAGTAAGATCTTGTATCCGATGTACTGCTTTCAAATAACACCGGAATAAAAATATCGGCTCCTAAGAAACATTTAGTGTATAGTCCATCAGTTGAATCCAGATAATTATGAGATGAATTCACTGTTCATGTAATTTATCATTTGAAATCGAAAATAGTGATTATTTTTTATCTTGATATTATCGGTTAATTTCATTTTTTATAAATTCTTAACTATAAAATATTAATTATGCAGTTTGAATTTATTAGAGAATACATATCATGAAAATGTTGAGCAAAAAATAATCATACTTTACCCTAAAGAGTAATAGTTAAATGGTGTCCTGACGAAGTGTGCGAAGACTTTCTAAAAGAGATATCTTTATTTGTTTTTTTTTATTGTAATCCTAACTGTTTATATAGACGTATTTTTTTTTATTTTTGTTCCAAAAATTTTCCCAAATCATGTTTTACGAGAATCGGTGGACAAATTTTTCCTACCTACGCGAAAATAAGTTTCCAACACGGATGCATAGTTTATATTAATTGGTTTAATTACTCGACTGAATAGCTGACTTGGCGACAAAAATAAAATTCGAAACGGTACGTTTCTCTGATTACCTTTCTGTTGCATCTCTATTCATGGATGTGATGATAGGGATTTGTTACATAGTATGTAATGAAAAGAAAAGATTTAACACTCTTAATACACAAACCGACTTGTGGGGGCTCAGACTAAAAGCGTTCTTAATTTGTGGAAATTGTATAAAGTTGATGATTCGAAACATAAATTAATAAGACCCTAACATTCGAGTTTTATAATGAAGTTTTCTCTTCACCACTTTATATTATATAGGTAAGACGGAAAATTGAACAATTTACACTTGCGTTGGCAGAACTCAAAAAGCTGTGTCAAAGAAAAAATGAGTTTTTTAATTTTTAAATTTCCCAATGGAATTAAGAGAAATACTGCTGTTGATACCTGTGTTGTTGTAAATATTATGGTGCATTTCGCTATATATGAACTCGTGTATACACATGTCAGCAAACATAAATTTGACCTATTTTCCTTTAAATTAAAGTTGCCAGGGTGAGATTTCTCTCCACATCTCAATTGTTCAGAACAATTTAACTGTTTGTTTTTGGGTTTTTTTTTTTAATTTGGGAGTGATTTTTCGAACCATATTTCTTTTTTGGGACTACAGAAACAGTAACTGGCAAATCCAGACTGGTGACGTAAATGTTCCACACAGTATACAGACAGAAGCGCAAAATTAACAAAAAAAAAGGAGACACATAAATTTCCACAACGCACTGGGCTAACTAACCATAGTCCGACCAGGAAGGTGGACAGTTGAAAAATGGATGTACACAATTTTATTTAATTGATTGCCGGATCTTTGCGAGTTTAGTGAAAGCTGATAACCCTTTGGAACGAAATACTGCTTTTCTGGCCGACGACGGTGGTATAACCTGAATTCAAAATAGCAATGATGAGGTTGAAAGAGCTCGACAGGTATTATTATATTATACCTTTGAAAAAGATGGATACGCCCTGTACGCCACGTTTTATAATTCTATATCTTTAAATGACCGAATAAGTGCAAACCTGTCTTTAAAGCTTTATTCACGGGTTGGTCTACTCTTCTTCAACTGTCAAACGAGTGGTTACTGATACACAACCATTATGACAACTACACTAACAACTACCATAACAACTGCTACAACACTAATCATTATAACTACCAACAGTCACACCTATGATAACTGACATATCAACCACTACAACTCTAAGACCGCGCACCACAACTACTACAACATCAACCACTACAACTAGCAGGCCAACCACTACTACACCAACAACTACAACACCAACCTCTACAACTCGCAGGCCAACCACTACTACACCAACAACTACAACACCAACCTCTACAACTAGCAGGCCAACCGCTACTACACCAACAACTACAACACCAACCACTACAACTCGCAGGCCAACCACTACTACACCAACAACTACAACACCAACCACTACAACTAGCAGGCAAACCACTACTACACCACCAACAACAACACCAACCACTACAACTAGCAGGCCAATCACTACTACACCAACAACTACAACACCAACCACTACAACACCAACCAGTACAACACCAACCACTACAACTAGCAGACCAATCACTACTACACCAACAACTACAACACCAACCATTACAACTAGCAGGCCAACCACTACTACACCAACAACTACAACATCAACCACTACAACTAGCAGGCAAACCACTACTACACCACCAACAACAACACCAACCACTACAACTAGCAGGCCAATCACTACTACACCAACAACTACAACACCAACCACTACAACTAGCAGGCAAACCACTACTACGCCACCAACAACAACACCAACCACTACAACTAGCAGGCCAATCACTACTACACCAACAACTACAACACCAACCACTACAACTAGCAGGCAAACCACTACTACACCACCAACAACAACACCAACAACTACAACTAGCAGGCCAATCACTACTACACCAACAACTACAACACCAACCACTACAACACCAACCAGTACAACACCAACCACTACAACTAGCAGACCAACCACTACTACACCAACAACTATAACACCAACCATTACAACTAGCAGGCCAACCACTACTACACCAACAACTACAACACCAACCACTACAACTAGCAGGCCATCCACTACTACACCAACAACTATAACACCAACCACTACAACTAGCAGGCCAACATCTACTACACCACAACTACAACACCAACCACTACAACTAGCAGGCCAACCACTACTACACCAACAACTACAACACCAACCTCTACAACTCGCAGGCCAACCACTACTACACCAACAATTACAACACCAACCACTACAACTAGCAGGCCATTCACTACTACACCAACAAGTACAACACCAACCACTACAACCAGCAGGCCAACCACTAATACACCAACAACTACAACACAAACCACTACAACCAGCAGGCCAACCGCTACTACACTAACAACTACAACACCAACCATTACAACTAGCAGGCCATCCACTACTACACCAACCACTACAACTAGCAGGCCAACCACTACTACACCAACAACTACAACACCAACCATTACAACTAGCAGGCCAACCACTACAAAACCAACCACTACAACACCAACCACTACAACTAACAGGCCAACCACTACTACACCAACAACTATAACACCAACCATTACAACTAGCAGGCCAACCACTACTACACCAACAACTACAACACCAACCACTACAACTAGCAGGCCAACCACTAATACACCAACAACTACAACACAAACCACTACAACCAGCAGGCCAACCGCTACTACACTAACAACTACAACACCAACCATTACAACTAGCAGGCCAACCACTACTACACCAACAACTACAACACAAACCACTACAACCAGCAGGCCAACCACTAATACACCAACAACTACAACACAAACCACTACAACCAGCAGGCCAACCGCTACTACACTAACAACTACAACACCAACCATTACAACTAGCAGGCCATCCACTACTACACCAACAACTACAACACAAACCACTACAACAGCAGGCCAACCACTAATACACCAACAACTACAACACAAACCACTACAACCAGCAGGCCAACCGCTACTACTCTAACAACTACAACACCAACCATTACAACTAGCAGGCCAACCACTAATACACCAACAACTACAACACAAACCACTACAACCAGCAGGCCAACCGCTACTACACTAACAACTACAACACCAACCATTACAACTAGCAGGCCAACCACTAATACACCAACAACTACAACACAAACCACTACAAACAGCAGGCCAACCGCTACTACACTAACAACTACAACACCAACCATTACAACTAGCAGGCCAACCGCTAATACACCAACAACTACAACACAAACCACTACAACCAGCAGGCCAACCGCTACTACACTAACAACTACAACACCAACCATTACAACTAGCAGGCCAACCATTAATACACCAACAACTACAACACAAACCACTACAACCAGCAGGCCAACCGCTACTACACTAACAACTACAACACCAACCACTACAACTAGAAGGCCATCCACTACTACACCAACAACTACAACACAAACCACTACAACCAGCAGGCCAACCACTACTACACCAACAACTACAACACCAACCACTACAACTAGCAGGCCAACCGCTACTACACCAACAACTACAAAACCAACCATTACAACTAGCAGGCCAACCACTAATACACCAACAACTACAACACAAACCAATACAACCAGCAGGCCAACCCCTACTACACCAACAACTACAACACCAACCACTACAGCTAGTAGGCCAATCGCTACTACACCAACAACTACAACACCAACCATTACAACTAGCAGGCCAACCACTAATACACCAGCAACTACAACACAAACCACTACAACCAGCAGGCCAACCACTACTACACCAACAACTGCAACACCAACCACTACAACTAGCAGGCCAACCGCTACTACACCAACAACTACAACACCAACCACTACAACTAGCAGGCCAACCACTACTACACCAACAACTACCACACCAACCACTACAACTAGCAGGCCATCCACTACTACACCAACAACTACAACACCAACCACTACAACACCAACCAGTACAACTAGCAGGCTAACTACTATTACACCAACAACTACAACACCAACCACTACAACTAGGAGGCCAACCACTATTATGCTTGTTTTCCACTGGATTTAGAGAAGTTCACCTATGCCTGTTTCCACTGGATTTAGAGGGGTTCACCTATGATTGTCTCCACTGGATTTAGAGGAGTACACCTATGCCTGTTTTCACTGGATTTAGAGGAGTTCACCTATGCCTGTTTCCACTGGATTTAGAGGGGTTCACCTATGCTTGTTTCCACTTGATTTAGAGGAGTACACCTATGCCTGTTTCCACTGGATTTAGAGGAGTTCACCTATGCCTGTTTCCACTGGATTTAGAGGAGTTCATCTATGCTTGTTTCACTGGATTTAGAGGGGTTCACCTATGCTTGTTTCCACTGGATTTAGAGGAGTTCACCTATGCCTGTTTCCACTGGATTTAGAGGAGTACACCTATGCCTGTACTGGATAAAACATTCAATAACCTCTTTCCGGGGCGGGCCCAGACGGGATCGACAAAATTTGTGGTGAAAGGTTCGAGACAGTTTCCCCGACCGGTTTTCAGTCATGCTGCAAATATCAAACTATCAAGGTTCATATCCGCTAACGATGTTGTAATATCGCTTGGCCCTTTCGCGTTCCGGTGGATTAGTTTGGTGTACAATATGACACTCGCGTACAATGTATTGTAACGGAGGTACCGTCAGTTATATAATTTGTTTTAGAAGAAACTGTGTGAATGTGTAACCTTGCGACTTTTGAACTTTGGACTCGCATGCGCGTGTTAACACGTGGCCTTGCAGTATATAATACTGGAGCGGGAAATCTCCGCTCGATTGTACCGTGATCGTTGTAGAGTGAACTTCATTGTAAATATCAGTGTATTCTGAACGTCAAGTATTTTAAGTAATTATAAAATATTAACCTGAGTGAGTCTATGTTATGTACGGGGCACCCTTCGCCCAGCCCACACATCGGTTTACCGGGTAAGCGAACCGTAGAGTAACGTTACACCTGGTGGCAGAGTTGAGACGGTAAAGCGCTAACGAGAAGAATGGCAGAAGCGAGGAAGGTGACGCCGTAACGGGTGAGACGCCGGTGTGCACGAAGCAGGCGCCCACGTGCAGACAGAGTCACAGAATACAGAACAAACTACAGAATCCGAAGAATAGAAGCTCGACTACTAGTGGATAGTGGCGCCTCAGTAACGGTAATTTCCGAGAAGATCTTTCGTCGTGCAACCCAGGGACAAGGTTTTCCATTAGAAGAAAACAGGTCAAGTATTGGATTGGCGAATGGGCAAAACTTGGATATACTGGGACAGTGTCAAATGCCAGTAAAGATAGGTTCATGTGAGAAGAAGCACAAAATGATAGTTGCAAGAATCACAGGAGATGGTGTTCTAGGCATGGATTATCTTCGAAGTATAGGGTGTCAATTAGACTAGGTCTGTCACGATTTTTTAATTTATGAATCGATTAATCGTCGCAAATAATCGACGATTAATCGTACCTAAATGAGCCCCCCCCCCCCCCCGCTCCCTCTCTTTGAAGTCGATAAAAATGAATTTCAAGTCAGATGACTTACCTCAAGGAAACAACGAAGACGATCCTTTTTAGGTACATTCAAAGCTTTGATGTTCTGAACTTTTGAACCATCAGTGTAACAATCAAGACCGGTCGGCAGTTGCGAACTTCGCAACTGCCGACCGGTCTTGATTATTACACTGACGGTTCAAAAGTTCAGAACATCAAAGCTTTGATGAATGTACCTGGAAGACTATTGCTTCCAACAGCTTCTTGGGGGTTTTACATCGATGTTCTTAACTCTTTACCTTTAGAAACAATAGTTTTTTCATCAAATTTTCTTTAATTATTAAACGTCTAAAACGGGATACAATTTACCGATTATTCGACAACGAAAAATACTAATCGATTTCGCCGTGACCGATCAATAGTCGATTAATCGAATAATCGTGACAGCTCTAAATTAGACCTCAAGAATCTCCAATTGAAGATAGAAAATGAAATAATTCCCTGCTTGGACATGGAAGGAGAACCAGTTTGTTGCCGCATAATAGTCAAATCCACAGTCTCGGTGCTAGCCAAGCATGAGGCTATCGTCTCAGGTCTTATAAAGAGGAGAGAGGGTATGTCAAAATTTGGAGTCATAAAAAATTCGAGTAATGCAAAATTACAGGAGAAAGGGTTACTCCTAGGAAGAACGACTGTCTGCACAGACCAGGGGACCAACCCCATCAGAGTATTTAATCCGGGTAATGACAGTGTGCTTATATATCAGGGAACCACGGCCGGAATACTCCACACTATGGCTTATAGTGAAGAATCAAACAACGATCAGCAAGAGGCGAATAGAGTAACTGATCTGGGGCGGCCCGTCGAAGGATTTATACCAAAGGAGTATTACATATCTGACAGGCAGTGAGGACCAGGGACGGAAGTTCGAGTCCCGGACCTTTCAGGAAATATGCCAACAATTAGGTATAACGAAAACTAGGACCACCCCTACCATCTCCAGTCTGACGGGATGGTAGAGAGGTTCAACCGCACCCTACAAACTATGCTCTCCCTGGATGTTGATATGAACCAAAAAGGTTGGGATCAACAAACACCATTCGTAATGATGGTCTACCGTAGTGCCATAAATGAATCTATCGGAGAAACACCAAACTCCCTGATGTTGGGAAGGGAGATTCAATTGCCCACAGATGTGACATTCCCGGGTCCACCTGGTGACCAAGAAGACATAACTGGGTATGCACAACTTCTGAGAAAAAGACTCCAGACAAACCATGAAATCGCTCGACAGTGCCTAACGGGAAGCCTGCGCCGTCGAAAACGTGTATACGACAGACAGTCACATGGCACCTCTTTCAAGATAGCAGACGCAGTATGGTTACATAACCCACTTAGGAAGAAGGGGCGTTCTCCTAAACTGCCTGTCCGTGCCTACTTTATAACTCAGAGGCTAAATGATGTAGTGTACCGGATTCGGAAGGATAGAAAGGCTCCCCCCAAGGTGGTCCACTTTGATAGACTTAAGCCCTTTCCAGGCCAGTGTGATAATAACTGAGTACAAAATATTATGACCAAGACAAAGGATGTTGAAGCTCAAACAACAGGGTTGGAGGTACCAGTAGGGGACACTGAGGACGAACAAGTCCCAGTTGAGCGAACGTTCGGAGAAGATGACCGTGCCCGGAAGGTGGTAATCGGTATGTCAGAGGTACAGGGAGAAGACTATACTCCGCTAGAGTCGTGCGTCTGCAGAACGCCTCCCAATCCCCTAAACGTAGTAAGGGAGGAAGAAGTTATAGTAGAGCGGGAGGACTTGAAAAGAGAATCGGAGGTAACCCCAGTGCAACGTAAGCGGCGAGCACCAAAAAGATTTGGATGGGATTTTTAATAGAACCTTGGACACCCCTTTTTCTTACGTGATGTAAAATGTAACCCTTAAATCAATTGCTATAGGAGACTTGGGAACTCAACATACCTTATTTAAATTTTCTTTCAGAAGAGCTCCGACAGACAGTTTCAGAGAAGGTATGACTTAGAGAGACACCGGGAGTTGAAACACAGGAGACCGGAGAGGGATAGTGGCATTCCCCGGAAAAGGTCAATGTCTTCAGTAGTTATGAGGTCAGTGATTAGTAAGACACAGAAACGAGAGAGTAGTGTCGGGTCGTCCTCTTCTAGTCGTCAGTCATCCGCGTGCAATAGCACGGTCTCTGGGGTTCCGTCTCCTGCCGTCACCCCTGTTCCTAGACATTCCAGGTCACCTGAAACCCCTGCTTTGGCTCAGGAGCCCCCCCCCCGTAGTACAATTACAACAACCCTCTGCTTCGGTGCCCTATCCTTCTGCAACTAGCTGTGGTAAGTCGACTGTAACTGAGGAGTTTCTTGAGAATGGAAAAGTTTCTAAGAGAGTAAGCACTGAAAGAACATTTCGATTAACTTTATGTACTGAACTATTTGCGATGCGGGATGCATCTTTAAGTAAGGGGAAGCTGTGTAACGGAGATACCGTCAGTGATATAATTTGTTTTAGAAGAAACTGTGTGAATGTGTAACCTTCTGACTTTTGAACTCTGGACTCGCATGCACGAGTTACGACGTGACCTTGCAGTATATAATACTGCAGCGGGAAATCTCCGCTCGATTCTACCGTGATCGTTGTAGAGTGGACTTCATTGTAAATATCTGTAACGTGTATTCCGAACGTCAAGTATTTTAGGTAATTATAGAATTTTAACCTGAGTGAGTCTATGTTGTAGAGTGAGCTTCATTGTAAATATCTGTAAAGTGTATTCTGAACTTCAAGTATTTTAGGTAATTATAGAATTTTAACCAGATTGAGTCTATGTTATGCATGGGTCACCCTTCGCCCAGCCCACACATCGATTTACCGGATAAGCGAACCGTAGAGTAACGTTACAGTATTATTTTTTATCCAGTACACACACTCTGAAGATGATAATCTATATCATGATAACCTATTCTACTATATATGGAAAGCCTATGACATACATTTTAGCTTTATACACCAACTGTGGTGAGCAATGGGATTTCAATAGTTAAAATTTACCCCAACATTGGAACTTCATCCTTGACTTTTGGCGACGTCGACCTGAAAGAGAACTTGACTAATTTTATCGCACGTCGCCTCGCGTAGAGTGGAATGAAAGTGGTAATTATTTATACCATAAAACACCAACAATTAACAAACAGCATTGTCTCATGTTAATAAGGCATTCATAACTCGAAATGGTGTGTTATAATGTTATTAAAATGAAAAATGCCCTGTTTCTTTTTCTATTTGGTTTCGGTGATAAAACTGACAGCGGATGTACCGCCCACCAGTTCTCATGTAAACAAAACAAATTCGCAAGTATGTACGTCTGGTGCTCAGTAAAATCGAGAAAAACTAATAGCGACTCTTAATAATCTGACGATTATGGTATAAATAAAATATACCCCAAAGTAGCTTGGTGTACCAAATGTTCACCACTCGTAGTGTAGTAGTGTTAACCGCGCGCCGAAAGGCTCGCGGTTAACACCACTTCACCACGAGTGGTGAACATTTGGAACACCAAGCAACTATGGATATATTCTATATTTAATCGTGTGGAATTAAATCGCGATTGCTATGTGTATTCAATTTTACCCGATGGAATACAGGCATTGAGAAATGTGCTAAGTACACCGCGTATGGAATCCTGCATGCGTGTAAGAACACGACGGCACCGCGTGAAAACCATAAGATGCTATCTCCCATTGGAAGATATAGCCTTATGGTTATCATTCGACGATGTAAGAACGCATCTGATTGGTCGTAAGGCATTTGAGTGACGTTACGATGTGAATGAAATGCTTGCACACTTCGCAACTGCCGACCGGTCTTGATTATTACACTGACGGTTCAAAAGTTCAGAACATCAAAGCTTTGATGAATGTACCTGGAAGGCTATTGCTTCCAACAGCTTCTTGGGGGTTTTACATCGATGTTCTTAACTCTTTACCTTTAGAAACAATAGTTTTTTCATCAAATTTTCTTTTAATTATTAAACGTCTAAAACGGGATACAATTTACCGATTATTCGACAACGAAAAATACTAATCGATTTCGCCGTGACCGATCAATAGTCGATTAATCGAATAATCGTGACAGCTCTAAATTAGACCTCAAGAATCTCCAATTGAAGATAGAAAATGAAATAATTCCCTGCTTGGACATGGAAGGAGAACCAGTTTGTTGCCGCATAATAGTCAAATCCACAGTCTCGGTGCTAGCCAAGCATGAGGCTATCGTCCCAGGTCTTATAAAGAGGAGAGAGGGTATGTCAAAATTTGGAGTCATAAAAAATTCGAGTAATGCAAAATTACAGGAGAAAGGGTTACTCCTAGGAAGAACGACTGTCTGCACAGACCAGGGGACCAACCCCATCAGAGTATTTAATCCGGGTAATGACAGTGTGCTTATATATCAGGGAACCACGGCCGGAATACTCCACACTATGGCTTATAGTGAAGAATCAAACAACGATCAGCAAGAGGCGAATAGAGTAATTGATCTGGGGCGGCCCGTCGAAGGATTTATACCAAAGGAGTATTACATATCTGACAGGCAGTGAGGACCAGGGACGGAAGTTCGAGTCCCGGACCTTTCAGGAAATATGCCAACAATTAGGTATAACGAAAACTAGGACCACCCCTACCATCTCCAGTCTGACGGGATGGTAGAGAGGTTCAACCGCACCCTACAAACTATGCTCTCCCTGGATGTTGATATGAACCAAAAAGGTTGGGATCAACAAACACCATTCGTAATGATGGTCTACCGTAGTGCCATAAATGAATCTATCGGAGAAACACCAAACTCCCTGATGTTGGGAAGGGAGATTCAATTGCCCACAGATGTGACATTCCCGGGTCCACCTGGTGACCAAGAAGACATAACTGGGTATGCACAACTTCTGAGAAAAAGACTCCAGACAAACCATGAAATCGCTCGACAGTGCCTAACGGGAAGCCTGCGCCGTCGAAAACGTGTATACGACAGACAGTCACATGGCACCTCTTTCAAGATAGCAGACGCAGTATGGTTACATAACCCACTTAGGAAGAAGGGGCGTTCTCCTAAACTGCCTGTCCGTGCCTACTTTATAACTCAGAGGCTAAATGATGTAGTGTACCGGATTCGGAAGGATAGAAAGGCTCCCCCCAAGGTGGTCCACTTTGATAGACTTAAGCCCTTTCCAGGCCAGTGTGATAATAACTGAGTACAAAATATTATGACCAAGACAAAGGATGTTGAAGCTCAAACAACAGGGTTGGAGGTACCAGTAGGGGACACTGAGGACGAACAAGTCCCAGTTGAGCGAACGTTCGGAGAAGATGACCGTGCCCGGAAGGTGGTAATCGATATGTCAGAGGTACAGGGAGAAGACTATACTCCGCCAGAGTCGTGCGTCTGCAGAACGCCTCCCAATCCCCTAAACGTAGTAAGGGAGGAAGAAGTTATAGTAGAGCGGGAGGACTTGAAAAGAGAATCGGAGGTAACCCCAGTGCAACGTAAGCGGCGAGCACCAAAAAGATTTGGATGGGATTTTTAATAGAACCTTGGACACCCCTTTTTCTTACGTGATGTAAAATGTAACCCTTAAACCAATTGCTATAGGAGACTTGGGAACTCAACATACCTTATTTAAATTTTCTTTCAGAAGAGCTCCGACAGACAGTTTCAGAGAAGGAATGACTTCGAGAGACACCGGGAGTTGAAACACAGGAGACCGGAGAGGGATAGTGGCATTCCCCGGAAAAGGTCAATGTCTTCAGTAGTTATGAGGTCAGTGATTAGTAAGACACAGAAACGAGAGAGTAGTGTCGGGTCGTCCTCTTCTAGTCGTCAGTCATCCGCGTGCAATAGCACGGTCTCTGGGGTTCCGTCTCCTGCCGTCACCCCTTTTCCTAGACATTCCAGGTCACCTGAAACCCCTGCTTTGGCTCAGGAGCCCCCCCCCCCACCCCCGTAGTACAATTACAACAACCCTCTGCTTCGGTGCCCTATCCTTCTGCAACTAGCTGTGGTAAGTCGACTGTAACTGAGGAGTTTCTTGAGAATGGAAAAGTTACTAAGAGAGTAAGCACTGAAAGAACATTTCGATTAACTTTATGTACTGAACTATTTGCGATGCGGGATGCATCTTTAAGTAAGGGGAAGCTGTGTAACGGAGATACCGTCAGTGATATAATTTGTTTTAGAAGAAACTGTGTGAATGTGTAACCTTCTGACTTTTGAACTCTGGACTCGCATGCACGAGTTACGACGTGACCTTGCAGTATATAATACTGGAGCGGGAAATCTCCGCTCGATTCTACCGTGATCGTTGTAGAGTGGACTTCATTGTAAATATCTGTAACGTGTATTCCGAAAGTCAAGTATTTTAGGTAATTATAGAATTTTAACCAGATTGAGTCTATGTTATGCATGGGTCACCCTTCGCACAGCCCACACATCGATTTACCGGGTAAGCGAACCGTAGAGTAACGTTACAGTATTATTTTTTGTCCAGTACACACACTCTGAAGATGATAATCTATATCATGATAACCTATTCTACTATAATATGAAAAGCCTATGACATACATTGTAGCTTTATACACGAACTGCTGTGGTGAGCAATGGGATTTCAATAGTTAAAATTTACCCCAACATTGGAACTTCATCCTTGACTTTTGGCGACATCGACCTGAAAGAGAACTTGACTAATTTTATCGCACGTCGCCTCGCGTAGAGTGGAATGAAAGTGGTAATTATTTATACCATAAAACACCAACAATTAACAAACAGCATTGTCTCATGTTAATAAGGCATTCATAACTCGAAATGGTGTGTTATAATGTTATTAAAATGAAAAATGTCCTGTTTCTTTTTCTATTTGGTTTCGGTGATAAAATTGACAGCGGATGTACCGCCCACCAGTTCTCATGTAAACAAAACAAATTCGCAAGTATGTACGTCTGGTGCTCAGTAAAATCGAGAAAAACTAATAGCGACTCTTAATAATCTGACGATTATGGTATAAATAAAATATACCCAAAGTAGCTTGGTGTACCAAATGTTCACCACTCGTAGTGTAGTGGTGTTAACCGCGCGCCGAAAGGCTCGCGGTTAACACCACTTCACCACGAGTGGTGAACATTTGGAACACCAAGCAACTATGGATATATTCTATATTTAATCGTGTGGAATTAAATCGCGATTGCTATGTGTATTCAATTTTACCCGATGGAATACAGGCATTGAGAAATGTGCTAAGTACACCGCGTATGGAATCCTGCATGCGTGTAAGAACACGACGGCACCGCGTGAAAACCATAAGATGCTATCTCCCATTGGAAGATATAGCCTTATGGTTATCATTCGACGATGTAAGAACGCATCTGATTGGTTGTAAGGCATTTGAGTGACGTTACGATGTGAATGAAATGCTTGCACACAAAACAGTCAAGCATGATTGTAAACTGACCGCCAATGGTGATAGTCGTCCTTGAAATATCAGCTTCCTTTCTAGAATTCAAGTAAAATCGTGGTAAAAATACAGAACACAACTCGGGAAGTGTACAGGGACGGTATCCAACGACCATTATTAGAGTTCTTTTTTATTTCACACGCGCTCCTGGAAAATAGGAAACGCCAATTCCACACTGTAAAAAATGGTAGTTCATTTATACGCGTTGTGTGTTTTCTTAAAATCGGCGGCGTCAAATATTATGCGTTTGGTGTGATTATTGTTGAGAATGAGATGCAGTGAAAAACGCCGGGGTTTATTTCATAAATCACTCGACACGTTTATACTGTGTGGACATTGACAGAGTTTTGAAAACTCGTTCGTCGAAGCTGATAACATTATTCCAAGAATGTTTAAAATATTGGAAGTTGGATTTTTTTACGAAGACGAAGTTGACACATCTACGGCCAAATGACGCATAATTGTTATATATGATAATAAAAGTTTAAAATAATAATAGTAATAACTATTTTTTAAAATCCCGAAAGCTGTCTATAAGCAATTTGTGGAGTATAAAATACTGATTTAGTTCTGGTGAACCGTCAATATGGTCCTTAAAGATTAAATCTTAAAGATAATAAATGCCCTAAAGCCAAGTAAATTAAGATATTTACAAATCATAAACGCCTCCGATTTTCCAGCCGGCTTCGTAAAAACGCCAGGGCGTTTATGATACATGGCCAATCAGTCGCTCATCGAACAGTTATTATCGCTTGAGGTAAGAAATCGGATATCTCTACCAGGCGGATGGACAGGATATGAAAGTTGATCGCCAAGCTGTTTTAAACGAATGAGGTCCTGATAAGTTTCAGAATGCAGTCTTTCTGACCACTTCGCTCTTACTGACAAGTCAACTTTGCGAAATTTGTAAAAATTGTGTTCAGATTCTGTCTGTTTTTCGAAAAGGATCCGGAAGGTTTGTGTAGTTTCAGCAGTGAGCATACATTTTTAACAGATTTTCTCCCAACAATTTAATCGAAAGCCGCGACCTTTTGTATCTTATTTATTTTCGAGATTTAACTATCAGTTTCCCAATTTCGTGGTAAATACAATCGCCGGAATGTTCGGACTGGTGAGTTAGTGTTAGATTTTGTTGGGTTATTTTTTTCAGTTCTGTTTATTGCATTGATTTGTTTTAGTGATTTCTGCCTTTGGGAATATTGGGTTTTGACTGTATATTTTATTTTATTTATATTCTTCAGTATACGGGTACTGCTTTCCTCAATAATTCAACATGTCTTATGAAACAGCCAAATTTGGGTTATGTGGCCCACATACAGATTAATTTTTTTTCGAAAGCCCCATTCAGTCTTTCCTTTAGCACAACTGCCGAAAAATAATTTACGTTTTTATAATTTGAAATGTTTTTTGAAATACTGAGCGTAACCGATTGATGTAATTAAACTCATAAGTTGGAGACACCGGTCGGGCACTTTCAGTTTAATGTGCATGAAATTTATGAAAAATAAAATTTCCAGTCACAATCGGAAGTGTGATCACTTGTGCTCTGTATATTTCTTAAATACTTTCTATTTTTATTTGTACTGAAACTTCATACTGCAGCTGTCTTAGTTATAATCTACTCTCCAAATACAGTATATAGCGACTGACAAATCCTTTTTTTATGGTGAGTGATTTGAAGAAAAAAAAAACCCTCGATGTACGAACCAGTAAATTTTTTCAATGTAAATGCCACCAAGATAAGGGTCTGTTATAATGTAATTATTGTCACTGTACATGTATGCTTACTGCTGAACTGTCAAAAAACCTCCCTGTTTTTTATTTTAATTTTGGTATTTTCCAACAGTAAGTTAGACTATACTGCATTTATCAGGAGTTTTGGAAAATGTTGATTAAAATATGCGATGCTTCTGGAAATAACAGAAAATTTATTAAAGCTGAGACGATAGAGGAACTCAAGTCTAAAGGTGAGTAATGTTAGTTTTTCTTGTACAGTTTTAATATTTAGATCCTTGTCATATTAACACTTTGAAGCCGGGAACCTCTCGGTTAGTTTTCTGAAAACCAAAATTATCAATACTTGCAGGCCTGCAGCTGTTTCTGGTGAAGTGTCGTCTACCTCTCCGGGCAGACGACACTTGACTAGAAATGGCTGCCCAGGTCAACCATATCTTCCTTGGCAGGCTAGAACTTCTCCACAGCATCGTGGTGAGTGTACTCGTCCGTCGGCTTCAAAGTGTTAATTAATATTTGTGTTATAAGCTTTTTTCGATAATTATCATTGCCAACATGTGCGAATGTGAGGGTAATTACTTTTGTTGGGGCCCGGGCTGGGGGTGTTTCCCGTGAAATACACCCAGACTTTGAAAAAAAAGTGTGACATATAAAATATTTTGGGGGGTTGGGACTATATATAGAGTGTGGAATGCTGTGCTAAACTCAATATAACTGTGATCCTGAAATGTTTTTGAATGTAATATTATGCAAATGTTTATCCTAGTCTTGTGCTATGCCCATTGTGGTAATGCCATAAAATGTATCTTATCTTATGGTGAGAAGTAAGCTTCTTCGACTTGCAAATGTTTTGATTTTGTGTTAAGAAAGTATCCTCAAAACTATTTTCAGCGTCAGTAACACTATCCAAGGATATTAAAAAACTTGTCACTGAAAAGGATGGCATAGAGGTTGAGGATGATGAAGTTTTAACAGAGTTGAGAGGGGAGGTTTTGATGCTACTGACAGAAGGAGATGTCTGGGGAGTTAAAACGCAGGCTGCTGAACAACCATATCTTGCCTCCGAGGGTGATCAGAATCCAAAGCAGCCATCTTTGACAGACACGGTACCAGTTGATGAACAGAATATATTCAAAATGACAAAAAGTATGACTATTGATTTGTTTGATGAAAAAATATAAATGAAACGGAAATGAAGTAAATAAAAAAAAACCATAACAAAACAGGTTTATGTTATATGCAGGCCTGCAACCACACGGTGGGGTGGGGAGGGGGGGGGGGGCTATTGACTCAGATCAGTCAATTCACACCCGTAATTACATTATATAATAATAATAATAATAATAATAATAATAATAATAATAATAATAATAATAATAATTATAATTCTTTTCCGCTTAGTCGCTGGTTTGTCGCGCTTCCAGCATTCAGATATAAACTGTTTAAAATAACGGCCAAAACCGGCCATTGCTATATACGGAAATCGCCATTCAGTTTTTTTTTTAGATTTTAATTTTTTGCTTTCAAGCCATAGTTTAGGACCCCTCATTGGAACGAGCGAAACGAGCTCGTACCAATGAGGAGTCATCAGTTATGTTTTGGAAGCAAAAAATGAAAAAAAATGGATATAAAGGAAATTTTTTAAAGAGTGTTTTCTTCTACTAGCGTTGGGTAAAGTGTTTATAGTGTCCCTCACTTTTTAACTAATTAACATAAGTGATTATTTTCAATAGAGAGTTATACTTCAAGTGATGAGTGACAATTGAACAGTTTACCGAAATAAGCTATAATTCTTGAATAAACACATTAATCCTAATTGTTTACTTTGGCAATTCTGGACAGTTGAGAATACTATAGTTATAAATGTTGGACAGTTGAGAATTCATCGCCCAAATTCGCTTAATCTAGAGGCCTGGGGGTGTAATAAAGCTTGTTTGGGGGTATAATAAATAACAAGTGATGCTATTCAGTTGCTAATGATATATTAGTTTTGTATTTGTTAAATAGATGAGTGGAGTATTTCCACCTCAGAAATTGAGATGAGGGGATTATGTTCATGTCAGAGAAGTGCCCCCACCCTACATGGCCCACTACCCCCGAAGAAAAATCCTGCTTTGCAAGCCAGGGAATATGGTATCAGTAGTAGTATAGCAATCGAAGGGTCGCGTGGAGCACATTCTTATTGAAGTACTATAGAAGGGCCCCGTCGGGCCCGGTTTACCAGATTGTTGTTTGAGCCGCATGTTACATTCGTACAGATCGCTGCTCCGTAGAAAATGATGACACATTGTGGTATCAAGCCGAAGTTGATTTTAGTTGTTGTTTTTCATTTCAGAACAGTTTTCAGTGCCATTACCAACATTTTCCAGTGGCCTGGAAGAAAACCTCAGAAAGGGACAAATTCTTCAGTGTTTCAATCATTTGTTGGCCGAGTGTGCTCACTTTTATATGAAGGTGCATCCAATAAAAGAATCTTCACAGTACAGAGAAGTAGGAGAACAACTGTACATCAAACATCCCTGCAAAAGATTTCCAACTGGACTGGAACCGTGGGTGAGTCTAAATAATCTTTTAGTTTTGTTAAGGCTTTTTTAACAACATTGAATGAGTGTTCAACGTATTTGGCTTTGCTGCCGTTGATCTGTTCCCTGAATGATGAATTTACAGAGTTTAATCTTCTACTTAACGTAATGGCCAACACCGATCAACATAAAACACAAAAATCACTATTCATATTTTCGTTATTTTTTCGATTTTGCTTCAGAAACATCTAACAAAAACAAGCTCTGAAATGGGTCAAATTTGGTGAGTCGGGTTAAACTCCGATAATTTATCACACGGTTTTTAATAATCTACAAGTAAAGTTTTTCCCTATTTGTTTTTTCCAGGGCATAGAGATTCATGATATACATGCCGCATGCAAGACGAAAGAAAAGACACCACCTCATCTAATGGTCTTTCTGAGTGAAGAGAGTGAACTGCAGGATGCAGTTATTGTGGGAGATGGTATCTCCGTGTTTTGCAGAACTAAACTTTTACTCGAAGCACTGTTGTATCTTCTGTTTTTTTATTATGCAACAGAGTTAGAATATCCGAGAAGTTATTCTCAAATTATGGGGGTTTTGCAGCACTACGTCATTGGCGAACCATTTGATGGAAAGGTTTCCACCAAATTTTCAAAATTTTCAACTTACTTGAATCAAAACTGGAAACACTGACGTCATTATTTTCAGGTATACAGACAATGTAATGCAAAATATAAGCTAGTGTCTTCAATGTTTGCAATTAAGATATGTTCTGACTGCAGTGAAAGTATAACGACTCACACGATAAACGGAAATCCTACTGTTTTCGTTCATCAGAATTATTCATTATCCGATTAAGATAATCTGCATGGTTAGAGTGATGCACCTCCATTAGTACCCCCCCCCCCCCCCACACACACACACATACATTTATATTTTACTTCCGATTCTAACGACAGAGTATATAATTCTAGCCCCTTTTAACAAACATATCCATACAAATTGATATAGAATTATGGCCCCACAATGTTCTTTTTTTATATAAAATCAAGGCATGGCTGTGTTAAAGCAGCCATGCCTTGATTTTATATACAAAATAGAAACGCCGTGGCGCATGAAAGCTTTAAAGCAGTCAAAGCCTGGTGTTATGTTGTTGTTTATAGCACCATAAAACCAGCTTCAATTCCTTTAAAGCTCTTATATTAGTTAGCTCTTATATTTCAAACAGAGCTAACTTACAACAATAATTGTGGAAAGTTGGCTGTGTTTGATATGTAAGACGACCTGCTCACTGTTATTTCATATTTTTGATGGGGCCACAATATAACAATGGAAACTGGGAGTGTTCGTAACCCAATTTATCACATATAATCACACCATTCTATGGTGTATTAAAGACATGTAAAAAAATTCATATTACACCCGTGTAATAAAGGTAAAAATACCACAAGTGGAATGTCACCAAGTGAGTGAATTTACGGGGTGTAGTGAGTTCAATGGGTACTATTGTAGCGAGCTTGTATTGAGTTTATTGGGGAGTATTTTCTGCAGCGCACAAAAATTGTGAACACAGCGTCACAGGCAGGCTCGTAATGAGAGACTGAACACAGTTATTTGTTTTTTTAACCCTTTACCTAGCGTAACGGCCAAAAACTGACCAGGGCTATGTACGAAAATCTCCTTAATTTTTTTATATTTTGATTTGCTTCCAAAAGATAGCTTATGAACCCTCGTTGGAACGAGTGCATTGCGCTCGTTCCAATGAGGGTTCATAAGCTATCTTTTGCAAGCATAAAAATCGAAATTTTTAGTTATACGAGAATTTGTTTTCCAGTGTCGTCTGCTCCTAGCGTCGTCAAAGGGTTAAAAGTTGGCAACGGCAAAAAATGACAATATCGGGTTATGTGATGAATAGAATCTCGAACTCGTTCCATTTAATATCGAAATTTAGGAAACTATATAGTCAAGCGGATTTCTTTTGCAACTCGCAAAAGCTCGTTGTAAATGAACCTGCTTGACTCGTTTCCTAAATGGCAATATTAAACGGGAACTCATTTTAGATCCTCTCTATAAATCATTGAAATTCCTTTGATGAGGGCATGGTGACCCAATTACCTTTTTAGAAAGCATGCAATATATGAAAATTATTTGTACATACAGAAGTTGTTTGGATCAAACGGAATGCCACATGGTGCTTCGTTGATAATATCCGATAATTTGGAGAAACGAAAAAAGGAAACAAAATGGTACCAATGCATTCCCGTGTTTGTTAAGTAATGGCAGTGACGGCTTACCCATGGGGAAAGGGTTGGGTAAGTCCAAGTGTCCGGGCTCCAAGACGCATCAAAGTTTCGAAATTAGAAAAACAAATATTGCAATCCTGTATTATTCAGAATCTGATCTAGTCCGAACGTGGACCCAAAGTGCGCAATGTAATTTTTGGTGCAGTACGTCCGACAAGATGCAGGGCGTACCACAAAAAAAATTATATCACGTACTTTGGGTACAAGTTTGGACTAAATGGTAACCATGCAGTGCAGATGAGTTAAGTGTCTGTCGTTTGCCAAATTCAAGTGTAATATGGCTACTTCCACCATCCACCCACCCACCAACCATCAACCCCTAATCACTTTTGATGAATTTAAAATTTCGCATAGACATTTAAATTATTACTAAACTTTTGCCTCAAAATCATTGCTTATGTCCGAATGAGGTGTCATAAGCCATGTTTTTGAGGAAAGGGTGAAGAAATAGATAATAATATTCTTCTAAGATGATCTGCATGGCTCGAAAGTTGTACCCCCATCCGACCCCATCCACCCCCCTCCTACAGCACACACATTTATAATTTAGTTCCGCTTCAACTGATAGAGATATAACTCCAGCTCTTTTTTAACAAACATATCATTACAAATTGAGATGAACTATCACTAATGGTTTTGTGATGCCACAATGGTTCTATTTTTTTTTCGTAAAATCAAAGCATGACTGCTTTACAGCAGCCATGCCTTGATTTTATAACAAAAAAAAAAAACCATAGAAACGTTGTGTCGTCAAAAAGATTTAAAACAACCAAAGCCTAGTTTTATTCTGTCATTTATAACAGCATATAACCAGGCTTCTATTGCTTTAAAGCTCTTGCATCAATCAGCTCTTATATTTCAAACATAGCTTACTTATCCCAACATATTGCGGTAACTTTATTGCGATTTTTACGGCAAATTATCAAAATTTTGTCCTATGTCGAGTCGAGCCACGGTCGTCCCGGTAGGTCAGCAGCCCCAAGCTACCAGAGGTCCTGGGCCCCAACGCCCCTCAGTCGCCACTGTGTAATGTGTTTATAAAGCAAAATGGATAATGTTCGAGCTATGTGTTACCAGAATGTTTTGTATAAAAAGATTAGCGTGCCTGAATATATTTTTTGTCAAAAAATCAAATGAACCGTTAAATTATTCAATAAAATAAATCAAATTCATAAACGTGTTTAGTGCTTTTTCTCTCCCGGATAAACACGTAATGTGTTTGAAAAGTGTGTCTGCTGATAAACGGACAATCCGATTTTAATTATGCACATTACACGTTTTTGAATAATCGTCCGCGATTTTACATAAACGTGTAATGTGAATATTCTATTAAACGGCGCCGTTTTTATAAAATCACATTACATGTGTGAAAAGTGTGTCTCCCAGGCGTTTTTATTTACACGTGTTTTAAGGGTTTTATTTTTTACAGTGCAGTCATCGATTCCAGTCCCCCGTACTCCACTCTCGTTGGGTTCTGCCTAAAGATCCCTATCTCCATCAATAGCTGAATTTCAAACAGTCGCTCGTTGTTAAAATCTTTCCTCAACAGAAAGTGACTGTAATTATTATTGTGCATATACCATCTTTGCCACTTGGGGTTAAGCAAAACTCACTCACACTAAATAAACAGAGCGTAAATTAGCACATTTTAAATTATAAGGTATAGGCGGGTTGGGCGTTAAAAACAAATGTACGAAACATTTACGTATGAAAGACTAGTAAGTCCACCTTCCCTTGGGATACTTTACCTTCACAAGGCGATTTTTTTTAAATGGAAAGACAATGGCGATCATCTCGAATGAGTCATGATTTGATTCGAAGTTTCAACACAGGGTTTACTGAGACTCAGATTGACTGTGATGAGGGAGGTTCAGAAATTTCCTTTCAAACAGTAATGAAGCTGAAATTCTTTTTTTATAACTTCACCCAGACTCTTTTGTTTATTCGACGACGGTGACCATCATGAAATGTCCGATATAAAAACAGGCTATAAAAATAGGTTATCTGCTCTAATGTCATCACTTGAATACCTCTGGTTTAAAGGGTATACCTGAGTTCATGCGGTTTGTTTATCGATCAAAGGACAGACTGTCGGTATCTCATGAATTTGAACAGCCTGTGTCGTGCCGTGCCGTGCCGTGCTGTGCTGTGCCGTGCCGTGCCGTGCCGTGCTGCGCCCTGCTGTGACGCACGCTAATAGTTGTTCACATTTATGAAATGAATCCGGCTTGATTGGTAACTATTACATGCTGTGTAATGTTCAATGTAAACTACCGTAACGCCCAAAGGCCACCAAACGCTATTAATTTGTTGATAAGACTTGCCTCGGGTGCTATTTCAGTAAGGCCCCTGCCACACCTTCGCTATTTTTTGACACCAAACACTACGACATGAAACTATTGGGCAATCGTGGATATCCGTACTGAGATTTGTTCTGCTTCGTAATCGTTCTTGAGTATTGTAGGTTGATCGGCATATCTCTTAAAACTTTCGTACTCCATCCTGCGATTTTTCAATTTCGTACTGCATCGTACCGCTGTGGAACAAGACCTTACTAAGCCGTACGGGTATTCTTGAGTATTCTTGAGTGTTCGATAGAGTTGATGCGCACTTGGCCAGGACAGGTGCGTCACGATTCACTAAGTATTGGTAAGATCTACCCATGTACTAGATCGTGATGCAATTCTTGCAAGGTCTTGCATCATCTTACTTGTTCATACTAGTTCGGGCCGGTGTCGAGCGAGCACCGTACAAGGTCGGATTGATTCGGCTTGGAAAATCTCAGAGGATTCTTACTACAACCGTAATGAACCGTACAAGGTCGTATGAAGGCCGTGTGATTGTGAAGGTCGTGCAAGTTCGTGAGAGGAGCTGCTGATTCCGGGCGATTTAAACAAAAATGTGATCAGTCTTGGAAATTTGAATTCGTGGCTATTCTTGGACATTCATAAAAAAATTCTCAGAGATGTGACGGCGCTTAATGTGATATTCTATCGCGATTGTGAAATAAAGTGCGCTCGCCGTAAATTGGTCGTAATCCACACGCTGGCAGTGATGTCCACGCATGCGTTTAAAAGGTAATAATATTCACCCTCAGCAAAATTTTAATTAATGGATCACCGGCTTATACCCGGTGCTTCATTAATTAAATTTTTGAAAATTATTCCTATAATCAATGTGTGCAATCTAATGTTTTGACGTCCGTGAAATATTGCCCACCCGTGGAAGGTGACTATTCCACGGCGGCCGAACCCTAAAGTAAGTCAGATGATTTCTCATTCGACAAGTTCACAGTTTCCTGCCCGCCGCCATATTCACAAATCAGTTCGCTATTCATAGAAAAAACTAACAAATTCAATTTTCAGCTCCAGAACATCTCGTTGAAAACGGGTCAGTGTTATCCGTATATCTCCTGTATCTCGAAAGCTACGCATTGTAATGTTAAGTCTGTGATACAAGTTCCTTGGTGAGGCCTTCTCCGGTGATATATCCTACAACATTCGACACTGTGCACCAAACAGACCATCGCCAGTAGCTGCATTATCATTGATCCAATATCCCTTATTTCCAATAGAAAATACAATAATTTTTAGCCAGTCAATTCTAAAAATAACCCAAAACAAAAACTGTAAATGTAACTTTATTCTATTAAAAATAAAATATGCAAGTTCTTATTTTTGTTTCGAAATGTTTTATGTAGATCTCCAATACGTGTCCGAAAAATCGGAACTCGGGAATGACAAGGGCAGAAAAGAAACATGTTTTTAAAGCACCTGATAACCATAATTCATTAACTGCTCTAGTAAAGGACGGGGCGTGCCGGCCGTCTCCACGGTTTGCAACGAGAGAGGGGCACTTTTGGCAAATTTTAAAATGTGGGAGTAGGAGGGCGCACATCTTATCCATACCGTACCTTCTGGATAAGTTCTGTGGATTCAAAATCGAGAGGCATCACATGTTAACACTTTCAACCCGTGAACCCGCTTTTCGGGCTCAGGAACATGATAAGTCACAATTTCATTAAGTGGAATGACTGCTACATGTATGCGTGGGGTAAACCAATCGATATATGGCTGCTACATGCATGCGTGGGGTCAACCAATCGATATATGGCTGCTACATGCATGCGTGGGGTCAACCAATCGATATATGACTGATACATGTATGTGTGGGGTAAACCAATCGATATATGACTGCTACATGTATGCGTGGGGTAAACCAATCGATATATGGCTGCTACATGCATGCGTGGGGTAAACCAATTGATATATGGCTGCTACATGCATGCGTGGGGTCAACCAATCGATATATGGCTGCTACATGCATGCGTGGGGTCAACCAATCGATATATGACTGCTACATGTATGCGTGGGGTAAACCAATCGATATATGACTGCTACATGTATGCGTGGGGTAAACCAATCGATATATGGCTGCTACATGTATGCGTGGGGTAAACCAATCGATATATGACTGCTACATGTATGCGTGGGGTAAACCAATCGATATATGACTGCTACATGTATGCGTGGGGTAAACCAATCTATATATGACTGCTACATGTATGCGTGGGGTAAACCAATCGATATATGACTGCTACATGTATGCGTGGGGTAAACCAATCGATATATGGCTGCTACATGCATGCGTGGGGTCAACCAATCGATATATGACTGCTACATGTATGCGTGGGGTAAACCAATCGATATATGACTGCTACATGTATGCGTGGGGTCAACCAATCGATATATGACTGCTACATGTATGCGTGGGGTAAACCAATCTATATATGGCTGCTACATGTATGCGTGGGGTAAACCAATCGATATTTGCAACGTGCATCACAAAGGCTGCACGCTGAAAATATTAATTGGCTAATTCCCAGATATGAGTATGGTCTCTTCCAATTGCTGCCATTGAACCGACATGGAAGATACGACCAGGGTTCAAACGGGTAAGGGCCGTTATTTTTCACTTGGCACACATTCGCCCACATTACATTTATTTACCTATTTTCATGTTATGGTTTCCGAAGGCCCAAAGTCTACGGGTATTAATACATATCAGCTAGGCTACTTTGTGGCTTAAAACGCATCCGAACACAAAAGACAAAGTTTAACCGAGCTTGAAAAGTATTTTTTCCATTTCGGTGTCCAAGCCAAAATTTCTTTCATATCCTTTTGCATTGGAGGGGAGGAAGGGGGGGGGGGGGCGGCGTATGATCTTCGGTCTAACCATTTGTCACTTGCGCCCTGCCTCGGGTTACATGCGGAAATAATTATTCAACTAGCCATTAGTTTCTTAGTATTTTTTCAGAACAATATTCTAGAAACAACGTATCCGGTAGTATAACTTTGTAAAAGAGATATCTTTATTTGTTTTTATTGTAATCCTAACTGTTTATATGGACGTATTTTTTATTTTTGTTACTAAAAATTTCCAAAATCATGTTCTAAGAGAATTGGAGGACAAATGTTTCCTACCTACGCGAAAATAAGTTTCCTACACGGATGCATACATCATGTTAATTGGTTTAATTACTCGACTGAATAGCTGACTTGGCGACAAAAATAAAATTCGAGGTGGTACGTTTCTCTAATTACGTTTCTGTTGCATCTCTATTCATGGATGTGACGATAGGGATTTGTTACATAGTATTTATTGAAAACAAAAGATTTAACACTCTTAACACAAAAACCAAATTGTGCGGGCTCAGACTAAAAGCGTTCTAAATTTTAGGAAATTATATAACGTTGATGGTTAGAAATATTAATTAATAAGACCTTAAGGCCAAATAAAAAAAATGAATTGATTCTCAGGCAATTTTTTTTTCAAATCAGTGAGGGAGGGAGGATTTTATTTTTATTTTTTTTTTTTTAATGTAAAGGGTTGAGTATACTCAGTAAATCCTTTTTTGCTGTCTTTCCACTTGAAAAAGAGAAAAGGTTGTATTTTAGTGTAATTATAGTATACCTTTTATAACTAACTGCTGTAACAACACCTAAAAGGATTTGTATTTTATTGTTCTTTTTAATGGTATAGATCTGTCAAACATCATGATCCATTAGAATAGGCCCCAGTAACCAATGCTTGGGGTAGGAGTCCTTTAAAATGGGAAACATGGCTCTAAATGATTGGTTAAACTTGAGTTTATATCAGTGTTGCGGCCATTATTAACCATTGTGCAGAAATATATGACCTTAAACACCAGCAAATAAATAAATAATTAAATCATGATCCAGTATATCAGAATTTTCCTTGTTACAGTTTATGGGAGAGTGCCTCTGGGCACTCTCCCATAAACTGCAACAAGAAAAACCAATTTTGTGCAAACACAGCTAAATAATTATATGTCGAGAAATGTGAAAAAATGACCATTCCATGTTTTCACGAATTCTTAAAAAAACATGACATAATAAAAATGTCAAATGAGGAGGTTCAAATCCAACGAGGGAGAACCTGAGAATCAAAACATTATTTTTTTTTAGCCTAATATACGAATTTTATAATGAAGTTTTCTCTTCACCACTTTATATTACATAGGTAAGACAGAAAATTGAACTATTTACACTTGCGTTGACAGAACTCAAAAAGCTGTGTCAAAGAAAAGATGAGTTTTTTTTAATTTTTAAATTTCCCAATGGGATTAAAAGAAATACTGCTGTTGACACCTTTGTTGTTGTAAATATTAGGGTGCATTTCACTATATATGAACTCGTGTACAGTTAAAACTAGAAGTCCTGTCCCGAAATGCGCACAAATAGCACATCGGTCTGCGCGTTAATCTACGCGTTGTGACCATAATACGGCTATCAAAATCTGTTCATTTGGCCTGTGCAGAAGCAATGTTTCAGCCAATGGACCTCCGGGTAACCCGGAGGTCCATTGGCAGAAACATTGCCTGTGTTTACTATGAGTAACCAGGAGAACCTGCCGTGCTTTGGATGCCATTCGATATGGCAATTGCGCGCAATTCCAACGCGCAATTAAGCCCAGATAAGCGCACTATTCGTGACAGGACTTTTAGTTTTAACTGTATATACATGTCAGCAAACATAAATTTGACTCATTTTCCTGTAAATTAAAGTTATCAGGGTTAGGTTTCTCTCCATATGTCAGTTGTGCAGAACAATTTTACTGTTTGTTTTTTGTTTTGTTTTTTTAATTTGGGAGTGATGTTTCGAACCATATTTCAATTTTGGAACTTTAGAAACAGTAACTGGCAAATCCAAACTGGTGACGTAAATGTTCCACACTGTATACAGACAGAAGCGCAAAATCAACAAAAAAGGAGAGACACAAATTTCCACAACCGACTAGAAAGGTGGACAGTTAAAAAATGGATGCACACAATTTTATTTAATTGATTTTCGGTTCTATGCGAGTTTAGTGAGAGCTGATAACCCTTTGGAACGAAATACTGCTTTTCTGGCCGACGATGGTGGTATAACCTGAATTCAAAATACCAATGGTGAGGGTTGAAAGAGCGCCACTGGTATTATACTATACCTTTGAAACAGATGGATACGCCCTGTACGCCACGTTTTAAAATTCAATATCTTTAAATGACCGAATAAGTGCAAACCTGTCTCTAACGCTTTAGTCACGGTTTGGCCCACTCTGCTTCAATTTTCAAACGAGTGGTCACTGATATACAACCATTATGACAACTACACTAACCACAACCACAACAACTGCAGCAACACTAATCATTATAACTACCAACAGTCACACATGTGATAACTGACATATCAACCACTACAACTCTAAAACCGAGCATCACAACTACTACACCAACAACTACTACACCAACAACTACAACACCAACCACTACAAATAGTAGGCCAACCACTACTACACCAACAACTACAACACCAATCACTACAACTAGCAGGCCAACCACTACTACACCAACAACTACAACACCAACCACTACAACTAGCAGGCCAACCACTACTACACCAACAACTACAACACCAACCACTACAACTAGCAGGCCAACCACTACTACACCAACAACTACAACACCAATCACTACAACTAGCAGGCCAACCACTACTACACCAACAACTACAACACCAACCACTACAACTAGCAGGCCAACCACTACTACACCAACAACTACAACACCAACAACTACAACTAGCAGGCCAACCACTACTACACAAACAACTACAACACCAATCACTACAACTAGCAGGCCAACCACTACTACACCAACAACTACAACACCAACCACTACAACTAGCAGGCCAACCACTACTACACCAACAACTACAACACCAACCACTACAACTAGCAGGCCAACCACTACTACACCAACAACTACAACACCAACAACTACAACTAGGAGGCCAACCACTACTACACCAACAACTACAACACCAACCACTACAACTAGCAGGCCAAGCGCTACTACACCAACAACTACAACACCAACCACTACAACTAGCAGGCCAACCACTACTACACCAACAACTACAACACCAACAACTACAACTAGCAGGCCAACCACTACTACACCAACAACTACAACACCAACCACTACAACTAGCAGGCCAACCACTACTACACCAACAACTACTACACCAACCACTACAACACCAACAACTACAACACCAACCACTACAAATAGCAGGCCAACCACTACTACACCAACAACTACAACACCAATCACTACAACTAGCAGGCCAACCACTACTACACCAACAACTACAACACCAACCACTACAACTAGCAGGCCAACCACTACTACACCAACAACTACAACACCAACAACTACAACACCAATCACTACAACTAGCAGGCCAACCACTACTACACCAACAACTACAACACCAACCACTACAACTAGCAGGCCAACCACTACTACACCAACAACTACAACACCAATCACGACAACTAGCAGGTCATCCGCTACTACACCAACAACTACTACACAAACCACTACAACACCAACCACTACAACTAGCAGGCCAACCACTACTACACCAACAACTACAACACCAACCACTACAACTAGCAGGCCAACCACTACAACACCAACCACAACAACACCAACCACTACAACTAGCAGGTCATCTGCTACTACACCAACAACTACAACACCAACCACTACAACTAGCAGGCCAACCACTACTACACCAACAACTACAACACAAACCACTACAACTAGCGGGCCATCCAGTACTACACCAACCACTACAACTAGCAGGCCAACCGCTACTACACCAACAACTACAACACCAACCACTACAACCAGCAGGCCAACCACTACTACACCAACAACTACAACACAAACCACTACAACTAGCAGGCCATCCAGTACTACACCAACCACTACAACTAGCAGGCCATCCACTACTTCACCAACAACTACAACACCAACCACTACAACTAGTAGGCCAACCACTACTACACCAACAACTACAACACCAACCACTACAACTAGCAGGTCATCCGCTACTACACCAACAACAACAACACCAACCACTACAACTAGTAGGCCAACAAATACTACACCAACAACAACAACACAAACCACTACAACTAGCAGGCCATCCAGTACTACACCAACCACTACAACTAGCAGGCCATCCACTACTTCACCAACAACTACAACACCAACCACTACAACTAGTAGGCCAACAACTACTACACCAACAACAACAACACCAATCACTACAACTAGCAGGCCAACCACTACTACACCAACAACTACAACACCAACCACTACAACTAGCAGGTCATCCACTACTTCACCAACAACTACAACACCAACCACTACAACTAGCAGGCCAACAACTACTACACCAACAACAACAACACAAACCACTACAACTAGCAGGCCATCCAGTACTACACCAACCACTACAACTAGCAGGCCAACAACTACTACACCAACAACAACAACACAAACCACTACAAGTAGCAGGCCATCCAGTACTATACCAACCACTACAACTAGCAGGTCAACCACTACTACACCAACAACTACAACACCAACCACTACAACTAGCAGGTCATCCACTACTACACCAACAACAACAACACCAACCACTACAACTAGTAGGCCAACAACTACTACACCAACAACTACAACACCAACCACTACAACTAGCAGGTCATCCGCTACTACACCAACAACTACAACATCAACCACTACAACTAGCAGGCCAACCACTACTACACCAACAACTACAACACCAACCACTACAACTAGCAGGCCAACACCACTACTACACCAACAACTACAACACCAAACACCACAACTAGCAGGCCAACCACTACTACACCAACAACTTCAACACCAACAACTACAACTAGCAGGCCAACCACTACTACACCAACAACTCCAACACCAACCACTACAACTAGCAGGCCAACCACTACTACACCAACAACTACAACACCAACCACTACAACTAGCAGGCCAACCACTACTACACCAACAACTACAACACCAACCACTACAACTAGCAGGCCAACCAATACTACACCAACAACTACAACATCAACCACTACAACTAGCAGCCCAACCACTTCTACACCAACAACTACAACACCAACAACTACAACTAGCAGGCCAACCACTACTTCACCACCAACAACAACACCAACCACTACAACTAGTAGGCCAACAACTACTACACCAACAACAACAACACCAACCACTACAACTAGCAGGCCAACCATTACTACACCAACCACTACAACACCAACAACTACAACTAGCAGGCCAACCACTACTACACCAACAACTACAACACCAACCACTTCAACTAGTGGGCCAACAACTACTACACCAACAACAACAACACCAACCACTACAACTAGCAGGCCAACCACTACTACACCAACAACTGCAACACCAACCACTACAACTAGCAGGCCAACAACTACTACTACACCAACAACGACAACACCAACCACTACAACTAGCAGGCCAACCACTTCTACACCAACCACTACAACACCAACCACTACAACTAGCAGGTCATCCGCTACTACACCAACAACTACAACACCAACCACTACAACTAGCAGACCAACAACTACTACACCAACAACTACAACACCAACCACTACAACTAGCAGGCCATCCACTACTACACCAACAACTACAACACCAACCACTACAACTAGCAGGTCATCCGCTACTACACCAACAACTACAACACCAACCACTACAACTAGCAGGCCAACCATTACAACACCAACAACTACAACACCAACAACTACAACTAGCAGGCCAACCACTACTACACCAATAACTACAACACCAACCACTACAACTAGCAGGCCAACCACTGCTACACCAACAACTACAACACCAACCACTGCAACTAGCAGACCAACCACTACTACACCAACAACTACAACACCAACAAGTACAACTAGCGGGCCAACCACTACTACACCAACAACTACAACACCAACCACTACAACTAGCAGGCCAACCACTACTACACCAACAACTACAACATCAACCACTACAACTAGCAGGCCAACCACTACTACACCAACAACTACAACACCAACCACAACAACTTCAACAACAACCACTACAACTAGCAGGCCAACCACTACTACACCGACAACTACAACACCAACCACTACAACTAGCAGGCCAACCACTACTACACCAACAACTACAACATCAACCACTACAACTAGCAGGCCAACCACTACTACACCAACAACTACAACACCAACCATTACAACTACCAGGCCAACCACTACTACGCCAACAACTACAACACCAACAACTACAACTAGCAGGTCATCCACTACTACACCAATAACTACAACACCAACCATTACAACTAGCAGGCCAACCACTACTACACCAACAACTACAACACCAACCATTACAACTAGCAGGCCAAACACTACTACACCAACAACTACAACACCAACAACTACAACTAGCAGGCCAACCACTACTACACCAACAACTACAACTACAACTAGTAGGCCAACAACTACTACACCAACAACTACAACACAAACCACTACAACTAGCAGGCCATCCAGTACTACACCAACCACTACAACTAGCAGGCCATCCACTACTACACCAACAACTACAACACCAACCACTACAACTAGCAGGCCAACCACTACTACACCAACAACTACAACTACAACTAGTAGGCCAACAACGACTACACCAACAACTACAACACAAACCACTACAACTAGCAGGCCATCCAGTACTACACCAACCACTACAACTAGCAGGCCATCCACTACTACACCAACAACTACAACACCAACCACTACAACTAGCAGGCCATCCGCTTCTACACCAACAACTACAACACCAACCACTACAACTAGCAGGCCAACCACATCTACACCAACCACTACAACACCAACCTCTACAACTAGCAGGCCAACCACTTCTACACCAACAACTACAACACCAACCACTACAACTAGCAGGCCAACCACTACTACACCAACAACTACAACACCAACCACTACAACTAGTAGGCCAAAAACTACTACACCAACAACAACAACACCAACCACTACGACTAGCAGGCCAACCACTACTACACCAACAAGTACAACACAAACCACTACAACTAGCAGGTCATCCGCTACTACACCAACAACTACAACACCAACCAATACTACTAGAAGGCCAACCACTACTACACCAACAACTACAACACCAACCACTACAACGCCAACCACTACTACACCTACCACTAATACACCAACCACTACAACACCAACCACTACTACACCAACCACTACTACACAAGCCACTACGTCACCAACCACTACGACCCCAACCAAAACAACTAGCAGGCCATCCACTACTACACCAACAACTACAACACCAACCAAAGCAACTAGCAGACCAACCACTACTACACCAACCACTACAACACCAACCACTACTACACCAACGACTACTACACCAACGACTACTACACCAACCACTACAACACCAACCACTACTACACCAACCACTACAACACCAACTGCTACTACACCAACCACTACAACACCAACCACATCTACACCAACCACTACAACACCAACCACAACTACACCAACAACTACTACACCAACCATTACAACACCAACCACTACAACTATCAGGCCAACCAATACTACACGAAGAACTACAACACCAACCACTACAACTAGCAGGCCATACACTACTACATCAACAACTACAACACCAACCATTACAACTAGCAGGCCATCCGCTACTACACCAACAACTACAACACCAACCACTACAACTAGCAGGCAAACCACATCTACACCAACCACTACAACACCAACCTCTACAACTAGCAGGCCAACCACTACTACACCAACAACTACAACACCAACCACTACAACTAGCAGGCCAACCACTACTACACCAACAACTACAACACCAACCATTACAACACCAACCACTACAACCATCAGGCCAACCAATTCTACACGAAGAACTACAACACCAACCACTACAACTCGCAGGCCAACTACTACTACACCAAAAACTACAACACCAATCACTACAACTAGCAGGCCAACAACTACTACACCAACAACTACAACACCAACCACTACAACTAGCAGGCCATCCACTACTACACCAACAACTACAACACCAACCACTACAACTAGCAGGTCATCCGCTACTACACCAACAACTACAACACCAAACACTACAACTAGCAGGCCAAACATTACAACACCAACAACTACAACACCAACAACTACAAATAGCGGGCCAACCACTACTACACCAATAACTACAACACCAACCACTACAACTAGCAGGCCAACCACTACTACACCAACAACTACAACACCAACCACTGCAACTAGCAGGCCAACCACTACTACACCAACAACTACAACACCAACAACTATAACTAAAAGGCCAACCACTACTACACCAACAACTACAACACCAACCACTACAACTAGCAGGCCAACCACTACTACACCAACAACTACAACATCAACCACTACAACTAGCAGGCCAACCACTACTACACCAACAACTACAACACCAACCACTACAACTAGCAGGCCAACCACTACTACACCAACAACTACAACACCAACCACTACAACTAGCAGGTCAACCACTACTACACCAACAACTACAACACCAACAACTACAACTAGCAGGCAAACCACTACTACACCAACAACTACAACACCAACCACTACAACTAGCAGGCCAACCACTACTACACCAACAACTACAACACCAACCACTACAACTAGCAGGCCAACCACTACTACACCGACAACTACAACACCAACCACTACAACTAGCAGGCCCACCACTACTACACCAACAACTACAACATCAACCACTACAACTAGCAGGCCAACCACTACTACACCAACAACTACAACACCAACCATTACAACTAGCAGGCCAACCACTACTACACCAACAACTACAACACCAACAACTACAACTAGCAGGTCATCCACTACTACACCAAGAACTACAACACCAACCATTACAACAACTACAACACCAACCACTACAACTAGCAGGCCAACCACTACTACACCAACAACTACAACACCAACCACTACAACTAGCAGGCCAACCACTACTACACCAACAACTACAACTACAACTAGTAGGCCAACAACTACTACACCAACAACTACAACACAAACCACTACAACTAGCAGGCCATCCAGTACTACACCTACCACTACAACTAGCAGGCCATCCACTACTACACCAACAACTACAACACCAACCACTACAACTAGCAGGCCAACCACTACTAGACCAACAACTACAACTACAACTAGTAGGCCAACAACTACTACACCAACAACTACAACACAAACCACTACAACTAGCAGGCCATCCAGTACTACACCAATCACTACAATTAGCAGGCCACCCAGTACTACACCAATCACTACAACTAGCAGGCCATCCACTACTACAACACCGACCACTACAACTAGCAGGCCATCCGCTACTACACCAACAACTACAACACCAACCACTACAACTAGCAGGCCAACCACATCTACACCAACCACTACAACACCAACCTCTACAACTAGCAGGCCAAACACTACTACACCAACAACTACAACACCAACCACTGCAACTAGCAGGCCAACCACTACTACACCAACAACTACAACACCAACCACTACAACTAGTAGGCCAAAAACTACTACACCAACAACAACAACACCAACCACTACAACTAGCAGGCCAACCACTACTACACCAACAACTACAACACAAACCACTACAACTAGCAGGTCATCCCCTACTACATCAACAACTACAACACCAACCAATACTACTAGAAGGCCAACCACTACTACACCAACAACTACAACACCAACCACTACAACACAAACCACTACTACACCTACCACTAATACACCAACCACTACAACACCAACCACTACTACACCAACGACTACTACACAATCCACTACGTCCCCAACCACTACGACCCCAACCAAAACAACTAGCAGGCCAACCACTACTACACCAACAACTACAACACCAACCAAAGCAACTAGCAGACCTACCACTACTACACCAACCACTACAACACCAACCACTACTACACCAACGACTACTACACCAACGACTACTACACCAACCACTACAACACCAACCACTACTACACCAACCACTACAACACCAACTGCTACTACACCAACCACTACAACACCAACCACATCTACACCAACCACTACAACACCAACCACAACTACACCAACAACTACTACACCAACCATTACAACACCAACCACTACAACTATCAGGCCAACCAATACTACACGAAGAACTACAACACCAACCACTACAACTAGCAGGCCATACACTACTACACCAACAACTACTACCCCAACCACTACGACACCACCCAATACAACTAGCAGGCCAACCCCCACTACACCAACAACTACAACACCACTAACTACAACACCAACCACTACAACTAGCAGGCCATCCACTACTACACCAGCAACTACAACACTAACCACTACAACTAGCAGGCCACCCACTACTACACCAACAACTACAACACCAACCACTTCAACTAGCAGGCCAACCACTACTACACCAACAAACTACAGCACCAACCACTACAACTAGCAGGCCATCCACTACTACACCAACAACTACAACACTAACCACTACAACTAGCAGGCCAACCATTAGTACACCAACAACTACAACACTAACCACTACAACTAGCAGGCCAATCACCACTACACCAACCACTACAACACCAACCACTACAACTAGCAGGCCACCCACTACTACACCAACAACTACAACACCAACCACTACAACAAGCAGGCCATCCACTACTACACCAACAACTACAACACTAACCACTACAACTAGCAGGCCAACCATTACTACACCAACAACTTCAACACCAATCACTACAACTAGCAGGCCAACCACTACTACACCAACAACTACAACACGAACCACTACAACTAGCAGGCCAACCACTACTACACCAACAACTACAACACGACCACTACAACTCGCAGGCCAACCACTACTACACCAAAAACTACAACACCAATCACTACAACTAGCAGGCCAACCACTACTACACCAACAACTACAACACCAACCACTACAACTAGCAGGCCAACCACTACTACACCAACAACTACAACACGAACCGCTACAACTAGCAGGCCAACTACTACTACACCAACAACTACAACACCAACCAATACAACTAGCAGCCCATCCACTACTTCACCAACCACTACAACACCAGCCACTATAACACCAACCACTACAACACCTGCCAATACAACTAGCAGGCCAACCACTGCTACACCAACCACTACAACACCAGCCAATGCAACCAGCAGGTCAACCACTACAACACCAACAACTACATCACCAACCAATACAACTAGCTGACCAACCACTACTACACCAACCAGTACAACACCAACCACTATAACACCAACCACTACTACACCTACCACTATTACACCAACCACTACAACACCAACCACTACTACACCAACAACTACAACACCAACCACTACAACACCAACCAATACAACACCAACCTATACAACTAGAAGGCCAACGACTGCTACACCAACCACTACAACACCAACCAATACAACTAGCAGGCCAACCACTACTACACCAAGAGCTACAACACCAACCACTACAACTAGAGGGCCAACCACCACTACACCAACAACTACAACACCAACCAAAACAACCTGCATACCAACCACTACTACACCAACAACTACAACACCAACCACTACAACACCAACCACTACAACTAGCAGGCCATCCACTACTACACCAACAACTACAACACCAACCACTACAACTAGCAGGCCATCCACTACTACACCAACCACTACACCACCAACACTACAAGTAGCAGGCTAACCACTACTACACCAACAACTACAACACAAAGCACTACTACACCAACCACTAGAATACCAACCAATACAACTAGCAGGTGAACCACTACTACACCAACCACTACAACACCAACCACTACAACTAGCAGGCCAAGCACTACTACACCAACAACTACAACACCAAGCACTACTACACCAACCAGTAGAACACCAACCACTACTACACCAGCAACTAAAACACCAACCAATACAACTAGCAGACCAACCACTGCCACACCAACCACTACAACATCAACCACTACTACACCAACCACTACTACGCCAACCACTACTCCACCAACCACTACTACACCAACCACTACAACACCGACCACTACTACACCAACCACTACAACACCAACTGCTACTTCATCAACCACTACAACACCATCCACTACTACACCAACAACTACTACACCAACCACTACGGCACCAAACAATACAACTAGCAGGCCAACCCCCACTACACCAACAGCTACAACACCAACGACTACAACACCATCCACTACTACACCAACAACTAATACACCAACCACTATGACACCAACCAATACAACTAGCAGGCCAACCACCATTACACCAACAACTACAACACCAACAACAACAACACCCCCACTACAACTAGCAGGCCATCCACTACTACACCAACAACTACAACACCAACTACTACAACTAGCAGGTCAACCACTACTACACCAACAACTACAACACCAACCACTACAACTAGCAGGCCAACCACTACTACACCAACAACTACAACATCAACCACTACAACTAGCAAGCCAACCCCTACAACACCAACAACTACAACACCAACCACTACAACTAGCAGGCCAACCACTACTACACCAACAACTACTACGCCAACCACTACAACACCAACAACTACAACTAGCAGGCCAACCACTACTACACCAACAACTACAACACCAACAGCTACAACTAGCAGGCCAACCACAACTACACCAATAACCACAACACCAACCACTTCAACAGCATCCAATACAACTAGCAAGCCAACCACTACTACACCATCCACTACTACACCAAAAACTACTACACCAACCACTACGACACCAACCAATACAACTAGCAGGCCAACCACCACTACACCAACAACTACAACTCCAAACACTACAACACCAACCACTACAACTAGCAGGCCATACACTACTACACCAACAACTACTACACCAATCACCACGGCACCAACCAATACAACTAGCAGGCCAACCACCACTACACCAACAACTACAACACCAACAACTACAACACTAACCACTACAACGAGCAGGCCATCCACTACTACACCAACAACTTCAACACCAACCACTACAACTAGCAGGCTAACCACTACTACACAAACAACTACCACACCAACCAACACAACTAGCAGGCCAACCACTACTACACCAACAACTACAACACCAACAACTACAACTAGCAGACCAACCACTACTACACTAACATCTACAACACCAACCACTACAACTAGCAGACCAACCACTACTACACCAACAACTACAACACCCACCACTACTAGCAGGCCATCCACTACTACACCAACCACTACAACACCAACAACTACAACACCAACCACTACTAGCAGGCCATCCACTACTACACCAACAACTACAACACCAACCACTACTAGCAGGCCATCCACTACTACTCCAAGAACTTCAACACCAACCAAAACAACTAGCAGACCAACAGCTACTACACCAACCACTACAACTCGCAGGCCATCCACTACAACACCAACAACTACAACACCAACAACTACTGCTAGCAGGCCATCCACTACTACATCAACAACTACAACACCAACCACTTCAACTAGCAGGCCATCCACTAATACACCAACCACTACAACTAGCAGGCCATCCACTACTACACCAACCACTTCAACTAGCAGGCCATCCACTACTACACCAACCACTACAACTAGCAGGCCATCCTCTACTACACAAACCACTGCAACACCAACCACTACAACTAGCAGGCCATCCACTACTACACCAACCACTACAACTAGCAGGCCATCCACTACTACACCACCCACTACAACTAGCAGGCCATCCCCTACTACACCAACCACTACAACTAGCAGGCCATCCACTACTACGCCAACCACTACAATACCAACAACTACAACACCAACAACTACAACACCAATCACCTCAACTTGCAGGCCATCCACTACTACACCACCACTACAACTAGCAGACCAACCACTACTACACCAACAAGTACAACACCAACCAAATACAACTAGCAGGCCAACCACCATTACACCAACAACTACAACACCAACAACAACAACACCAACCACTACAACTAGCAGGCCATCCACTACTACACCAACAACTACAACACCAACCACTACAACTAGCAGGTCAACCACTACTACACCAACAACTACAACACCAACCACTACAACTAGCAGGCCAACCACTACTACACCAACAACTACAACATCAACCACTACAACTAGCAAGCCAACCACTACAACACCAACAACTACAACACCAACCACTACAACTAGCAGGCCAACCACTACTCCACCAACAACTACTACACCAGCCACTACAACACCAACAACTACAACTAGCAGGCCAACCACTACTACACCAACAACTACAACACCAACAGCTACAACTAGCAGGCCAACCACAACTACACCAATAACCACAACACCAACCACTTCAACAGTATCCAATACAACTTGCAAGCCAACCACTACTACACCATCCACTACTACACCAAAAACTACTACACCAACCACTACGACACCAACCAATACAACTAGCAGGCCAACCACCACTACACCAACAACTACAACTCCAAACACTATAACACCAACCACTACAACTAGCAGGTCATACACTACTACACCAACAACTACTACACCAATCACCAAGGCACCAACCAATACAACTAGCAGGCCAACCACCACTACACCAACAACTACAACACCACAACTGCAACACTAACCACTACAACGAGCAGGCCATCCACTACTACACCAACAACTTCAACACCAACCACTACAACTAGCAGGCCAACCACTACTACACAAACAACTACCACACCAACCAACACAACTAGCAGGCCAACCACTACTACACCAACAACTACAACACCAACAACTACAACTAGCAGGCCAACCACTACTACACTAACATCTACAACACCAACCACTACAACTAGCAGACCAACCACTACTACCCCAACAATTACAACACCCTCCACTACTAGCAGGCCATCCACTACTACACCAACCACTACAACACCAACAACTACAACACCAACCACTACTAGCAGGCCATCCACTACTACACCAACAACTACAACACCAACCACTACTAGCAGGCCATCCACTACTACTCCAACAACTTCAACACCTTCCAAAACAACTAGCAGACCAACAACTACTACACCAACCACTACAACTCGCAGGCCATCCACTACAACACCAACAACTACAACACCAACAACTACTACTAGCAGGCCATCCACTACTATACCAACAACTACAACACCAACCACTTCAACTAGCAGGCCATCCACTACTACACCAACCACTACAACTAGCAGGCCATCCACTACTACACCAACCACTACAACTAGCAGCCATCCACTACTACACCAACCACTACAACTAGCAGGCCATCCACTACTACACCAACCACTACAACTAGCAGGCCATCCACTACTACACCAACCACTACAACTAGCAGGCCATCCACTACTACACCAACCACTACAACTAGCAGGCCATCCTCTACTACACAAACCACTGCAACACCAACCACTACAACTAGCAGGCCATCCACTACTACACCAACCACTACAACTAGCAGGCCATCCACTACTACACCACCCACTACAACTAGCAGGCCATCCCCTACTACACCAACCACTACAACTAGCAGGCCATCCACTACTACACCACCCACTACAACTAGCAGGCCATCCCCTACTACACCAACCACTACAACTAGCAGGCCATCCACTACTACGCCAACCACTACAATACCAACAACTACAACACCAACAACTACAACACCAATCACCTCAACTTGCAGGCCATCCACTACTACACCAACCACTACAACTAGCAGACCAACCACTACTACACCAACAACTACAACACCAACCACTACAACTAGCAGACCAACCATTACTACACCAACAACTACAACACCAACCACTACAACTAGCAGGCCAACCACTACAACACCAACAACTACAGCACCAACAACTACAACTAGCAGGCCATCCTCTACTACACCAACAACTACAACACCAACCACTACAACTAGCAGGCTTACCTCTACTACACCAACAACAACAACACCAACCACTACAACTGGCAGGCTAACCACTACTACACCAACAACTACAACACGAACCACTGCAACTAGCAGGCCAACCACTACTACACCAACAACTACAACACCAAACTCTGCAACTAGCTGGCCAACCGCTACTACACCAACAACTACAACACCATCCACTACAACTAGCAGGCCATCAACTACTACTCCAATAACTACAACACCAACCACTACAACTAGGAGGCTAACCTCTACTTCACCAACAACTACAACACCAACCACTACAACTGGCAGGCTAACCACTACTACACCAACAACTACTACACCAACCACTACGACACCAACCAATACAACTAGCAGGCCAACCACCACTACACCAACAACTACAACACCAAACACTACAACACCATCAACTACTACCCCAACAACTACTACACCAACCACTATGACACCAACCAATACAACTAGCAGGCCAACCAACACTACACCAACAACTACAACACCAACAACTACAACACCAACCACTACAACTAGCAGGCCATCCACTACTACACCAACAACTTCAACATCAACCACTACAACTAGCAGGCCATTCACTACTACACCAACAAGTACAACACCAACCAATACAACTAGCAGGCCAACCACTACTACACCAACAGCTACAACACCAACCACTACAACTAGAGGGCCAACCACCACTACACCAACAACTACAACACCAACCAAAACAACCTGCATACCAACCACTACTACACCAACAACTACAACACCAACCACTACAACACCAACCACTACAACTAGCAGGCCATCCACTACTACACCAACAACTACAACACCAACCACTACAACAAGCAGGCCATCCACTACTACACCAACCACTACACCACCAACACTACAAGTAGCAGGCTAACCACTACTACACCAACAACTACAACACCAAGCACTACTACACCAACCACTAGAATACCAACCAATACAACTAGCAGGTGAACCACTACTACACCAACCACTACAACACCAACCACTACAACTAGCAGGCCAAGCACTACTACACCAACAACTACAACACCAAGCACTACTACACCAACCACTAGAACACCAACCACTACTACACCAGCAACTAAAACACCAACCAATACAACTAGCAGACCAACCACTGCCACACCAATCACTACAACATCAACCACTACTACACCAACCACTACTACGCCAACCACTACTCCACCAACCACTACTACACCAACCACTACAACACCGACCACTACTACACCAACCACAACAACACCAACTGCTACTTCATCAACCACTACAACACCATCCACTACTACACCAACAACTACTACACCAACCACTACGGCACCAAACAATACAACTAGCAGGCCAACCCCCACTACACCAACAGCTACAACACCAACGACTAAAACACCATCCACTACTACACCAACAACTACTACACCAACCACTATGACACCAACCAATACAACTAGCAGGCCAACCAACACTACACCAACAACTACAACACCAACAACTACAACACCAACCACTACAACTAGCAGGCCATCCACTACTACACCAACAACTTCAACATCAACCACTACAACTAGCAGGCCATTCACTACTACACCAACAAGTACAACACCAACCACTACAACTAGCAGGCTAACCTCTTCTTCACCAACAACTACAACACCAACCACTACAACTGGCAGGATAACCACTACTACACCAACAACTACAACACCAACCACTACAACTGGCAGGCTAACCACTACTGCACCAACAACTACAACACCAACCACTGCAACACCAACCATTACAACTAGCAGGCCAACCGCTACTATGCTTTTTTTCCACTGGATTTAGAGGAGTTCACCTTTGCTTGTTTCCACTGGATTTAGAGGAGTTCACCTATGCCTGTTTCCACTGGATTTAGAGGAGTTCACCTATGCCTGTTTCCACTGGACTAACTACAACACCAACCACTACAACTAGCAGGCCAACCACTACTACACCAACAACTACAACACCAACCACTACAACTAGCATGCCAACCACTACAACACCAACAACTACAGCACCAACAACTACAACTAGCAGGCCATCCGCTACTACACCAACAACTACAACACCAACCACTACAACTAGCAGGCTAACCTCTACTACACCAACAACTGCAACACCAACCACTACAACTGGCCGGCTAACCACTACTACACCAACAACTACAACACGAACCACTGCAAGTTGCAGGCCAACCACTACTACACCAACAACTACAACACCAACCTCTACAACTAGCAGGCCAACCACTACTACACCAACAACTACAACACCAACCACTACAACTAGCAGGCCAATCACTACTACACCAACAACTACCACACCAACCAATACAACTAGCAGGCCAATCACTACTACACCAACAACAACCACACCGACCAATACAACTAGCAGGCCAACCACTACTACACCAACAACTACAACACCAAACACTACAACTAGCAGGCCAATCACTACTACACCAACAATTACAACACCAACAACTACAACACCAATCAGTACAACTAGCAGGCCAACCACTACTACACCAACAACTCCCACACCAACAACTACAACACCAACCACTACAACTAGCAGGCCAACCACCACTACACCAACAACTACAACACCAACAACTACAACACTAACCACTACAACGAGCAGGCCATCCACTACTACACCAACAACTTCAACACCAACCACTACAACTAGCAGGCCAACCACTACTACACAAACAACTACCACACCAACCAACACAACTAGCAGGCCAACCACTACTACACCAACAACTACAACACCAACAACTACAACTAGCAGGCCAACCACTACTACACTAACATCTACAACACCAACCACTACAACTAGCAGACCAACCACTACTACACCAACAACTACAACACCCACCACTACTAGCAGGCCATCCACTACTACACCAACCACTACAACACCAACAACTACAACACCAACCACTACAAGCAGGCCATCCACTACTACACCAACAACTACAACACCAACCACTACTCGCAGGCCATCCACTACTACTCCAACAACTTCAACACCAACCAAAACAACTAGCAGACCAACAACTACTACACCAACCACTACAACTCGCAGGCCATCCACTGCAACACCAACAACTACAACACCAACAACTACTACTAGCAGGCCATCCACTACTACACCAACAACTACAACACCAACCACTTCAACTAGCAGGCCATCCACTACTACACCAACCACTACAACTAGCAGGCCATCCACTACTACACCAACCGCTACAACTAGCAGCCATCCACTACTACACCAACCACTACAACTAGCAGGCCATCCTCTAGTACACAAACCAACGCAACACCAACCACAACAACTAGCAGGCCATCCACTACTACACCAACCACTACAACTAGCAGGCCATCCACTACTACACCACCCACTACAACTAGCAGGCCATCCCCTACTACACCAACCACTACAACTAGCAGGCCATCCACTACTACGCCAACCACTACACTACCAACAACTACAACACCAACAACTACTACACCAATCACCTCAACTTGCAGGCCATCCACTACTACACCAACCACTACAACTAGCAGACCAACCACTACTACACCAACAACTACAACACCAACCACTACAACTAGCAGGCCAACCACTCCTACACCAACAACTACAACACCAACCACTACAACTAGCAGGCCAACCACTACAACACCAACAACTACAGCACCAACAACTACAACTAGCAGGCCATCCTCTACTACACAAACAACTACAACACCAACCACTACAACTAGCAGGCTAACCTCTACTACACCAACAACTACAACACCAACCACTACAACTGGCAGGCTAACCACTACTACACCAACAACTACAACACGAACCACTGCAACTAGCAGGCCAACCACTACTACACCAACAACTACAACACCAACCTCTGCAACTAGCTGGCCAACCACTACTACACCAACAACTACAACACCAACCACTACAACTAGCAGGCCATCAACTACTACACCAATAACTACAACACCAACCACAACAACTAGCAGGGTAACCTCTACTTCACCAACAACTACAACACCAACCACTACAACTGGCAGGCTAACCACTACTACACCAACAACTACTACACCAACCACTACGACACCAACCAATACAACTAGCAGGCCAACCACCACTACACCAACAACTACAACACCAAACACTACAACGCCATCAACTACTACACCAACAAATACTACACCAACCACTGTGACACCAACCAATACAACTAGCAGGCCAACCACCACTACACCAACAACTACAACACCAACAACTACAACACCAACCACTACAACTAGCAGGCCATCCACTACTACACCAACAACTTCAACATCAACCACTACAACTAGCCGGCCATTCACTACTACACCAACAAGTACAACACCAACCACTACAACTAGCAGGCTAAGCTCTTCTTCACCAACAACTACAACACCAACCACTACAACTGGCAGGCTAACCACTACTACACCAACAACTACAACACCAACCACTACAACTGGCAGGCTAACCACTACTACACCAACAACTACAACACCAACCACTGCAACACCAACCATTACAACTAGCAGGCCAACCGCTACTATGCTTTTTTTCACTGGATTTAGAGGAGTTCACCTTTGCTTGTTTGCACTGGATTTGGAGGAGTTCACCTATGCCTGTTTCCACTGGATTTAGAAAAGTTCACCTCTGCCTGTTTCCACTGGACTAACTACAACACCAACCACTACAACTAGCAGGCCAACCACTAGTACACCAACAACTACAACACCAACCACTACAACTAGCATGCCAACCACTACAACACCAACAACCACAGCACCAACAACTACAACTAGCAGGCCATCCGCTACTACACCAACAACTACAACACCAACCACTACAACTAGCAGACTAACCTCTACTACACCAACAACTACAACACCAACCACTACAACTGGCAGGCTAACCACTACTACACCAACAACTACAACACGAACCACTGCAAGTTGCAGGCCAACCACTACTACACCAACAACTACAACACCAACCTCTACAACTAGCAGGCCAACCACTACTACACCAACAACTACAACACCAACCACTACAACTAGCAGGCCAATCACTACTACACCAACAACTACCACACCAACCAATACAACTAGCAGGCCAATCACTACTACACCAACAACTACCACATCGACCAATACAACTAGCAGGCCAACCACTACTACACCAACAACTACAACACCAAACACTACAACTAGCAGGCCAATCACTACTACACCAACAATTACAACACCAACAACTACAACACCAATCAGTACAACTAGCAGGCCAACCACTACTACACCAACAACTCCCACACCAACAACTACAACACCAACCACTACAACTAGCAGGCCAACCACCACTACACCAACAACTACAACACCAACAACTACAACACTAACCACTACAACGAACAGGTCATCCACTACTACACCAACAACTTCAACACCAACCACTACAACTAGCAGGCCAACCACTACTACACAAACAACTACCACACCAACCAACACAACTAGCAGGCCAACCACTACTACACCAACAACTACAACACCAACAACTACAACTAGCAGGCCAACCACTACTACACTAACATCTGCAACACCAACCACTACAACTAGCAGACCAACCACTACTACACCAACAACTACAACACCCACCACTACTAGCAGGCCATCCACTACTACACCAACCACTACAACAGCAACAACTACAACACCAACCACTACTAGCAGTCCATCCACTACTACACCAACAACTACAACACCAACCACTACTAGCAGGCCATCCACTACTACTCCAACAACTTCAACACCAACCAAAACAACTAGCAGTCCAACAACTACTACACCAACCACTACAACTCGCAGGCCATCCACTACAACACCAACAACTACAACACCAACAACTACTACTAGCAGGCCATCCACTACTACACCAACAACTACAACACCAACCACTTCAACTAGCAGGCCATCCACTACTACACCAACCACTACAACTAGCAGGCCATCCACTACTACACCAACCACTACAACTAGCAGGCCATCCACTACTACACCAACCACTACAACTAGCAGGCCATCCTCTACTACACAAACCACTGCAACACCAACCACTACAACTAGCAGGCCATCCACTACTACACCAACCACTACAACTAGCAGGCCATCCACTACTACACCACCCACTACAACTAGCAGGCCATCCCCTACCACACCAACCACTACAACTAGCAGGCCATCCACTACTACGCCAACCACTACAATACCAACAACTACAACACCAACAACTACAACACCAATCACCTCAACTTGCAGGCCATCCACTACTACACCAACCACTACAACTAGCAGATCAACCACTACTACACCAACAACTACAACACCAACCACTACAACTAGCAGGCCAACCACTACTACACCAACAACTACAACACCAGCCACTACAACTAGCAGGCCAACCACTACAACACCAACAACTACAGCACCAACAACTACAACTAGCAGGCCATCCTCTACTACACCAACAACTACAACACCAACCACTACAACTAGCAGGCTAACCTCTACTACACCAACAACTACAACACCAACCACTACAACTGGCAGGCTAACCACTACTACACCAACAACTACAACACGAACCACTGCAACTAGCAGGCCAACCACTACTACACCAACAACTACAACACCAACCTCTGCAACTAGCTGGCCAACCACTACTACACCAACAACTACAACACCAACCACTACAACTAGCAGGCCATCAACTACTACACCAATAACTACAACACCAACCACTACAACTAGCAGGCTAACCTCTACTTCACCAACAACTACAACACCAACCACTGCAACTGGCAGGCTAACCACTACTACACCAACAACTACTACACCAACCACTACGACACCAACCAATACAACTAGCAGGCCAACCACCACTACACCAACAACTACAACACCAAACACTACAACACCATCAACTACTACACCAACAACTACTACACCAACCACTATGACACCAACCAATACAACTAGCAGGCCAACCACCACTACACCAACAACTACAACACCAACAACTACAACACCAACCACTACAGCTAGCAGGCCATCCACTACTACACCAACAACTTCAACATCAACCACTACAACTAGCAGGCCATTCACTACTACACCAACAAGTACAACACCAACCACTACAACTAGCAGGCTAACCTCTTCTTCACCAACAACTACAACACCAACCACTACAACTGGCAGGCTAACCACTACTACACCAACAACTACAACACCAACCACTACAACTGGCAGGCTAACCACTACTACACCAACAACTACAACACTAACCACTGCAACACCAACCATTACAACTAGCAGGCCAACCGCTACTATGCTTTTTTCCACTGGATTTAGAGGAGTTCACCTATGCCTGCTTCCACTGGATTTAGAGGAGTTCACCTATGCCTGTTTCCACTGGACTAACTACAACACCAACCACTACAACTAGCAGGCCAACCACTACTGCACCAACAACTACAACACCAACCACTACAACTAGTAGGCCAACCACTACAACACCAACAACTACAGCACCAACAACTACAACTAGCAGGCCATCCGCTACTACACCAACAACTACAACACCAACCACTACAACTAGCAGGCCAACCTCTACTACACCAACAACTACAACACCAACCACTACAACTGGCAGGCTAACCACTACTACACCAACAACTACAACACGAACCACTGCAAGTTGCAGGCCAACCACTACTACACCAACAACTACAACACCAACCTCTACAACTAGCAGGCCAACCACTACTACACCAACAACTACAACACCAACCACTACAACTAGCAGGCCAATCACTACTACACCAACAACTACCACACCAACCAATACAACTAGCAGGCCAATCACTACTACACCAACAACTACCACACCGACCAATACAACTAGCAGGCCAACCACTACTACACCAACAACTACAACACCAAACACTACAACTAGCAGGCCAATCACTACTACACCAACAATTACGACACCAACAACTACAACACCAATCAGTACAACTAGCAGGCCAACCACTACTACACAAACAACTCCCACACCAACAACTACAACACCAACCACTACAACTATAATAATAATAATAATAATAGATATTTATATAGCGCTCATTTCACAATAATAAAAAGTTCCATGGCGCTTTACAAGAAAAATCATGGTTACATGTGACAGTACTTCTGTACTGTAGATTTGCATAGTGCTACGCGGAAATCACTCCGAGTATGGTTTACCAAAAAGATAGGTTTTCAGTACCGATTTGAAAGCACTTGGCGCAGTCTGTCGCACTGAAATGGGTAGCTCATTGAAAAGCCTAGGTGCACTATGAGAGAAGGAGCGGCCACCATATGATACCAAGTTGCAGGTAGTCTCTTCAAGCAAGTCATGCATAGAAGACCTTAACGTGCGTTTAGGCTCATACGGAACCACTAGGTCGCTTATATAAGCCGGGGTCAGATCACAGCAGCGAGCCCTGTGTGCAAAAAGTAAGACCTTGAACTGAATCCGTGATGAAATAGGAAGCCAATGAAGATCTTTCAGGACTGGAGTTATGTGTTGGCGCCGCTTCGTCAGTGAGACAATACGGGCAGCTGTGTTCTGTATTTGTTGCAACCTTTGTATCTGCTTGCCTGGAAGCCCATACAACAATGAGTTGCAATAATCTAAGCGTGATGTGATAAATGCATGCACCAGGCACACTGCAGCCTTCTTCGTCAAAATTTTTCGAGAGCGACCCAGTTTACGGAGGTACCAGTTGGCAGACTGACATATTTTGGTAATATGATCAGCCATAGTTAGGTGTCTGTCGAAATAGACACCTAAATTCCGAACCTTAGTTGACGGATTAATCACTACATCACCAACCATGAGCCGTGGCAGAGTGTCTGGTGCGGGTCTGAATCTTGAGGAAAATACTATCAGCTCAGTTTTTTCGTCATTTAATTTAAGTTTGTTTTGTAGCATAAATGCTCTCACTTCCTTAATACAGTTTTCGAGACGCATAAACTGTGTGGCTGTATCTTCATAATCAATGGGGTTAAATTCTACATATAACTGGGAGTCGTCAGCGTAAAAGATGCACTCAATACCGTGTGAGCGAATAATGGCGCCCAGAGGCTGCATATAAAGGGTGAATAAAATTGGGCCGAGAACGGAACCCTGGGGTACCCCAAATTCAAGTGAGGCTATTTCAGATTTGTTGCCATCAACGGTAACACACTGGGTTCGGTTACTCAAATAAGATCGAAACCAATCTAGTGCTGATCCTTCTATTCCTAGCTGAGAAAGTCGTTCAAAAAGAATTTCATGGTCAATCGAGTCGAATGCGGCTGAAAGGTCAAGTAGCACCAACGCAACACCTTTTTTGTTGTCAATAGATTCCAAAACCGCATTTTGGACTGAGAGAAGGGCAGTCTCTGTTGAATAACCAGGTCTATATGCAGACTGCTTAGGGTCAAGTAAACAATTATCGTCCAAATGCGCACGCAGTTGTTGTGCAATGACTTTTTCTATAATCTTGGAGATAAAAGGAAGATTCGAGACCGGGCGATAATTTTTCAGCATTGTGGGATCAAGAGATGTTTTTTTAAGAAGTGGGGTAACAAGAGCTGTTTTCAGACTAGGCGGTAGATAGCCAGAACTCACTGAGTTGTTAACAAATTCTGTAATGCTGCCAATGAGTACGGGAAGAGATGTTTTAAGGAGTGTAGTTGGTATCGGATCCAGATCACAAGTTTTTGATGGTGAAGACATTATGATTTTTTGAACAGTCTTCTCTGAAACCGTGTGAAAATGAGTTAGTTTTGAGGATGGGTTGACAGTTTGAAAGGGCTGGTCAGGTTGCCTATTCTCCGTATCTGCCTTATCCAAAGACTCCCTGATGTTTTTAATCTTTGTGATAAAAATCTCTGAGAACGCATTTGCGACCTCTGTTTTGGAAAGATGATCGGAGAAATTATGGGTTTCTTTGGCTTCCAGTGACTTTAGGATCTTGAAGAGCTGTTTTTGGTCAGATTCACAAGCGGAAATTTTCTCACTCAAATATTGCTTTTTTAGGTGGTTTATCAAGTTTTTAACTTTTTTACATTGTTGTTTAAACAACTCATGATGCACAGTCAACTTAGTTTTACGCCATTTCCGTTCGAGTTGATGGCGCAAACGCTTAGCCGACCGTACTGCAGAATTGATCGAGGGACGAATGGCTTTTAGAGTAAAGGTTCTTGATAAAATGGGGGCCATTTCATCAAGTACATTCCTCAACTTGACATTGTATGATTCTACTTTTGAGTTTAAATCGTTGCCTGAAGTTTTTCGCATACAATCGGTAATACACTGCATAAAATTATTGATGTCAAGATCCCTAAGTTTTCTGAATGAGACAGTTCTTTTCTGCAGAGATGCCTTCTTGATAGACAAAATACATTCAACAAGAAAGTGATCTGACAAGGATAAGTCATGAATTCTAGTTGAAGATATGATGTTGTCAGTATTCCTGGAAATAATGGGATCCAGCGTGTGACCTAAATTATGGGTCGGTTCATTTACATGCTGTTTGAGGTCCAAAGAACCAAGAAGATCCATAAATCGTTGGGTGTCTGTGTTGGTCGCCTTATCGAAGTGAAAGTTTAAGTCCCCAACTAACACTATCCGGTCAGTCTCGGAACATATGTTGTGGAGAAAGGGATCAAATTCTTCAAAAAACATGGCACTAGTTATATGTCTTTTCTTACTGGGAAGCAGTCTGTAGACTATTAAAAGCCTGAAAAATGACTTTCCATCAGCGGATATGAGAATATCCATGTGTTCGAATGTTGAAAATACAGTTTTTGAAGTTTTAGAGGTCACCGTGAGGTTTTCTTTGAACAGAAAGCCCACCCCACCACCTCTAGACATCCGGGGTACATGCTTGAAAAGATACCCTGTTGGTGTTAAACAGCTAATTACATCATCATCGTGCTGGTGTAACCAGGTCTCTGTTATTGCGAGACAGTCTAGATCCTGATCGAGAACAAAATCGACAATAGCATCTGTCTTTTCTCTCACGGACTGAGCGTTAATTGTTCCTAAACTGAAGGATGAGTGTCCTTGTCTATAACCATTAAGGTTAACTGAGTCGGTGGAATGAGTGTCATTTAAACGCTTAGTAGTTGAAATTGCTATGAGGTTCTTCCAGTTCACACCTGTTTTACCTTTTTGTGGATGAATACCACGCGTGTTTCTAACAACTGGTATGTGTCTTTTACCACCCCCTCTTTTTCCACGGTGAGTTGGACAAAAAGGAGCTACATCTTGCAAGCTAACAATCTGTTTCCATATATTGGTGTTTAACCTGCTTGGGACTAAAACAGAAGACCTCAGTTGGAGCAATTCATATTTGCTATATACTATTGGCATAATTGGTAAGGAAAGTGTTAACAAGCAAAACACATTAACTGCTGCAGTGGCTGGCTGTGAGAATGTCAATTGTGTAATCATCCAAGATACTTCAATGGTTGAGCTTATAACAGTGCAATCAGTCACCCACAGTACAAACAATGGTTTATAAGAAAAATAATAAGGTAGTGAGTTGGTCTCAGTAACTGTCTCTATCAAGATGAACAGGAACAAAAGCCAGTATAAGGTGTGAAGAAAATCCATCATGTATGAATGAACACAGAGTCAAAAATACAGCTAATTTTTACAAATTTTTTGTTCTTAAAATCCATATAAGTCGGCATTCCATGAACAAAACATATAAATTTAAACATAATCTGATCCAACAGAGTTTCTAGAATAATCCAATCCAAAAATATGTGCAGAAGTCACAGTAATAATTTTGAAAAACTTGAAAAATGTCAAGAGCAGGTTTTTGTGGCTGCCAGTAAAACAGCGCTCACTGTCAGTTTCCATCAGCGGATATGAGAATAACTAGCAGGCCAACCACTACTACACCAACAACTACCACACCAACCAATACAACTAGCAGGTCAACCACTACTACACCAACAACTACAGCACCTACAACTACAACACCAACCACTACAACTAGCAGGCCAACCATTACTACACCAACAACTACCACACCAACCAATTCAACTAGCAGGCCAATCACAACTACACCAACAACTACCACACCAACCAATACAACTAGCGGGCCATCCACTACTACAACAACAACTACAACACCAACCGCTACAACTAGCAGACCAACCACTACTACACCAACAACTACAACACCAACCACTACGACACCAACCACTACAACTAGCAGGCCAACCACAACTGCACCAACAACTACAACACCAACCACTACAACTAGCATGCCAACCACTACAACACCAACAACTACAGCACCAACAACTACAACTAGCAGGCCATCCGCTACTACACCAACAACTACAACACCAACCACTACAACTAGCAGGCTAACCTCTACTACACCAACAACTACAACACCAACCACTACAACTGGCAGGCTAACCACTACTACACCAACAACTACAACACGAACAACTGCAAGTTGCAGGCCAACCACTACTACACCAACAACTACAACACCAACCTCTACAACTAGCAGGCCAACCACTACTACACCAACAACTACAACACCAACCACTACAACTAGCAGGCCAATCACTACTACACCAACAACTACCACACCAACCAATACAACTAGCAGGCCAATCACTACTACACCAACAACTACCACACCGACCAATACAACTAGCAGGCCAACCACTACTACACCAACAACTACAACACCAAACACTACAACTAGCAGGCCAATCACTACTACACCAACAATTACAACACCAACAACTACAACACCAATCAGTACAACTAGCAGGCCAACCACTACTACACCAACAACTCCCACACCAACAACTACAACACCAACCACTACAACTAGCAGGCAAACCACCACTACACCAACAACTACAACACCAACAACTACAAAACTAACCACTACAACGAGCAGGCCATCCACTACTACACCAACAACTTCAACACCAACCACTACAACTAGCAGGCCAACCACTACTACACAAACAACTACCATACCAACCAACACAACTAGCAGGCCAACCACTACTACACCAACAACTACAACACCAACAACTACAACTAGCAGGCCAACCACTACTACACTAACATCTACAACACCAACCACTACAACTAGCAGACCAACCACTACTACACCAACAACTACAACACCCACCACTACTAGCAGGCCATCCACTACTACACCAACCACTACAACACCAACAACTACAACACCAACCACTACTAGCAGGCCATCCACTACTACACCAACAACTACAACACCAACCACTACTAGCAGGCCATCCACTACTACTCCAACAACTTCAACACCAACCAAAACAACTAGCAGTCCAACAACTACTACACCAACCACTACAACTCGCAGGCCATCCACTACAACACCAACAACTACAACACCAACAACTACTACTAGCAGGCCATCCACTACTACACCAACAACTACAACACCAACCACTTCAACTAGCAGGCCATCCACTACTACACCAACCACTACAACTAGCAGGCCATCCACTACTACACCAACCACTACAACTAGCAGGCCATCCACTACTACACCAACCACTACAACTAGCAGGCCATCCTCTACTACACAAACCACTGCAACACCAACCACTACAACTAGCAGGCCATCCACTACTACACCAACCACTACAACTAGCAGGCCATCCACTACTACACCACCCACTACAACTAGCAGGCCATCCCCTACCACACCAACTACTACAACTAGCTGGCCATCCACTACTACGCCAACCACTACAATACCAACAACTACAACACCAACAACTACAACACCAATCACCTCAACTTGCAGGCCATCCACTACTACACCAACCACTACAACTAGCAGACCAACCACTACTACACCAACAACTACAACACCAACCACTACAACTAGCAGGCCAACCACTACTACACCAACAACTACAACACCAACCACAACAACTAGCAGGCCAACCACTACAACACCAACAACTACAGCACCAACAACTGCAACTAGCAGGCCATCCTCTACTACACCAACAACTACAACACCAACCACTACAACTAGCAGGCTAACCTCTACTACACCAACAACTACAACACCAACCACTAAAACTGGCAGGCTAACCACTACTACACCAACAACTACAACACGAACCACTGCAACTAGCAGGCCAACCACTACTACACCAACAACTACAACACCAACCACTGCAACTAGCTGGCCAACCACTACTACACCAACAACTACAACACCAACCACTACAACTAGCAGGCCATCAACTACTACACCAATAACTACAACACCAACCACTACAACTAGCAGGCTAACCTCTACTTCACCAACAACTACAACACCAACCACTACAACTGGCAGGCTAACCACTACTACACCAACAACTACTACACCAACCACTACGAAACCAACCAATACAACTAGCAGGCCAACCACCACTACACCAACAACTACAACACCAAACACTACAACACCATCAACTACTACACCAACAACTACTACACCAACCACTATGACACCAACCAATACAACTAGCAGGCCAACCACCACTACACCAACAACTACAACACCAACAACTACAACACCAACCACTACAACTAGCAGGCCATCCACTACTACACCAACAACTTCAACATCAACCACTACAACTAGCAGGCCATTCACTACTACACCAACAAGTACAACACCAACCACTACAACTAGCAGGCTAACCTCTTCTTCACCAACAACTACAACACCAACCACTACAACTGGCAGGCTAACCACTACTACACCAACAACTAAAACACCAACCAATACAACTAGCAGGTCAACCACTACTACACCAACAACTACAGCACCTACAACTACAACACCAACCACTACAACTAGCAGGCCAACCATTACTACACCAACAACTACCACACCAACCAATTCAACTAGCAGGCCAATCACAACTACACCAACAACTACCACACCAACCAATACAACTAGCGGGCCATCCACTACTACAACAACAACTACAACACCAACCGCTACAACTAGCAGACCAACCACTACTACACCAACAACTACAACACCAACCACTACGACACCAACCACTACAACTAGCAGGCCAACCACAACTGCACCAACAACTACAACACCAACCACTACAACTAGCATGCCAACCACTACAACACCAACAACTACAGCACCAACAACTACAACTAGCAGGCCATCCGCTACTACACCAACAACTACAACACCAACCACTACAACTAGCAGGCTAACCTCTACTACACCAACAACTACAACACCAACCACTACAACTGGCAGGCTAACCACTACTACACCAACAACTACAACACGAACAACTGCAAGTTGCAGGCCAACCACTACTACACCAACAACTACAACACCAACCTCTACAACTAGCAGGCCAACCACTACTACACCAACAACTACAACACCAACCACTACAACTAGCAGGCCAATCACTACTACACCAACAACTACCACACCAACCAATACAACTAGCAGGCCAATCACTACTACACCAACAACTACCACACCGACCAATACAACTAGCAGGCCAACCACTACTACACCAACAACTACAACACCAAACACTACAACTAGCAGGCCAATCACTACTACACCAACAATTACAACACCAACAACTACAACACCAATCAGTACAACTAGCAGGCCAACCACTACTACACCAACAACTCCCACACCAACAACTACAACACCAACCACTACAACTAGCAGGCAAACCACCACTACACCAACAACTACAACACCAACAACTACAACACTAACCACTACAACGAGCAGGCCATCCACTACTACACCAACAACTTCAACACCAACCACTACAACTAGCAGGCCAACCACTACTACACAAACAACTACCATACCAACCAACACAACTAGCAGGCCAACCACTACTACACCAACAACTACAACACCAACAACTACAACTAGCAGGCCAACCACTACTACACTAACATCTACAACACCAACCACTACAACTAGCAGACCAACCACTACTACACCAACAACTACAACACCCACCACAACTAGCAGGCCATCCACTACTACACCAACCACTACAACACCAACAACTACAACACCAACCACTACTAGCAGGCCATCCACTACTACACCAACAACTACAACACCAACCACTACTAGCAGGCCATCCACTACTACTCCAACAACTTCAACACCAACCAAAACAACTAGCAGTCCAACAACTACTACACCAACCACTACAACTCGCAGGCCATCCACTACAACACCAACAACTACAACACCAACAACTACTACTAGCAGGCCATCCACTACTACACCAACAACTACAACACCAACCACTTCAACTAGCAGGCCATCCACTACTACACCAACCACTACAACTAGCAGGCCATCCACTACTACACCAACCACTACAACTAGCAGGCCATCCACTACTACACCAACCACTACAACTAGCAGGCCATCCTCTACTACACAAACCACTGCAACACCAACCACTACAACTAGCAGGCCATCCACTACTACACCAACCACTACAACTAGCAGGCCATCCACTACTACACCACCCACCACAACTAGCAGGCCATCCCCTACCACACCAACTACTACAACTAGCTGGCCATCCACTACTACGCCAACCACTACAATACCAACAACTACAACACCAACAACTACAACACCAATCACCTCAACTTGCAGGCCAGCCACTACTACACCAACCACTACAACTAGCAGACCAACCACTACTACACCAACAACTACAACACCAACCACTACAACTAGCAGGCCAACCACTACTACACCAACAACTACAACACCAACCACAACAACTAGCAGGCCAACCACTACAACACCAACAACTACAGCACCAACAACTGCAACTAGCAGGCCATCCTCTACTACACCAACAACTACAACACCAACCACTACAACTAGCAGGCTAACCTCTACTACACCAACAACTACAACACCAACCACTAAAACTGGCAGGCTAATCACTACTACACCAACAACTACAACACGAACCACTGCAACTAGCAGGCCAACCACTACTACACCAACAACTACAACACCAACCACTGCAACTAGCTGGCCAACCACTACTACACCAACAACTACAACACCAACCACTACAACTAGCAGGCCATCAACTACTACACCAATAACTACAACACCAACCACTACAACTAGCAGGCTAACCTCTACTTCACCAACAACTACAACACCAACCACTACAACTGGCAGGCTAACCACTACTACACCAACAACTACTACACCAATCACTACGACACCAACCAATACAACTAGCAGGCCAACCACCACTACACCAACAACTACAACACCAAACACTACAACACCATCAACTACTACACCAACAACTACTACACCAACCACTATGACACCAACCAATACAACTAGCAGGCCAACCACCACTACACCAACAACTACAACACCAACAACTACAACACCAACCACTACAACTAGCAGGCCATCCACTACTACACCAACAACTTCAACATCAACCACTACAACTAGCAGGCCATTCACTACTACACCAACAAGTACAACACCAACCACTACAACTAGCAGGCTAACCTCTTCTTCACCAACAACTACAACACCAACCACTACAACTGGCAGGCTAACCACTACTACACCAACAACTACAACACCAACCACTACAACTGGCAGGCTAACCACTACTACACCAACAACTACAACACCAACCACTGCAACACCAACCATTACAACTAGCAGGCCAACCGCTACTATGCTTTTTTCCACTGGATTTAGAGGAGTTCACCTATGCCTGTTTCCACTGGACTAACTACAACACCAACCACTACAACTAGCAGGCCAACCACTACTGCACCAACAACTACAACACCAACCACTACAACTAGCAGGCCAACCACTACAACACCAACAACTACAGCACCAACAACTACAACTTGCAGGCCAACCTCTACTACACCAACAACTACAACACCAACCACTACAACTGGCAGGCTAAACACTACTACACCAACAACTACAACACGAACCACTGCAAGTTGCAGGCCAACCACTACTACACCAACAACTACAACACCAACCTCTACAACTAGCAGGCCAACCACTACTACACCAACAACTACAACACCAACCACTACAACTAGCAGGCCAATCACTACTACACCAACAACTACCACACCAACCAATACATCTAGCAGGCCAATCACTACTACACCAACAACTACCACACCGACCAATACAACTAGCAGGCCAACCACTACTACACCAACAACTACAACACCAAACACTACAACTAGCAGGCCAATCACTACTACACCAACAATTACAACACCAACAACTACAACACCAATCAGTACAACTAGCAGGCCAACCACTACTACACCAACAACTCCCACACCAACAACTACAACACCAACCACTACAACTAGCAGGCCAACCACTACTACACCAACAACTACCACACCAACCAATACAACTAGCAGGCCAACCACTACTACACCAACAACTACAGCACCTACAACTACAACACCAACCACTACAACTAGCAGGCCAACCATTACTACACCAACAACTACCACACCAACCAATTCAACTAGCAGGCCAATCACTACTACACCAACAACTACCACACCAACCAATACAACTAGCGGGCCAACCACTACTACACCAACAACTACAACACCAACCGCTACAACTAGCAGACCAACCACTACTACACCAACAACTACAACACCAACCACTACGACACCAACACTACAACTAGCAGGCCAACCACAACTGCACCAACAACTACAACACCAAACACTACAACTTGCAGGCCAACCACTACAACATCAACCACTACAACACCAACCACTGCAACTATCAGTCCACCCACTACTTCACCAACCACAACTAGCAGGCCATCCACTACTACACCAACCACTACAACACCAGCAACTACAACACCAACCACTACTAGCAGGCCATCCACTACTACACCAACCACTACAACACCAACAACTACAACACCAACCACTACTAGCAGGCCATCCACTACTACACCAACAACTACAACACCAACCACTACTAGCAGGCCATCCACTACTACTCCAACAACTACAACACCAACCAAAACAACTAGCAGACCAACCACTACTACACCAACCACTACAACTCGCAGGCCATCCACTACAACACCAACAACTACAACACCAACAACTACAACTAGCAGGCCATCCACTACTACACCAACAACTACAACACCAACCACTACAACTAGGAGGCCATCCACTACTACACCAACCACTACAACTAGCAGGCCATCCACTACTACACCAACCACTACAACTAGCAGGCCACCTACTACTACTCCAACCACTACAACTAGCAGGCCATCCACTACTACACAAACCACTGCAACACCAACCACTACAACTAGCAGGCCATCCACTACTACACCAACCACTACAACTAGCAGGCCATCCACTACTACACCAACCACTACAACTAGCAGGCCATCCACTACTACACCAACCACTACAACTAGCAGGCCATCCACTACTACACCAACCACTACAACTAGCAGGCCATCCACTACTACACCAACCACTACAACTAGCAGGCCATCCACTACTACACCAACCACTACAACTAGCAGGCCATCCACTACTACACCAACCACTACAACTAGCAGGCCATCCACTACTACACCAACAACTACATCTAGCAGGCCATCCACTACTACGCCAACCACTACAATACCAACAACTACAACACCAACAACTACAACACCAATCACCTCAACTTGCAGGCCATCCACTACTACACCAACCACTACAACTAGCAGACCAACCACTACTACACCACTAACTACAACACCAACCACTACAACTAGCAGGCCAACCACTACTACACCAACAACTACAACACCAACCACTACAACTAGCAGGCCAACCACTACAACACCAACAACTACAGCACCAACAACTACAACTAGCAGGCCATCCGCTACTACACCAACAACTACAACACCAACCACTACAACTAGCAGGCTAACCTCTACTACACCAACAACTACAACACCAACCACTACAACTGGCAGGCTAACCACTACTACACCAACAACTACAACACGAACCACTGCAACTTGCAGGCCAACCACTACTACACCAACAACTACAACACCAACCTCTACAACTAGCAGGCCAATCACTACTACACCAACAACTACAACACCAACCACTACAACTAGCAGGCCATTCACTACTACACCAACAAGTACAACACCAACCACTACAACTAGCAGGCTAACCTCTTCTTCACCAACAACTACAACACCAACCACTACAACTGGCAGGCTAACCACTACTACACCAACAACTACAACACCAACCACTACAACTGGCAGGCTAACCACTACTACACCAACAACTACAACACCAACCACTGCAACACCAACCATTACAACTAGCAGGCCAACCGCTACTATGCTTTTTTTCCACTGGATTTAGAGGAGTTCACCTTTGCTTGTTTCCACTGGATTTAGAGGAGTTCACCTATGCCTGTTTCCACTGGATTTAGAGGAGTTCACCTATGCCTGTTTCCACTGGACTTAAAGGAGTTCACCTCTGCTTGTTTGCCACTGGATTTAGACTAGTTCACCTATGCTTGTTTTCCGCTGGATTTAGAGTAGTACACCTATGGTGTTTGCCACTGGATTTAGAGGAGTACACATATGCTTGTTTGCCACTGGATTTAGACTAGTTCACCTATGCTTGTTTTCCACTGGATTTAGACGAGTACGCCTATGTTTGTTTGCCACTGAATTTAGACTGGTTCACCTATGCTTGTTTCCACTGGATTTAGAGGAGTACACCTATGCTTGTTTACCACTTAATTTAGACTAGTTCGCCTATGTTTGTTTTCCACGGGATTTAGTGGAGTTCACATATGCTTGTTGTTTGCCCCAGGATTTAGTCTAGTTCACCTATGCTTGTTTTCCACCGGACTTAGAGATCGACTGTGTTTGTTTGCCACTGCATTTAGAGGAGTTCACAAACGAAAACAAAGATAATGTGACAAAAGGTGAGCTTTTTCTACACAAAATAGTGTACCGATATTTCAAGCGCTCACATTATTCTCATATTTCTAGTTCCTGTACCCACATTCTCACTACAGAAAGTTGTTATGAAACTAAACGTCGAATGTTGAGCGGTTCCTGCTTTATATAAAGTTGTTTCACCAGCTCTCAATGAATAAAAAAACACCAAGGAAAGTTACAGTTCTGCAGAATGTTAATTTATTTCAACTAGACCGCAATGCCACAAGGAATAACTTAGACTTAATGGTGTGCACTTATCTGAGCTAGTTAACACAGCAAACGTTGTGCCAAAAACCAACAATATTACAGAAAAAAAACATGCAGATGGATTTAAGAAGATCAGCTCACAGAAAACTTGGTTGCCTTTCAAAACTCACGAAATAACTGTATCACGAGGTCCGATACACAATTGTATCGCATTGTTTGTAGCCATTTATTGAGCTTTTTGGTGGTGTCTTGGAGCCTATTATTATACGTCTTTGGGCTCATGGTAAAGGCGTGTTGAATACAGCTGCACCGTTCGTATTGCAGCACAGACGCCAAAAATGGTTACTATCCAAAACGAGAGTAGAATTCCATGGAAAAAAATGAATGTATAGATTTATTTATTCATTCATATGGGTTTAGCGCCACGTCAACAACAAAGGGTATATCGCGCCGATAGAGATTCATGTAGTATAATATAAAACGATCCTTCATACGGTAGAATATGTGAAAAATACTTTAAAAAATGTATATGATTGTGACAGAGAAATAAATAGTGTGGGCAGTAGTGAAAAATGATACCAAAAGCTGAACGAATACCATGTTAAAATGAACCCGATGATAGGAATACTTTTCGAAAAATATAAAATATACGCGGTTTAAAACAACTGGAACTTATTAAAAGGACTGAGATCTTTGAGAAACAATTGTATCTGGTGGGACGTAGGTTTAAAATATTCTCTGGTTTTCTAGGAACCGGAAACGGGAATGAAATTATCCTCAGAACCGGAAAATTTCTCGGGTAATATCAAGCACATTTACGAGGGTAACATGATGCATTTATTTTAATGATAATTAGCATAATTCAGAGGCAATCTCGCATCTCCAAACGGAAATGTTATTTTCCTAAGATAAGTATGAAAACCCAAACCTGCTTCGATCTCGTTTTGATTTTCAGAATCATTCACCTTCTCCAACGACAACATCCTCTTCACTGCTGCCACCAGTCTCCTCTGGCTTAAGCAGAAAAGACTGGTGTCGGCAATGAAGAAGATGTTGATTTTGGAGGAGGTAGTGAATAGTGATACTAGTAATTCTGATAATGAAGACGAGTTTGAACTTTGAAGCGGGTGAAGAAGATCTTGCTGTTGAAATGGGGGTGGGGAGGAAGGCGTCCTCCAGAACTGGTTGAGAGCTACGGTGTTTTGTTGAAAATAGTTCGTCATGAATCAGGTCTGTAAAAATTTCAGGCGCTGAAGGACTGACGAAGTCCTACAAAGTTTCAATTCAGAAAACTTCAGTTCAATACACAAACAGTGCCACGCTTCATTCCTAGTCCATGCTGTAGATTTCCACGGTATCGGGGCCGGCTTTCGGAACCGGGAACACACGAATTCCCATTCCCGGTATTAAACCCTAGATGGAAGTGATTGAGTAAGCTGGTTCTCTAAGAGACGATACAATATAAAATCTCCGTCTGATGTCATTAAAATCAGTATATTCTAATAGAATGTGTTCGATTGTCAGTGATGTTAACAGCGATACTAACATGTCCAGGTAACCAGCAAAAGACGGTATCATATTAGTCAGACATGGGAGAATTCAACTTCATACGAAGTTCCAAAATAAGAGGATTCTTCAACTTGGGGTTGAATAAAGCCAACAAAAAAGAAACAGAGTCGGAAAAGATAATCGACTTCCTTTCACGTACATGCGCGATGTGTTTAAGCGTTTGGTGTAAAGTTTTGACCTCAGCCGAGAAAATAGAAGACAGAAGTTTTTTTTAGATACCAGGGAGAACTATGTGGTTCACAGTTCTCTTTTATTAAATCAGATTCAAGTGTGGTAGACTCCATATAGGGGGGGGGGGGGGGGGGTTGTATTTGTAATGCCCAATGTAGGAATGTGTTTCTGGTGTCTGCTAAAAACATTTTCGAGGTCCGCGATACAATTAATAGCAGCGTTTGATGGATAAGCCAACAGATCAGAAACATACTGAAGTGATACTTTAATTATGTGCTTCAGAACCACATGTCAGAATATTTATATTGGATGTACGGCATCAGTAGGGGAGGCAGATGCGAATTTGTTCAAATCAAGTCTCCCTCTGCTACCCCACCCCCCTCTTCCTCGTTAAGTGAGCCCGAATTTTAATATTTAAAAGTTTAGTTCTCAGGAACCACCAATCAGAATCCATTTGATATTTGGTATTCAGCATCCTCAGGCGGGAGAATTAGACTCCAGTTTGTTTAAATCCTGTCCATGGGTTCATATTTGGATTCTTCTCTGGTATACCGCACCCTTAGGAGAGTTTGTTCATTCACAATTTTAGCTTCTTACAGTTTGACTGGGTTACTCTTAAACGTGTTCTTCTCCAGAGAATCAGACAGAAACTATTGATATCTGGTGTGGAACACCATTTGGGTCAGATCCATGCTGGTTCAATCAAGCCCATCGATTCATATTTACGCTCCCTTTTGGAACCCAGATTCTAACATTTAGCAGCATGAGGAATTTCCTTCAAAGATGTTCTGTTTCAGCCTCAACTGGCAGAATGTTTTGATGCTTGGTATATAGCGTTGCTATTATTCTGAAAGTAAAATTTGTCCATGGATTTTGTGGTGGGGAGGGCACCAGAGTTTTTTTGTTTTTCGTCACACAAATACGAGTTTATTACCGAAATGACCAACACTATAATTTACTGATTGTTTAGCTGGCGGATACGGTGGCATATGAGACGATGGGAGAGTACTATTAGGCAAGGCTTTAGCCGAGCCTAATATTGTTCTCGTTCAGCCCCATATGATACCATAGCCACCAACTAAACGTCCCGTAGCGTATTTATTGAGACAGCCTACGAAATTTTTGCAAACTGTTTCATGTTTTGTTTCATTTCTTAAGAAATCTAGACGGCCTGCAGTGCAATGCAACGGGAGTAAACCAACATTTCATTGATCACCAACAAAATTATTGATTTATTACCTCCGACATCTTTGGACCCATTTACAATTCTGCCTGATATCCGACACTTTGACAACTGATGGTATATTGTATTGATACGGGGTCACCATTGATTATCATTACCACCTTAGCTGCCGTTCTCTAGTATATTAACGGAGTTTAGTGGGCGGTAAAATTCAGTAATTCGTGACGTCCTGTCATGCAACCTGAAGCGAGCGGGCGTTAATGGAAACTAAACTCATTAATATATCGCCGCCCTCTTCCGGTCCTTCGACTTCGGTCTTTCTAGCCGTTAACCCTTTACCCAACGTAACGGCCAAAACCGGCCAGCGCTATTCTCAAAAATCGCCAATTAATTTTCAAAATATCTTCATTTTTTGTCTCAAAAACATAGGTTATGACCCCTCGTTGGAACGAGCTCGTCGAGCTCGTTCCAACGAGGGGTCATAACCTATGTTTTTGAGACAAAAAATGAAAAAAATTAGTTATTCAAGAATTTTGTTTGCAAGTGTCGTCTGCTTTTCATGTTAGGTAAAGGGTTAAAAAACCATAAACGCCCTCCAAAACTCGTGTTATTGTTATATTGTTGGTATATTCTTCAGTCTTTAGTCACTAGTTATGACTGTTAATCTATCCGGAGGGCATTATGAGTACTAATTTGGCCCTATTGTAGAACAAATTCGAATCAATACTTCAAACAGACTTGCATTGTAACATTCACAGCTATGTGTTGACTTCCAGGTGGATAAAATCCAACGCTCTTGAACAAAATGTGTAGAACTATGCTTTTTATCATTATTAGTTCAGTAAGCTTTAAGAGGGCCGAGCACATAAGACCCATTTGCTTCTCAATTTACCCACCGTGAGATCAGTGACAGAGCCGATGAAAGAACATCGTTGCCAGGTAGTGGACCCTGGGCACCGGATTGGAGGCACCCGCTCGTAGTCGAGAACTTACACCGCAAATTAGCCATTGCATTTAGCGCTGCAGACAAATTCCCAAAATAACAGCCCGGTACCGATCCAAGTTGGTCCAGAGAGGATTGTACGTATCGCTAGGTCTGGGGACAGCGCCCATTTTGAGACTCTACCTTACAACTTAACCTGTGAAATAACTAGGAGATTAGTTCTCGAAACAGACTTCCCTCACATTATAAAGACCTAAGCCGGTCCATATAGAGACGCATACCTATTATAGAAAATGATAAAATACCTGTATATCGTCCCTTCAGTGTAACAAGCATTGCAGATGGCGCCTTTTGCACTCGATGTCAACACGATAAGATACAAAATTATATTGTCGCAAAGCCATAATGCTTTGTATAACTCTACATTTAGCTGGCAGGTCATCCACTAAAACCTGCTGTCACCCTCCATGATCCAATACAAACTCAGAAAGTGTCAAAATGGGTTAACAAACGAGTGTCGTCTGATTTTCATGTAAGGTTAACTTAGTGGCCATCCTACTTTGTGAAAGTATGACGTATCATGTTCATGGAGGGACATGAACCGTCCTTAGGGTTCAAGAAGTTAAATACGAACTGCTGTACATGTCCATCAACATTAGTTTGACTTTTCTTCTGTAAATCAATGTTGCCAGGGCTAGGTTTTTCTCCACGTTTCATCTGTTCACGACAATTTCACTATTTTTCTGCTTTGGATTTTTCTTATTAATTTGCAAGTAATTTTAGACCTATATTTCATTCCGGAACTTCAGAAACAGTAATCTGCAAATCAAGAACGATGACGTGAATGTTTCACAAGAATGTAGTATGCAGACAGAAGCGTCAACAAAAAAGGAGGAACATAAATTTCCACCACGCACCGAGCCTTTCATAAAATGGATACACAAAATTATTTTTAATGGATTATCGGGTGTTGACGAGTATGATGGGAGATGTTAAACCTTTGAACATTAAATATTGCTTTTCCATTCCAGAATTGTGGTATGTCCTGGATATATAATGCTAAAAATGGTTTCGTGGGATAGGAAGAAGGTAACCTATCGTTTGATTTTTTTATTCATTTGAAACATCTGGATACGCCCTATACGTCACGTGTTATAATTCTTTATTTATTAGATGCGATTTTCTTTAGAAAAATTGCTCATTATCAAACATTATCACTTCAAACTCAACTAAAATAATGTCAATGTCGGCAGATATATACACACAACGACAGACGCATGTGAATGGGTTAATCGCAGAAGGATACATCGAGAGGCCGCAATGGCACAAGTACCATATCGATTAACCCATTCACATGGGTGTCGTTTTGTGTTTATTACACGCCTTCATGTCTATAAAAACACTTCATGTCTATAAACTCAGCAATTCATTTGACAACTATCAACAAAAAGAACACATTTTATCGCCAACCAAATTTGCGAGGGAAACCCGTTTTACTATTTCGCTCCCTGATTTCCAATGTGTTCTATGTACCTACTGGCACATAGAACACATTGGAACACATGGGACGATTTTCAGCTATCGCTAGCTATTCAAAATGTAATTGCATTTCACGATTTGCAGAAAATTCCAATGAAATTTCGCATCTACTTAAAAATAGCCCGTCATATGTGTGGAACATATTTTCATTTTCCGCATGGCTCAGAACAGGCGTGTAATAAAAACTAAGCTGGTCTTTTCCCACTTGATACGTCATTAGGCGAAACCAATTTGTTTGCATTATTTTCCTGCACCGTTATTTGTCGAACGCAATCGGGAAAATTGACGTTACGAGGCACGGAGGAGTAGATTGAAGCTTAGTTGTTGGTGTTACGAGGCACGGTGCAGTAGACTGAAGCTCAGTTGTTGGCGTTACGGGGCACGGCGTAGTAGATTGAAGCTCTGTTGTTGACGTTACGAGGCACGCTGTTGTAGATTGAAGATCAGTTGTTGGTGTTACGAGGCACGGTGGAGTAGATTGAAGCTCAGTTGTTGGCGTTACGGGGCACGGTGTAGTAGATTGAAGCTCAGTTGTTGGCGTTACGAGGAACGGTGGAGTAGATTGAAGCTCCGTTGTTGGCGTTACGAGGCACGGTGTTGTAGATTGACGCTCAGTTGTTGGTGTTACGAGGCACGGTGGAGTAGATTGAAGCTCAGTTGTTGGCGTTACGAGGCACGGTGTTGTAGATTGAAGCTCAGTTGTTGGCGTTACGAAACACGGTGTAGTAGATTGAAGCTTAGTTGTTGGCGTTACGAGGCACGGTGTAGTAGATTGAAGCTCAGTTGTTGGCGTTACGAGGCCCGGTGGAGTATACTGAAGCTCAGTTGTTGGCGTTAAGAGGCACGGTGGAGTAGATTGAAGCACAGTTGTTGGCGTTACGGGGCAAGGTGTAGTAGACTGAAGCTCAGTTGTTGGCGTTACGAGGCACGGTGGAGTACATTGAAGCTCAGTTGTTGGCGTTACGAGCCACGATGGAGAAGAATGAAGCTCAGTTGTTGGCGTTACGGGGCAAGGTGTAGTAGATTGAAGCTCAGTTGTTGGCATTACGAGGCACGGTGGAGTAGATTGAAGCTCAGTTGTTGGCGTTACGAGCCACGGCGGTGTAGAATGAAGCTCAGTTGTTGACGTTACGAGGCACGGTGTAGTAAATTGAAGCTCAGTTGTTGGCGTTACGAGGCACGGTGGAGTAGATTGAAGCTCAGTTGTTGGCGTTACCAGGCACAGTGGAGTAGATTGAAGCTCACTTGTTGGCGTTATGAGGCACGGTGGAGTAGATTGAAACTCAGTTGCTGGCGTTACGAGGCACGGTGGAGTAGACTGAAGATCAGTTGTTGGCGTTACGAGGCACGGTGTTGTAGACTGAAGCTCAGTTGTTGGTGTTACGAGGCACGGCGTAGTAGATTGAAGCTCAGTTGTTGACGTTACGAGGCACGGTGTTGTAGATTGAAGCTCACTTGTTGGTGTTACGAGGCACGGTGGAGTAGATTGAAGCTCAGTTGTTGGCGTTACGGGGCACGGTGTAGTAGATTGAAGCTCAGTTGTTGGCGTTACGAGGCACGGTGGAGTAGATTGAAGCTCCGTTGTTGGCGTTACGAGGCACGGTGTTGTAGATTGACGCTCAGTTGTTGGTGTTACGAGGCACGGTGGAGTAGATTGAAGCTCAGTTGTTGGCGTTACGAGGCACGGTGTTGTAGATTGAAGCTAAGTTGTTGGCGTTACGAAACACGGTGTAGTAGATTGAAGCTTAGTTGTTGGCGTTACGAGGCACGGTGTAGTAGATTGAAGCTCAGTTGTTGGCGTTACGAGGCCCGGTGGAGTATCCTGAAGCTCAGTTGTTGGCGTTAAGAGGCATGGTGGAGTAGATTGAAGCTCAGTTGTTGGCGTTACGGGGCAGGGTGTAGTAGATTGAAGCTCAGTTGTTGGCGTTACGAGGCACGGTGGAGTAGATTGAAGCTCAGTTGTTGGCGTTACGAGCCACGGTGGTGAAGAATGAAGCTCAGTTGTTGGCCTTACGGGGCAAGGTGTAGTAGATTGAAGATCAGTTGTTGGCGTTACGAGGCACGGTGGAGTAGATTGAAGCTCAGTTGTTGGCGTTGCGAGCCACGGCGGTGTAGAATGAAGCTCAGTTGTTGACGTTACGAGGCACGGTGTAGTAAATTGAAGCTCAGTTGTTGGCGTTACGAGGCACGGTGGAGTAGATTGAAGCTCACTTGTTGGCGTTACGAGGCACGGTGGAGTAGATTGAAACTAAGTTGCTGGCGTTACGAGGCACGGTGGAGTAGATTGAAGCTCAGTTGTTGGCGTTACCAAGCTCAGTTGTTGGCGTCACGGGGCTCGGCGGAGTAGATTGAAGTTCTGTTGTTGGCGTTACGGGGAACGGTGAAGTAGACTGAAGCTCAGTTTTTCTATGATGAGCAATCAATGATGGCAATAAGTAAGGAATGGATTGTTGAAGAGAAAGAAAAAGAGACTTTTATGGAAAACTTCACGCAAAATCCTAGATTCGGAGTCGTAAGCAGAGATTTGTTTTGGTTTATTAAATAAAGAGGTTATTACTCGGTTACTTTCATATCGTCCGAGATATCGGGCCTAGGGCCTTGGTATCGGGCCTAGATGACATAATATTTGCCTTCGACCTCCAAATATCAGGGAATGTACTACAAGCGTTCCTTTAACGGTGTGAGCTCTTCCTATTCAGCGATCTTGGAAGATGGGTACAGTATAAGAAAATCACCGAACCTGGAGAATGCGGAATTATTGGGACAACTGCATATTGCAAGTTTGCCAGATGGCGCGGCCTCGTGGGGTGATCTCCGTAACAGCCACTTTGTGCCCCCGATCTTCCGGAATACTACGAAAATATATTTAGCCTGCGCGGATTGTCTCTTTCACCACACAGCCAGAAAAGAGCCGTTCGACCTCACAACCTGTCAGGGCGGTGTTGTATGGTAACATGAACCACATTTTTTCTGCTATAGCATTTTCGGACACCTCTGTTTGTACAGCCAAGAGAGGTTATGACTTGATTAGTTTTATATCGGTACCTTCATATCAGCCTGAGATCGAAGGCCGAAGGCCGATGTGAAGATACTAATGACATTAACCAAGTAAATGACCTCTTTATTGAACCAAGACAATTATTAATTACAAAATGTTATTAGAACTGTTTCATGCTTCTGGCATGGTTATTGCTTACTATTCTTTTCATCAAGTCTGCAGTTTCTTCTTCTAGACCAAGTTCAGCTGTCGCAACGTATCGGTTTGCCCACTGGGGAAGCCGGGACGTTCGGATAGCCGGCCTATATATTCACTGACAAATTTCCGCTTATGACGCTGAATCTTAGTTTGCGTGGAATTTCCTGTACAGCTCTCTTATTTTTTCTCACTATTCACCTAATCCTTATTCACTGCCTGTAATGTTATTAAGAACGTAAGCGATGCTTCTTCGACTTCATTGTTTTGTACCGATACAAGCGACAGTCAATAAAAAGTGGTAGTCACATGTAAACAACTTGTGTTCTGACATCGCATTTAATAATTCCACAAACAAAACGTCGACTTCAAACCACTCCTTTATGTCTGATTGTCCTGATTGCGATCGATGAATAGATTCCAGATTTCGGTGTAAATGAAATGCCTGCACCTAGTAACACATAACGAGGGGTGGGGGAGGGGGTATAATTAGCTTGGTTTATATACTCGGTTACTTTCATATCGGCCGAGATATCGGACATGGGGCCTTGGTATCGGGCCTACAGTTAAAACTAGAAGTCCTGTCATGAAATGCGCACAAATAGCACGTTGATATGCGCGTTAATGTACGCGTTATGGCCCAAGTAAAGCTATCAAATTATGTACATATGGCCTGTGCACAAGCAATGTTTCAGCCAATGGACCTCCGGGTAACCCGGAGGTCCATTGGCAGAAACATTGCATGTGTTTGCTATGAGTCACCAGGAGAACCTGCCGTGCTTTGGATGCTATTCGATATGGCAATTGCGCGCAATTCCAACGCGCATTTAAGCCTAGATAAGCGCATTATTCGTGACAGGACTTCTAGTTTTAACTATAGATAACAAAACATAGGCCATCGACCTCCAAATATCACTGAATGAACAAATAACTGCAAGCCTTCCTTTAACGATGCGATCTCTTCCTATTCAGCTATCTTGGGAGATGTGTACATTACAAGAAAGAGATCGAACAGGGAGAATGTGGAATTTTGGGGACAACTGCATATTGCATGTTTGACCAATGGCCCGGGCTCGTGGTGTGATCGGCGTAACGAAAACTTTGTGCCCCCAATCTTAAGGAATACTACGAAGATATATTTAGCCTGCGCGGATTGTGTCTTTCGCCGCACAGCCAGGCACAGCCAGAAAAGAGTCGTTTTACATCACAACACGACAGGACGGTGTTGTATGGTAATATGAACTACATTATTTATTCTGCTACATAGATTTCTGTTTACATTTACAGCCAAAAGAGGTTATTACTTGGTTAGTTGTATATCGGTACCTTCATATCATTCTGAGATCGAAGGTTGAAGGCTGATGTGAAGATACCAATGACACTAACCAAGTAAATAACCTCTTTAATACAACTACAGTACGTGGAGAGTGTATTATCACTAAATCACCCGCAGAGTGGAGATTCCACCCGAGGAATAATTGCAAATTTGTTGCAAAGCATAACCAGCACCAGCAAAGTTTCAGCCAATGGACCTCCGGGTTGAACCCGGAGGTCCATTGGCTGAAACATTGCTTGTGTTTTTTGTCCATGTGTACACAATTTGAAAGTTATAGCTTGGGTGATAACTCCACTCTGTGGGTGATTCAGTTACAATCCACTCTCCACGTACTGTAATTATAAAATGTTCTCTGATCTGTTTCGTGCTGCTGGCAGTGTTATTGCTTCTTATTCTTTTCATCAAGTCTGAAGTTTTTTTTCTAGACCTAGTTCAGCTGTCCGATCGTCTCAGCATCCCCACTTGGGAAGTCGGGGAGTGCGGTCTCTGGAGAGCTGACCTATCTATTCACTGACTTCAACAAAGCTTGCTTATAATACTACGTTTTATGTACCGATATAAGCGACAGTCAATCAAAAATGGTAGTCACATGAAAACAGCTTGTGTTCTGACAGCGCCATTAATAATTCCACAAACAAAAAGTCTACTTCAAACCATTCCATTATGTTTGATTGTCCTGATAACGATCGATGACTAGATGTCCCGAATTCGGAGTAAATGTAACACATAACGGGAGTGGGGGGGGGGGGGGGGGGGAAGCTCCCTTACATGTTTTTTTTCAGGCTTCTTGTCTTCGTGTTTCAGTCCTATTGCATATTTTTTCAAACCTATTGTTCTTAATTTTTCCAGCTTGCTCTCTTAAGATTCATCAATATAGCTGTAATTAACGACTCACGAAAGCCTTCCATCAAATTAAGTTTCTTCTTTTTGTCGACCCCCCCCCCCCCCTCCCACCTCCCCCACCCCCCTTGTCAAATAGGAGAATCTTCATTTGGATTTAATGCATGAAACGTTTTGATGAAAGTATCGTTCCGATATCTCCAATGCGTCTCACAAATAAACTTTCTTAGATCATGCTTCGAAACCTTTTTTTGTTATTGTTTGTTTTGTTTTTGTTTAATGTGGGTTTCGACTTTTGATTGTTGTTTTTTTATCTTTCCGAAGAAGTCAGGAACTATTTTCAGAATGTTACTGAGGTATTAACCGCGTTACGGAACAACACGTGAGTCATTCGTGGTGGGATTTCTTTCTTCTTCAGTGTTTGGGATAGGGCGAGGTGATCTTTCCTAAATTGTTTTGCAATTTATTTCGACGAATTTGTGGCTGAAGGTTGTATAGTATAGCTTTGTTTCATTACTATTATGGTGAATCACATGAAACAAACATACTTCCTTATGCCTGTGTGAATATTTGTATAATTACATGTACTATGATCCGTTAATTTATTATGTAAGGCCGCTAATTGAAACATTTTTCCTGTAGTGGTATACTTAAGGAATAGTGCATGTCTTGTCGTTGACTACGTCCATATAGTGCCCAGTGGGGTGGTGTAGTTCCCGCCGCGAAGCGGGGGGAACTACACCACCTCACTGGGCACTATATGGGCGTAGTCAACGACAAGACATGCACAGATCCTTATTTTATATCAAACACCCATCAAGAAAAACATCTGTCCAATTTGTTAATCTATTTATTACCAAGGCCCTACCAACCAGCGTTAAATAGAAAAAAAATACCATTTAGTTTTCAAAAAACATTGCCTTCTTCCAAAACACGAAGACAAATTTTGAATCGTTCGGCAAGGGTAAACAGAACATTTCCCCCAAACGGAATTGTGTATTCTAGAATCGCGCAACTCGCGAATGAAAGCTATAATTTTCGAAATTTTGACAACGCAGTTTGATAATTTCCACACATTTGTCACACATATACATTACCGAATGGGTCAGCATGGGATACAAACTCCGAAGATTCAATTGAATTCCATTATTTATTAATTTACTGCCCAAAACATACAATTAAATAGCGAAATAATATGAGCAGCGAAACAAACGATTTTTCATATCCGGACGAGTTCTCGTGAAATTTAGACCCAGGTATGGATCATTCTTATCGAAACGAGACATGGATCATCTTCTCAAGGAATAAAACGAACGCCTCGGAAAATGTGACTTCAACAACGAAAAAGCGATACATTGTTCCACAATGATTTCTTTCCGGGTCGTTTTGTGGATGTTGTGCCTCTGTGAATTGATATTTAAATTTAGCCTGATTAGTTTTATTCGCCCAGTATGAAAAGAAAACTGATATAGTAGTGTGCTAAAAATAGAAAACGTGTAGTGCCTGGGTGTAGTGCCTGGTCAGTTTTGTGGATGAAAACTACACGAAATAGGGGTGCAGCATTCGTCCAATCAGAAGCCTAGAAGGTCACGTGAGATATAATATTTTCATTTATACCATGATTACCTATTCTACTTTTTTTGAAAAGCCTATGATATAAAATTTAGCTTTTTACCCCAACCGTGTTGAACAGCAATGATATCAACATCGAATCGAATCCCGAATCGAATCTTAAAAGACAAGTTATTTCATATTGCATGAAACGGAAGTTACGGAACACTGTGAGGACCCTTACGCGACAAAGTGAACACCTTAAACACCAATAACTAAATATTCTCTGTAGCACCGTCGCTGAAACAGCTAGGCCTATTGTCCATAGTTTTAGTTTTTGAAGGCCTAACTTGTTACTATTCACGTTCTTAAGAACGTGAATAGTAACAAGTTAAGCCTTCAAAAACCAAAACAATGGATAATGTTCTGGGCCAAATTCACACCTTTCCTAACAATTAAACATTGTCAATTACTCAAATAAATAGGAATTGAGCCTACATCAATGAATTTTCTAATGACAGTTTTATCCTATGTTTGTCGGAAATGTAACAAATTGAAGTTAGTACGAGCGATTCGAAAAAATCGAATCCTGAGACTGATTCGGGATCGATCTCGAAGCATACGTATGGTATCGAAATCGAATCGAATCTCGAATATTCGCAGGACCCTACTATGATATAAAATTTAGCTTTTTACCCCAACCGTGGTGAAGAGCAATGGGATTTTAGTAGTCAAAAATTACACCTACAGTTGAACTACACCCAAATTGACCTTTGGTGAAGTCAACCTGAATGCGAACTTATCTAAATGTATCGCACGTCGCCTCGTATGTGTAGTTTAGACAATCGCGTATATCGCTGCCTAAGGGACTGAGCTTGTTGGTCAACTTATTCTAATCATGAAATTAGTATAAATCGTTTTTTTTCAATTTTTTTTCTCCGAAGAGCTGCCGGCACTCCCCAGCTGCACTTGCTGATGTAAAGGAAATTGAGCCATTATGTAGTTGCAGGTTACTGTACGTACGCATCTAGAATGCTCACGTAGTATGATGCGGGCCGGTGGTGCGCTTGTTCAAGGTCAGAGACTCAACCAGATTCATTGGCCCGCTAGTGCTCACCCCCTGGGCTGCGATATACATGTTTCACTTGTTTCACCTGTTACTACCTATCATTGCCATCATCTTTACGAAAAGTTCCATAAAAGTAGGAGACGACTCACATAAGCCTAAAGCTTCCTGTCGAATCCTAGTTTATCTATAAATCTAATTATCAATGTCATTGTTATCTCGTATACTGCTAGCAAAACTTCTTCTTTTTTTTTTTTTTTTTTTTTTTTTGATAATATATTGTATTGCTATGTAATGTATACATATAACATCATCTTGAATAAATATTGTTTAAACTAAACTAAATAAAATATACCCAAAGTAGCTTGGTGAACCAAATGTTCACCACTCACAGTGAAGTGGTGTTAACCGCTCTCCGAAGGCTCATGGTTAGCACCACTTCACCTCTCGTGGTGAACATTTGATACACCAAGCTACTACAGGTATATTCTATATATAACTATTGCTATAATTCTCTTTTGGAGAATAGCTACACACGTTCATCGTCAGTGTGTGGAACAGTGAATCTCAAATTCTGGGTCGAGTTGAATCCCGAATCGAATTTGATTGAATATTTTTTCGAATCGAATCTGGAATCAAATCTCTCGGCTTTTTAAGCTGGTCACCCTTTTTATAACTGTAAATAGTGTCAACCATAGTGTCAACCTCTACTCACCTATTGTATTCAACAAAGGTACGTCGATTTGGACTTGTCAGTGAAAACAGCAGAATATTCCAGTACGGAATCAAATTAACTCTTTACCCAACGAATCGCCCGCATCCGCCCGCGTAATATGCAAATTCAGCAGTTGAAAAAATATTATTTTCAAAACATTTCAACAAAACCATATCATGTGACCCCTCGTTGGAACGAGCTCGCCCCGCTCGTTCCAACGAGGGGTTACATGATATGGTTTTGTTGAACTTTTTTGAAAAATTTCAAAAAATGTTATTTAAAATAATAAATTTTGATATCGTCTGCGTTGGGTAAAGGGTTGAAACAGTTCAAGTGGAAACACTTTATAGAATTTTGAAAACATAGCGACGATTCGAAAAAGTCGGAATCCATTCGAATTTCGAAGCTTAGTATTATTTATTTATTAAGATTTAACGACACTTTAACAGCCAAGATAATATCGTGTCGGTGACAGTTTTATGGGTGGGGAAAGCCGAAGTACCGGAGGGACACACCGAACAACGAGAAGCAGTTGCCAACTACCCAACATCGTAACTCCACAATGAAGCCCAGGCAAGGTTAGATTGGTTGAAGACATGCGACGAACAGGACGTTTAAGTACTTGGCGTCATCGTGCCCCCATGCGGACACTCGGGGTTAAGTGTCTTGCCAAAGGATACAACGCGGGAGTCCGAATCGTTCGCTATGGCGGTCACCCTTCCAAGGACTAACCGGGCTCGACGTTGCTTAACTTCGGTGATCTGACAAGAATCTGTTACCGCAACGCCACCGCGCCCCTCGAGCCTCTTATGTCCTAACGTATACAAACGTATAATGAAGCCAATAAAGAGAATGACGTAAAAATATTTATTCAAGAATATGTAGCAGATGCTCCGACCGAGAAAAATCAATGTTGCTACAAATGTAAGGACATGCCGAAATCAATTTTGGTGTGGGAAGGAAATTGGTCTTGACCTTGGTCTGCAGAGGTAAAGGGTTGACAAAAAAGCTACTTCGCTCAACGAAAGAAAGTATTTCCTCACAGTTGTTCGATCAAACATGATACTGCTTAACTCTCTACACACTGACCTCATCATACCAAACGTTGACGTTTCTCATATATATACAATTGAGCTGTTAGGAATTTAATCAATTCAATTTTCTTCAAAAGACCTCATTGAGTTCCCGTTGAACAAACTTAGATGGGTTACATTTCTCTTTGCAGCAGGATTTTTTAATATTTTTAATATCAGAGTGCAGAGGGTTAACATGGTGCTCGCGGACAGACCTTTTTCCTTGCATTAACCATTTGAACCATGTCTTCCAGGCTCTTAAGCCAACACTGTAATTATGAGAGCTATTCGTATTGTATTAACCACTCGAACGACGTGTCCCACGCTCGCAAGCTGACTGCGTAACTATATAAGGAATTCCAAGTTGTTTTGACCTGGTACTATTCTAGGCCTCAAGCACTTCACAACCTGTGTATTAGATTTATTCGTCTGATATATTTAAATTGGTAAGTTTTGGTTGGTTTAGGTTTTATTGATGTCACCAGTCTTGTTAAAGAGTGATGTAGACAGTGGCGACAATTCGTAAGAGAGAAGTCCCATAACATCGAACTTGACAGTATTCCGATTACTCTGGACTATATGAGGATTGTATCATAAACTAACTTTAATATCTCTAACTTTGACATATTGTCTTGACATAGCCATGGTTTGAAACCGACATTCGGATAGGCTCGTAGAATCACCTGTTCGAACTTGATCATCAGTGCTGAACCTAACTTTAGGACTTTGTCCACATTAATAGACCCAGGACTTACCTTCCCGGTTGCGATATTACAATGTCTTTAACCCTTTACCCAACGTAACGGCCAAAACCGGCCAGCGCTATTCTCAAAAATCGCCAATTAATTTTCACTATTTTTTTCATTTTTTGTCTCAAAAACATAGGTTATGACCCCTCGTTGGAACGAGCTCGTCGAGCTCGTTCCAACGAGGGGTCATAACCTATGTTTTTGAGACAAAAAATGAAAAAAATTAGTTATTCAAGAATTTTTTTTGCAAGTGTCGTCTGCTTTTCACGTTAGGTAAAGGGTTAAGGTGCTGCGAATACACATCTCAAGTGTAGATCGGCGGCCTTCGCGGTCAATATCATAGGTCGCATTTCGCTCTCCTCTTTGTGGAAAATGTGGGATCTTTCTGTGCCCGTGTCCTCACGTATCTCTGATATGCTATGAGCTAAGAATCCACAGGTATGCACATTAAAAGCAAATACCTTGAGGGTTTCTGGTTTGAGAGAAATGCCTATAATACCCGACTTCCCTGTCCATATCTCATAAATGTATTCTCCAAGAACATGTCACTACAAGACCCGGAATGTGTCTTATAACATGTTCGCCTCTCATGAAATGGGCCGAAACAATAGGCTAAAGAGAATCCATTTGGCAGAGGCGATTCAGCCCATACCATGCGAAATTCGTATGGCCCGATCGAGAACGTGTGGCAACATACTTCGCACACCGTGAAATTGAAAGGGGTCACTCACTTTCCCGTTTAGCAGGAACACACAACATCATGAGGAAAAAGTATCCACTCACATTGTCGTTGTCAGTTTTTTATCACTTAAATGTTTCAATAGAAAGAACAGATCCCCAGGGCATTCAAAGTTGTTCTTCTCCAATAATTTACGGAGAAGTTCTGCTGATAAACGCATAGCTCTCATGTTCATTGGAATTGTTTTCCAGCTAGAAATGTGTACACCCCTCCACCCACCGATTGGAGCACAGAACTTTTGGCAAACATGCATTTATTTATGCATTGCATCATGTCATTTGTGTCCATGTGATTAAACCTTCCAGATTTTCTCCAGTAAATACCGATTATATATAAGAATTTCTGAACCTGGGCTAACTGTGCGAATCGCTGAATGCTGTCAGATGTCCAGTAAACTTTTTTTCTGAATCAGGAGATGTCTTTCTATCCGAAAACATCGAGAAAAAAATACTTTGGATACGACTTTGAGGTTTGTATATTGATACAGAGTTCATATGGCCATAAACAGAACTAGTGCGAAGATCCCAGTATCATAACAATTACCAGGTAGATTCTATTCGAGATGCTACTCGGTTCCGAACATTTTGCCTGAGTCGATTCGACCAACAATTCGTGATCCATCGAGCTCTAACTGGTAAACACTTGAATAAAACGAAAAACACACATGACGTTAACAAGAGGAACACAAAATATGTTTGCAGGAAAAAACACGCAAGATATTAATAAGTAAAATACGAATTATATTTTGTAAGAACAACACAAAACAAATTATGTTATTATATGCATATAAATATGTGAACATTGTTTTTATTTTCTGTCCCTTATAACAGGGATACAAATTTTCCCACATAGGAATGAATCTTGAATCCTTTCATCTCATAATTCCTGAGTGACAATGTCATACAACGTATTACAGTACCGTCACCGTGGACTGATCTTTTTTCACGGATGGGCAATATTTCCACGGACGCAATAATATTAGACAAACACTAATTATAGGAATAATCATCAAAACTTTAATTAATGAAGCACCGGGTACAACCCGGTGCTTCATTAATAAAAATTTTGCGGATGATAATTTTTATTACCTGGTAAGCGCATGCGTGGACATCACTGCCCACGCGTGGATTCTCACCAGTTCACGTTGACTGTACTGTATATATAGCAAAATTGTTAGCATTTTCAAAAAAATCATAAATGATTTGATGAATGTTACATGCAAGAAAAAAAAATAGGGTTGTTCGGTCCAGAATATTTTTGTATTTTATTTACTGTGTGAAACGAGAAAGGAAAAAACAAACTGGCCAATACTACTTACAAAAGAATAACCAATCAAATTTTATTATTTTTGTCTTAAAAACATAGGCTTTCACCTCTCAGTGGTACGAGCAAGTCGATCTCGTTCCGATGAGGGTCATAAACCATGTTTTAAGGCAAAAAATGAAATTTTATTATTAAAGAATTTGTAATCAATTAGTTGAAGAAGGTTTTAAATGTACTGTCTATGTTCGCGTTGTATATGTATTTGAAGCCAGGTTATTATCTTCAGATGCCGTTTTAAATAGATATAACTCTGTTTCCAATAGATCATAAGCTCACTGGTGTCGAGCGTAAAAAATTGGGATCGATCGGAACATCTGAACCATTTCATTTTTATCCTCAACCCAAGAGATTGTAGGATAAATTTTCTTCCACCCCAAACTCTCTTTTGCACACGCAGATTCTGTGAGACAATGATGAAGTATTTACCAATCTCATATTGCCCATGCGGCTTCTATCTCATTTACCCCACGTGACAAATTTACATAACATGTTTGCAGAAAGTAAAATCGTCTGCAATTGAAAACCAAAACACAACCACTCCGCCCATTCCGGTGCACTTGCGTTCTTTGTGAAAGACATCAACTTTTTTTGATAGCGATAAATACTTTAACCCTACTAGTACGGGCGACGGTTTTGGTTTTTGTGGTATGTACTTAAATTATATTCCGACACGATACCCGAAAAAACGGATTAGTGCATTATTTGTGCATTATTTTCAGCTCACACCGACCATTTAAAAGCTATAAAACTGTTGATTAGATTTGATTGTTTTGGAGGATGAAGATGAAGCTTTGGAAGTGGTAGAAAAATGATCCATCATTACCTGATCTGTGAGATTGACAAATCTTACACAACAGGTCATAATGGCTTATATTAATCCCAGATCATTTTTAACCATTTACTGTTTATCAAATGATGTTTGATACCATTTACTGTTTATTAATGAACATCATTACCATTCTTTATTTAATACCTATCGCTTACTTTTTTTTATTGACCGGGATGGAAGGACTATATTCACCCTTTGAAGCCTAGCGGCCGTTTTGTTTTTCTTTTTTCTGGCCAGCAACATTATGCGTCATAACGTCATTAAATGAGATTGCTGTTCAGTAAATGTGTGGTGTAGACCAATCAATATTTTCAACGTGCAGCCTGGACTCTTCTAATTGCTGCCATTGGACTGGATACCACTAGAGTTCAAAGGATTAATTCGTTTGAGTCCTCGAAGAGGGATCGTGCACTATCATTATAAGTACAAATGAATTTACCAGCATTTGTAAAAAATGTGGTTAGTAAAACTTAATTATTAATGTCATTATAATATGTTTAGGGCAATCTTCTTTACACACAACCCAACAGAGACAATCTATGGCACTTCACTGAGAGAGCACACGTAACTTTTGATCTGACAGTAATAATGTTTGTTGTATCGTGAAACTTTGAGGTGTCTTCCCAATGGGCTCTAGCGTTGACAGGCTTCGTGTTTTTTCTTTATTGCCAACACTGTGGCTCCCACAGCTATTCTAGACAGTTAGGATACATCTGCGATAAGGCAGATATGTTTGATGTTGTCACATCAGACCACGTGAGTAGCAGCAGTAAGTGAACGTATCACATTGAACGTCTGCAGTGATGTTACTTTATGTAATCATCTTGTTGCTCCCGATTAGCAAGTGTTAGGAATATGATGTAACTGTATTGTGATTGGCTGATATTTTTAAATACTTTGATGACATCACCTGTTTCCCGGATCACCTAATCCGTTATCCTAGACTTTTGACTTCACATCCGGTTGACCTCAAGTTTGTAATCAATATATTTTTTGATGTTTCTCTTTTTAGTAAGACATTGTGATTAGTGAATATCCGCGAATTTGTGTTGAAATATGCGTCTTTGTCCTTCAGATGTAGCGGTCTGTCACAACAGATTGTACTATTCGTCTGAACTGTGTATCCCAGATGCGTTCTAATTTTCCCCTGGGTGTAATTGTTAAGTTCACCTCAAAACCACTTGGTTTGCGCAGTGATGTTGGTGTGTGTGCAGAACGATCAATAATAATATATCCCTTTGTCACCACGTCTCTCTATGCGGTCTGTAGATTTAATGTATGGTTATCCAAAACATTCGTTTGCACTGAACATAAGAGGGTATCGAAATCACGCATAAATGCAAAGGCGAGCATGATTATTTCCCCTTCGTTGGTCAAATGACACCATTCTTGTATTTGTGCATCAGACCTTCGCACTGGTTGCGTTCTAAGATGGCGCTGTCTGATAAGTCTGTTCAATTTATACACGACAGTTAATGCATCTCGCTGAAGTTGTATTAGCTGGGCAGCGGAGTTATCGTCTCGTAGACGAAGTAATCTTAGAGTTTCTTCGTTTGTTATTAAAGAATCAATCTGTAATGTATAGAGTTGTATTCCACGTCTGGCTGATACGAGTTTATCACCTATCTGAAATAACAAAAAAATCACTCTTTTTGGATAGAGCAAAGGTATGTATTACCCTATAAAACGTTAAAGGTTGCCTTGAACAAGACAACTTTTAACGATCACAAGTTCAGTAAATAAGCCTCTCGTGTTTCACAATGTAGGGTTTGGACTATGAGCAGTATCTTATTGAAACATTTACGTTATTGTGATAAGTTGACGGTAACATGGTCTGAAGCGTCTCGGTTGAGCTTCGAGTCGCAAAACTTAGACCATGTTACCGTCAATTCATCACAATAACTTATAATGTTTATGTAACAAGAGCGATACTTAGATACAGAAGTTTCTATATAAACATATGATGATAGATTTATCTTAACAATCGGGGGGGGGGGAGTGGCTCAGCAGGTAGAGGTGCAGGCTGCAAGCCGAGAAGTCCTCGGTTCGAATCCCACCTGTGGCAACCGTGTGTTATCCATGGGCAAGACACTTCACCCCTTTTGCCCACGTGGGGGCACTATGATATTGTGTACTAAGGTGTATTGAACGTCGATGATGCACTTGTTTTCAACCTGATTGTGTGGATTTGGTTTGTTGAGGAGCTGACAGTTTCTCGCCGTTGCTCGGTGGTTCTCTCCGGATACTCCGGCTTCCTCCACCCGTAAACCTGTCACGGTCATGATTAGCGATTGTGCAGAAATATGTGACGTTAAATCATTGAATAAATAAGTAACTATCTTAACAACAATCTCAATTATAATAACTTGAATAACACTTTACCTAACGAATTGGAACATTTTCCCTCGTAATTTACAAATGGGGTTTTGAAAAAGCATTATTTGTAAAAACAAAAAGATCAACACAATATCATCTGACCCCCTCATTGGAACGACTCGTTCCAATCAGGAGACTCATGATATGGTTTTGTTGAAATATTTGGATTTCTGTTTACAAAAATATACTTAAAATACTACTCTGTGATATTTAGTGTGATTGGTAAATAGGGTCCTGCGAATATTCGAGATTCGATTCGATATCGATATCATATGTATGCTTCGAGATCGATCCCGAATCAGTATCAGGATTCGATTTTTTCGAATCTCTCGTACTAACTTCAATTTGTTACATTTCCAACAAAAATAGGATAAAACTGTCATTAGAAAATTAGTTATTGGTGTTTAAGGTGTTCACTCCGTCGCGTAAGGGTCATCACAGTGTTCCGTAACTTCCGTTTGATGCAATATGAAATAACTTGTCTTTTAAGATTCGATTCGGGATTCGATTCGATGTCGATATCAGAGACGCGATTCGATTCGAGATTCGATTCGAAAAGAAATTTGTGATTCGCAGATCCCTATGAGTACAATGGTTAAATCTGATTTCAAGGTCAGATTTCATTTTCAGACTGATAAAATTGCTTGTCGTTTCAATTGAAACTGGACGCGGTTGCCTTGGACGTTTGCAGTTCTTGGGTAAACTTATTGAGCGCATTAACAATCTGAAAAAAACTGTGCACTTTTACAGTATATCTGAGTGTTTTCTCGGCTTGAATGATTCTAGCTCTTCAGATAGAACTGCACAAATGCAACGTGGCATCGTAATTTCATCCTTTCGTAATTTACTAATAAAAATTAAATTAATTTAATAATTATAATTTTGAGAAGTGTTTTTTTTGCTCTTTTCGTATAAGGAAGGGTACAATGTCCCTCACAAACGCGTTTCGAAAGCTTGTACATGTATGTTCTATAATAGTAAGGTTAACATATCACAAAAATCGTAAACAAGCACGCATCTGTACAATGTAGTTTCCCGAGAACATGAATACTTTTGTTTCACTCCTGACATATCGTCTGCATAATTGTTCGCGTAATGGACAAGCCGACGACATACTGTAGGCAGACGACACCCTAACCAATAAATCGATAGTTCAACCCTCAGATATTTTTGTGAATACAGAGCTGGCACAGCAGACCATTACCGCGATTCCACTACTTGGCTCAGTACGGAACCGGTACCGGATTTTCGGGTACCTATGGTACTTTACAAAACCTGGTCGAGGTGAATCTTTCACAACTCCATGAATAATTTTCATTTTCTATGAATGCTTGCTTTGTCTGCATAATTGCAGCAGGTGGGTTGTTAGTTAGTATCGACGACATGAGTTGTTCCTACCTGTAGATAATAAATAACTAGTTGATGTTGGATAGCCGAGAGAACACCGCTCAGTCGAGGGCTGTTAGGCCCGAACCGGTGTGCTTTATCTCACCTATCTAACATCAACGAGTTATTTATCCTTCTTAAAAACGTTTAGTTGTTGGATAGTTCAACAGATGTAAAATATCAAACAATTAGCTGTTGGATATATATATAGGATATGCCAATAGTAGCTTGATGTATCAAATGTTCACCACGAGTGGTGAACATTTGGTATACCAAGCTACTATGGGTATATATTATTTATGCCATGATAGTCAGATTATTAAGAGTCGCTATTATTTGTTCTCTGTGTTATTAAGCAGCAGCCGTACATACGTGCGAATTTGTTTTTGTTGGTGGGTGGTACTCCCGCTGTCAATTTTATCACCGAAACACAATAGAAAAGGAAAAAGGGCCTTTTTCATTTTAATAACATAATAACATACTATGTCGAGTTATGAATGCTTTATTAACATGAGACAATGCATGTTTGTTAATTGTTGGTGTTTTATGGGAGAAACTCATTTAAAAACGTAATAAATAATTGCCACTTTCATTTCACTCTTCGCGAGGCGACGTGCGATGCATTTAGACAAGTTCGCATTCAAGTCGACGTCACTAATGCTCAACTTGTATGTTGTCCCACTGTAGGTGTAAATTTTAGCTACTGAAATCCCATTTCTGGCGTGTTCACCACGATTGGTGTAATAAGATACAATTTATTTGATAGGATTTTCATACAGTTAAAACTAGAAGTCCTGTCACGAAATGCGCGCTTATCTAGGCTTAGTTGCGCGTAGGAATTGCGCGCAATTGCCATATCAAATGGCATCCAAAGCATGGCAGGTTCTCCCGGTTACTCATAGCAAACACAGGCAATGTTTCGGCCAATGGACCTCCGGGATTCCCGGAGGTCCATTGGCTGAAACATTGCTTGTGCACAGGCGATATGTACATAATTTGATAGCCTTACTATGGTCATAACGCGTACATTAACGCGCAGATCAACGTGCTATCTGTGCACGTTTCAGGACAGGACTTCTAGTTTTAACTGTATATAGTAGAATAGGTAATCATGATATAAACACCTATTCAACTATTATGCGTAGGGTAGTCAAACTATATGCAAAAAATAACATTGCATGACGTCAGTAAAAGTATTTAAAGAGAATTTGAATCACGCGTATTTGCCTATGTTGAAAATAATAAAACTGCCGTGTACACAAACGTTTATATTACTGCAGTGTTACAAATGAACGAGACCTCGACCGCTAAGAGTACATTATATTATTAGTGAACACTTTATATTAAATTATAGCAAATGAATTGAATTATCTGGGGGTTTATCGCAATACTAGACTAAACCTCGCACAAGTGCAGAATTAAGAAGAAGTATGTTGTAATGAAGAGATAAATATATATATATTCTAATGTACGGCGTCCGTCGTATAAACGCGGACCGTGTAATTTGCACGATAGAGTAGGGTATCCAAGGAAGGGGTTAGCCAGTTTCAATTCAAGCTGCCCCTTAGCCATGTTAATTTTATCCGGGGTTCCTTATGTGCTATGTTTTAAAAAAAAAATGGCAATTTATTTATTCATTGATTTATTTATCGATTGACTGATTGATTTATTGATTTATTATTTTTTTGTTTATCGATTTATTTGCTTATTTATTGGGGTATAACGAAACCTATGACAGCCAATGGATGGGTGTAATATGTCGAAAGTAAAAACTCATCATAACGTTCCTGTAGATTTGTTCCGCCCTCACCCTCCCCACCCCACCACCCGGACAAGTTGGGAGAATCTGTATAAATACAGTTTTACATGCGTGAAGAAAAGATGGTCACAACACTCTTGTAAAAATAAACTCGCAATAGTGTGAGCGTTATTGGTAAGTCGCCAATCAAAACGATAACAGTGCTGAAAATGCGACAATCTATAATCTGCAATCCGTCTACAATACCGGTAGTTACAAAACGTACACCCACGGTTTCCATACATTCTATAATTTCCCATAATCGACTAGATAAGTACTATTGCAACAATAAAAGGGAATGCGTCTGTTTTTTTTTGTTGTTTTTTTTGTTTTCCAAAAGCGACAGTGCTCTCAAAGACAAATGACGGACTTTTAGTCAAAGCAAAGGGTACTTGTCCCAACTCATTTGTATTGCTATTTGTTTACGAGTAAATAGACAAGACAAATCAGTAATTCGTTCTTGAGTAAAGCATAAAAGCTAAAGCTGATGCCACATTGTTCCTGTCACGGGACGAGTTACAAATTCTGATACACAAAGAAGTTTGGTCCTTAACCCTTTACCTAACACGAACAGCAAACGCCACTTGCACTAAATATGAGTGAATAACTATTTTTTTTTATTTTGTACGTCAAAAACATAGCTTATGATCCCTCATTGGAACGAGCTCAAGGGAGTGTCATAAGCTATGATTTTATGACACAAAATGAAACAGTAATGAAACTTGAATGGTATATTTTGTGAATACCGCTGATCGGTTTTGGACTCACGTTGGGTAAAGGGTTAACGTAATTTTGGCGCTACATTTCTTGTATTCATTCAGTTTTGGTTGATTTTATACCAGCACGAGGTGTGCGGTAGCTCATTGGCTGAAGGGATTGAACTCGAGATTGAAAGTTCGACTGTTCGATTCCTCACGCGTCATCGGTTTTATGAACTTGGACCGAATGCTTCATCCCGATTGCCTATGTGGTGCTGCGTACTAATACGTAGGTACGTCGCATTACTCTTGCCTTCAACTGCTCGCTCCGAGTCTGTAAACGTTGGAGTGTCCGGCGGCTGCTCTACGTTGCTTGGCGGTTCGCTACAAGAACTTCGAACTTTAGTTTCATTCATTCGCAAAATTGCATGACATCGTTAAACCCTTACACAAAAGCAAACAAACAATACCAGCACGCACTCTTCCTGTTCCGAACAAGAGCATTTATCCATTGAGTGGAAAAGGAAAGAAGCCAGTTTTTTCGATACTGGTGCAGGATATATATAAATTTCCATCAAAGTATCCGTTATGCCCAGAAGACTGTAGCTCAATTCTCAATTCTTATGTTATGGTCACATAAGGAAATCGAAGAATCTTCACCTTCCATTAGCCAACTTAACATGTACCAAACGATTAATTCGTACAATACAGTCTTTTAAACATGTAATTTTCAAGACTTTCGTGAGTTTTGTCTTAGCCGGGCAGACGACACTTGACTAGACACAACTACTCAAATTTTCAGATTCTTGTTTCTTCACTATCATCTGAATATTTGTTGATCACTTGTGAGGCGAACTGACATCTGGTTACTTGGTGTTGGAACAAAAACACCGAAAGTCCGTTGTCCTTTCCTAGCTAAAGTCGGGAGAACGCCGTTCCCCTTACCCTTTTTCTGAGGTCAAATGTCGTTCTCTCAGAATTTCGAGACCTGGAATAATAGATTGATCTTGACGAATATACAACACATTGATCGCTTAGTTTTCTTGCTGGGTGCACGAAACCCGTTCATGCTGTATATAAGCTATTCGCATCACCATCTGTCTTGTAATGATATAACAAAAGTGACGTCATTTGTACGTTGGGTGCACATTTGTTTTAGTTTGAAACTCACTTGTGTCTCACCAGAGCAACATTTTCAACTTCTTCACAATCTCAAATAAACAGACGGTGGTAGTTCAGCTACTCAAGGGACAGCAACTACATTCAGACAGCTCAACTGGAAGAACGAGTGAACCGTGCAAATGTTTAGGCTATCTGTGTAATGAAATGCACTGGTGAAAATCAACGAGAAGAATGTGAGTATTGAGGGTAAAATTTTACCATTTATCTAATACGAAAAGAAAACACCTGCAAACAATATGCTTGAAAAACTAAATATTTCTATTTTTTGTCTCAAAAACATAGCTTATGACCTCTTATGGGAACAAGCACATCGAGCTCTTTCCAGTAAGGAGTCTTAAGAGCTTGTTCCAATGAGGGGTCATAAGCTATGTTTCTGAAAATAAAAAATAATGAAGATTGAATTGTGATTTTTTTTTTTGTAAATAGCACTAGCCGGTTTTGGCCGTTAAACAAAAACCTTCCATGTGCGTCTCCCCCCGACTACATCTAAAGAGGAACACCCCTTCTCGGTTCTCCTCCAATGATGGATACCGCGTCGAAGCTGTTGACCACCGCTAGGTGATAGGCGCCGGTCCCCAAACTTGTTAGTTTCGGGAAGAATCTACGTGAAAAAAAACGCTTTGCTAACATCAGTTTACAAATACTTAATCTGCAGATACTGGTAGAAGAAGGAGATGTGTGAACACTATTGGACATTAGTGAGAGAAATACTTTATACTTACCGAATGCCCCGCTACCGTTTTGGGAAGATGGCGGGTTACGTTCCCTTGAGCTAAACCAGTGAATCGGCGTAGCGGTAGGCGCGATCGCTGAAAAACACAAGTGATCTAGCAAATCACATCACATGTATAACCACAGAAAAACAATATAAATTAATTCAAAGAGAAATCATTTATCGTTCTCTTCATAACTTCACTTAGACACACACAAACAAACACTTACATACACACCTCAACCATATCCACCCCCACACACCCGAACAGACATCTGACCACCCTTCTCTCAAAATCGCGTAATTACACACTAAAAACTAAAGTGTTAAAAACTACACTTGAAGTGCTGTATTTAACACTTACTAAGTGCTGAACTAGCACTTTGTTCAAGTGTAGATATCCCAGAACTTGACAGGTGTTACAATAATACCACTTGACAAGTGTAATGTCGCGACACTTGAAAGGAAACAACGCAGAGAAGCGGATCAGGCTCGAACTCTCGAGCCTGATCCGCGTCATCTGCGTTGTGTCCTTTTAATTATGTACCCACCCAGCAGCGCAAATCAAATTATGGACGATTCTGGAAGAACCACCAATGCTAGACACATGGGAAGTGCCATCCATTCAAGTTTCAGATGTCTGACGATTGTAATATCTGAGTGCTTACAGCATTGCATTTTGAGTGTTAAAATCAAACCCTAAGAGTTAGAATGGGTTTAACACCTTGAAAGTGACAGTTTTAACACTTTAGTTTTTAGTGTGTACGCACATTAAACATTTCGCGGTCAATACATTTATTGCTCTGTCCACACTCGCACGTGGACACAAACATGTATATTGAGAAAGAACATTTTTGATTATTAATAATTACCCAAATTAGACTTTTACCTCGAGGATAATAGCTGACGGCGGCCGTGGACTGGCCACTTTCTCCGGAAGGGCAATAATTACACGGACGCAAAACTATTAGACTCAAAACACTTATAGGAATAATCAGAACAAATTTAAATAAGGAAGCATCAGGTACTAACAGGTAAATCCCGTTGTTTCATTAATTAACATTTTGCTGCTGATGACTTTTATTACCTGGTAAAAGCATGTCTGGACATCACTGTCCACGCGTGGATTACGAACAGTACTCAGCGACTGTACTGAAAGGTTCCTCATCTGAACTACTGAGTATGGTAATGGGTAAATTACGCATAATGTGATGAAATCTATCTCACCTTCGTCACGATTTGATATAAAATTTCTGAACGACATTAATTATAATTACTAACCCTCGACGCGGATCAGAGTGGCGCCAGGGATTTCTCGATGGGGGGGGGGGGGGGGGCTGACCTCTCCGACAGGGGGGCTATAGCATTTGACCTCCCAAATGAAGGAAAATGAGTGAAAATTAGTAAATTGGAGAACCAAAATAGAAGCAAATTGAGTATGTTTGTTGATTATTTAACCCTTTACCTAACCTGAAAAGCAGACGACACTTGCAAAAATAAGTCTTGAATAACTATTTTTTTCATTTTTTGTCTCAAAAACATAGGTTATGACCCCTCGTTGGAACGAGCTCGACGAGCTCGTTCCAACGAGGGGTCATAACCTATGTTTTTGAGAAGAAAATGAAAAAAATAATGAAAATTAATTGGCGATTTTTGAGAATAGCGCTGGCCGGTTTTGGCCGTTACCTTAGGTAAAGGGTTAAAGTAAACATATTATAATAAGGTCGGGAAATATTTCATCTATAAAGCCAATTTGACGAACGACATTAAGGAATTTCGTGAGAATCACTATTCTCTATCAAAGTTCCAGTGCTGCACGGGTTTGAGACTGACAATACGAGATATCTACATCGATTGTCGGAAATTTCTCGTGAAGTCTGGTTTACGAGACTATCCGACGGACTGACTAAAAATCTCCGACGGGGGGGGGGGGGGGGGGGGAGGGGGGGCGCCACCACTGACTCGGATAGATTCTAATGAACTCGTTTCATAAATTTCATTTCAAAACGTTACTCATCAGAGATCTTCCATTTATCCAACCGTTTTTCTTTGTAACAGTGTAACAGGCTTCAGAAGTCAGGCCTGGTCTTCACTCTACTGATTTGATGGCAACTGCATAAGTTTCTGTCAATTTCTCTATATGGATAGAAGCAATGTGGGCAAAACAAGGCATATGAATGTATGTTGAGAAAACTACTTTTGAAAAATGTCTTCATTACATGACTTTATCTCTCCTCACAGTGGTACATCACAATGAGCTCCATTGTCTGGAAAGACCTTTAGCGTTTCATGTGAGAAATTTAACCCCACCAATTCTATGAAGCCCCGATAAAGTAGTGCGGAAATATCAACTTTTCTGGCTGTGTTTTTCCCATAATGCAGCGAACTCTGTCAAACAAGGCTGAATGTTTCTGAGACCTGTTGGATTGTGGGCGGAAATGCGGCTTTCAATTTTTGTAATTTAACATCTTTGTGCAATGGTAAACTTTATGAAATTTAGACGAATTATTATTCCGGAAAGGAAATTCGGACTTTCCTTGTTCACAGGGTTCACTTCATCGTCTGTTGGATCAATTTTATACGTTTACTCCAGTCTTGTTTGTGTTTTTCCAAGAAACATCGCAGTGGTAAAATGAAAGAAAGCCTACGATTTTAAGCTTTTGGTAATATTATGACTTTGGAGCATTGAAAAACCATCATTCTGTATACAATACGCGGAGAGGGGATACGAGCAAATAAGCATGTTTACACATCCTGTGAAAAAGCGGGCGACAGAACATCAGAGATTGCGACAATGGCATCAGGGTTGAACACGGAGAGCCGTTGCCTGAAATACAATTTCAGCGTATTATGCTTGTGGTTTGTGCTTTGTTGAGGTGTGTGTGTGTGGGGGGGGGGGGGGGGTTAACGAATGTGAGATGTGTTGTCTAGTGGGAAACTTAACTCTGCGTGTGAAGCGGAAAACTCCTCTCCGTGGGTAATTTGGCCGTAATCCACTTAACACGAACTATATGACGCTGACTGGATGTTAGTAATGTTTGAGTGACGTGATAACTTCACCATTGTTCATGAATGAATCTTTTTCACGGTCACCAAGCAAGAGGAGAAAGAACTAATAAAAAAGCATCGGGGAGGGGGAGTCTGAAGATGAAGAAGGAAGGGAAGGCGGAGGGACAAACTTAAAATTCTGCTACCTTCTCCCCATCACCAATTGCTCCAACCCGCATCCAGACCTCAGTTTCTTCCCATCGATGAGCCAAATTGGAGGATGGGAACGTTATTTGTGATGCTAAGGCGGAGATAGAAACTGGTACTTCGTTACCGCCAACTTCACTCTCTCCCACCTCTTCTGGTTTCCATCCCGAGAACCAGATATCCAGAAACTTCATCCAAAATGAGAACAGTCGAAGCGCTCTTGGCAGAAGCGGACCTTATAATGTTTCTCCTTTTGCTGTATTTGCTTCCTTGGCTGCAGTTAGATACAATCAAACACCTACACTAGGGCCGAAAGGGGTTGCATAACACTAAACTGTCCCTGCGCGCCTCTGGCGCGCTGAAACCATCCCGATGATGGTAGCAGTTAATTTAAATATGAGAGAGGATGTTTTTGCTGGTAGATAGGATGTTTCACACTCGATAGCTTATTCTTTAGTTGACTGGGGTGAATTTGGTCTCGCCTGTGTCGTCAGATAGCGATTTTATCAAAATCGACATATTGAAATAATAAATCACAAAACTTTTGAGACCTTCCAAAGGTATATTTTGGTGCCACATTTTGGTGCCAAATGCAGTATTTGTGTTTTTTGTGCAATTATCACCATTTCGTCGCGTGAGAACGATTTGCATCCAGCAGCGTGAACACTGCACACGACGACATTCGGTCTCTGGTTGATAGGAAGTTGCCTCGGGTTGGCCTCTCAGTCGCTATGAAATTAACCAAGTACTATGCGTGCTGCCACGATATAAGGCATTTTCGAACATTAAACGCCAGCCTTGAATAATGTAAACTCGACCATGCAATAACATTATGTAAGTAGGTTGTAGTAGTTACTGATCTCTTTTCAACTAGATTGCTGGAACGTCAACGAAAATCGTCGCTTCTCAATTTGCCCACCCCACAAGATGGTATCGGGACAATCAAAGCTCTAACTCCTATCAATGGCGTTCGATGACGTAATTTGAGGCGGTATAAGAAACGCCGCGTGTTTCTCGGTCTCTTCTGCGTTGTTTAATCAGGGCATGAGTCAAGTGATACCCCCCCCCCCCCCCCACACACACACACACTCCGTGCTCGTCTCCTGGTCGTTGTGACAATTGCGAAACATGTCCATTACATTTGATTTGGTGCTAATTGAGCCAAAGGTTCCAGTCCTAATTTACTGAACTCGTGTAATAACTTCCATTAATATATGTAGACTCGGTGAGCTTCTGTGTACACTGCGCCAATACTATCACAATTATAACTACAGTTGCATCCACTCATCTCCTTACACACTCGATCACTACAATTCCACTACTATTTCCAGCACTGCAAAAAACAACCAATGTTTCGTCATTTTCATTAAAATGGCTCTCAGTGAAAGCGTGGGTGTTTCTAATAATTAATTTAAAGACCTGTGAAAACAAATTGTTTCTAGGTTCAACGGAATAATGAGAAAGCGTGCCTCCTAATTGGAAGATACAGTACGTGGAGAGTGTATTATCACTGAATCACCCGCAGAGTGGAGATTCCACCCAAGCAATAATTGCAAATTTGTTGCAAAGCATAACCAGCACAAGCAAAGTTTTAGTCAATGGACCTCCGGGTTAAACCCGGAGGTCCATTGGCTGAAACATTGCTTGTGTTTCTTGTCGATATGTACACAATTTGAAAGTTATAGCTTAGGTGATAACTCCACTCCGCGGGTGATTTAGATACAATCCACTCTCCACGTACTGTACGTGTTGTCTAATCAAGTTTTGAAAACTTCTCCTGGCCTCTCTCATTCCCAAGACTTTCTGGCGTATAATGGTGTTGATACTAGTTAAAATATTCAATAATCTCGTTCCAGGGTGGGTCCAGACGGGACTGACAAAATTTGCGGCGAAAGGTTCGAGACAGTTTCCCCGACCGCTTCTCAGTCATGCTGCAAATTTCGGACTATCAGGGTTCATTTCCACTAACGATGTTTGAACATTGCTTGGCCCATTCGTGTGGTGTACAATATGATACTCACGTAAAATGTATTATTTTTGATTGAAATTACGAACTCTGAAGATGATGATGTATACATGTACCATGATGAGCTATTCTGCTATATGGGATTCCATTAGTTAAAGTGTACACCTACATTGGAACTACATCCAAGTTGGCCTTTGGTGACGTCGACCTGGATGAGAACTTGTCTAAAATTATCGCCCGTCGCCTCGCGAAGAGTGAACTGAAAGTGGCAATTATTCATTACGTTTTTAAATGAGTTTACCCCATAAAACACCAAACATTAACAAACATGCATTGTTTTATGTTAATAACGCATGATTAACTCGAAATAGTTTGTTATTATGTTATTAAAATAAAAAAGAGCCCTGTTTATTTCTCTATTTAGTTTCGGTGATAAAAATTACAGCGGAAGTACCGCCCACCGATGCTCATGTAAACAAAACAGATTCGCACGTACGTACGTCTGCTGCTCAGTAAAATCAAGAAAAAATAATAGCGATTCTTAATAATCTGACGATCATTGTATAAATAAAATATACCCAACGTTCAACACTCTTGGCAGAAGTGGTGTTAACCGTGTGTCGAAGGCTCGCTGTTAACACCACTTCACCACAAGTAGTGAACATTTGGTATACATCAAGCTACTATGAATATATTCTATATTTAATACTATGGATATATTCTATATTTAATCGTGTGGAATTAAATCGCGATTGCTGTGTGTATTCGTCTTTACCGATGCAATACAGACATTGAGAAATGTGCTAGGTACACCGCGTATGGAATCCTGCATGCGAGTAAGAACGCCATGGCACCGCATGAGAACCATAAGATTCAATCTCCCAGTGGAAGATATAACCTTATGGTTATCACTCGACGATGTAAGACCGCAGCTGATTGGTCGTAAGGCATCTGAGTTATGTTATGATGTGAATGAAATGCTTGGACACAACACAACGTTAAACCTGATTGTAAACAGTCGAAGGTGATACTCGTTCTTGAAATATCAGCTTCTTTTCTTGAATTTCAGTTAAATCGTGGTACATGCAGATTATTACCACAGTGTGTGTCTCCGGGAATTCAGATCAAGTCGAGTTGTAGGAACAGAACAGTATTTCGACGAGCCCGTTAGGACGAGTCGAAATGCGATGCTGTGCCTACAACGAGACTTGACCAGAATTTCCGGAGACACACACTGTGGTGATGATAAATTTATCTCACAATATTGAGCACAAAATGTTTTATAAAACAATTTTAAGAGAAACTTTTTTATTTGCCTTGTCGACGGAAAGACGCAAATTGAAAAATAGAATAGCGTTCATTGATCTCCATATTGAGGTCAGTGATGACCTTACAGAAAATTACGTCACTGGGATTCACTTTACTGAATACGGTCTTGCGAAGTGGAGTAACTGGATGTTTCGTCAATTTGGTTGTTACTTTTGTAATAATTACTGGTGAATTAAATATCCCTCTTGGTGTAAAGGTTTATTATATTTTAAAACATGCCGTTCATCGTTTATTGAGGTGGAGTTTTCCACATTTCATAGCGAAAGCTAATCCTTTAACTTCAAGAGAGAAGCTTCGACTCGAGCGTTCACAAAATTTCCAATAATAGGCTACAAACCGGCCCAAGATGCCGAAAAGTGCGCATAATTTAACTTTTCGTTGAGTTAACTTCCCCAGCGACATTTTAGCATAATAAATACGTCATAGGGCGTTTAGCTGGCAAATACAGTGTCATATATGGCTCAGAGAAAACAATATTACGTTCGGCTTCGCCTCACCTAATATTGTTGTCTCTGATGTCATTGTTTTGGCAGCAGCAGAGTCACGCGCTTGTATCAGAGGGCCTTGATACGGATTCGGAACAAGGGCCCAGATACATTAAACTTTAGTTGCGTAACAGATAAAAATACAGAACGCAATTCGGGAAGTGTACGGGGACGGTAACCAACGACCATTATTAGAGTTCTTTTTTATATCATGCGCGCTCCTGGAAAACAGGAAACTCCAATTCGGGTCATTGATTCCAGTCCGCCGTACTCCACTGTCGTTGGGTTCTGTCTAAAGATCCTTATCTCCATCAATAACTGAATTTCAAACAGTCGCTCGTTGTTTAAATCTTTCCTCAACAGAAAGTGAGTGTAATTATTATTGTGCATATATCACTTTAGCCACTGAGGGTTAAGCAAAACTCACTCACACTAGATAAACAGAGCGTAAATTACCACATTTTAAATTATAAGGTATAGGCGGGTTGGGTGTTAAAAACAAATGTACGAAACGTTTACGGGTGAAAGACTAGTAAGTCCACCTTCCCTTGAGATCCTTTACCTTCACAAGGCGTTTTTTTTAAATGGAAAGACAATGGCGATCATCTCGAATGAGTCATGATTTGATTCGAAGTTTCGAAACAAGGTTTACTGAGACGTAGATTGATTGTTAGGAACGAGGTTCAGAAATTTCCTTTCAAACAGTAACGAAGTTGAAATTCTGTCTTGCATAACTTACATCCTGACTCGTTTGTTTATTCGAGGATGGTGACCATCGTGAAATATCCCATGTAAAAATAGTTATCTGTTCTTGTGACATCACTTGAAAACCTCAGGTTTAAAGGGTATACCTGAGTTCATACGGTTTGTTTATCGATCAAAGGACGGACAGACTGCCGGTATTTCATAAATTTGAACAGCCTGTGCCGTGCCGTGCTGTGCCGTGCCGTGCCGTGCTGTGCCGTGCTGTGACACTCAAAGCACGCTAATAGTTGTTCAAATTTATGAAATGAATCCAGCTTGATTGGTAACTATTACATGCTGTGTAATGTACAATTTAACCTATCGTAACGCCCAAAGGCGACCAACGCTATTAATTTGTTGATAAGACGTGCCTCGGGTGCTATTTCAGTAAGGCCCTTGTCACACCTTCGCTATTTTTTGGCACCATACTCTACGACATGAAAATATTGGGCAATCGTGGATATCCGTACTGAGACTTGTTCTTCTTCGTAATCGTTCTTGAGTATTGTAGGTTGATCGGTATATCTCTTACGAAAGTTTTAAAACTTTCGTACTCCATCGTTCGATTTTTCAATTCCGCACTGTATCGTACCGCTGTGGTACAATACCTTACTAAACCGTACGGGTATTCATGGGTATTCTTGAGTGTTATGGAGAGTTCATGCGCACTTGGTCAGTGCAGGTGCGTCAGGATTCACTAAGAACTGGTAAGAGCTATTCACGTATTAGATCCTAATGCAATTCTTGCAAGGCCTTGTATCATCTTACCAGTTCGTACTAGTTCGTGCCGGTGACGTACGAGCACTGTACAAGATCGGATTGATTCGGCTTGGAAAATCTTAGTGGATTCTTACTACAATCGTAATGAACCGTACAAGGCCGTATGAAGGTCGTGTGAAAGTCGTGCAAGTCCCTTACAGAAGCTGATAAAGGGCGATTTAGAAAAATCCTGGTCAGTCGTGGAAATTTGATCTCGTGGCTATTCTTGGACATTCTTACAAAAAATCTCAAGTTGTGACGGGGCTTAATGTGATATTCTTTCGCGATTGTGAAATAAAGTTCACTATTCATAGAAAAAACTCACAAATTCAATTTTCAGCTCCAGAACGTCTCGTCGGAAATGGTCCAGTGTTATCCGTATATCGCCTGAGCTTCGAAAGCTACGCATGTTTACTCTTTGTAATGTTAAGTCTGTGATACAAGTTCCTTGATGAGGCCTTCTCCGATGATGTATACTAGAACATTCGACACTGTGTACCAAACAGACTATCGCCAGTAGCTGCATTATCATTGATCCAATATCCATTATTTCCAATAGAAAATACAATCCTTATTAGTCAGACAATTCTAAAAATAACCCAAAACAAAAACTATAAAGGTAACTTTACTCTATTAAAGATAAAATTTGGAAATTCTTATTTTGTTTCCAAATGTTTTATCTAGTTCTCAAGTATGTGTCCGAAAAATCGGAACTCGGGAATGAAACGGGCAGAAAAAGACACGTTTTCAAACACCTGTTAACGCTTTACCCAACGCAGACGATATCAAAATTTATTATTTTAAATATAATTTTTTCAAATTTTTCAAAAAAAATCAACAAAACCATATCATGTGACCCCTCGATGGAACGAGCTCGACGAGCTCGTTCCAACGAGGGGTCACATGATATGGTTTTGTTGAATTTTTTTGAAAAATAATATTTTTTTAACTGCTGAATTTGCATATTACGCGGGCGGGTGCGGGCGATTTGTTGGGTAAAGGGTTAATCATAATTCATTTACTACTCTAGTAAACAACAGGGCGTGCCCACGACTTGCAACGAGAGAGGGGCACTTTTTGGCAAATTGTAAAATGTGCGAGTAGGAGGGCTCACATCTTATCCAAAGCGTGCGTTCTGGATATGTTCTGTGGATTCAAAATCGACAGACATCACATATTAACACTTTAGACCCGTGAGCCCCACTTTTTCGGCCCAGGATCATGATACGTCACAATTTCATTAAGTGGAGTGGCCGCTACGCATGCGTGGGGTCAACCAATCGATATTTTCAACGTGCATCCCTAATTGGTGCACTCTCAAATATAATATGATCTCTTCCAATTTCTGCCATTGAACCGACATGAAAGATACCACAGCGCTTCAAAGGGTTAAGGGCCGCTATTTTTCACGGGGTACAGATTTGCCCAACATACCCTTTCTTTGCTGAAATGTAATGTTATGATTCCCGAAGGCCCAAGGCCTACGTGTATAAATACATCAGCTAGGCTACTTGGTGGCTTAAAACGCATCCGAACACAACAGACATATTTTTAACCGAGCTTGGGGACGTTTTTCCTTTTCGGTTTCCGAGCCAAGATTTCTTTCACATCTTTTTGCACTGGCGTTGGGGACGTATTATCTTCGGTTTAACTACTTAGTCACTCGCCCCCTGTCTCGGGTTACAGGCGGAAATAATTAATCATCTACATGTAGCCACTAGTCTCTTAGCATTTATTTTCAGATCAATAATCTGAAAACAACGTGTCCGCTTGTATGCTTTTAAAATTACATAATTTAAATGCGAAACAACGATAACGTTTTTATAACTGAACCACTGCCAGTAAGATTTCGTATCCGATATACTGTTTTCAAATAACATCTGAATAAAAATATCAGGGCATAATGGGGGCACGGTGGCTCAGTAGGTAGAGGTGCAGGCTGCAAGCCGAGAGGTCCTCGGTTCGAATCCCACCTGCGGCAACCGCGTTGTGTCCTTGGGCAAGGCACTTAACCCCGATTGTCCACATGGGAGCACGATGACGCCGTGTACTAAGGCGTACTGCACGTCGATGGTACGCATGTCTTCAACCAATCTAACCCTGCCTGTGCTGCAGTGCGGAGTTACGATGTTGGGGAGCTGGCGGCTGCTCGTCGTTGTTCGGTGGTTCTCTCCGGGTACTCCGACTTCCTCCACCCGTAAAACTGTCACGGTCATGATTAGCCATTGTGCATAAGTATATGACCTTAAACACTAATAAATAAATAAATAAATAAATCGGGGCATATGAAACATCTAGTTCTTAGTCCATCAGTTGAATCCAGGTAATTCGTCGCCTGAGTTCTAGAATGTCCTATGTCCCCTACGGGACATAGGACATTCTAGCACTCAGGCGACGAATTATGGGATGAATTCGCTGTTCATGTAATTTATCATTTGAAATCGAAAATATTTTTTGTCTTGATATTTTTGGTTAATATAAATTTTTTAAAATTCTTAACTATAAATTATTAATTATGCATTTTGAATTTATTAGAGAATAATTGTCTTGAAAATGTTGAGCAAAAAAAAAATCATACTTTACCCTCAAGAGTAATAGTTAAATAGTGTCCTGACGAAGTGTGCAAAAACTTTGTAAAAGAGATATCTTTATTTGTTTTTTAATTGTAATCCTTCCTGTTTATATAGACGTTTTATTTTTTATTTTTGTTACTAAAAATTTCCAAAATCATGTTCTAAGAGAATTGGTATTTTCTACCTAACCGATACACGGATATATACTTGATACTAATTGGCTTAAATATTCAACTGAATGGCTTTTTCGACGACAAAAATAAAATCTAATTAAGTTTCTGTTACATCTATTCACATATGTGACGATAGGAGTTTGTCACATATTATTTATTGAAAAGAAAATATTTAACCCTCTTAATACAAAAAACGTCTTGTGTGGGCTAAGCCTAAATGCGTTCTAAATTTTAGGAAATTATATAAAGTTGGTGGTTAGAAATAATAATTAATAAGACCCTAACATACTAGTTTTATAATGAAGTTTTCTCTTCACCACTTTATATTGCATAGGTAAGACGTAAAATTGAACAATTTACACTTGCGTTGACAGAGCTCAAAAAGCTGTGTCAAAGAAAAAATGGGTTTTAAGTTCCCAATGGCATTGGGGAAATACTGCTCTTGGAATCTTTGTTGTTTTAAATATTAGGGTGCATTTCGTTATATATGAACTCGTATATATACACTCGTAAACATAAATTTGACTTATTTTTCTGTAAATTAACATTGCCAGGGTTAGGTTTCTCTACACATCTCAGTTGTTCAGAACAATTTAACGGTTTGTTTGCTTTTGGTTAATTTTAATTTGGGAGTGATTTTTCGAACCATATTTCATTTTCGAGACGTCAGAAAGAGTAACTGGCAAATCCACACTGGTGACGTAAATGTTCCACACAGTATACAGACAGAAACGGAAGATCAACAATAATAGGAGGTACATAAATTTCCACAACGCACTGGGCTAACCATAGTCCAACCAGGTGGGTGGAGAGTTGAAAAATGGATACACACAATTATATTTAATTGATTGTCTGGTCTTGGCGAGTTTGGTGGGAGGTGATAACCCGTTGGACGCGAAATACTGCTTTTCTGGTCCACGATGGTGGTATGATCTGAATTCATAATGTCACAATAGCAATGGTGGGGTGGACAAATCGTCACAGATGGATACGCCCTATACACCACGTGTTATAATTCTATATCATTAAATGGACGAATAGGTGCAAACCTCTCTTAAACGGCTCAGTCATGGTTTTGTCTGCTCTCTTCAACTGTCAAAGGAGAGAAGATCAAACCATGATCAGGCCGCTAAAAAGATGTTTGCGCCACTCTTCCAACAAGGCTTTGCTTAGTTCTTGTAGAGTCGCCATTGGACGGTTAACCCTTCACCCAACGCAGACGATATCAAAATTTATTATTTTAAATATCATTTGTTTAAATTTTTCAAAAAAAATCAATAAAACCATATCATGTGACCCCTCGTTGGAACGAGCTCAACAAGCTCGTTCCGACGAGGGGGTCACATGATATAGTTTTGTTGAAATCTTTTTGAAAAATAATATTTTTTCAACTGCTGAATTTGCATATTACGCGGGCGGATGCGGGCGATTTGTTAGGTAAAGGGTTAAAGAATATAAATGATGAACATCATATGTCGGGGGAATCCCGAATCGGATCCAGCAGGAGATTAACACTGGCGCTGCCGAAAGCGCCTATTGTTTCCTAGTTTATGATGATTATCTGTACCTTCTGGTGGACAGATAGATATATTTATTCACCAGAATACTATAGATTACAATAAACTTGATATTTTCACATATATTTACAGTATTCATACACGCTAAAAACTAAAGTGTTAAAAACTACACTTGAAGTGCTGTATTTAACACTCACTAAGTGCTGGACTAGCACTTTGTTTAAGTGTAGATATCCCAGAACTTGACAAGTGTCACAATAATACCACTTGACAAGTGTAATGTCGCCACACTTAAAAGGAAACAACGCAGATGACGCGGATCAGTCTCGAACTCTCGAGCCTGATCTGCGTCATCTGCGTTGTGTGCTTTTAATTATATGCCCACCAAGCGCAAATCAAATTATGGACGATTCTGGAAGAACCACCAATGCTAGACGCATGGAAAGTGCCATCCCTTCAAGTTTCAGATGTCTGACGATTGTAATGTCTAAGTGCTTAAAGCATTGCGCTTTGAGTGTCAAAATCAAACCCTAAGAGTTAGAATGGGTTTAACACATTGAAAGTATCAGTTTTAACACTTTAGTTTTTAGTGTGTATGGTACATAACAACCAACTATTATACATTTTGAATACACAACTATACTGACAGGGGACTGCATAGCCAGACTGGCCGTCTCCCTGTTCTCCCCAATAGAGAGAGAGAAAGAAAAAGGATTAAAAGGAAAGGTCAGAGAAAAAGAAAGCATACACGTACAACATTGAGGAGTCTTGTAACAGGCTCTACTGAGATTGCACTCTAGTGAGTGTTTTCTTGATACATCCACTAAGGGATATGTACATCGGTGGTATGGCGGCTGGCATCTTAAGCTTGCTGGCTCTCTTGAAGCGGCCTCAACCATTCCGACGATTTACTTTGCAAATTGAGATATTTGTTCTATATCCTTGGGTCTTTACAACTATATAATTTAAGGACAGAGGCCATGTCAAAAGGCCAAAGGTTCGAGAACCAGACATTTACGATTTAGAAAAGCAGTCTCAAAAAAAAACATACATATTTCGATCATACTGGAGGTCACAGTCGGGACAATAAGGGTTGGAGCATGTAATGTTGTCTTGATAAGACGAGAGAAATTTGGTCGTTAACTTTTTCTTAAATTCCATTCCGTTCGCTGATTCTCGAAAATTCCATTCTGTTCGGTGAACCTCGAATATCATTTCCTAGTTCATTCCACAATTTCGGAAATGCAAAGACAGGAAAATTATCAAGAGTTTTAGTTCTTGTTCTATCTCTGTGAAGGAGACCTGCCTGGCGTGTAGTCATAATGGAGTCGTTATTCACTGTGGAGAAGAAATTAGCAAAAGATGATGGGAGATTATCATTGTGCCAGTCATACATAAACATGGAGGCGAGTAATTTGTGTAGATCTGTTATCTTTAGTATTTTATCTTTGATGAATAAGGGGTCTGTGACTCTGTGTGAGAATTGTATTTCTTATTATTTATTATTCTTAGTGACCGCTTCTGTAATTTATATACATGTATGCGATCATGCGCAGATCAAACCTAACATCTGATTAATTGTTGGAAATCGCTCAGAGAGCACATAGAATACATTGCAACTCAGGGGATGAAATATTAACACGGGTTCTCCTCGTAAATTTGGTTGGCGATAAAATGTGTTGTCTGTGTTAATACTTGTCAAATGAATTGCCGAGTGTCCTTTTAATAATTGTTTTATAGACGTGAAGGCGTGTAATACACACAGAACGAACAAGCGTGTGAATGGGTTAATCGATATGGCACGAATGCCAGCGCGGAAGGATAGAACGAGAGGCCACAGGCCATATTTGGTCTGAAGTGCAGGTTGGGCAACTTAAAAGGCTTCATATTCTGTGGATGTGTGTCATGTTACATTCGAAAGGAAACTGTGCCATCCCGGAAGGATAAAACTCGAGGCCTGTGGCCTCTCGTTCTATCCTTCCGCGCTGGCATTCGTGCCATATCGATTAACCCATTCACACGCGTGTGTCGTTCTGTGTATATACCACGGCATTAATGGACAAATAATCAATCAATCAGAAAAAGGTCGAGCTCTTTCCATCTCAGTTCAAATCGTAAACGGATTTGTAATTTAAGCATTACGTCATTCGGAACATTGTCCTTTGCGGGAGTGAAAAAATCTACGAACATGGGGCGGTTTGCAAGTCACGCCGTTGATGGAATAATTGTGATATGGACAATCTCATTTCAAAATATTCCGCCTGGCGGTGTCCCATGGTAACATCATACTCTTGAGATGCTCGCAGGAGTAAAACGTACTTACACAAAGAATAGAACGTACAAATTCTCAACAATTTCAAGTTCATGATGAGTCTCACGAGTTTCTGCCCTCTTCAACTCCAAATAGAAAACAACATAAATGAACGCCCCCTATTTATTCGATACAGCCTGTTTCACTAATATGGCACTCACTAGCGTGGGCACAGACTCCTGTCTCTATTTGGAGAAACAACATTTTCAGTTGCTCGCGAGTCCCTAAGTCACACGAGCGGAGACAACTAAAGCAAGTCCTATACCACCACTGCCTCCATGAACTGAAGAAAGTCTTCCAAGTGGATTACTCTTTTATATGTAAGCTTACATTGTTCTCTAATTTCGATGTACATTTCCGCAAAGCCTCGATAATGTAACCCATCTTCCTCCAGGACAGCAAAAATGTTCGAATGTTTAGATGAGGCTGAACGCCATTTTGACGTAATACAGCAACCGCGTCCTCCATTCGTTGTCCAGCCCATACTCCATACGTACACTCTCGTTATACCCGCGCCTTTGAAGAGCCTGCGCCCTTATATGCACTGCCATTACCTTAGATAAACTTGATCATTCTTACATTTTTGAACTTCTTTTTGATATCTGACCTAATCCACACTGAACGAAATGATGTTTCATCGCTTCCTCACTTGCAGTCTTGAACACACGCATTGGACGCTTTCTCGTCTCAACCTGCATTTTTGGTGATGTCTTTATATTTTAAGCAACCTGGAAAAGAAAGATACATTATAAATATTGAGTGTATTTTGAGATTTTGAAATGTTTTAAGACAATATTAACGTATTTTCTTGCATTGTGAATTTATTGAACATAACCTGTGATCCATTTAAGAGGATGCCTAATCCTCCTCTCTCCGCTGGGTATAACCTATCCCTCCGCCTTAAAGCCTGCGCCAGACTCACTTTCTATTACTTACTCAAGTTCATTATTGTCACTGGGAAGATCTATCGCCCTCATCAGTCCCACCAAAGAAGGTCTGAGAATGCATCCGACGGATTCTCTATATATGAACTACTTGAACGGAATTGTGGTACCCACAACCAATCTTGTAGGTCAGATTTTGAGCTTGGCTTAACTGTCCTTCCTCTTGTCTGGGGAAAACATGTAACTATGTCCCCGGGATGATATGTTTCATCTGACAATTTTGGATCACAAAATTGTTTGTCTCTGCATTGCCATACCAGTGTGTTTACGAACTAATCTATGTGCCTCTTCAACTCGATCTTGAAGCTCCCATGGCACTGACGTGATGGGTGGATTTCAGGTTTCTGGGGAGTTCATACATGAGGTCTAATGGTGTTGCTACATCCCTTCCAAGTATTATAAGTTACAGGGCGTTTAGTTGGCAGATACAGTGTCATACACGGCGAAGAGAAAACAATATTAGGTGAGGCGAAGCCGAACCTAATATTGTTTTCTCTGAGCCGTATATGACACTATATCTTACCTCCTACAAGTATCTCGGAATTCCATTGGTTCGCAGACGTCACATGCATACTGCATATAAAACCATATACTGCCTGTCAACATCAATATACGTTGACAGCTATGGGTAATCTCCCCTTTGTTCATTGATTATTCAAAATGGCGGCAGCCGATAAACGCTTCAAGTTGAAAGATTGAGTGTTAGAAGCCCATATTTGGTCTGAAGTGCAGGTTAGGCAACTTAAAAGGTTTCATATTCTGTAAATGTGTGTCATGTTACCTTCGAAATGAAACTGTTTGGTATGTATGAATTTCCCTTGTTACAATTTATGGGAGAGTGCCTGCGCTCTCCCATAAATTGTAACAAGGCAAAGACACGTGAACACATTGTGAGAATTCTCTCATTTAATTTTGATCGCTGTTGTTATTAGTTCTGTGCATCGATGCAGCAGTCGGTAATATATATTCGTTTCACAGTTTGTTGGTGGCCTAGTATGGTATATATGTGTCAGTCCAATATGAAATTAACGGACACCATATATACCATACTAGGCCACCAACAAACTGTGTAACTAACAGTATCTGCCAACTAAACGCCCTGTAACGCATTTATTATGCACGGCATGCTAAAATGTCATTGGGGAAGTTAGTTCAACGAATAGTTAAATGGTGCGCACTTCATGAAAAATGTAAACAAAGCAGACGATGTTTACATACGCAACAAGGGGAGTAATTTTGCTTCCGCATTCTAATAAATCACTCGTGTCTTGTTCTATAACCGCCAATGTTTTGGGCTGGTTTGGCATTTTATTATAACAGTTTCATTCAATCGAATGCAATGTTTATACGACGGGGCTATTTTATATGGTGGGTCTTCTGTACGACTGCGCTGCAGCATGTACGTACGTGTAAATTAAAAGTTGAGGCGCGTGGATATATTGATAAAACAAAATGGCTGACGGGCACCTAATACTAAATTAATGTTGGGTGCTTTTCAGCCATCCTGAACCTAATGCTGCGGAGTCTGTGTCTCTTAGTAAATTCATTTGATTGGATAAACAAATTTACTAGCATAGTAAGATGTCTAATGGTGTTGCTATATCCCTGCTAAGTATTAGAAAGTTTGGGGTACATCCTGTCGTCTCGTGTATTGATGAACGGTATGCCATTACCACAAAGAGTATCTGCTCATCCCAGTTGGAATGGTTCTCGTTTTCATAAGTAGTGAGCTGAGTAGTCAATGTCTTATTTAGGGGCTGTCACGATTTTTTAATTTAGGAATCGATTAATCGTCGCAAATAATCGATCATAATCGATTAATCGTACCTAGATGACCCCCTCTTCCTCTCTCTGACGTCGATAAAAAATGAAGTTTCAAGTCAGTTGACCTACCTCCGGTAAACAATGAAGACGATCCTCTTTTAGGTACGTTCAAAGCTTTGATGTTCTGAACTTTTGAACTGCCAGTGTAATAATCAAGACCGGTCGGCAGTTGCGAACTTCGCAACTGCCGACCGGTTCTTGATTATTACACTGACGGTTCAAAAGTTCAGAACATCAAAGCTTTGATGAATGCACCTGACAGACAATTGCTTCCAACGGCTTCTTGGGGTTTAACTTCGATGTTCTTAACTCTTTACCTTTAGAAACAATAGTTTTTTTTTCATAAAATTTTCTTTTAATTGTTAAACGTCTAAAGCGGGATAAAATTTACCGCTTATTCGACAACGAAAAATACTAATCGATTTCGCTGTGACCGATCAACAATCAACTAATCGATTAATCGTACAGTCCTAGTCTTATTAAACCTTTCGACCATTCCATCTGCCTGTGGGTGTTCGGGCGATATTCGTGTCTTTTTTGTCTCAACAGCTTGCACATCTCATGTAATAAAATACCCTCAAATTGAACACAATGATCTGAATGTATTGTAGAGGGGACACCAATCCAAATTACACCCCCCCCCCCCCCCCCCCCAACTAATAACCTTTTTGCTTCTTTATCTGCCATAGGAAAACTTTCGGCCCATTTCGTAAAATAAGCTGAACTGAAAATGATGTACTTGTTCTGGTTCTTGGTGGACTGGTAGCTCACCCAGAATGTCTGTTGCCACTCTCTCTCTATGGATACTGCACTTCTAACGATCTTCACGGGCGCCCGTTTCGTTCATAATGAGTTTTCCTTTTTCTGTCACTTCTCACAACCAGCCACAAACGGCATGGTATCCCGCTTGAAACCTGACCGATAATAACTTTGTCGTATACATTCAAGTGTATTGCATACTCCCAATGACTTGATGGCTTGTCATGACCGTGCAGAAATACGTTTTTTTGCACACTTCGTGGCAGTTTTCCCTGTTGCGTTTTTTGCCATTATTTGTGTTTGGCCATTGCGTATAAAGTACAGGTGCAACATATCCCACAGGGGCCAAATGGATTTCACTGTACAAAGGAAAGCTCCTTTTCGTCGCAGTATTTTCCTTCTGACTTTGCAAAGCTGCGACCAGCAAATACAATTATGCACTCTTTATCCATTTGCTTCTGTAATAAAACAGCTCATCTCAACTAGTTTCCAGCTGATAATAAAATTTACGAAACGACTTTAACCCTTTACCCAACGCCGACGATATCAAAATTTATTATTTTAAATATCATTTTTCCAAATTTTCAAAAACTTCAACAAAACCATATCATGTGACCCCTTGTTGGAACGAGGTCGTTCCAACGAGGGGTTACATGATATGGCTTTGTTGAATTTTTATTAAAAATACTATTTTTTCAACTGCTGAATTTGCATATAACGCGGCCGGATGCGGGTGATTCTTTGGGTAGAGGGTTAATATGGGATATGGGATGTATTTGTACTTAGTGCGCTGGAGGTATATGGCCATGGAAGGACACGACAGTTATGCATGTGCGTTTGTGACTATCGCACATTTATGTTGAGTAACGAGCATATTTTGGCTCCGCATTTACAAATTCCCCACGGTGTAGAAAGAATGTTTTATTATGGCGCCCAAAATATGCACTGTTCACGACTTTAAAGGTCATAAGTAGTGGTGACTGATGATAAAGGTTCCAGAATTTACTATAGGATTGCCCATACCCGATGTTGACGTTATAAGTACCAGATGTACTATAGAATTCCCAAAAGAAAAAAGGGTAAAAAGAGACTCAAAAATCAGGATTTACAGATCAATGGTCTAGACACGATGTTACAAAGCTGCTGGTAATGTGGTGCATGAGACATTGTAAGCAATGACGGCCTGTGGTAAACCCTGCACTGTCAATATTGGAGTATGGGTAATACTGCAATTCATATAACAATCAACCACATTTGCCTCCAAAACTCCGAAAAAAACGTGTGTATGAGCCCCCCTCCCCACCTCCCCCACCCCCCCGCACCCCCGTTTAGATTCCGTATCAGACAGATTAAAATTTCGGTAAATTAATTATATGCATTGTTATTACGCATTAAAAAATGAAATTCCTGCCGAATTTAACTGAAAAACGGGCTTTATATAACGGGATTGTTAGATAAATGTTTTATCACGACCAAATGCATGTCCTGTAATTTGTATTAGATTCTCGGTCGTGTTTTACAATCGGATCATAACTCGCCCTGACGGTCTCGTTGAGTTCTGATTATAAACTTGACCTCGAATCTGATACACATTACAGGACATGCACATGGTCGTGGTTATGTATATTTATCTTACTGCGTCAACACTCCCTCCCCCCCTCCCCCCCCCCCCCCAACATCAAGTCAAAAAAGTCAAAACATCTAGACAAAATGCTAATCTATATCGAGGGTAGCACCTGCACATGCGATAATTCGATTCAGGAAGAAACTTTTTTTACCCGTATCAAGTTATTACACATCGTCTCGTGAGTTTCAAAGTGTTCTATGTGCCTACTGAACTCAGGGGACGACATGTCGAGACGACTGTTTTAATTACAGTAATCAAAAGATAAATAAACCATTTGCACAACGAAATAAATTAGTTTTTTTAATACCCGTATGACATACAAAAATGATCCATGGTGAATCCACTTCCAATAAATGAAGTTATGTTTATCTAGCATGTATCGTTTGGGTGCTTTAGTGACCCGAAAAACAACCCCATTTCACCAAACCTTTGATGTTTTAACACTCTGTGGAGTGTTAACATATGTTAACATATGCATTGCCTAATATCTGTTGTATACGAATGGTCGTGTCACAGACAGGTCTAACAATGATAAATGTTTAAAAAAATCAACAGGACGAGTTTCGAGAAAGTGCCTATAAACCCTAATATTGACAGTTTTGTGCCAAGTCTGGCGAAATAAGGGTTCAATCGGAAATTCCACTTTTGTGCCCCTCTATGAGTGTGCAAATTTGGTGAAAATCGGTTCGAAAATAGCTTCTGATCGTACGGACAAAATGTGTGAAACACCTCCCCCCCCCTCCCCTCACCCCCCCCCCCCCCCCCCCCAAAAAAAAAAATCCAAAAAAAAACCCGCAAAAATAGTAATAATCCCGTAGAAAAATAATAGTCTTCTCCAGAGGGAAAAGCCTAATAACGTTTTTATTTACAGGTACGTGATGCGATCGAACCCATCGGTGACAGTTGACTTTCTTATGTAACAAAACAAAAACATTATATGATCAACAATCAACTAATGGTGATTAAAGGGCTATTCACTGACAAATCGTTCCCTAAGTTCCAATGTGTTCTATGTACCTACTGGCACATAGAACACATTGGAACTAAGGGAACGAAATAACATTGCCATTTCCCATTATTGAAATGACTAAGTGTGTGTGTGTGGAGGAGGCCATAAGGAGGGGAATTGTGTGTATGTTGAAAAGACACATATATGCGCAATATGGGGAAGAATGGAACTGTGTCTCTCTGTTTCTGGAACTTTCGTTTGTTTTGTATAGTTAAGAAAGTAACTATTTCCAATAAATTGGGAGCTCTGAAAAACGTCTGGTCTGTACCGTATGGGCTACATTTCCTTTTAAAACTTTTGTTTCGATGTGGTGTTCTAGATTGTCAAACATCCTCGCTTTTTTCCTACTCTTTTAATACCACTCAGTTTTTTTTCAATCTGTGTACATGCTTTTTGATTTATGTGTAATTTCCGTTCACTGGTTCAAATTTTCCCACTATTTATATATTTATTTATTGATGTTTAAGGTCACATATTATGCAGAAGGGCTAATCATGACCGTGACAGTTTTACGGGTGGAGGAAGCCGGAGTACCCGGAGAGAACCACCGAGCAAAGACGAGCAGCTGCCAGCTCCCCCAACATCGCAACTCCGCACTGCAGCACAGGCAGGGTTATATTGGTTGAAGACATGCGTACCATCGACGTGCAGTACGCCTTAGTACACGACGTCATCGTGCCCCTACGCGGGCAATGGAGATGAAGTGTCTTGCCCAAGGACACAACGCGGTTGCCGCAGGTGGGATTCGAACCGAGGACCTCTCGGCTTGCAGCCTGCACCTCTACCTACTGAGCCACCGCGCTCCCCAAATTTTCCAACTTAAATTGCAGAATAACCAAACTCGCTACATTGACATTCTTCATTTTTAATACTGGGAAATTAATTTTATTTACTACTGCCAAGTGTTGGTCAACTCAAAAATAGATTTAAGAATAAATGATTGTTTCTGTTCATGGAAATTCATTGTAGCTAGACATCCTTGTAGATTCTAAAGTGGCTTCCGAGTTTATTTCCATGTGGGAAGATCAAACAGTGAAATTTACAAACATGCGTCAATGCTATTTCCACCCGATCACAAAGGATTCGAAAGAAGCTGTATGTTGTACTCAAACATTTGATTAATACATGCGATGATTAAACATTTTTAAAAACCCACTGAATAAGTTCTAAACGTCATTTAACCCTTTACCCAACGCAACGGCCAAAACCGACCAGCGCTATTCTCAAAAACGAGGTTTCATAACCTATGTTTTTGAGATAGAAAATGAGAAAAATCAGTTATTCAAGAGGGTTTTTTTTGGCAAGTGTCGTCCTCTTTTTTTTGGGGGGGGGGGGGGGGAACTCAGGGGACGACATGTCGAGACGACCGTTTTAATTACAGTAATCAAGTGATAAATAAACCATTTGCACAACGAAATAAATTAGTTTTTTTAATACCCGTATGACATACAAAAATGATCCATGGTGAATCCCACTTCCAATAAATGAAGCTATGTTTATCTATCATCTATCGTTTGGGTGCTTTAGAGACCCGAAAACAACCCGTTTCACCAAACCTTTGATGTTTAACACTCTGTGGAGTGTTAACATATGTTAACATATGCATTGCCTAATATCTCTTGTATACGAATGGTCGTGTCACAGACAGGTCTAACAATGATGAATGTTTTAAAAAAAACAACAAGACGCGTTTCGAGAAAGTGCCTATAAAACCTAATATTTACAGTTTTGTGCCAATTCTGGCGACATAAGGGTTTAATCGGAAATTCCACTTTTGTGCCCCTCTATGAGTGTGCAAAATTTGGTGAAAATCGGTTCGAAAATAGCTTCTGAATCGTACGGACAAAATGTGTGAAACACCTCCCCCCCCCCCCCCCCAAAAAAAAAAAAAAAAAATAGTAATAATCCGTAGAAAAATAAAAGTCTTTTTCCAGAGGGAAAAGCCTAATTAACGTTTTTATTTACAGGTACGTGATGCGATCGAACCCATCGGTGACAGTTGACTTTCTTATGTAACAAAACAAAAACATTATATGATTAACAATCAACTAATGGAGATTAAAGGGCTATTCACTGACAAATCGTCCCCTAAGTTCCAATGTGTTTTATGTCCCTACTGGCACATAGAACACATTGGAACTAAGGGAACGAAATAACATTGCCATTTCCCATTATTGAAATGACTAAGTGTGTGTGTGTGGAGGAGGCCATAAGGAGGGGAATTGTGTGTATGTTGAAAAGACACATATATGCGCAATATGGGGAAGAATGGAACTGTGTCTCTCAGTTTCTGGAACTTTCGTTTGTTTTGTATAGTTAAGAAAGTAACTATTTCCAATAAATTGGGTGCCCTGAAAAACGTCTGGTCTGTACCGTATGGGCTACATTTTCTTTTTAAAACTTTTGTTTCGATGTGGTGTTCTAGATTGTCAAACATCCTCGCTTTTTTCCTACTCTTTTAATACCACTCATTTTTTTTTCAATCTGTGTAGATACTTTTCGATTTCTGTATAATTTTCGTTCGCTGGTTCAAACTTTCCCACTTAAATTGCAGAATAACCAAACTCGCTACATTGACATTCTTCATTTTTAACACTGTAAATTAATTTTATTTACTACTGACAAGTGTTGGTCAACTCAAAAATAGATTTAAGAACAAATGGTTGTTTCTGTTCATGGAAATTCATTGTAGCTAGACATCCTTGTAGATTCTAAAATGGCTTGGACAAACCAGTATCGAATGTCTCCGAGTTTATTTCCATGTGGGAAGATCAAACAGTGAAATTTTACAAACATGCGTCAATGCTATTTCCACCCGATCACAAATGATTCGAAAGAAACTGTATGTTGTACTCAAACATTTGATTAATACATGCGATGATTAAACATTTTAAAAAACCCACTGAATAAGTTCTAAACGTCATTTAACCCTTTACCCAACGTAACGGCCAAAACCGACCAAGGCTATTCTCAAAAATGAGGCGTCATAACCTATGTTTTTGAGACAAAAAATGAAAAATATTAGTTTTTCAGGAGGTTTTTTTTTTGCAAGTGTCGTCCTCTTTTTCATATTAGGTAAAGGGTTAAATCTCAATTTATCAGTAGACCAATCATTATGTTAAACGTTCTAAAGTTCATTACTTGTACAATGGCTTGGACAAAGCCAGTATCGAATGTAGAGTGGAGAGTGGTGGCCGAGTGGATAAGTGCGCTGGTCTCTCATACCAGAGGTCCCGGGATCGATCCCCGGTCGGGGAAAGTTCTCGAGGTGTCCGAACACTCTCTGTCAGCATCAATTGTGGGGTTGATGCTGTCACAGCGTATCGTCCTATCGGGTGAGGACGTAAAATGGCTGTCCTCTGTGCGGAGAGAGACACACTCCGTGCAGGCTAAAGATCCCTTCGTAGTATTCGAGAAGAGCTAGGCCACGAAGTTGCCGCAATGAAGGTCATCCCACACACCTGCGCCATTGGGCCAAAGAGAGGCGTTAATATAAGTTGCCTAACTTGTTCGTCAATCCTTGTAAAACAAATAAGAATAAATTATGTTCATTACTCTCAAAGAATGACTATTGACTCCTCGACTGGCTGCTATTGAAATGATATGCAAGATACCACAGGGACTCAAAGGGTTAACTACATGTTAATAACGATAAATTCCTAGAAGACGTTTCAGTACAGCGTCATTTCTAGGAATGAGCAGCTGCCTTCCACGAAAAATATATCACACCTACTTTTAAATCATTAGTTTGGAATGTAACACAGTCATTGATGTTGCTGCAACACTCCGTGCGAAAACTGGGATTGCCGTTACCAATATAAAGCTCTAATATATTACTTTCATTAATGAAAAGTGATCAATTAATTTATTTTCTATGGCCCACACGACGCATAGCTGGAATTCCAGCGGAGAATAGCTAATTTATGATTTTGATATCTATGTGCTATTCTCCGCTGGAAGTTTAAACGAGCTTTTCAATGCAGTCGTTCGTAACAGATGTTCGGTACGAACGGTTTGGACGTAGTAAAGGCACTAAATACCTGCCCTAACAATGTAATTGCGATTCCAGTTTAAAGCTGGTCATCCATTCTACAATTCTGGATAAAATGACTGCTGCGCACGGTGCATATCATGCTTAAAAGACAATTATTATCAACGAACTCCTTGCTTTTTCTCGCAAAACAAAACATACAAACTGGGGAATAACCGACAGTTCGTCCACTGAGTTCCAATGTGTTCTATGTGCCCACTGGCACATTGAACACACTGGAACTTAGGGGACGAGTTGTGAAGTTTTTGTTTTACACGCGCTGAAAATAATCAAAATATGGAACTCGACAATTTGAAACGAACAGGCATTTCCAAATTATCACACACAACAAAATGGGACTATTTTTGAGCCTTGTGACATTCGGGAGTAACTTTTACACAAAAATATAACTCTTCGTTATCATTTACATAAATACTAAAAATGTCACAAAAATAAAATTACGAACGCAAAATGTTGGATGAGCAAGCTCTTAATGTGACACAGTCAGGGACGGGGAAAGAAAAAATTCGGGCCATGGGTTTATTCTGTTACGCCAACTCAAGGGACCCTTTCGAAGATGCGTATGTGGGGGAGGGGGGTACGGCGTCTGTTTCTACGAGGGCGAAAGGCACGACCAGTGATGGGGGATTAGGGTGTCCCTCCAAGAAAAGTTGAAATCTGCTATTAAATAGAGCCTTCTTGCGGCTTTTAGGATGACAATACACGTTCTCTTTTGGTCGTCAAATGATGTTTTTAGCAGCATGTTTCAAATTTACAAATTCATCACTGGTCATCTAGTGACACTGAGTTATAGCTTATGGCTGCACAAATTTTCTAGTGATAACTTTATGACGTTAAGTTGATGTAATAAGGCTATCACCCAAGAATTGTGTATCCCAAAGCTACAACCGTTGGTCAAATGCAGAGAACCATTTGATGCCTTTTTGATATAGAGCCCTTTCTTAACATTTCAGTACTATACGACGCGGAACTTTGGGGTACCTGAACCTAACCTAGGGAGACACAGTCGAAACTATATTTATATTAAGACAATGAATATTAGGCCAAGGGGGAGTCAAATTGACCCATTATCACGAAAGAACTTTTTTTCTGCCCCATTCTCGAAATATCTCCTGGGAACCTCATCTTTGATGAACTCCATTGGCAGTATTTCAAGTGAAAGAGGAACAGCTTGTAGGAGACTAAATTGTACGCCCGGAAGATATGATTGATAACCCTAGGCAATACTGCGTGACTAAGACCCAAATCAATTATTTCTGATTTCCCAAAACACTCTTTCCACAAAAAAGCCACTATGCCCCCTCCTCCCGCCTTCCCCTCTCCACCCCAACACCATTACAACTTTTCAGATTTGTGGGCAGATAATAAATAAAAATCGGAAATTTGTTGCTGCCGACAAATGAATAAAATGAGCACCAGACAATAATATTAGTTACCCCGTGTCTGATCACGTGGTACGGGTTTTTACCTACTCGAAGCCAGCCGTATCCCATGAGGCCGAAGGAAGGCCTCATGGGATACGGCTGGCTTCGGGTAGGTAAAAACCCGTACCACGTGATCAGACACGGGGTAACACATTTATCTATTGACTTTCCGTTTTAGAAGTACAATCTATTTCTTGCGTGAACACACACAGCATGAGATCTTTTATCTTCCATTGTTGAGCCATACAGATTTCTGTGGAATTTTTGTGCAAAAGAGTTTTTTGTGAAAATATGCCGATATGACTAGTATAAAAAAATTATTGAATTTCTTTTTTTTTTTGTCTCAAAAACATAGCTGATGAACCCCACATTGGAGGGTACTCGACAAGCTCATTCCAATAAGGGGTCATAAGCTATATTTTGGAGATAAAAAATTAAAATATAATACATGTACACTGTAAAACTGGAATGACGCGTCTTCTACGGGGTATGGACAATTTGTAGATTTCGGAACGAGGCTTCCACTGGGTATGGGAAATTTGTCAGTGGCTGGGCGGACGTATCGTGGGTTTCAATGAATATGGTCTCATGCCACGTATCTATCAACCAATCAAATCAAAAAATTAACTTTAGTCAATAGATAAAGTGTGATAACCCTCCTTCCTCCCCAGTACATCTGACAAGTTTTCAAAATACAGTTTATATGCAGTACGCGGCGGTTGGATTGCCATTAAATCGCAGTCGGTTAGATTTTCGACCAGACAAAAAAATCGCAAATTTTTACCAAAATTCACACGGGACACTTGCAGAGTATCAGCTATGGACCACCGAGTGCAACTCGGTTGTCCATGAGATAAAACATTTGCTTGTGCTCCCTTGGGTTTTTGTTCCCATAAACACGTAAATAACCATCGGTGGGAAATCTATCTACGCTACCGCGACTTAGTGGTAATCCATCCTCCCTCGACCCCTCACCATACTGTATAGTTGTTGGATAGATTTGTTTGTAAAAAAAAATACTTATTATCGTCCCTCAGATACCATTCTAGAGTCCAGACTCTTCAACCTGGATAAACGAATCAAATGTTGGATAACACGATTCAGAAGCTTAGTATTGAAAGGGTTTATACAAGAAATGCAATCGCAGAAAATCTGTCTCCTATCTGAGTATCTGTGACCCAACTCATTTGCACTCCGCTTCTGCCAATTATCGCAGACATATTATATTTTATAACAATTTTAACCATAATTGTGCTAATGTTGATGTATTTGAAAGAAAAAAGGAAGCTGGTGCCAATGACTGCTGACATTCCTATTTGTATGGTTTTATCGACCATTGTCCGGAGCAAATTACTTCAGATCTGCCATACTGAAGATTTCTTATTTTTTTTTCATTTTTTTTTTTTTTTTTGCTGCTATGATGGGTGGAGAGATCAAATCTTGAATGAAACTCGCTCATTTGTTGAAGAAATCACTAGTTAGTTTATTCTCAAATTCTCAAATTGATGGAAAAACTTATTAGAATTGTGGTTAGGACAGCCATTCGAATTAACCCTTTGCCCAACGAATCGCCCGCATCCGCCCGCGTAATATGCAAATTCAGCAGTTGAAATAATATTATTTTTCAAAAAAATTCAACAAAACCATATCATGTGACCCCTCGTTGGAACGAGCTCGTCGAGCTCGTTCCAACGAGGGGTCACATGATATGGTTTTGTTGAAATTTTTTGAGAAATTTAAAAAAATGATATTTAAAATAATAAATTTTGATATCGTCTGCGTTGAGTAAAGGGTTAACCGTTATTGTAATAAATTTATTACAATAGCGGTTGGTGGAAATATGTACGTCAACCATTATGGGAATAAGTCTATTACAATACCGGTGGTTGAAAATGTTTCCAACAACCGCTATTGTAATTAGGTTATAATAATAGCGGTTGATGAAAAAGTTCACACCAACTGTTATGGTAACAAATTTATTACATTTGCGCTTGCTGAAAAAGTTTGTTTCAACCGCTATTGTAATAAGTTTATATTACTAGAGACGTAGCTGGGGGGGGGGGGGGGGGGGGGGTCAATGCGGGGGGGGGAGGATTGATCTATAAGAATTCCACCTAGGAATGGATACTTAAAGGGGTGCCACCTCCTATGGCCCCCCTTCCCCCTTCGAGAGATTTTTCAAAATGTTGACTACGAGTGACTGTACCGGTAGTTTTTAGGCGCTGCCTCAATTTTTGGACGAATCTGTTATACAGTCCTTCGATTGGGCATAGCTTGCACAAAGGTAGTACCCAGAACTATCGCCGACTTCCCTGCTTCGTTTTAGCGTGCATAAGCATCCATGTCGCAACGGATTTTCGTTTAGCTTTGCGACGAGAACCGTTTTGATGCTGAACCACCATGTACGCTATCCTCCTGTACACACTTGAACTGCAATCACGACTAGTTGGGATCGCGGTGGCTCAGTAATGCAATGTTAACGTCTAGAATCCACCGCCGTGCTCTCTGACTTACATTATTACCCCGTATATCAGGTGTTCACACCCTTTGTTCATTCTATGGCATTCTTAGCTCAACTCAACGGAGCATACTGCCGGTGCTCCACAGGCGGACGCAGAAGGCAAGCACCTAAACAGGTCCCTTATTTTCCACCTAGGTACGGTGTGGATTGCCTTGTAATGGTGAACATTCCCAACGTCCACAGCTGGAATGTAATGCAACGTCGCAGATCACACACTCAAACTTCGCCGATAGCACACCAGCCACAACTACGGGAAGCACCCGAATCAATCGCCGAATGGTCACCCATCCAAGGAGTAACCGGTCTCGACGTTGCTTAACTTCGGTGGTCTAACGAAAACCGGTCCCGCTTCGCACGTGCTCCTCGGTGCTTCTCGCAATTGCCCCTGGTGGGGATCAAACCGTTGACCTTAAAGTCCACGGTTCGATCCCCGCCAGGGGCAATTGCGCTGAGTCCTTGGGCAAGGCACTTCTACCCGATTTCCCATGTGGGGCACGGCGGCACTGTTACTAAAGCGTACTACACGTCGATGGTACACTTGTCTTCGACCAATGCTAACCCGTTTGTACATAGTTAGTATGTTGACGTGTTTGGCAGTTGCTCGTCGTTGCTCGGCGGTTTTTCCAGGTACTTCTTCCACCCGTAAATCTGTCCCACACGAGGTGACCCTGGTTATCGTCTACCCGATTTCCCATGTGGGGCACGGCGGCGCTGTTACTAAGGCGTACCACACGTCGATGGTGCACTTGTCTTCAACCAATGCTAACCCGTTTGTACATAGTTAGTATGTTGGCGTGTTTGGCAGTTGCTCGCCGTTGCTCGGCGGGTTTTCCAGGTACTTCTTCCACCCGTAAATCTGTCCCACACGAGGTGACCCTGGCTATCGAAAGTATCGTTAAACCCTAGTAACTAAGTTGATTTAGTTGATTAAATTAATCACGACTACTTGCGTTTAGCATGATTAACTCATCCTCGGTGTGTGTTGAAAATCGAAAAGAATCGTTCCCGACAAATGGGACCGAAAAATCGGTGACATTGGATGTGGTGTGATTCGACCCTTAAACGAACACGTCGTAAATTGTTCCGTCCCTTGCGATGAATTAGTTTCAAACCATACTGATGGCGGGTTTCAAACTTCACTGGCACAGCTATGGATCAGACTAGGGCTGTCACAATTTTTAAATTTAGGAATCGATTAATCGTCGCAAATAATCGATGATAATCGATTAATCATACCTAAATGCTCCCACCCTCTCTCTTTGAAGTCGATAAACATGAAGTTCAAGTCAGCTGACTTACCTCAAGGAAACAACGAAGACGATCCTTTTTTAGGTACATTCAAAGCTTTGATGTTCTGAACTTTTGAACCGTCAGTGTAACAATCAAGACCGGTCGGCAGTTGCGAACTTCGCAACTGCCGACCGGTCTTGATTATTACACTGACGGTTCAAAAGTCCAGAACATCAAAGCTTTGATGAATGTACCTGAAAGACAATTGCTTCCAACAGCTTCTTGGGGGTTTAACATCGATGTTCTTAACTCTTTACCTTTAGAAACAATAGTTTTTTCATCAAATTTTCTTTTAATTATTAAACGTCTAAAACGGGATACAATTTACCGATTATTCGACAACGAAAAATACTAATCGATTTCGCCGTGACCGATCAACAGTCGATTAATCGAATAATCGTGACAGCCCTAGATCAGACACGGTTTTACAACAACGAGGAGTTGATCGGCAAACAATAATGGTATTCTGAGGATAAAATTAATAGTCATAATAATGAAAATGTCAATCGAGCAAATCCGGCTAGAAATAAGAAAGTTATCGAGGCTGTCAAAAGATACCAAATTCCAATCAGTGAAGCATGAAATTCAATGGCTGATACGGAGTGCATGACGAAATTTATTTAAACGATTCAAATGTATTGCTTTGAATAGAAACTTTGGCATGCGTTTATTTCATCATATCGAAAGAACTTAAACACATGGGAATAGTACATGTTTCGAACCTGTCAGATATGACGCTCATGCGACTTATCTTTGTTTAGAACAGGAGAGCGTGGCTTCTTTTCACAAGGGGAGAAACAGGTTAACAAACATGTCTGGCGATAATCATCATATCTATATGGGAATATGATAATCCCCGATGGGTACGGGATGGGAAAATCTCACCCGATGGCAAGATATTTGGGCTAGACCCGAGGCTTGCCGAGTGTCTGGACCAAATATCTTGTCCCGAGGGTGAGATTTTCCCATCCCACGCCCGTACCCATCAGGAATTATTTTTCTCCCTCCACCATACAGCGGTTACGTTATCAGAGGTAATCGGCGGTCACGTGCTGATATAATTAACTCATTTGGTATTCGTTGTTTTGAAAAACCAATGACTCCATCGGAAAAAGCATGCAAAAGTTATGTATATACCAGGAAATCAATTAGGAACGGTGGCATTTTGGGGTCTAAAGAGTTTTAGAGCATCAAACTTTGATCACACGGCATTCTGATGACGTCAATATGAATTAGTTGGCAGCAAGAAACTGATACGATATGCATAACGTCATAATAACGTTATAAATGTATAACGTCACGTGGGTGGGGTGGGATACATCTGTCTCTCCCTGCTATCTCACCCTGGACAGACGATTGTTACAGATGCAGTTGGGGGAGAAATGGGTATCCACCCACTATTGGAAGACGACATGAATATGATCATTTTAGTCGATTAACCGTATAATGGCTTGATACGACTTCAGATCAATTGATGGGTAAACAGTAATGCAAAGCATCTTCTGACACTCGAAGTGACGTGTGGGGAGGGAGGAGGGGGGGGGGGGGACAAAAGAGTGGTATCATACTCAAAGAAAACCACAACTGCGCGTGTAACGCTGTTAGTATTCTACATTTAGACTAGATATAAACACGGGGGTGTGGCTATGGGAACTTGTATACATAGATTACATATTATGAAGATTTTCTTTATGAACAACAATCAGGAACCCTAACTGGAAATTGACTGCCAATAAATAGATGCAGATGTTTTCTAATGGATAACCACCCAACCCCTACCATCTACACCGGGATCCGCATTGAGAAGAAGGAAATAGTGTCTTTCATAGAGACTCATTTCGAATTGTTTGAGGGGTTACATAGACCTAAACACATCTGTTCTGTTGCATCGCTGATGTACACATATATATAGAGGATATGGAATGAGTGTTTTTCTCATATAATATTTATGAAACGAGTCTAAGAATTTTCCGTTTTGGCAAGCCCACACGGAAAATTCGGACGAGTTTCATAAATATTATATGAGAAAAACACTCATTTCATATTCTATTTACCATATGACACACACGTGCACAAATTAGCCACTTAGTAGGACTTTTTAACCCATCACCTAACTGGAGTTGCAGACTGCACTTGGAAAAAACATCCCTGTATAACTAAAAAAATTCATTTTTTGCTTCTAAAACATAGGTTATGACCCCTTATTGGAACGAGCTCGTCGAGCTCGTTCCAATGAGGGGTCATACCCTATGTTTTGGAAGCAAAAAGTGAAAATATAAAAAAAATGAATGGCATTTTTCTTGTAGGTGAAAGATTAATACAAAATAGCCCACCCTAAATAGGACAGATATCGTAAATTCTCCCTACTGAAATTATGCAAATGAGACCCAGTTGTATTTTGTTTAGCCAATCAAATGGTCCAGTTTTCAAATTGACCAATGAATGCTCCCAATTCTAATTATGCAAGTTATGAAAATGTGGCCCAGTTTTATTTTGTTCAGCCAATCAAATTGTCTAGTTTTGAAATTGACCAATGAAATTGACGGAAGGTTTTATTTTTCACTGATTAATATGAAAACAAAATATCAAATGTTTTAAAGTGAACCAAACGGACCAGTCATATGATTAATATATATATGACATATGATTGAGGGCATACAATTCCCCATCGAAACAAGTGATACCAAGCACAGCCATGTGCCACACACGTCGGTAATAGTGTGTGTTCTGATGTGTTTGTGTTGGAATTGCGTGCCAAGATTGATTTTTGGATTTCATTTGATTGTTTGAAGTCCAAGAATTACGAAACAAATATCCTCCAGTTTTGTCTTCAGGTTTTATGTGACGAACATAGAGGATAGAACATTAGAGGGTCTTTACTGGTTACAAAATAAGATTTTTCAGATCTCGGGTCTATAATCATGGCAACATCGATCTAAGGCTGTCACGACTTTTTAATTTTGGAATCGATTAATCGTCGCAAATAATCGATCATAATCGATTAATCGTACCTAGATGACCCCCTCTCCCTCTCTCTGACGTCGATAAAAAATGAAGTTCAAGTCAGTTGACCTACCTCCGGTAAACAACGAAGACGATCCTCTTTTAGGTACGTTCAAAGCTTTAATGTTCAGAACTTTTGAACCGCCAGTGTTATAATCAAGACCGGTCGGCAGTTGCGAACTTCGCAACTGCCGACCGGTCTTGATTATTACACTGACGGTTCAAAAGTTCAGAACATCAAAGCTTTGATGAATGCACCTGACAGACAAATGCTTCCAACGGCTTCTTGGGGTTTAACTTCGATGTTCTTAACTCTCTACCTTTAGAAACAACAGTTTTTTTCATAAAATGTTCTTTTAATTGTTAATCGTCTAAAGCGGGATAAGATTTACCGATTATTCGACAACGAAAAATACTAATCGATTTCCCTGTGACCGATCAACAATCGACTAATCGATTAATCGTGACAGTCCTACATCGATCACGTGCTGGTATAATCCAAAGTTGTATTTTAAATAAACAAAAGGCCTAACTGTAACTTTACTTTACCTGAATGCGAGACTTTTTCATGGAAAAGGGAGACGTAACTGGGGAGGGGTGTCTGGTACGTCAAGAATATGACTAGAATTTACTTTCAAATAACATCATATATCATTCATAATCTGTATTATCACCTTTCAATGAATCTCTAGGACTGGACCTATAGTTACATTCATTGCACCGGAACAGCGGGCTGCACGGGACATTATTGTGTTAACAGACACAATGATAAGTTAAAGAATACTCTTTGGAGCAGGAAGTTCAGTTAAAACAAGATGGGACTTTATTTCTTCCTTATCTAGCTCCCGACCATATCCACTAGCACTGTTCACTGGCAGCTCTGGTTTGAAGTTAACATCCGATTTCCATACCAGTCTAATATAGCCCATTCATGCTTAGTGTTGATACATAGCACCGAGAGTCGGCGGCAGCTTCTCACCCAAATAATGAATATGGAGTTTTCCCATTTGTTTCCATTTAACTGACATGGAAGATACAACTGGGGTTCAAAAGGTGAGGTAATTTTGTCGAAAATTTTTTTGTGTCAGTGTGAAATTATTATTATCCCTGGTGGGTGAGGGTGTGAGATGGGAAAGTCTCACCCAAGGGAAGGATATTTTGGCCAGACTCGAGACTCGCCGATTGTCTGGACCCAACATCTCGTCCCGAGGGTGATATGTCCCCATCTCACACCAACCCCCATCAGGGATACTTTTTCTCCCCAACAAAAACACTTTGACGTTATCAAAAGCAATCCAGGGGCACGTTCAGCTATATCGAACAATTGTGTTGTCCATTTCTGAAAAAACTGATTTGCTTATCGGAAAGAGCACATAAAACTTATGTATATACGACAGGTATTTACCACGAAATTAATTTCCAACGCCGACAAAACAGGGGTTAAAGATTTGTAGCGAAATGAACATTGACACATTCCGATGACGTCAGTTTGGCGCGTGCATCAATCGACCATGGACGTTGTAGTGATAGGAATTAAGTTAAGAAATTGAACAAAATTGTATACAATACACAGTTATTATTGATGTCAAGTACAACAAACAACAATACTTTGTACACCAACGAAACAAAAGATACAGTCACGTGGGTCATTGGAGATACATATATATCTCACATGGCCTTCTCACATGATACTCGCATATCTTCGCGTAGGAAGTGAAGGGGGGGGGGGGGTCGACATTCCAGTCAAACATTCGAACAGATATTGAGGCAAATCAGTACATGTTATTATCTGGGCTGTTTTCTTCAATGCAGTACTATAACCATCCTATAAATAATAGAAGCACTGGTCCAATCACTAGGTTTAGTCACACGTTCTGTAAGCTGGAATTCATCAAATAATTTAGTAAATAGCTAGGAATGTACAGATAGCAGTCAGACGAAAACAAGGATCGGAGAAGGGAGGAGAATGCATACTTCCCTGTAGCGTCTGGTAGATAGATTTTCATACTATGTTGGCCTTGATTGTTGGATCACCAGAAATCGAGCCAGTAGCTGCCGCTCTTCTCTCAAACTTTTAACATTCTGCCCTGCCTTGTACTACGTGTTTTTGTCGCATACAATTAATGTGTTCATTTTACTTTTGGATACTATGTCACACAAAGATGATTTAGAATAATCTGTCTTGAAAAGACTTTCTGTACATGGTATCGCCTTTCTTGTCTTTCTACACAATATCATAACATTTTTGTAGGTAAACCTTTCCTGACGCCAGATTCATCACAGGAGGTTCATTGACGAAGAGGTCCTCATTACATTCTTAATGAATGGCATCCATTCCATAAGCATGTTAGAATTTCGTTTGAGACGATATTTCATCATTCTCGTCAATGGATAATATTTCGACTTTTTTATTGGCTTATCGAAACTTGTCTTGGAATTCTACAAAGAGTTTTGTCGGTAGAAAATAATCATCGATCGAGTGGTTTATTTGTCTGCGACAAACCAGTAATACTACTAACGCCTTTCAGTTGTTTAATATGCTGTTAGAGGCACTCCTCAACAAACAGACTGGTGAACAAAATACCAATTTTGGAAACTGCAAAATCACAACTTCTGAGTATTTCTTTAGTAACAGGGTCATTTCCTTTAGTATTTGCATTTCTCCAATATAAACTGGTGTCAGTCTGGAATAATCGTACAAGTCGTGAGCCAAGAAGTGCCTTATCTGTCTTTCAAGACTTCCAAGGTGTAACTCCCACAGGTGCTGTCTGCAAGCACGGCTGAAGCATAAAAATAGACGGAAATGTATCAAATAATTTCAGAAAACATTTCCAAGGTTTTTCAGCACACTACCATATGTTGGTTGGTATTTCCTCAAATCTGATTCTGAAAAAGCACTCAGTAGAGTTTAGTGAGTTGGAGACAGTATGCCCATGTCACTGATCAATCAATTTTGAAATACGAAACTTGTGAGCATATGGCTTCATCTTTGATCATATCTCCTCCACAGACTGCCTGGAAATGATGTCCCCAGAAGTTCAAGGACAATATTAAATGAAATTCCATGCCACCCGTATAGGATTTTCCAGTAAATACTTGGCACAGTGAAACTTGTGAGAATATATTGTTCCCTGGTGTGAGAGAATCAAGTCCAGAACCATCAACATACTCCCCAAGGGAATGCGATGGTGCAAACACAACATGGCACGTTCTCATACAAAAGACCATGTTATCTGAATTCCCACAATATGATCGTATTTTATCGTTCATAGAGGTCAATGTCCAGGGTTAATACTCTACTTCTCCCAGGTCCAACAACAACTGAAACGGTGTATAAATATACATGACCACACACAGTACAATGTTAATGGTTGCAGCATCTATTGGAGGTAGATAGGTCCCACGGGTGGCAGAGTTGCCTGTTTCTGCTTTCCTCCTACCAAAAGAAGTGAGTTTGAAGCTGCCCATTATTCAGAATCACAATGCGGGGTTTGATCAGTTAGTATAGCCTGAATCCTGTATTCCCGTGACCAATTTTCGGGGGCAAAGGTTTGAATGCATTTTCGTGCAGATGAACCATTTTAGAAAAGATTTAAAGAGACTATTTAGTTAAAACTAGAAGTCCTGTCATGAAATGCTCACAAATAGCACCCTGATATGTGCGTTAATCTACGCGTTATGTCCACAGTAAGGCTATCAAGTCTGTACATATGGCCTGTGCACAAGCCATGTTTCAGCCAATGGACCTCCGGGTAACTCGGAGGTCCATTGGCAGAAACATTACCTGTGTTTGCTATGAGTAACCAGGAGAACCTGCCGTGTTTTGGCTGCCACTCGATATGGCAATTGCGCACAATGCCTACGCGCAATTAAGCCTAGATAAGCGCACAGTTCATGACAGGACTTCCAGTTTTAACTGTACCTCCAATTTCGACCGGGAAAATATTTTATAGGTCAAATTTAAAATGGCCGTCGTTTTTCGTTTTTAATTTTCCGCAAAAATTCAAAGTTGACCAAAATAGGTCATGTTTGGTATCATTTTGTTTGTAATGGAAAGAATAATAATAATTTGAATGATTTAGAGCAATGTCTAACCTAGAAGCCATTTCAGAGCCAGAAAACGGATCTTTTCCCTCAAATTTTCTACAAATGTTTTCAAAAATATACATGTTGAAATTTCTCCCTTTTTTAGTTTGAATAAATTTGATAACAAATAAGCATCAGGAGTTAGCATTGAATTTCAGAATAGTGTTTGTCTCTAAATTGATCTTTCTACACATTTTTCCTATCATACACTTTCGAAGCATGCTGAAAATCAGGAATATAACATCAATAGTTACACGCTAGCAAAATCTGTGTCCGAATCTGAATCTGTCTCGTCAGATTCCTCTCATTCACTATATGGTCTCTTCTCTGACAGTGATTTTTTAACTTCAGTTAATTGCTTATAGATTGGAGGGAGTGCTGGTTGAGAGTATATTAAAGGTACAAGACAGTTTCCAGCCTGCATCCACCCATTGTCAACAGCATGCTCTTTGATATCATATCTGAAATTGTTTTTCTGAACCTACACCTGATAGTTTGCTCTCGTTCATTTTAAATTTGAGTGAATCACAATCAGGTGGGATGCGCGAAGTCGATTTTCTTTTCATACCAGTCCATTTCAGAGCCCGAACTTCATCGAGTGATTCACTTTTTTCATCCTTATAGTATGCACATAACGAATAGTGAGCATGATGAGATTTGTGATAGTAGACTCAGAAACAGGCACTGTTTTCCCCAACAAACTCAGCATCTTTCTTGCACTATTCTTTCTGTTCACTGAATCAAATAGAGACGTTTTACCATGTCCGAAAAAAACTGCTGTGGAATCACATCCAGAGAATATGTGGAACTCGACGAGTACATCCGCCATACCACGGTCACAGAGTTTTGCACACTCATAAAATATTGACTTACGTTTTAGATACAGACTGCCTTTCAGGTTATGAACTACAAAAGCACTTAGAACTAAAACGTGCGTGTCATCTGCATCAATTACACTACAATATCTTCCATGCCCTCCTTCTAATTTGGTGATAAACAAAGAATATGATTGTGTCAGCTTCAAGATGCACACACTCAAATTCGTGTTTCTTGGTGTCTTTCTCCTGTGAGCTGAGGTCCCAACATTTGTCCCGCACATAATAGTGGAGTTTGATTAACCCATCTTGTAAAACTAGCTCATGAAAAAATGTCCTTGAAAAAAATCCTGTAAGCGTACTTTGTTTTTCGAATTTTTGAAAATGTCACTGAACTCTCTTGAAGATGGAACTCGATTTGACGCCTTGCAAAACACATTTTTAGTGACTGATGCATACCTCTTGGCATTTTCACTGTCTTTGATGTTAGAATCAATATCATATGGATCATTAACCATTATATATAGGATCTCAAACGAGTGATGTTGGATATGAGATTTTTGGATATAAGATTTTTTTAAACGAGTTTGATGAATTCGATTCACAACGAGCCTAAAGGCTCGTTGTGAATCGAATTCATCAAACGAGTTTAAAAAAATCTTATATCCAATCATCACGAGTTAAAGATACTGTATATCACATGAATTTTCGAATGTTTTGTACACTTTTTATTTAATTCATTGTCGCTAAATTCTCCCAAAACAACCGACAATCAGGCGGTGGCTCATACGCTTCACACCATGACGTCATGAATGCGCTTTACTTGCACCTGTTGCCGTAATTGACGTCATGTGAACTACGCACAAGAATGCAATGCTGCTGCTATATGGGACCACGCGCCGATTAGACACTAGTTGATAATCAGGAAATAAGACATGGGTTGTTACGTCGAAAGTAACGACGTTTCATGTGATATAATGTTGTGCGCTTTGGGATGTCGAGCTCAAATTTAGTGAATAAATCTTCCTGGCATAATCACTCCATGTGGACACTCCATCGTCATAGGACTCCCTATCTTCTGACGTTGAACTTGCAAGTCTCCATATGAAACTCATATCAACAATGGTGATGTAATCAGCGTCCACAGATTTTTCAACCTCGAATAATTTTGATTTCTGAACTTTGCGCATTGTTCCGTCAACATTGAAGATAGAGAGACAATCGTATGTAATTCAGTGCTCCATCACATTAGTCAGCTTGAATTGATCTCTGTTTTTATCACACAATCAGGGCGTTTTTACACTGTTACTCAACTAAAGTTTAACGTATATGGGCCCTTGTTCCGAATCCGTATCAAGGGCCCCTGATACAAGCTAGATTCTGCTGTTGCCGAAACAACGGCATTAATATCATTTTTCGATCGCTTCGCGTTTTTCCCTTCAGAGAAAACAATATTAGGTGAGGCGAAGCCGAACCTAATATTGTTTTCTCTGAGCCGTATATGACACTGTATCTACCAACTAAAAGCCATGTAACGTATTTATTATGCATGGCATGCTAAAATGTCACTGGGGAAGTAAACTCAACGAATAGTTAAATTATGCGCACTTTTCGGCATCTTGGGCTGGTTTGTAGCCTATTATTGGGATTTTCCTGAACGCTCGAGTCGAGGCTTCTCTCTTGAAGTTAAAGGTTTAGCTTTCGCTATGAAATGTGGAAACCTCCACCTCCATAAACGACGAACGGCATGTTTTAAAATATAATAAACCTTTACACCAAGAGGAATATTTAATTCACCAGGACTTATTGCAAAAGTAACAACCAAATTCACGTTGACGAAACACACAGTTGCTCCACTTCGCAAGACAGTATTCAGTAAAGTGAATCCCAGTGACGTAGTTTTCTGTGAAGTGTAACGTCATCACTGACCTCAATATGGAGATCAATGAACGCTATTCCATTTTTCAATTTGCGTCTTTCCATCGATAAGGCAAATGAAAAAGTTCCCCTTAAAACAGTTTTATAACACATTTTGTGGTCAATATTGTGAGATAAAGTTATCATCACCATAGTGTGTGTCTCCGGAAATTCTGATCAAGTCTCGTTGTGGGCACAGAATCGCATTTCGACTCGCCCTAACGGGCTCTTCGAAATACTACTCTGTTCCTACAACTCGACATGATCTGTATTCCCGGAGACACACACTGTGGTGATAATCTGTATTTCTCAGCTAAAGAAACAACAGCACGCACCGCTTTGTTCTCCATGGCATCTGACTTCTCAGAGCGTAGAGTCTCTTTCTCAGCAGGGGGTGGGGGGTGGGGCTTACTGAAGTTATGGCGTTTATTTCTGTGAATGACTGCATCAAATGGCACTTCATTGGAGAAAAGTCTCTCTTTAAAAAACAACTGCACCAATTTCTCACCGTCACCATGAGCTGTTTCAAAGTCATTTTGCAGCTTTTTGCTTGCAGGTATCCCAGAATGCAAACTACGAAGTTCTGTATTAGATCCATTAAAAGGGTCACACTCAAATTCTGCGAAACAGCTGCACAGATCCTGAATCGCTCTCTCGTCAACCTCTATTCGAAATTTAGAATTATCTGCATGGTCTTTAAATCTTGTCTGCCTTGTATCTTCTGCAAAGCAGAACGCAAACGGTTGATGTTATTCACATTTTCGTTATGAATCATCAGCTGTTGTTTATTCTTCAGAATTCTAGCCCATCCAGCTTTCATCTTCGAACCTTCATTCATTGTCATCTCAATGCACAGGTCTAGAGGCAAACAAGAATATTGCTTCCCAGTAAGAGACTGGCGAAAAGACCATCCTTCATATAATTGTCTCTTTCTTGAATTGTGACGATTCATTTCTAACCAAAAGTACTGCAGCCATCGTCCATATTTGTTATTAACATAGATCTTTAACCAGGGTACCATCTCCTTAATGATTCTTTGAAGGAAGGGAAATCTTGAGTTCGCAAAGCATGAATACAGAGCATTAGAATTTCCACCATTTTCATAAAACTGAGCCAGTAATTTGCTGTTGGAGAATTCATTTCTGCAACAAAGGCAAAATACTTGGAAACAAAAGTCTCTAAGTTTTCATTCTTTTCAATTTCCTAATATACAGTTAAAACTAAAAGTCCTGTCACGAATAGTGCGCTTATCTAGGCTTAATTGCGCGTTGGAATTGCGCGCAATTGCCATATCGAATGGCATCCAAAGCACGGCAGGTTCTCCCGGTTACTCATAGAAAACACAGGCAATGTTTCTGCCAATGGACCTCCGGGTTACCCGGAGGTCCATTGGCTGAAACATTGCTTGTGCACAGGCCAAATGAGCAGATTTTGATAGCCGTATTATGGTCACAACGCGTAGATTAACGCGCAGACCGACGTGCTATTTGTGCGCATTTCGGGACAGGACTTCTAGTTTTAACTGTACACCCCATGATTGTTGTTGAGAATGTTCATTTGGCTTCCTTAAAACATCCAGCAGGTCATTAATATCAGAAGGAATGCTGATCCCATGTTCTAATGCTCTTTTTATGAGTTGTCTCATCAGGGCCTCAAACATCAACTTCAAACACCCATTTTGTAATGTTTGCCTGACAGTGTTTGTTCGACAGATCCTGCGGCTTTCACATCAGCAGCTACCAGCACATCTGCCAATCCAGGCCCAGCAAACCGTTTATTTATAGTAAAAATGAATGACATCTGTGCATGAAAATCTCCCAAAACAGGTCAAACTTCTGAGGATTCTCAATTTTGAGTTGAACAATCAATGTATGCACTGGTTGATCACCAACAAGCTGAATCATTGGCATGCATTTATCTTCGCTGCAGCGAAATCGCGACACATCACTTCATGAACAGTAGATTTACTGGGCCCATTGGGTAACGTCGGACAGAAGAATGTTTTACTGATTGTAGTTTGGTCCCGAATTCTAGCATGAAAACCAGAGAAAGCACCTACTGTTTGTTCACAGGACGAAGCTTCCACCCTACTGTATCCTTGTCAGGAAATGAATTACTCCACGTAGTCTTTGGTTTTGGGTTGTCTTAAGCGACATATCAACTTCCTCCTGAACACCTGGAATACCCGGTTTAGTCGTCTTATAGGGATGCACCTTATCATGTTCTTGTGTTATAGTTTGTAGGTCTTTTGCAGTAACAAGTCTCAAGTTATCAGATGAGAGCACATTCTCTTGCACATTAGAACATGTTTCAGGCTGCACAAACATCATATTTGTCCTATGAGATGTACCTGCTCCTGTCCGTGTAACATCCTTAAAATCATCATTGTCCATCACAGCAGTACCTGGGAACCCTTCAGCCACCTCAGGTGGACAAACACAGTCACTGCTAACACCAACGCTTGCCCATGAAGCATATAGGTTTAGCACATCTTGGTAAGAAATTCCAAGCGAAAGACGATGAAGTGTGTCAATGATTTCGCAACTTCTAGTGAGCCCATGCATCGTGACACTCAACAGCTGGATCTTCACGTGGCTCCTTTACACTCTCGAGGTCTTCAACAGTTGGAGGCCACGAAACATCTGTCGGGCCTGCAAGCTGTTCTCTCAACCTTCGAGCCACAATATTAAGTAATTGATCATCATTGATACACCATGCATGTAAAGCAGCTTCCATGTAGTTTCCACCTGCAGATGTGTCATAAACAATCATACTTTTGTTTTTATGGAACCGTTCATGGAAACCTATCTTATCACCGAACTGTCTTTGAAGTAACTGTTTCATTCGACTGGATTTCATAGTTGTCTGTTCTATTCCAGACTGCTCTGATATCATTTTGTAGTCCAGAATCAAACCTTGCAATGTTCTTGGTTCCTCCAATTTAAATATAACTTTTTGCACATGCTGAGTGAATTCATGGAATGCCTCAGAGTTCAGTTCACTTGTTGCACCTAAAGGTGATGCTTTCAATCTGAGGTCATATAGGGGTCTCATATAGAATTTCCAACAGTCAAGATGGCAGCTAACCTCTGCAGCAAAATGATCACTTATTGAAGCTATAATCCTTGGAATGCGATCTTTCATTTCTGTGTCCTCAAGATAACATGTATGTTCTTTAAAATCCTCCTATGACTTCTCCTCCATTATCAGGGACAGCTTTCCTGGTTTTGGATGTTTATCATCACCATATTCCGTACACCAAATACTCTTATCTTTCATATGTAGAGGACCACTAGAATGTCTTGATCGGCGCCCAGTTTCTGCAATTGTCTCAGTGTTAGCTGTTTCAGTAGTTTTTCACAATTTATTCTTTCTGTATATTCGACTGCTAGCTAACATCCAGCGGCATGACTGATGAACAAACGTCCCTGATGGGCCTTTGTCCGAGTCTACAGAGTCATATAGGTCTTAGTATCGATCCAATCTTTTCCATTTCTCTGCTAATACTTTCATATCATCCCATGATACTTGAGAGTTTTCCTTTTAAAAGTCTATCTGACATGATAAATCACCTATAAAGAGAAAAAGAGACAAATAAATTAAATGCATAAGATATCTCATCTTCATTTTCCATAAACACAGTAGGTTTTGCTGAAAAGTAAAATTATCTATGTACGTTTCTGAAAAACAATTCGTATAAAAGTTGAGAAAGAAATCTATTTTCTGGCTCTGGAATGACTTCTATGTTAGAAATTGCTCTAAATCATTCAAAGTATTATTTTTCATTCCATTACAAACATAGAGGATATGGAATGAGTGTTCTTCCCATATAATATTTATGAAACGAGTCTAAGAATTTTCCGTTTTGGCGAGCCTCTGGCGAGCCCAAACGGAAAATTCGGACAAGTTTCATAAATATTATACGAGAAAAACACTCATTCCATATTCTATTTATCATATGACACACACACACACCCATTAGCCACGTAATATGACTTTTTAACCCATCACATAACTTGAGTTGCAGACGGCACTTGGGAAAAACATCCTCGTATAACTAAAAAAATTCATTTTTTGCTTCCAAAACATAGGTTATGACCCCCTCATTGGAACGAGCTCGTTCCAATGAGGGGTCATAACCTATGTTGTGGAAGCAAAAAAGTGAAAATATAAAAAAATGAATGGCGTTTTTCTTGTAGGTAAAAGATTAATACCCCCCCCCCCCCCCCCCCCCCCAAATAAGACAGATAACGTAAATTCTCCCTACTGAAATTATGCAAATGTGACTCAGTTGTATTTTGTTTAGCCAATCAAATTGTCCAGTTTTCAAATTGACCAATGAAAGCTCCCAACTCTAATTATGCAAATTATGAAAATGTGGCCGAGTTGTATTTTGTTCAGCCAATCAAATTGTCTAGTTTTGAAACTGACCAATGAAATTGACGGAAAGCTTTATTTATCACTGATTAATATGAAAACAAAATATCAAATGTTTTTAAGTGAACAAAACGGACGAGTCATATGATAAAAAATGATACCAAACATGACCTACTATTTCGGTCAACATTGAATTTTTGCGGAAAATTAAAAACGAAAAACGGCAGTCATTTTGAATTTGACCTATAAAAAAATTTCCGGGTCGAAATTGGAGTTATAATCTCTTTATATCTTTTCTAAAATGGTTCATTTACACGAAAATGTATTCAGACCTTTGCCACCGATAAGTGGTCTCGGGAATGCAGGATTCAGACTCTACTAAGTACAGTTTCAAACTAAACAAACGGTCTCTACACCTTTGGGTTTAAACATAGGAATTAAAATTTGTTTGTTTAAATGAATTTTAATGCATAGGATGTGTAATAAACAGAGAACGCGATGCCTATTTGAATCGGTGGGTGTTTTACATATCAAGTTAGAATGTCGTAATTATATTTCGGTGAAGTGATGTGGCTCATTGTACCATGTCGCGTTGACGAGGGTCAGATCGCCATATCAAACGAGCTGCCACATTCACGGTAAAGGGTCGAAATATCACACCAAATCCGATGTCATCGATTTTTTGGGTCCGAGAAATGGAACAAAAGTAAGTCAAACGGCAATAAAGCGTTATACGCACCCATCGCCGTAAGCTCTCGCGAAATATGACTACGCCATTCCAACTCATTATGTAAAACACCCCCCGATTCAAACGCACATCACGTTCTGTCTATATATGTTTCTGGCAGCCATTATCTCCACATATTCCACCCAATAGTGCAACTATTCACCTAAACTGATCTCTTTTGACACATTATGATGCTTTGCAAATAACATCCAGTTGACTGTTCATCGTTTTCTAGCAATTGTGTTGTAAAAAATTATAGGAAAATAGATTTTCAAAATAAAAAAATACATGCTCGCTATTTATATCATGGGCCATAACTCTAGTAAAAGCTGACAGAAAAATGGGGACTACCATTTCTTTATTCAGTAAACACAGCACAACAAATTAAAAAAAAACAATTTTGGGACGCAAATACAGCGAACCAATTATTTTCTACGTAAGGATCTACACTATAAGCGATGTCTTGTGTGATCGACGATTATTGTTTTGCAATTTTACGTCATCAAAGTCCTTCTCCTCGCACTGCCCTATATTAATAGAATCCCCTCCCCATCCGTCCCTTATGTCAATGAAAAATGCAGGACAAATGCATATAGTTATGTAGGGATAAATGACCTCTTAGAAGAACAATATCGAATTCTAAACGAGAAAGTGCAGCCATTATTAGTGCAAACTTTTGCCCCCGAAACATAGCTTACATGTATGTCTCATCACTAGAATGAGCTCAACCAGAATTGATTGATTTTGAATTTGTTTACAGACAAATACACAGAACGCCACACGGGTGTGAATTTGTTAATCGCCACAGGCCTCGAGTTTTATCCTTCCGCGATGGGCACAAGTGCTATATCGATTAACCCACTCATAAGCGTGTGTCGTTCTGTGTTTATTACACGCCTCCACGTCTATAAAACAACTATTAGAAGGACACTCGGCAATTCATTTGACAACTATTAACACAGAAAATACGTTTTATTGCCAACCAAATTTGCCAGGGGAACCCGTGCTACTATTTCGTCCCCTGAGTTCCAGTGTGTTCTATGTGCCGACTAGCACATAGAACACACTGGAACTCAGGGGACGATTTTTAGCTATCGCAAGTGATTCAAATTGTAATTGCCGTGCACGATTTGTTGAAAATTCCAGTGAAATTTCGCTTCTGTTTAAAAATAGTCCTCCAACGATTTCCGTCCCACACATATGTGAGGAACGGATTTTCATTTTTCGCCATTAGGCACATAGAACACGTTGGAACTCAAAGGACGGACTATCAACAAGAAGAACACATTTTATAGTTAAACAAATTTGTGAGGGGAACCCGTGTTAGAATTGTCAACTATCGCTAGATATTCGAAGTGTAATTGCGGTGCACGATTTGTTGAAAATTCCAGTGAAATTTGGCTTCTGTTTAAAAATAGTCCTCCAACGACTTCCGTTCCACACATATGTGCGGAACGGATTTTCATTTTCCGCATGGCTGCAGATGTGGATTTCATAGATCAGGCGTGTAATAAATAATTTGAAAGTATTCTCTTCCTCGTGTTTAACCCTTTACCTGACCTGAAAAGCAGACGACACTTGCAAAAATAATTCTTGAATAACTAATTTTTTTCATTTTTTGTCTCAAAAACATAGGTTATGACCTCTCATTGGAACGAGCTCGTCGAGCTCGTTCCAATGAGGGGTCATAACCTATGTTTTTGAGACAAAAAATTAAAAAAATAATGAAAATTGATTGGCGATTTTTGACAATAGCGCTGGCCGGTTTTGGCCGTTACGTTGGCTAAAGGGTTTTAACAAGAGAAAAATCTGCATTTTTTTTTCAGTGAAGATGTACTGTCCACGTACTGAGGCCGACTCTTTATTTTACGTCTCTGTAGTATATATTCTAATTATTGCATGTACATGGAGTGGCCTGGACATCTGTTACATCCTGAAGCGCACGAGAATGTGGATGTTTGTGGAGGTCGGGGGTGTATAACCAACCAGTTGTGCATCCTTCACGTAAATGAACTTGAAAGTAATACCATTATTTCACTGTAATAATTAGGGGTGAAACGGTTGGCTCATTTTCACAACCGACTAACCGAGAGCTATAACCGGTTAATATCCGGTTATCCGTAGCCATTATTTCTCCGAATCTTGGATCAAAACTATAGGAATTGGAAAGTAGTATTCTCAGAAACTGTGCCGTAGTGTTATCGACAGCGTTCGTTTGTATACATACTACGAAATAGTTTTTGTGGTATCTCAGTACTCACGGAAATTGCCGATCATTAACGAAGACTTGAAGCCAAAGTCGATTATTTCTCAGTCTATACAACGCTGCGTCGAGGGTATAATCTATCCCAAAGGAGAAGCGACAGATTTACTACGTTTTAAACGTGGAATGGCGATCTCTATCGATATTTCGGATAACCGGTTGACTTTTTTTTCAAATCGGTTAGATAGGTAACCGGTTGTCCGGTTAACCATTTAAGTACTAGTACTAGTACTAGTACTAATAGAGTACTAGTACTAGTACTAATAGACCATATCCTGATATATTTATATACGATGTATGACATGGTTAGAGGAATATTTCACAGCCTATGTAAATAGCGTGTTCATAAGACAGAACAATTAGCGCGTAATATTGCTCACGGAAATTAGTATTGCAAAGCGCAGCCACGTGTCAGAAACACCACACAGTAATGCGTGGTCGTAAACCACTCGCGGGTAGTGATGTCCACGCATGCGTTTAACAGGTAATAAAAAGCATTATCAGCAAAATTTTAATTTCAATTATACCCGGTGCTTCATTAATTAAAATTTTGATGATTACTCCTATAATTTACATCTATAGTTTCTGGAATCTAATATTATTGCGTCGGAGAAAATATTGCCCACCCGTGGAAAGTGACCAGTCCACGACGGCCAAAATGTATATTAATAGAGTGGGAGTGTATCGGGGTAAAGGACGTTTCAGAAGCCGCAAATCGTGGATTCAATACTCAAAGTAATACGTAATGTGATTTTCATGCCATACTTGGATTTATTTATTTAATTTATATATCGTAGCGGCGAAAGAGATGAATTATAAAAAAAAAGTTCACTAGCTTCCGAGAAGTAAAAGGGAGACGATGAAATCAGCAATCGGGAGAAATGAAAACGAGTAGTGGAATACGTAATGATAAAACGAGAAAACCTGTTTGAAGAATATTGCTGTTGATGAAATCAGCAAAGAACGGGAGAAATAAAAGTGAGAAGTGGAAAATGGAATGAGAAAATGAGAACAGCAGTTTGAAGAACATTGCTTTAATCAGCTTGCAGAATAGCATTGAATATGTGGCAGTGTTGAAATATTTATAATGCTTTCACATTACATGTATTTCACAGTACTTTAATTTACAGGCCCTAGTATTTATTAACTTCAGAATTACCGAATTTCCATTCTAACTGCAGAATTTTATTTGAGGATTGAACTAGTTAAAGTGTTAATATTACAGGTGTCACACAGAATACAGTTCACAGATGGTTAATTTCTTCTTTAATTCAATTACATGTCACTAGATTTTCTCTTCAGTATTTGTTGTTTACCATGCCTCGCTCACTGCATGTTCTGAACACTGATTAACTAAGATTCCGTTTTTGGCCCTTTTTTATTTCTGGTGTACATCAACGACATTGCCGACTATATCTAGGCTGTTGTCCGACTGTTCGCTGATGATACTTGTCTGACAGAGTCATCTTCTGATACTCATAGAATTCAGTCTAAAATGAACACCGAACTCCAAAAAATTAACAAATGGGCTGACACGTGGTTGGTCACATTTAAAGCTAAAAAACTGACGTTATACTATTTACACTCAGCAGGGATGTTATATTTCCAAATGTTGTTTTTAACAACGAAACACTAGATTTTGGTGCTGTCCACAAACATTTGGGGTTATGTATCCAGTCCAACTTAAGTTGTGAAGCCTATATTGATGATATCTGTAAAAAACCTTGTGCAAGACTTTCTCAGTTGAGAAAATTGAAGCACATTTTTAACCGACAAATCCCGGGAAAGATGTATATGCTTCCGTACTACTAATATTAGAGTACGGTAGATCTGTTTGGTACGGTGCTCCGCAGAATTTAATGAAGAGTCTTGAGGATATACACTACGATGCCGCACGAATCGTATCGGGCCTGACAGGATCAGTATCACGCGATCGCCTCTTGTTAGAAGTTGGGTTGGGTAATCTAGAAACAAGAAGACACGTTCAAAAGATGTGTATCTTTTCCAAAATCATACACAACGATGCGCCAGATTTTCTCTATGAACTTCTACCACCACGGGTTTGTGATACATCGTCTTATAACCTTCGCAATTCGTCAAATGTCATGCCTTATAGCATGCGAACTGAGCTATTTAAACGATCATTCTTTCCGTCTTGCACGGAAACGTGGAACAATTTATCCCAATCAGTACGAAATTGCTCATCGCTTACCGAATTCAAAAAACTCATATCGCCCCCCGTATGCAGACCACCTGTATATTTCTCTCATGGTTCTAGAAAACACAATATCATTCACAGTAGAATTAGAACTGGTTGTAGTGATCTGAAAAGTGATAAATTCCTCAATTACAGTACGTGGAGAGTGTATTATCACTAAATCACCTGCAGAGTGGGGATTCCACCCAAGCAATAATTGCAAATTTGTTGCAAAGCACAACCAGCACAAGCAAAGTTTCAGGTAATGGACCTCCGGGTTAAACCCGGAGGTCCATTGGCTGAAACATTGCTTTTGTTTTTGTCGATATGTACAAAATTTAAAAGTTATAGCTTGGGTGATAACACCACTCCGCGGGTGATTTGGTTACAATCCACTCTCCACGTACTGTACATCTCTGAATGTCCATATTGCCCACATTGTATAACCGTTGTTGAGGACGCAGAACATTATTTTCTTGTCTGCCCCTCTTATTCAAACGCTCGTAATGCTCTTATTGGTAATTTATCAAATCTTAATATTACTCTAAATTCGGTGGATAATCTATTGTACGGTGATCCGGTGTTAGAAACCAAAACTAACACCTTGATTTTTAAATTTGTGCAAAAATTTATTTGTTGCACTGGGAGATTCGACAACGAGTTTCCCATCTAGTAATATTTGCAAAACAATGCTGACTCAATGTATCCACTTCAATATAGAATACGCACGGAGGGGTCACGGAATGGACGCGTCATCAGGGTGACGTTGAGCTAGCGCATCGGTACACAGATTGTGCAGTCACGATGATAGTCACGGTTGCGTTGTTTGTGGCCTGAGTCTCTGACGCAGCGTCTCCCTTACCTCTTGTGTGAACCACCATGGATCTAATGAGACACGTCCCTAAGCTGCAGTACAGAAGGCGAAGAAATGATGATGATGATGATTATTATTATTATTATTATTATTATTATTATTAGGTTTTTACTGAGTGGAAAGCACTTGTCCTCCTATCCCTTTTTGCTCAATAGTTATGGCAAATAAAAATATGTTTAAAGTATCAAAAAATAGCGCGGAAGACCGTAATATCGAAAGACTGTTCAGATAACTGAACATACGTACTAGAATCGGGACTTGAGCCATCACAATGGAACGAATTAGCATGCCTCGATGATTCAGTTTGAATACCCTCTCACCAACGCAGAATATATCAAAATTATTAAAGTATTTGTTTATCGATTTTTTTTCAAACATTTCGACAAAACAATATCATGAGACCCCTCATTGGAACGATCTCGACGAGCTCGTTCCAGTGAGGTTTCACATGATATGGTTTTGTTGAATTTGTTTGAAAAATATATTTTCTACTGCTGAATATTTATATTACGCGGGCGGATGCGGCCGATTCATTTGGGTAAAGGGATAATATTCATCCGAGACTACAGTTAAAACTGAAGACATCTTGAAAAATAAATTCTGATAAATAAGTAATGACGACGAACCGATATTTTTGTAATTACACCGGTATTCTATCGATACTGGTTTGATTACCGATATATATCGGTTTATCGTTATACCGTGCAGGCCCAGGTCTTTGCGAATCTCCGATGTCTTGTCAAATTGCACCTAGTAAACTTGTAATCAACAATAACTCTAACAGGTGTATACATAATGCAATCCACGCACTCTCTGCTTTTATCTGGAACCCTCGTCCTGGTCAAACTTGCTGCTCACCCAACCAGTACACCATAAATACGTTCAACACCCTCATAGGAATCTGTCGTCGGTAATATCGAATAGCACTTGCTGAGAGCTGGCGATGATGCATTTCATCATTCTCTAAGGGCTAGTCCATGGAGAAGGATATGCTGCATCACCGATGGCGCTCAGCTCAGTAAGCAGGCGCATTTGTAGAGCACCCCAAATATGATGCCCTCCGAATGCGCTAACAGACATTGACGCTCAGTTTACATAGATTTATCCCTTTATCACTCTCCGAACGACATCGAGTACACTCTAAAATTAGTTGGGTTAAAAATCAACCCAAATCGACTGGGTTGAGTGAATATGAACCCAATTGGGTTCATATTCACTCAACCCAGTCGATTTGGGTTGATTTTTAACCCAACTAATTTTAGAGTGTATTTGGTGGGACCTGGCACTGAGTAGATGAATGATCTCCAAGAGCGGCTAGTTTTGTACCAATGTATAACCACCGATCTCCCACTGGCTTTTGAGCCGGATAACATCCTGCAAATAAAACTTAGCAATGAAGAAACTCGAGCCCCAGTTCCAACTTCGGGTCACATACTTTTTTTCCCTTAACCATTTGGCCAAAGTCTGTCTGCAACTACACTTCCTTCCAGGGGGGTGACAGGTAGACAGCCAATCTGGCTATGCCACCCCCTTACAGTATATTATTTACTAAACTTGCAAAATATATGTATTTGTAACCATTATTTATCTATACTGTGAATAAATTATCTGAATCTGAATTGAATCTCGAATCGAACCAGACACAGGATTTCAAATCGAATTGAATCTTGAATCGAATCTCACGACTCTCCAAATTCTAAGTATCAAACCTGCAGTTCAATCGTACATAATGCCGGTCTCCACTCGAGTATTGTAATCAACGATGGGTTTTCGGTTTGGGGAAGTCAGTCGAAACCGAAGAAATTGTCCAGGGCAAATTCAAAGTAGTTTCAGAAGCTGAATCTACTTGAATTATTCTTCTGTAATCAGGTCTCCTGTACTTGGCAGGATTTTAAGAACATCTCGACCAATCGAAAATTTCCGAAACAGCACATCTCGAATCGAATTATCGGATCGATTTCGATTCGAATCGAATTATCGGGTCGATTTCGATTCGATTCGAATTGCCGGGTCGAAGTTTTATAGGGACTTATTGAAAACTCCACTACTAACATAAATAGAAACAAATACAGTACGTGGAGGGAAGATTGTCACCCATGGAGTGGCGGTATCACATAAGGTACTACTCTCAAATTTGTACAGAAACACAAGAAGCACAAGCAAAGTTTCAGCCAATGGACCTCCGGGTTTACCCGGAGGGCCATTGGCTGAAACCTTTTTTTTGCTAATACGCCGCTTTGTAATAAAGTAGCATTTATTGCTTGAGAGAAATCATCACTTCACGGGTGATTTATTGATAATACACTCTCCATGTCATGTACGAGAAAGAAATGAAGAGCGATGCGGCGGACTCAGAGGCAAAGGGAGCACGTGCTTCCTCACACATTTTCTGCATGCATGCTACATTACACAATCAGATTAAAATTTTGAGACAATTTAAATGTGTCAATAAGTAGAATGCTACGGTCCCAAACGATCCAAATTTGGGGGTTGGGGGGGGGGGGGTGTGAGGGTGACGGAAAACTGAGATGCATTGTGAGTATCGTGTGTTTTTCATGCTAGCGCGTGACCGGTCATATTGTGATGTCATTACTATTATATTATTGTTATTACTATTATCACTATTATTATTATTTTAACACACCCTAATCAGAACAGCGCCCAAACGGCCTTTGGCTTTGAATATTAATTGATTCAAATCGAGAGAGACACAGAATGCATAAGGGACATCAACAGCTTTTCTTTCTTTCTTTCTTCCTTTTTTCTGTCTTTGTTTCCTGCTACATATTCATATTTATTTATACACATACACACACATATATATATAAACCCATTCAAACAGTTTATTTTACATTTATGAATTTCAAAAACTTGTTTGTTTCGCCATTGTAACATTTTCTTTATTCATGTGATGGGAGCGGAGGTTTTTACTAAGTGGAAAGCACTTGTCCTCCTATCCCTTTTTGCTCAATAGTTATGGTTAATAAAAATATGTTTAAAGTACTGATTAACACCCTTCACTCTGATTTCAGGAAGCTGTTTTCCCATAATGCATCTAGAAATTTACCCAATTTAATCTCGTTTGACAGAGCTCAATGAGCTCTGTCAAACGAGATTGAATTGGTTAAATTTCTAGTTGCATTATGGGAATTTTTTTCTGTCTAAAATTTAGATATTTTGACATCAGTTTGCAGGGGGTTAACTAATATTTCATTGGATTGTCCCTTTGATCTTCTCTAGTAAAGTTACCTGCGTTGTCAATTAAGGTGACATCAATCATTCTGCTACTTGAGGAATCTTTGCTGTTGTGAGAAATTATAATCTGTGGTCTTTGTTGTTGGTTTTAATTTGTGAATATTTGTGTGAAAATAATCTGTGAAACCTTGTGATATATTGAAGTGACTATTGCGTATTTCTTGGACCAACAATAGGGACGGATTCATATCGCACAGTCAGATTAAAATTATATTTTATACCCTTAATTATATTTTCTTTAATTTATTTATTAAATTCATGTCTAGTTAATTTAATGTGTGGGCGGATAGCAGGCTCGGCATTTCATAGCCGTGAAATGCCGGTCCGGCAATCCGACAAACACCAGATCCGCCGAAGCTGTTAACGATAACTTGCACTACAAATTATTTTGGTTAAAGTTAAAGTCGTCTTCACTTTGGAGACCCGTTATAGTAAATGTACTTGCTGCTTAATTTAGAAGTTGACAGTGAATTTTAATATCGGTAAACATATTATTGTTTTTAAATAACATGTACCCAGGTAGAACTGTAGTCGTGATGCTATTCTCGGTGGATGGGCGATTCGACTCATTCAGCGCACACTGAATGTGTCGCATCGCACGTCATTGAGAATGCATTGTTGGGTGCATGCCAATTAACCCTGTTCTACTGCCATATAGTCTAAGGACTTGTTTTGTTATTCTATTCAGGTTCAAGAGATACCATTACCACTGCCAGCTTGCATTAACAAGTGAACTCGTCACACTGAGGGTAGGCATTTATTAGTTAACCCTTCCCGCTTTAGCCTATCAGCTAAATGCTTACCTTTATGTCTACTGTAGACGAGTTGGGTTAAAATTGTATACAGTTTATGTATTTATTTCACGCATCAGTAAACAAATATTCTTTTATATTACTGGATCATCTATTCGTCTGTCATTATTAGTTCGGATTAGGCACACATGCTTATTATTGTAAATACTGATTTTTAGTGGATCGAGTTATAACTGGTTTTATGCAAGTAGTATAGCATATACCCGAACGTCCCTCATTGGGAAAAGTGACGCCATGTCACGTGACCTGGTGGCGCCGTGATGTGTTGTCATGGTAACCCGTGTAAGCTGCCATCTAGTGACGTCATCCCATAGTGATACGTGGAGGTGCGCATGCGCAGCGCGTGTTGTCAGGGCGATACATGTTTCCGTCGTCCATTTTTTATACTGGAGGCCGCCATCTTGGTTTCTATGGTAGCACGTGGTTGCTATGTGACCCAAGGCTTAATAGGACAGGTGTATGTTCAAAGGGTATGTTCGATTGATTCGGAGTATCACGAATTATCCAAATAAATCTGACAAATTTTACTATTTCGAATTATTTCAAAATCCTCTGCTTCTATCTATATATGCAATAGTTTTTGTTATTACTATATTACTATATGTTCGGGTCTGTACTTGTTAGTTCTGACCCTATACCGTGTACTCTTGTTGTTTCATTTATCTAGATCATTTATATAGATTATAACTAACCAATCAGATTGCTTGACTTCCCATAATCTGTATGCAGAATTGTCTCCCTTGTGTATATCAAAAGTCTACACCATTCCCAAACCCAATAAGCCATCGAGCAGTTACTGAAACGTCATTGCTCGAACGACTCGAAGTCCATCGAGCAAATGAGCTAACGAGTAATTGCTCGTTCGAGTGACTCCTCGAACGACTCATTTCAGAAAAAGGGGTGCCTGAGATCTGGTATTGTATTATTTGAGGATACTTATCTGAGGATACTATTACTTGTTTGGCCTAGTCTTCTGGTTCCCCCAGGACATACCTATCCCAAATTTTCAAATGAGTATTAGAGTAATTTCTCGATCGAGTGACTCGACATATTGCTCGAACGACTCGAAGTCCATCGAGCAAATGAGCTATAGAGCCATTGCTCGTACGTGTGACTCGCACATACTGCTCGTCGACTCATTTCGGTATTTGAGGATACCTATGACCTGGCTACGTATCAGTTGAGGATACCTGTTAAGGATACATCTTAATGATACTTATCTGAAGATATCTGGTCAGGCCATTTCGCGGAGTATTCCCCTTCCCTGCTAGTAAAAAAAGAAGAATCTCTGTTATATTTTAAAAATGTATTGACTGTTCTGTGCACTCTCTGTTATTTTCATTGTAGTTCAATATTTTTTCTGTTTATTCTGTTTTCTTGAGTGTGTTGGGTCTTCAGCTAAATATAGTAATAATAAGCTAAACTGTTCGAATTGAAGGGTTCTTCTACGCTACTGGAGTATATTCCAGGACAAAGGAACATGGTCATATATACGAAAACTGTTGCATATATAGATAAAAGCAAAGAATTAGAAATAGTAAAACTTGTCGTGTTTATTTGGGTAATTCGTCATACTCCGATTCAATCAAACATACCCCCCGAACATACGCCTGTCCTATTATAAGCCACGGGTCACATAACAACCACGTGCTACAATAGAAACCAAGATGGCGGCCTCCATCATACAACGTGGACGACGGAAACATGTATCACCCTGACAACACGCGCCGCGCATGCGCACCCACACAACGTATCACTATATGGATGACGTCACAAGATGGTCTCTCACGCGGGTTACCATGACAATGCAACATGGCGCCACCAGGTCACGTGACATGACGTTACTATCTAGGTCCCCCACTAGGTCCCCTTACTTATGCATTTTCGTAAAAGAGTTCGTTATGTAAATATTGTTACGCTATATGGATTCCATGTACGATACAGAATACCAGTTCCATAGGCAACTGTGATCATGGGTATCATTTAGTGGTATGTAGACGCAGTCTGAAATTAATTCTGTAATCAGAATTAATTGTTGTTTATTTCATGCTTAGTCTGCATAGTAGATATTGTAGTATCGTTATAACTGTACTGGCATCGGTTGTTACACTTTGATGGAATGAGCTCATTTCAGCAGAGTATAACAACCCATGTTAGGTTGAGTGAGCTTTCACTCTTGGAATATTTAAATGTTACCCTGTATTCAGGATTTGTATTAGTCAATTACAGTGTGTTCTACTATTTTATATTACAGAGTTTATATGTATATATGGGTGTTATATGGACTTTAATGTCACGGCTACCATTTTGTGAAGCATGCTGATTTGTTTGATTCATCAATATCATTTTTCTCTGGAAATAAACGAACCCATGTAAATAATTCATTCCGCAACCAGTTGTGTCTTAAGACGGGTACAAATATATGAGAGTTTAAAAGAATAAAAACAAATTTGTTTAAAGACGTTGATTCCCCTCAGAAACACTAGAATTTTATTAGAGTTTGTGTTGTGAAAGAGGTATCTAAGAAATACTGCAATAAGAACTGCGGCTGACAAGATTAAACGCTGTAGAGTGCAAAAGAATTTGTTCAATTGTCAATACCTGCAGGCAAGGACCAAATTCCGGTCGCACATTGCCCTCTAACAGAACGGAATACGACAGTCTCGTATGATCAATAAGGCATCGCATGAAATTAACAGTCTTTTCTACAGAGGTTACTAGACAAGTAATTATTATAACTAATATTAGGTCGGAAGCTATGGAGCTTGTTATTTGTTGCCCCACCCCATTCCGTCTGCCACACAGATAGTATGTACCTATCGATATGTGATTTGAAACTAAAATCACTGAAAGGGACTTTAAAATCAGCGAGATACTTGTTTAAGTCATATCTTTCTGCTGTGTCTGGACTAGGTGATACCGAGGACACAAAAATGTCCAGTTAGCCTGCAAATCAAGATATCATATTGGTCAGACATGAGACTATTCAATTTCTCAGGCAGGGGATCCATTGGCTGGAATATTGCTTGTGCACAAGCCATATGTACAGAATTTGATTGCCGCACTATGGTCATAACGCGTAGATTAACGCGCAGATCGACGTGCTATTTGTGCTCATTTCAAGGCAGGACCTTCTAGTTTTAACTGTAAATCAGAGGGTTATTCAACTTGAGTAAAGCTAGTAAGAGGAAAGAGAGTCCTAAAAGATAATTGACTTCATTTCTAGAAACTTCCCAGTGCATTCAAGCGCAATGTGTAAAGCTCTGACAACTTTGAAAATCGAACTTTGATTTTGTATTCTGATGGAGATGATCTGATCACCAGTAACAACAACCGACGATACTTTGTTGCCGTATTTAGATCTATCTGTGTAGACCATTTGGAAGAAGCAAGGTCCAAATTTACAGCAGTTCTCTTTGGAGGGGAGGGGGGATATGTGGCTCACGGTTCTATTTTTTCGAATCAGATTCTAATGTGGCTGACTCAATGTCGAGTTTCAATTCTACTTGGTCCACAGAGGGTGAATTTAGTGATGCTACCCAGGGTAGCATCACTAAATTTACCCTCTGTGAACCTCATTCCCAACGAAGGAATTTATTGCGGCTCTGAGACACAATTATAAGTGGCATTTGATGGGTTGGACAATAGTTTGGAAACACTGGAGTAACCGTTTAATTATGTGTTTCTCGAGAGAAGGCAACCCTGCCTCAACCTGCATTGAATCGATGGGCGTTGTTCTAAATGCGCATAAACTAAATCCAGTATGAATTGCATGAGTGGTTTAAGGTATGACTTTCTTGCAGAACTGTAAAACACAGAGCCATAATCTGATGTTGATCTCACAAATGATTTATACAAATGGCGTTATGCTTTTTAGTCAGCACCCAAATCAATACTACCAAGTACCTTCATAAGGTTCAGAGCTCTTTTACATTTTACCTTTAGTTGTTTTATGTGAGAAGTGAAATTCAGTTTATTGTCAAACAACAAACCTAAGAAGTTTACTTCCTTAACAAGCTTTATGGTACTCCCATCTATTTTCAACTCCGGATCAATGTGATGTTTCCTAAGTTTGCAAAAACTGTACGCAATTTCCTTTTTTGAGAACTTAAAACCATTTTTGTGGCCCCTTTTGAGTTATATTTAAGCACAACTGACGTTTGCTCTGTATAGCATTCATATGTCTGCTGCTATAGCCGATTAAAATATCATCAACATCCAATGAGAGATCTACCATATTTTCAACTGCGTCAATGATGCTATTGATTTTTATTGAGAAGAGGGTAACAGACGAAATACTACCCTGGGGAATCCCCAAGTCTTGTTTGTGGCGTCACGTGGTTTTGGTCAGCACCCCTTATCAGTGTTACCAGCTATCTTTAGAGGGTAAGTGGCCTTTTACGTCCAACTCATATAGGGCTGCATGTTATTCTAAACTGAATACCGGTATCGGTATTCAAAAAAATACCGCGGTATACCGGTATATCGAAAGAATGTTCAGATATCTGAACAAACGTACCACATTCGCGACTTGAGCCATCACAGTGTAACAAAGTAGCATGTCATGATTATGCAGTTCGAATAGCCCTTTATCTCACGCAGACGATATCAAAATGTATTACTTTAAATATTAGTTTATCGAATTTTCAAAAAACTTCAACAAAACCGTATCATGTGACCTCTCATTGGAACGAGCTCGTTTCAGTGAGGGATCACATTATATGGTTTTGTTAATGTTTTTGAAAAATATATTTTCAACTGCTGAATTGGTATATTACGCGGGCGGATGCGACGGATTCGTTCGGAAATGGATAATATTATTCATTCCGGACTGAAGTTAAAACTCAAGACATCTCTAAAATTAAATTGTGGATAAATAAATAATGACGATAAGCCGATATGTTTGTAATTACACCGGTTTTCAATCGATATGGGATGAATACTGGTATATATCGGTTTATCGATATACCGTGCAGCCCTAAACTCATAGTTGTTTTGTCAAACATTAAACCCAACAGGAATTTCATTTCTTTATCATCTTTAGTGGTGTGCCCATCTATTTTCAACCCCGGATAAATATGGTGCTTCCAGAGCTTTCAAAAATGAACACAAATAGTTTTCTGTGGACCATTTCTGAATTCTGTATACATTCAATTGAAGTTTATGCTCGATGGAATTACTTCTTTGCTGCAGTAAGAGGTCACTAACATGCAATGAGGAATCAGTCATATTCTCAACTGCGTCAATGATACCATTACTTTCCCCGAGAAGAGATTACCTTTTACTCCCAATTAGTGCTCGTGTGGATAAGATAATGTAATCCCGACACAAACTTAAAATTGACAGTCCTTTAAAAAGTGTTCAATAAAAAAGAGGCATCCGCCCGCTCAATGCCAGGTTGAAAAGGTCATTTAAAATTCCATACTTCCACATTGTATCATATGCCCTATCCAGCTCAAAGAAGATGGCGACCATAAGTTCTCTCCTGGCAAAACATTTCGATTAAACGTTTCGCGTCTAACCAAATGGTCCACAGTGCTACTCTGACTTCCGAAACTGCTTCTGAAACTACATTGACCTTTCGCAAGTCGATTGTTCGATTGCATCATGCTGTTCATGTTGTAAATTCATTATCAATGCCTGTGTGATAAGTGGTATAAATTAATGGAATATAAATTCATGTTTCTTGGCCGACGACAGTTGTTAGAATTAAGCGGAGTGAAACAATTTATTTTGAACCTGAGGCAGAGGCTCAGTGAGTTCGAGGAGTACTAAACTTATGGAAATACAATTGATTGAAGTCGTAACTCATATTTAGGATTCACTGAAGTGGTGAACAATACGTGAGATTTTAATATTTCTGATTCTTTTGAATTCATTATTTGCAGTTAAAATTGAAAACACACCCACTGAAGATGACATATTTGTCGGTAAATTTGTGTTTATCGGTGACGAAAAAAGTTAAACAGACACGGCGCCAGCGTTTAGTGTTGAGTAATTCCAATCAGAGCGTGCGTAATTGACGCTGATCAATGGTAGTGGAGCTTACATTTTCTTTGTTCTCTTGTCTCCAGGGAAGAACGTTCCGATAGTACCCGTAGTTTTGCCCCCAAACTCCAGTACTATGACTTTTAGAATGTGTCAAATTAACCAATCACGGCTGATGTTACAAACGTGAAGCATAATAAAGTTATTTATTTGGCGTCGTTACAAGTCTTAAGTTTGATATTGCAGGGGTATAGGTCGATGGGTAGCACTGAATACTTCAGTTATATGGATTTTGGGTCTTGTTAGTATTGGGCTTAATGCTCCATTTCGAGCATTGATCTAATAGATCATCAAGGGCTTCCTGTAGTTGACGTTCGATGATGTCGCTGGATCTTCTAGCTCTGTCACCAGGGAACTGGGGAATTTCGACCTGATTTTCACGCATTTTGTGAATATCGAATATCGTTAACATATATAATAAACAGAAGTGGGTCGAGCACTGGAGCGAACCGGTCGAGAGCTCCACTTTCTCTGATTTGTTAACCTTAGCTTTAAGTTTCGGTCCCTTAGGAAAGATGGAATTATATGGAGTATTTTCTTTGGCAGGTTCATTTTGATCAGTTTATATCTCATTCCATTGTGCTAGACTGAGTTAAACGCTTCTTCGAATTCTTGTAGGAGCCCCTCCCCAATATCTTTTGGGACAGATAGGACTGTATGTAGTAAATTAACCGATGCAGATGGTCTTTGACCTCTACTTGTAATTACCATTTGTTGAAAAAGTTAATTGATTGATTCTAGGTGCGTTGTCATTTTATTGCCGACTAGACGTTCAAATATCACTAAAACGTAGCTCGTTAGGGGAGGTTGCAATTGGTATGAAAAAGTCGTTCGAGCAAGCAGTAGTAGAAGAAGCCTTTGATACTGATATGAACTGCGACCCGTGGCAGCATTAAGGTACTAAGGATAGTAGTAGTTTCACACGATTGTAACGGTTGGGATACTCTAGAACAGAATAGAATAGTGGTTGTCAATATTAAGGTACATGATTGTAAGGCTGATAGAACACCATACTAAATGTGAATATAACACCGGTCGATCATTGGGCAGATGGTGGTGACTACGGACAAGTAGTGGCCTTGGAGTTATGAAGGTGTAGATGGTCTTGGAGCTAGGAGCTGAATGGGGTTAGGAGCCATACAGTTAAAATTAGAGCTCCTGTCATGAAATGCGCACAAATAGCACGTCGATCTGCGCGTTAATCTACGCGCTATAAAGATGGTAAGGCAATCCAATTCTGTACATATGGCCTCTGCACAAGCAATGTTTCGGCCAATGGACCTCCGGGTAACCCGGGGATCCATTGGCAGAAACGTTGCCAGTGTTTGCAATGAGTAACCAGGGGAACCTGCCGTGCTTTGGATGCCATTTGACATGGCAATTGCGCGCAATTCCTACGCGCAATTAAGCCCAGATAAGCGCATAGTTCGTGACAGGATAGTTGTAACTGTAACTATCTTCAAATAGCTATTCTCAGATACGTATCCCCAAAATATATCCTCAAAGGGTATCTTCAAATGATATATTGCCATATCTTTGGTATCCTGAAAAAAACCCGTATGTGACGCATTGTGCATTAGCACACAATCACATATCGGCACATTCAAGATGACCTGTAATGTGTGCACCGTGTGACACAATATGTACTAACACATAATCACACCTCGGTACTATCAACACACATGTAAGGAACCCTAGCTTGCACTTAGCCTAGGAATTGTATAGAATGATACAGGTTTAGATGAATTGGGTGATCTGATTGAGCCTATATTTGGCTAAAGGCAGATGTCGAGCCAGAATTGTGGCTAGCTATTAAGCTTGTAGTAGGGTTGCAAGTCGGTAATGGTCAGACACTCTGGGACAAGACAGAATAGTGGTAGCCAATAGTAATAGTATACGACTATAGTCGCACAAGACTGCAAGTGAGAAGGAAACATATAGTATTGGGTGAATACAACAGTACTGGGTCACACGACTGATGGTGAAGACCATGGACAAGTGCTGGCCTTGGAGCTATGGAGGGTGCGTGGGTGGCCTAGACGGCCATGCTATTTGCCATAACTATCTTCAAATTGACATCTTCAGATAAGTATCCCCAAAAGGCATACTCAGATGATGCATTGTCATGTCATAGGTATCCTCAAAAACCAGTATGTGCCCGTGTGCTAGTGCCATGTGTACTAACGCATAAGCACATCTAGGGAAGTCAGAATACTTTATAAGGAGATCCAGGAAGTCATAACAAAGCTTGCAGATACACAGGTAAGAACCAGTGATTTGGGAAAATTGGAGCCAGTTCAACAGAAAGCGTCTTATAACACTCCGCGATGCTGTTATATGCCCAGAATGCGCCTTCTCCGTGTCGTTTGGGTGAGTTCAGACAGTTTTTGGTGGTTTCGAGGGATTTTCGGGTTGATTGTGGTAATTAGGTTTACTCTTATACTAAGGAATACGCTCTCCGAACTTACATCTTTCTTTTTTGAGAGTTTTGGGTCACATAGTAACCACGTGCTACCATAGAGACTATGATGGCGGCATCCATAATACAAAATGGACGATGGAAACACTTATCAACCGAACAACACGCGCTGTGCATGCGCACTGACCCCACGCATCACTATAATGATGACGTAATAACATGGCCGCTTACACAGGCCACCATCACAACCAAACATGGTGCCAGTGGGTCGCGTGATACGGCGTCACTTCCCGGGATCCGACAACCTGTAGCTGAAAACCGCATTACATACAACCGCCGAGAAAATAATTAAAATCACCTGGATGAATGGTTGAGTGTGTGGGTAGATGCTTAATGGTTTATTAATTACATTTCATGGTTGGATGTATTGATGAAGGACTAAAATGTCTAGCCCACGTGAACTGATACTTTACTTCGAGAATCCTTTAATTTGTCATACTGGTCCAGTCATGTGGATAGGTCTCGAGTTTACGACCTCATGAAGTCATTTTGAATAGAATACTACAGTGAGTCTTCATCTCGGTTAGTAGCTTACTACATGTCAGGCCTATTACGAGTTCTCTGATGTCAAGATACAATACTGCAGGACTCTGCTGTCGATTTGTGACTCTGGGTCCGGCAACCACCTCTTCGCGGGCTGTGCACTCGGGATAGGGGTTCACATTGCCTTGTATTAACCCTCGTATTAATTCTCAGCATACCTTTATTCTGTATAAAGATTCCGAAAGCCAAATCGTCGCCTGAGTGCTAGAATGTTCTATGTCCCCTATGGGACATAGAACATTCTATCACTCAGCCGACGAAATGTCAATCCAATCCTTAAGGATGTCTAAACAACAATGTTTTTTTTATTACAGTTTGTACATTATTCGTTCTGCATCACCAGTCGACATTTCCATTCCCTTTATGCTCAGTTGTTGTGTTACTGTGAATGTTTCTCGTCTCACCGGGTTACAATTCGATCTTAAGTTTCTAAACAGGAAGACACAATTCTCGTGCTTACAAAATCAGAATATCAAATTACATTTCTCTCTTACTCTACAAGGCGCACAGTATTGGGAACAATTTAAATGATATCTCCGACTATGCAGATGAATATGATATTGTCTGCTTCACTGAAACCTTTCACTCTCGATGGAAGTCTGAGTGCTGTAGATCTTTTTTGTCGGGCTTTCATCCACCAGTCACGCGAGATAAGAATCCGTTTTGGTGGTGGAATTGCCGTGTATTTATCGGGGAGACTCTATTTTGTACAGAAAGAAAAAATGTTCAATTTAATTAGTATTAATTGGTTTGAAGTTAGAGCCAAGAAACAAATTTTACTCTCTGTAATGCTTTTTGTGTCAATAACTACTGTTCCAAACGTGAAGAAGTCAAAGATGAATCTCTAGCGTAACATCCAAACGTAATAATAATGGGCGATATGAACTGTAATCTCTTCAGTACTTCGGGCACCTCCAAAAAGTTATAACAAACCTTGTCCCTATATCCCGATAACTTCGGTCTTTTGATTGGTCAGAGTGCCTTGGACAAATGACCATGGCAAAGGATACACCCAACATCCAAGGTATATGAGAGCGTGCAACATCCAGGGTATAAGGGCATGAGAAACATCGGGGCATATGGTTTACACGAAAGCTTTCCGATTTTGCTCGCCTCGAAATAAACATCGAACCAAAAAACCCGAAAATAGTCACAAATATCATCAGAATTCCGACACTTCAGTCATAAAAATAAAATAAGAGCAAATAATTCGTCTCCTGAGTACCAATGTGCCAGTAGGCACATAGAACACATTGGAACTCAGGGGACGATATGTCAACAAAATACTGTTTACTCGTTTCCTTAACGACCGAAGGGATGTAACTCTATCTACTGTCTTCTGCGATTATAAAAACAAACTAATTATCACGAATTTGGTCCAAGTGATTGTGGAGCTGAGAAATGTGTCCACAAATTTATTTCCACTATGTTTGTATTGTGGTTCAAACGGGACAAAAACGTTATCTCTGCCAACATGTATGGTATATGGAGATTTAATACCCGGATGTCTCATATACATGTCATAGATGTATGCTGAGAATTAATACGAGGGTTAATAGAAGGCATGCTCGAATTCTGTCAGGTTAGTGGTTTGTCAATAGGCTTAGTTGATCTAGTTACTTCAGACTGGACTCTCCTGATTCCTTTGCAATTTGTTCAATTCGGCGATTGCCGAAGCTTGCATTCACCGAAAAACCTCAGATATAACCCTATATGTATGAGCACTTAGTTCGTGAAGTATCAAAACCAAACGCGGTTTGTGAATTACCCAAACTTTAAGGTTCTATAAAAGAAATGAAACGTTTGCACGAAATTAGGTGATAGGTTATTTTCGATCCCGTCAAAAATCAAAACAAAGTAATAATTTGTTACATTTTAGTGTCCATCTCCTTCTAGTGTCAATTGAAAACTTCTGCTCTGTATTTAGCAAATTGAACAAATATCCATTTAACACGTAATCAGTGCTCGTGTTTTACGGTATGCGGTGTATTTTGCATAAAACACATACTGGAGCTGTTCTGAGTAGAAAAATAATATCAAGAATGGAATAATTATGAGAGGCACTTTGAGCCAATGTAATGTTGGCTCATATTTATTTTGACCGAGAACTTCAGCTTAATCGCGGTTGCGATGAAAAGAGCTGACCAGTTAATAAATAGGGTGAATAAATCAAAATGAATGCCGTATGCTGATATATTGAGCTAATTTAATATAATTTTTAAATTTGGGTAAAATTTTGTATGTTTTATGAGCACTGGAATATAATGCGTCGGCCGAAAATGTCTTCCCGGTATTTAATATGTTGAACACAGAAATCCAGCAATGACGGTAACTGCTTAGTATTTCGTTGTTTGTGCTGAGTGTGCATGAAATACAGTCTGGGCCCACGATGAGTCATTATTCTTTCTCCAAGTGACAAAAACATTCGACCGGATTGAAGAAATGTACAATTATCGTTCAATATTTAGTTGCCTGCGTTGTGTGTAAAATAACACTGGGGCTGTCATGAGTCACAAGAGCCCTACACCATCAAATTTTGACTTAATTCATATGGTTTATTATTGAAGTAACATAGAAATTATGCTACGGGGGACAGTAGCAAACCTCCACTGATAGCGGTAGCCAAAACATGCACCACGGCGCTAGCACAAGCTACAGAAATGTGCCACATAGTAGGAGCTATTCGAAACACAGTGTTACCTGTCAAAGGCAGCCAAAGAGAAGGAACTACAATGTAAATCGCAGTGTCAATAAGAGAAAGAAGTACAAACCTGCATTGTCACAAGTAAGTAAGGTAATGCAGAAAAAATAAAGAAAGAGCAGTATATTTGAAAAAATGCAGAGAGAAAAAAAAAGCAAAAAAAGAAAAAGGTAAAAGAAAGCTCTGCATTCGCATACCTTGATTTATTACGTTATTTTGCATCATTTGTTTCATTTTCCACTGCCCAATGGGGGAGTAGCAGAATAAGACGGGTAAGATAAAAAAAAAGAAAATCGAAATACGATAGTTACTGCAAACCTGCAAACAGGAAAGAAAACAAAATACTAAATCCGCCTGACTTGCTTTGAATCTGCCGGCCGGTCCCAAGCGCGGACAAAGCATGCTAGCGGAAAAAAAGAAACACAAGTTTTTTTTCTGTGGTAAATATTTTGGTTGTCCAAACACAGACGGCGTTTGCATGGATAACGTTCTAAAGTGTGTACCCTACGCAATTCCCTGATAAAAATCAATAGCGGGTGTGCCCACTCCGGGCTTCAGTCGATGCTCTAACTCTCCTTACCATTGACCCCCATCAAGTAGTTTATGGTCCTTTGTGGTATGTTATTCCACTCACGAAGACGTTGACGCGTTTCCCGACCCTCCTGTCCAGCTCGTCCCACAAATGTCCAATCGGGGACAAATCGGGACTGTAGGGTGGCCAATCGAGAACTGGGACATTGTTTTGATTGAAGAAGTCACGACAAACACTAGCAACGCGAGGCCTCGCATTATTCTGCTGCAACGTAAGGTTACACGCATGGATAAGTGGAAAGTTGTGCGACATGAGAACCTGATCCCGATATCTTACAGCTGCAGGATTGCCCAGGATGACCACGAGAGGTGTTTTCACGGCATGAGAAATCCGCCCCCCCCCCCACCCCAAACCATAATGGAGCCTCCTCCGAATTTGTCGTTGTCCTTAACGCACTCGTCAGAATATCGTTCACCTCGACGTCGATAGCAACGTTGTCGTCCATCTGACCTGTAAAAACACACGTCTTGTTACTGAAAAACACACGTCTCCACTTGGCCAAGTGAAACCGATTTGGGGCATGAGTCCACAGCTATTGCAATCGACGTTGACATCGCCTGTATGTAAGTTGCTGACCAACATCGGGTCGCCGTGGCCTTAAATTGAACTGCCGCAACCGATTCCTAACTGTTCTTGGGCACGCTCGGCGACCATGAGTACCAACAACCTGACTCGCCGTCTCCGTCGCTGTTTGAAATCGGTTACAGAGGTGGGAGAGACGTATGGCTCTATCTTGACGTGGAGACGTAATGCGCGGACGTCCGCTCCTGGGGCAGTCAGCTAATCTTCCTGTGACTCTGAGACGCCCGCCCAACTAAACGAGCTATCGTTGACTCATGGACCCCAAATTGCTGGGCGACAAGATGTTGCGATTGACCCTGCATAATTAGAGCAGTAGCCCCACCCATATCAGCTTCGATCATTGGCTGCATTTTACGTTTCAATCGATTGAAATGCAATATTGTGCAATCGATGTGTACTGTTCAGAATATCGATTTGGTATGTTTTTCAAGCCTATAGCACGTGGGAATACCCCGGATGCACGCTTTGTCGAAAAATCTGTTGAAAGCATGTAGCGTCGCACGTGGTCACGGTTGACTGAATTTTAACCAAAGACTCTTTAGACAGTACACTGAGGTAGCTATATCTCAAATTTTACTACACTTTATCTACGGATAAAAGAAAATATATTACCAAAACTGAACTTGCGTTATTTTTTTTTCCGTCAGTATATGAGGAGTGTTTGTAATAAATCGACGCAAAGTGCCTCTTATATTCCTTTTTGATATTATTTTTTAACTCAAAATACCTTCAGTTTGTGCACTCAACCAGTTGAACAACTCCAACTTTTACCTCCAACTTCAACATTCACTGTCCAAAAATCTCTGTCATATATTACTAAATGCAGCTTTATTTCACAGATTACCATCTCATAGGGGGCGCGGTGGCTCAGTTGGTAGAGGTGCAGGCTGCAAGCCGAGAGCTCTTCGGTTCGAATCCCACCTGCGGCAACCATGTTGTGTCCTTGGGCAAGACACTTCACCCCGATTGCCTACATGGGGGCACGATGACGCTGTGTACTGAGGCGTAGTGCACGTCGATGGTGCGCATGTCTTCAACCAATCTAACCCTGCCTGTGCTGCGGCGCGGAGTTACGATGTTGGAGAGCTGACAGCTGCTCGTCGTTGCTCGGTGGTTCTCTCCGGGTACTCCGGCTTCCTCCACCCGTAAAACTGTCACGGTCACGATTAGCCATTGTGCATAAGTATGTGACCTTAAACACCAATAAATAAATATAAATAAATAATACCATCTCATAGTTATGGTATACAGAAAAATGTTATCTTTGGTCGTCCAAACTCCCAACGTTGAATTACATATGTAATATGTTTCTTTAGAACGGGGAACAGAAGATATAGTTAAAAGGTGGGACGAGGGAAGCAGTAACCGAGATTGCATGGGTTTGCACTCTTCCCCTCGAGCGAGTTTATTTTTAGTGATAAGAACTTATTGACAATGACGTTGGAGATGAAACTATGCCAGCATTACATAATATATAACTATTTATGTGTGCATAAGTTAACTTTCAGCATCCTTAGTTGTATGATAACCACACTACAATAATATAGTCAAGTTTATCCAGCTTCTGTCTACTCCAGCTTACCACTTGAGAAAATTCGGCCACAGGCCTTGGTTATCGGGCCATAATTTACCAGTAAAGCTGAACTTGTTCGCTGTAAAACAAAAACAAGAACCGATCCACATTCCAGAATTATTTAGTTTTCTAAGAAATTTACGATAAAGCGCTAAATTTTCTGATTTTTCCCACACCCCATCACTCCACCCATTTGGACCTATTCCACACGCTCGGGAAAATAGTTATACAACTTTTGGGAAAATCGAAAACTAAATTGTTCTACGAAACTCAATTTTGGTAAAGCTGAAGGATAAGGGGTCCCTGCAAATAACATAAAAAAACAAGCATTTGTGTCACCATATTTCTCAACTTTTATGCTTATTTTTTGATTCCCCGTACTCTTTTCTGAAAGAAAACCAAAAAAATTCTTTTTTCAGTATCAATTATAATCTTCAGACAACTTTTATCAGTTTTGATAGCAACAATATTCACATTCATCATTCATTCATGGTCTGCGATCACACTTCAGCGTCTGCTATTCGTGATGTTTTCGTGATGATGTCACATGAGAGAATCCATTGCAATAAACCAGTATACGTCTTTTGCCGTTCACTTCTGGATTTGGAGTAAGTTTTGCGAGAGTTATCTCAGTGGAAATCTAGCCCTAACCACCACTACACTGACCCTAAGTCTTTAGACGCATTGAAGGAAAAAGGACTTGACTTATAAACTTAGGTCAGAGTAGTGAAGGTTGTGATTAACCTACCAGTAGGCCTAACCTAACTCTTACAAAACTTACTAAACTCTACCATTTAAAACAGGGGCATAGGGGATCCGATAACGGATCCCTCCTTTGGAAGAGCGGAAAAAAGCGTACGTCAAAATGGAGGTTTTGATACTGGAACGCTGGAATAAAAACATAAAAAGGGTTACAATTCTCTCTCATGTTATTGATCGCATTAACCCTTTGAAAACGCAAGACCGACTTTTCGGTCCAAGGCATAATTTCATCCCATTTTGTCTTGTTATGAGAGGTCTATACAACGGGCATTGATGAAAAATAATAACTGCAGTCTGCAGCCAGGAGTCTGCAGACTGCAGTTATACTTTTATCCTCCCTGTGTTTTGATATTCGACTTACCTATCTCACTGTAAGTGTGCACAAAGACGATGCCATTCCAGGAACGAGGGTTTAAAGGGTTAATGGGGTGAATCCGAAATCGGCCGTTCATATCTGTAACAGAGTCAGATACTTTTCCAATGAAACATCAATCTCTTATTCACAAAGATTTAATTTCTTGAAATAATCAAGGAAAAGGTTCCACATTATGCAAAGTGCATTTTCTAAGTCAAAATTTCTCCGAGGTTATACATTTAATTAACCATTCGAGTTCCAAGTCTGAATCATGAAATTTGACCATGATTTCTTATAAAAGATATTACGAGATATGAAAGTGCATATGGGGTGGAATTGAAAACATCTGTTCAATACTGAGAAAAACTGTTAAATGAACACTGCCATCCAGGACGAAAGAGGTTTTATCGTACAACATATCAATTTGAATTTCAAGACTACGGGTCTAGTTATTGCTAACAAGTACATTGTTTTTATCTGTACATCTTCTGAATCTCGCATATTTTATGAGAGTTCATTGTGAATAATAACAAAAATATGCTGTAAATGCTACGAAAAATGTGCATATCAAATATTTATTATACGCTAAACGATAGAATATCGAAGAAATTGCGGAAAGATAGCAATCGTATCCCCCACTGTGAAGATATAGAAACGTTCGCTTTCACGGTATCATTCAAAATGGCAGCTTTCAGAGCTTCACTTCAAAGTGAGTACGAGTCAATGTATCACTGGAAATGATCAATTTGTTCTAAAAAACGTATAATGAAAAGTAAATCTAGTGTTTTTGAGTGGATACCGATCATTGCCAGCAATAATTCAACACGTTTTCACCTTGAATTGATGCATGAAACCCGCTAGTCCAAACATGGCCTGAAAGTCCGTAAGTCAGGCCATGTTTGATCTAGAAATCCGCCATCTTAATTAGATTGTAAGACGCTATCAGTTCTGAGTATCAATCAAATCACTTCCGAGTATCAATGCGCTGTTTACTTTCATGAATCAGTTCAAGGTTGAAACTAGTGGAATTATCAGATTCTTATAAAAAGTGTACAATAGAAAGAAAATCTAGTGTGTTTGAGGGGATACCAAAAATTATCGCACTTGTGACCAAGAGAAATGGTTATTTTCGCACGCGCAAGCGCTCACGAAAAATTAACATTTGTCTCGGTCACTCATGAGATAATGTTCGGTATCTACTCAAAAACACTAGATTTTCTTTCTATTGTACGCTGATAATTCCACTAGTTTCAACCTTGAACCTCTATTTTCTTCTCAGACATCATAGTATATTCTATAAAAAGAAATTGGCGATGGCCATGCGTCGAGAAATTGAACACTTTCGAGAATTTTGCTTTTGTTTATGGAGTACTGCTTACGTATTAGCGCCCCCCCCCCCCCCCCCACGCCCAAACACACACCTCCTAGATGGCGCGGCAGAAAACTTGTCTATAATCAGTATTGTAGTATTTCTCGCATGGTGAAATTATATGTTGTGTTATGGGGGTGTTATGGGGGGGGGGGGGATAAGTCTAGCCGATCCGCCTGTGTTGTGACGAGGTTATCTCTAAGAGTTTTGTGTTTATTAGCTGTATGGCTAAGCTCTTTAATTTTCTGCTTGTTAAAATCCAGACAAGAATTTAATTTGTTGTTATTCTACTTATATAATGAAACACGTCATCAAACTTGTGCACTTATAATTTCATAACCGCAGCTCTACGTTTACTTCCAAAACAATGTTTTTGGAAACTAGCTTAACTTGTCAAACAACTGTCATTCACTACAATTCATTATTTTGTTACACGCCCGTTCTATGTAGTCACCATCTACAGCAACACTAAACCATGCGAAAAATTAAAACTGTTTAGTATACATCATTGTTATAAGGGCCAGATTCAAGAGTGTTCAAATCAAGTCCCTCGGTTATAACTGGGCTTCATGTGCGGGTTCAAATTTTAACAGTGCAATACGGAGGATAATCTTTAAAAACCTCCTTCTTCAGATCCACCAACCAGAACCTGTTGATATTTGGTATACAGCATCCTTTGGGGGGCTCGATCTCATTTTGTTTAAACCAATTCCGTGGTTTAATATTTGGGCTCCCTATTGGAGCCCGAATTTTAACTTAGTCCAATATGAGGAATACTATTTAAAACACTTCTTCTCCAGAAACACTAGACAGAATCATTTAAAATGTGGCATACAGAATCCTTACAGGGTTGGGTTTAATTTGTTCAAGTCAAGTCCATCGGTTTATAACTGGGCTTGCCAGGAGAGCCCGAAATTGTAACTTACTGCAAGAAGAGGAATGGCCTTTGAAATCTTCTTCTCCAGAACCACTAGTCAGAATCTTTGGATATATTATCATGATTATATGCATGTCCTGTGATTTGTATCAGATTCGAGGTGGTGTCCAGAATGGGATCTCAACGAGCCGGCTTTGCCGGCGAGTTGTGATCCCATTTTTGGACACCACCGAGAATATGATACAAATCACAGGACATGCACATTATCATGATAATTTATTTATCTGACTGTTCTGTCACATAAACAGATTAAATCTTAACCCTTTACCCAACATAACGGCCAAACCCGGCCAATGCTATTCTCAAAAAATCGCCAATTAATTTTTATTATTTTTTCATTTTTTTGTCTCAAAAACATAGGTTATGACCACTCGTTGGAACGAGCTCGTCGAGATCGTTCCAATCGGTGGTCATAACCTATGTTTTTGAGACAAAAAATGAAAAAGAAAATAGTTTTTCAAGAATTTTTTTTTTGCAAGTGTCGTCTGCTTTTCATGTTAGGTAAAGGGTTAAATTATTTTTAAACATTTTTGGGACATAATGTTCGATCGATCACTGAAACGCACATAAAATGTATCCATGTGCCTGTTATGATAGCCCGTAGCACTTCCGGAAACGAGTCGTCTATATGATACGGAATCAGAATGAGTCGCCTATATGATACGGAATCGGAACACATCATGTGATACGTACCGTTTCTCGTGGTTTTCATGCCAAAATCTATATGATTGTTAGATAATATTTGATATACAACATCCTTCAAGTTGTTCAACTTAAGACCCTAGTTGGATACTTGGTCTCCCTACTATTGCATTACTGAAAGTCTGGGCATTATTTTTGTGGTAGCATTCTAATACTAGAAAAAAATCATTTGACATGGATAACATATTCATAAATAAGTAAATAACTTCATTCTTTGATAGTGTTAAATAAACATAAGGCCCGTTCATGTGGCGAGATTTACTTACGTGAGTAAATTTGCATATATGCAAATTTACTCACGTTTGCAAATGTAAATTTGCTTTGCGTTCACGTGACAAAAAACAGCACCTACGTAAATTTTGTCGTATCATAACTTTTAGCATCATTATTGTCATTCACGATGGACAGACAGGTACGGTTAAGGCGACAGTTACCTTATGTCGTAAGTGCTGGACTTGTTCTGGACCTCACAAAACAAAAGACTGTGCTTTCAAGACCAAAATCAAGAGTTTGGTGGCATGACATCGCAAAAACAACATTCAATGATGACCAATGGATTGAGAATTTTCGAATGCGGAAAGAAACATTTAAGTTTTTGTGCAGTCAATTGGAGCCACCACTAAAACATCAATCCGAAAAACATGTGATACAACCTTTAGATGTTGACCACAAAGTGGCCATTGCAGTATACTGGCTTGCATCCTCAGCAGAATACCGCACAGTGGGCAATCTATTTGGTGTTGCCAAATCCACCGTATGCAACTGTGTACATGAAGTGTGTTCGGCCATAGCAGAACATTTGACTGAGAAATTTGTTAAATTTCCTGGCGGAGAAGATCTCAAAGATGTACTGAATGGATATGAGGAGAGATGGGGGTTCCCAAATTGTGCCGGCGCAATAGACGGGACACATATACCGATAATAGCACCAATCGAGGCCCACGGAGTTGATTTGCGTTCATATGCCACGTTTGCATAGCATGCAAATTTACACGCTATGTAAATATACTTTTACATTACCTCCAGAGTCGGTGCAAATTTGCTCCATACGCAAATTTACTTAGGTGTGTAAATGCGTTCATGTGGCGCATTTACTCACGGGAGTATATATACTCACGTGTGTATTTATACTCACGTGTGTAAATCTCGCCACATGAACGGGCCTATAGATGCTAATTAAATCCTTCTGTAAACAACTATGGTCAGGTGACCGCCAATGAGCCTCGTGTTTATCTTTCTTTTTTCTTTTGTTCTCGTTGGGGAGGGGGTGTAAACGGAGATTGTCCATACGCAGCGAAATATTTTCTGTGGTGGGACTATGTGGCAGTTGTTAATGGATTCACACGTATTGCTGACTCGGCGATCAAGCATTTTTTCACACTCTATGCGTCGGCAAGTGCTGCTGTCATTAAATCACATTTGGCACTGGCGTTTATCAAATGTACAAATCGACATCATTTGCGTATCAGGTCAATAGGAAAATTTGGAGAGACATGATAGAATACAACTTTCTTCGGCTTTCCAATGTTATTCTTACCTCCCATAATACAACGGTTTTACAGTTGCGATCATTTTCGCCAAGTCCAACGCTATGTCTAGACTTGGCGAAAATGGTCGACTTCGCCTCATCGGCATAATACAGTCTGGATGGAGCCATAACTTTGTTACCACCCACGTCGGCGTCCACCGTAACACAATTCATAACGTATGGAGACGATTTCAACAGTTTGTCAACACCAAAGACCGTCCTCGATCAGAACGTCCACGTGTGACGTCAACACGCCAGGACACGTACATCCGTGTTAGCCACCCCCGAAACCGCTTGCAGACTGCGACGTTGACTGTCAGAAGTATCAGTGGGTTGAGGACAATTAGTGCGAGAACTGTACGGAATTAACTGAGAGAGGTGAACATCCGCCCACGACGCCCGGCTATCCGGCCTGTTCTCCAACAATGTCATCGAGTGGCTCGTCGGAACTGCTGCAATCGACATATCAGCTTCACTCGGAGAAACTGGGCCCATATCCTATTCACTTACGAGTCAATATTCCACATTGACAGCAGTAACGGACGTTGAAGAGACCGTTTGGTATAGGTAGTGTTGTGGGGTGGGGTGGGGTGGCATCACCGCTGATAGAAGAACACCCTTTGTGGTCCTTAACGGCAGTCTGACTGGAATCCGCTACTGATATGCGATCCTGCAGACTCACGTTATCCCCTTCCTGGAACAACACGATGTCACCCTTCTGCACGATAGCGCTAGACTACACGTTGCTCGTGTTGTGACGGACGTTTTGGCAACGGAAAATGTTGACGTATTACCGTGGCCGGCAGTTTCACCCGATCTCTCGCCCATTGAACATGTCTGGGACGAATGACAACGTCGCGTACGTAATCTTCCATAACAGCCCGTGACGTTGGATGGGTTATCGCGAACGTTGATCCAGGTGTGAGATGACATCCCCAAGAGTCCTTCCTTCATGATGTTCAATCCATGAGGCACCAATGTCAGGCATGCATCGATGCCGACGGTGGACATATCCGGCATTGTAAGGTCATAACGACACCTCTGTTAACGGTGTGACTATTTATCACTTGATCACATGTTGATTGGATTCTCAATAAACAGTCTGAAAACTATTTAGTACTGTATGTTCTCAACTTATCGTTCCTTGGCACATTTTACCGATGCACATTTTTTTTTTCGCTAGTATATATTCGTATAGCCGTATAACGTATTTTCGAAAATAAAAATGCCTGTAGATCCGCACACAGGAATAAATATGATTTCCTTGTACTTGTTTTGAACTTTGATTTTTTTCTTACACAAGCATACCTTATGACCCCTTTTGGAACGAGCTCATTGAGCTCGTTCCAATGTGGAGTCATATGCTATGTTTTTGAGGGAAAAAAATGAAAATAATAATGATAATCGAACAGATTTTTTTTTTTTTTTGTGAATAGCGCTGGCCGGTTTTGACCGTTAGTTTGGGTATGGGTTAATATACTGTTACAGTTAAAACTAGAAGTCCTGTCATGAAATGCGCACAAATAGCACGTTGATATGCGCGTTAATGTACGCGTTGTGGCCCAAGTAAAGCTATCAAATTCTGTACATATGGCCTGTGCACAAGCAATGTTTCAGCCAATGGAACTCCGGGTAACCCGGAGGTCCATTGGCAGAAACATTGCATGTGTTTGCTATGAGTAACCAAGAGAACCTGCCGTGCTTTGGATGCCATTCGATATGGCAATTGCGCGCAATTCCAATGCGCAATTGAGCCTAGATAAGCGCACTATTCGTGACAGGACTTCTAGTTTTAACTGTATCTATACACATATGCACCAGACCCAGTGCTATCACTTCAAGAATTCTTCACGTCAAAAACTTCAGCATCTGCATCAGTATCCCGACACTCTCGAAAGGGGGTCTCTCAGGAATTAACTCAGGGCCCGAATTTCTTCTCCCTGGCCCTGTGGTCTAGATTTCGTAAAGAAACTATTGTAGAATGAAGACCTCACAAAAATAACAAAAACGTACCAAAAAAGCGTCCGAAATTCAATGTTTATCGTATGAAAATTCATTCTCCACAGGTGAAGTTCTTCAGTTTTGCGAGAAAAAAGGACAGACCATTTTAACCGGATCCCGACTGGGTGGTGATCCGGCCGAAATTTTCTGTTCCTCTTTTGTATCTAGGCCGAAAACCAAGGACCAAATGTCATATCACCTCTAGTATGTCAACAATTAGGAGACCCCCCCCCCCCCCCTTTTGAAACTCACCAACCTGCGTTTAGACAAATCTGAAGAACATGGTCTGGTCTATATACTCCATAGGGCCCACGCCTACCCGGCCCATGTTCACACACATTTCAAGTGGAAAGAGGGACTGATGGGTGATCCAGTACATGCATCAAAATTTGTTTTCTACTTTTGGTTTCGTCTGTGGCAACCAAACCCCATTATATTTAACAACACAACGTGGCGAAGAAATAACTAACTGTATAATGGTATATAACACAAACACTTGATTCAAAACTTGACGTCATATCAAGTGCTCAAGTGGGCGCGGTAGAGACTTCATGAAAGGGGTCATTGACAGCTGTGATGTTACAATTATTGAGGGCACTTACCTGTCACCTTCTCGTTGGATACCGCAAAAAGTGAAACCCAAGCTTGCAAGTGTGTCAGTTCAACAACACATGTATTTACAACGAAATTTGACAAACTTCTCAGACGTTAAACATACAATTTTAACGCATTGAAGGGAAGATACTGATATGACTAGGTCTGTTTCTTTGGATTTAAGCGGGACAAGATTTTCTTAATATTTAAAAAAAAATAAAAATCTTGTTCGTGGTTTTATTGATGCACGCTTGGGAACTCTGACGTCCCACAATGGAAGGTATTAAGGCCGCACAAAGTAGATTTTCTGTTTCTCGGTCCATTATTTGTAGAATTGCATGAGGGCGAGCGGTTTTTTATTTTATTTTTTATTTCTGTAATTATGTTTTGCCACCAAAAGTAGTTCATATTGTTGGTTAATGTTATAGACCTCATAATCTACGGAATAGATAGGGTGATGGCGCATTTCGCCACTTGAGAGCAAGAAGGCGTTGCATTATTTGTAAAATTGCGTGCGGGCGAGCGGTTTTTTATTTTATTTTTTTATTTCTGTAATTATTACTTTGCCATCAAAAGTTCATATTCTTGGTTTATGTAATAGGCCTCACAATCTACGGAATAGATTGGGAGATGGTGTATTTCGTCCCTTGAGAGCAAGAATGTTTTGCAATGCTAAAGCATGGCAAAGCCTTCTTGCACTCAAGAGACAAATTTATCAATTTGTTTAACTTGGATAAAAGGCATAAACCACTTAATTAGTATTTATCCTAAGTTTACATTGGTTATAAAAAGAAAGCATGCGGCAGCCAAAAGGACTAGGCGGAAGGGCCTTAGAAACAATTTTTAATTTTTTAGGCCTAACCTTCTCTATGAATCCCTACTTCAAGTCTACACCACACGCCCTCAACGGTTGTTTATAGAGAAGTTCATTTGACTTGTTTAGAGTTATATGGTGTATCTCTACCGGGTAATCTTAGTGCGTATTGACTCCAGGAGTACCAACTCGAGTTCTGAAACTGGATATTTTCGACGTTCAGCCATTTGTTCAGTGAATTTGAATTTCCAGGCTAGCAAAACGTAACATTCTTAGTCACTAATTTTGTTGTCTGTCAGGGCTTTAGAATAGGATTCAGTCGAGTCTGGCGTGTGCCAAGGTGCAAATCGCAGCACGTGTCTTGGTCTTTATCGCGAGGCGGCGGCTAATATTTTTTTTTCCTTATATACTAACCATTGCCCATTGTCAAGTCGCAACCTCTCTAACCCCTTTAACTATAGGATCCGCGACCTTAGTAGATAACAATATCCAACTTTGCCAACTTCAAGCACTAAGCTTACCGTGGATAGGGGCGTTTCAATACATTTTACAACATTAACCCGTCACCCATACGGCTTTCTGAGAGAGTTCCTGTGGTCACGTTCGGTTTTTATATCGTCGATCCCCAAGATGCGGTAACTAGTTCCATCATCACTCAGTTCTGGTTACATACCCATTTTCCTAAACACATTATAAGCTTTGTCGAAGTACCTCTAAACAGTCATTAGTCAGTTGTAACTTGGTACACAGTAAACGCTGACACTGTATGGATTCGCGATGAATGGTATTATTTCCGAGAACCTGGACTCTGGTATTTGTTATTTTGTATTGAAGCAGAGTTTATCTGGGAGTTTCATTGAGAATCCAGAGGGTAGTTTCTCGGATTCGGTTGATTTGCGATCGCACAGCTTCCCGGTTTCATGGCACTGCCACCAGGCTAGTCGATTCGTTTCCTTCTAAGCTGCATAGACACTTCGCTGTTTTGACGCTGTGTAAACTCATCAAACTAGCCTATTCAGCCTTGACGAGTTTCCGTTTTTTTTTCCAGAGCAATATGATAGTAATGTTCGGACAATTTGTTGCTGGTTAGTTGTCCTCGAATAGTCTTCATTCTCTTGTTGAATCCATTGGTGTCAAGATGAGTGTCATTGATGGTTCAAAATGCTGTTCCCGCTGTTCAGTTATTACGGTCTCGACGACACCACTGTTACCAAGATGTGATGCATATTTTTACGGTTTACGCCAAGCTTGACAGTTCTACGTGGTCCGCTGCACCAGTAGCTTCAAACAAAATATTGTGAACTTTGAGGAGAAAAGCAACAGCCCTTCTAGCCAGTTTCTACCGCTCTCGTTCATAACCTGCAAATGCCAGCTCATCTCGGAAAAGGGCACTACCACCAAGCCGGCGGGCGATATAGGATAATGCAAGGTGTACGCCGGTGCGGGCGTTTATGATTTCAAACTCTGTGTGGGCCTTCAGTCGTAGTTATCCGTCCTTATTGGTCTAAAACTTGAAGTAACCACGTCCCAATGCGGGATGTTAACCTGTTTGCGCAAGATCAATGTGATAGCTGTTTGAAAAAGCGCTTGCCACAACGAATTCGCTCCCACCTCAAGTGACTGCGTATTTCGTTGCCTGAGTGCTAGAATGTTCTATGTCCCCTATGGGACATAGAACATTCTAGCACTCAGGCGACGATTTGTCGCTTGCATCCCGAGAGTGATATCATCTTTGACCTCTGGGTCGACATAAATTTATCTAAACCATGTAGCAACTCTGTTATGTTTCGTTATAACTTGTTCTATATTAGACAGTTAAGTTGGTCGGTTCAATAAAGAATTGAATGCAATTTTTATAATCTTTATTGGAGTATGAACGTGTGGGAATGGGTACAAATTATGTATGAATCCGGATTCATACATAATTTGTACCCATTCCCACACGTTCATACTCCAATAAAGATTATAAAAATTGCATTCAATTCTTATAATTACATTCCGTAACTGTTTAAACTACTTTTTACCAAACAACAAAGCAGAAAGACGAAATAAAATATTTACGAACGAACGAGCCGAAAACCACCCTCACACAAAAGACAAAGTGCACAACTCGGAGTTGAGCGCCGGTTTTCGGCATTGACCCAAATTTGTCAAATTGCCGTCTTTCGCAACGAAACTTGGAATGTTCAAAACAATTCATTTAACATATCAGTAAACTATAATCGCTGGTCACTGCGAGAGGCGCTAAAAGTTATAAACCCGCCCAAACACCGCCCAAATTACATTCTGTCAACTGCGCTCTACCGTAAATGCGGGTCACAGTTCGACCAAATGTATTCATTGGAAAATGAATTACATTTGGTCATGATGTTTTCATCCAGCTGACCAATGGGAATTGAGTATTTGGACCCAAAACGTATAACTACATTAACAATGTAATTATTGAACAATATTGTGCACTATTCGCAGTGTCATGTAATTTAATGCGGAAGCGAGCTAGATCAATACCGCTGTATACTATAGCCCTCTGTGTTAAGTGCATCTGGCAATCGATTGTGTTAACAAACTCATCTCGAAAATTGACAAAAAGCTGCAGTTTTGATTGCGATATGGTTAAATGAGACCGATTTTTTCCCAAAATATTGTGTGCTGATGCAGATTTTAGTTTTATTTTGGGATCAGAGTAGTTTTATAGAAAGCCATAAATTCTCATCCCTCTCAGCTAATTTATTAGGCGACGGGCTAAAAAAATCTTTTGGAGGCAATACCAGTTTTTAAGCTCAATTGACCCAGTTTCGACGCTTTTCCTTAAAAGAGCAAATTCTCCATGTTTTTGACTCAGTAGAAGCAAAAGTTTGATTCAAATGCAGAAATAATTCTTTTATCTCATGAAAGTGGTAAAATGTCTCTTTGGTAGGGTTAGGATGATTATAGGTATCACTGAACTAAATATTTGAATTAGAAATACCCGCCTTGAAGTGATGCAATCTCTAAAAATAAACAGCATTGGGAAACAAAATTGTTTTCATAAATGTTTGAAGTATTATATTGACATCTTGCATTATTGATGAATATTTCAGATAAAAAAGAGGGTGATTTGATGACTTTTGGATCTAAACAATGCAATTTACATTTGGTGTGTTTTTGTAGGGAATTCCTCGAAAAATTATGTGCACGTGGCCGGTACTTCCCTTGCTGTCAATTTTTCTTTATTATTTATTGCATGATCCCCTGTTTTGGGGTCAGAAAAGGTTGTCTGAAGGGCTATACTTGACAAAAATATTTGAGTGCCAAAATTAAAGTGATGCGATCATATTTTGTTTTGCCTGAACGTTATTATGGTCGACTATGGGAACATATTTAGTTCCTTGTTACCTATAGTGACACCCACCGTGTACGGGATTTACCGCCGGAATGCACGTGACATTCTTAGCCAATAAAATTCTAGGATATATCAACAAATTTATCAAAGGTGGGGTGAAAACCTAAACACGGCTAATAGTGAGAGTTAATTGTCATCTACCAAATTTATGCCAGGCGATAAACACTTCACGTTAAAGAAGTCAGAATCATATCACTTACTTATCGTGCAAATGCTAGTATAGTAGGAGAGAAAATTAATCTGTAAGATATAAGTTACGAGATATTTAGATACAGAATCACATAAAGCGAAGAGTGTGCTTGCTGTGGGCCGTACGATTCCGTATCCGCCGACTAAACGTTCCGTAAGATATTTATTGTACCAGCCATTTTCTCTGCGACATTTCATCATCACTTGTGCTGGCAAACCGTTTCGTGTTTTTTTATCAACCCCACGAATCGCCCGCATCCGCCCGCGTAATATGCAAATTCAGCAGCTGAAAAAATATTATTTTTCGAAACATTTCAACAAAACCATATCATGTGACCCCTCTTTGGAACGAGCTCGTCGAGCTCGTTCCAAAGAGGGGTCACATGATATGGTTTTGTTGTAATTTTTGGAAAAAAATTAAAAAATGATATTTAAAATAATAAATTTTGAAATCCTCTGCGTAGGGTAAAGGGTTAAATGTTCTTATCAGCATCCGTTTGTTTACAAAATTAGACGAGAACTGATGCAATGTGAGGGGAGAAATTCAACATCTTATTGATCAACAAGTAAATTATTAATTTTTTGCTTCTGACAGTTTTTGCCTCATTTCCCATTCCGCATGCTTTCCAATGCTTTGAACTGAAAACAAATTTTCTAAAGTGCCTATTAACCGAATTTAGACTGCAATTGTTACGATACAAACAAAATGGCGGACAGAACCAATTAACATGCCTACAGTGTCCACATATTGAATAAATATAGGGTCATTTTTTACCAGTTATTACCACTTTAGCAGGCGTTTTCCAGTATTTTAACGGAGTTTAGCTGGTCGGTAAAATCCAATAATTCATTACGTCGTGCAATCAGAAGCGAGCGTTTGGCGTTAATAAAAAAAAGAATCATTAATATCCCGCCTCTCGCTTCCGGTCATGGTAATAATATTAATAACATGATTTTGTTGGGCGACCCGATTTATTGACTGCCCTTGAGGACTAAACGACAGGCTCTCTGGCTTATTAACGGCCCTCAATTTCATCTCAGGTCAGCAATAAACCCTCGGGCTGTTATTCATGTCTATTAGGCCGTTAATAAACAGTTACGTCCTCCAAACCCATGTTGTCTTTTTTTTATTACCACCTCAGTGGGCGTTCCCATATTAACGGAGTTTAGCGGGGCGGTGAAACTCAGTAATTCCTGGCGTATTTCAACTGGAAGCGGGCGGCGGGCCGTTGTTGAAAATAATATTTATTAGTGGCCCGCCGCCCGCTTCTGGTCATGGCAATAATAATAATAACATGATTTTGTTGGGCGTTCTGGTTTATTAGCAGTCCCTGAGGACTAAATAACAGCCCTCTGGCTTATTGACGGCTCTCGACTTCGTCCCGGGCCTTTAATAAACCCCCGGGCTGTCATGCATTCCTCTCGGGCCGTTAATAAACCATAACGACCCCCGAACACTGTTATTGTTGAATTCTTCAGGCCCCGTCCACTAGTTATAACCGGTCATTAGTTAATCTATCTGGCTGGCATAATTAATATATATTCGTTGCGCAGTGTGTCAGCTATTTAATATTGTATATACCGTGTTAGTTAACTCTTTACCTAACGAATTGCCCACACCCGCCCGCTTAATTTGCAAATTCAGCAGTTGAAAGAAATTTTGTTTTTGAAAATTTTTCAACAAAACCATATCATGTGACCCCCTCATTGGAACGAGCTCATCGAGCTCTTTCCAATAAAGGGGTCACATGAGATGGTTTTGTTGAAGTTTGTTTTTAATTTTAAAAAATAGTAATTAAAATAAAAAAAAAATAATTTCGCCTGAGTTGGGTAAAGGGTTAATACCCTATTAGGCTCCTAATTCGGTTTCAGCCAACATTCATTGACCTCATATATTCTATTCTAAGTCATTAACAAACTGGGGTTTTACTACTAGACCAAAAACGCACGAACTGGCACCATGGGAAGCTGAACAGTGCTTGTTTCCTATGATAATAAGTCCAGCTTTGTTGGCAAAAGATAGCCGGTTTCCAACGCTCAGGGTGAACATGTCCTCAGGTGGGAGGCATGGATAGGAATGCCTGGCTAAATTTGTGTTGCGTTCATGAATTAGCCACAGATGCCGAAAATAACCCAAAGTACCAATAATACTAAATAAGTAACCAAGTGCAAGATTGTCTGAGATTGCAAGAGATGTGTTTTGAATTTTCAGTCATTACGCTTTTTCTAAAATCGACCCATTCAACACCTGCGTCATTGACGGTCCTGTCTTATGTGATACGGAACTACTGGGAAATGGGAGAATCTACCCTGCAGTTGTAGGGAGGATCTATAGAAAGTTAATCCTGCAGCTCCAAAGAGCTGTAGGATTAGTTAATTATAGATCCTCGCTAAGTTTGTAGTGTCAGTCCGCTGTCAATTTTATTCACACAAAAATATGAACTCCGAGTGGAAGAGTTAAAATTAGCCCATTAGCGCACCCTGTAAAAAACGAGCTATAATATGGAGGGCGTCTGTATATTAAAGTAGCGACGAATTCATCAGCGAGTAGTTATATCGTTATATTGGTAATCATGATAGACAAACGTTGGAATTAACCAATTATGTTGTCTTTTCAAGTGATGTATGAAACAAACATATCAGTTTTCAATTTCCGATAATGAAAGTTTACACTTAGTCACTGCGGTGTTTTCAAAATACAACGTCAGCTTCTGTGTGCAATACCATCCAAGGTCACTGTCTCTTGTAAATGCTGGCGTCATTGTGGGAGTGGGAAGTATTTATTTATTTATTTATTTATTCATTTATTATTTATTGAGGTTTAACGACACTTTCGATAGCCAGTGTTACCTCTTGTCGAACAGTTTTACTGGTGGAGGAAGCCAGAGTACCCGGAGAAAACCACCGAGAATCGACGAGCAACTGTCAGACTCCTTAACGTACTAATTTCGCACAGGCATGGTTAGCATTGGGTGAAGACAAGTGCATCATGGTCGTGCAGTACGCCTTAGTACAGAGTGGCACTGTGCCCCACGGGAGGAGAGCGCGGGTATCAATATGACACTGTGCCCTGCCCCACTGTTCCCTCACCGGATGGGAGCGTGGGCATCAAGATGCCACTACCCCTCCCCCTCCCCCCCCCCCCTTAAATACATAGTCCTCTACGTGTTGCATTCCCGGGATTGGGTATCGTCGCAGAAACACATACGCCACGTCCATGTCTCATCTGTGTTTGTGAAAGGGACAGGCGTTTGGTTATATGTGATTCGCCAGACGTCCACGCGGAAGCACATTTCTAAGTAAAGGTGTAGAATAGGGGTCCCTGTCGTTTATAAGAAAACTAAAGTGTTTTTGAAGCCCTTTTTCAGTTTCATGTTATTTTTAATGGTGGTTTTCATGCATGTAGTGAAAAAAAAACATAATAATTATTAATTCAGATCTTTAGGGTGTGCTACTGCTTTTCTGCAACAATTAACGTTAGACGACCTGAATATTCAGTATGCCTTACTGACGTAACAGGGGAGTGTTTATTGTGATGAGTTTGATAAAGCTAGGGTCAATGCAGTGAGGGGTAGAGTTAGCTTAGCTCTACTGGTGTCATTTTATATTACAAATGTATTTGTCCCTATATCCGATACATTTTGTCTTTTGGTTGGTCAGAATGCCTTGGATAAATAGCCACGACAAAGGGTGCACCCAACACCCAAGGCATATGAGAGCGTGCAAAATCCAGGGTATAAGCGCACGCGAAACATCGGGGGTATGTGGTTTAAATGAAAGCTTTCCGCTTTTGCTCGCCTCGAAATCAAAATCGAACCACAAAACCCGAAAATAGTCACAAATATCATCAGATTTCCGACAATGCAATCCTAAAAATAAAATAAGAGCAAATAATTTGTCCCCTGAGTAGCAATGTGTTCTATGTGCCAATAGGCACATAGAACACATTGGAACTCAGGGGACGATATGTCAACAAAATACTGCTGACTCGTTTCCTTAATGACCCAAGGAATGTAACTCTATCTGTTGACTTCTGGAATTATAAAAACAAAATTATCACGAATTTGGTCCAAGTGGTTGTGGAGCTGAGAAATGTGTCCACAAATTTATTTCCACTAAGTTGTATTGTGTTTCAAACTGGACAAAAACGTTATCTCCGCCAACATGTATGGTATGGAGATTTAATACCTGGATGACTCATTTAAACACCTGGCCTGCGGCTGGGTGTTTAAAAACCGACATCCCGGTATTAAATCTCCATATACCATACATGTTGGCGAAGATAACTTATAATATCTACCTGCCTGGCGAATCCAGTTAAGAACGGAGTCAATGTAAGTCTTTTAAATGCAAATAAAACAATGTAGTCTTCTGATTCTGTCGAAGGGGGAAGCGCTTGCACAAAGAAACAGAACCTACGTCAGTAAACTGTGAAAGAAACGTTTGCCTTAAAATGGCGCCTGCCTTACTGAAACCAACCAAACCGTACACTTGCTAAGGGTTAAAATAAACAATAATTCGGGCAAAATAAAGTTATGTAAAGGACAATAGATAGTTTAAAGAGACTCTAACAGGCTGCCACAATTCTTATTTTCTTTTTCTAAATGGAAAGGTTTCTTATTCTGTGAATTTTCACATTTCAAAACCAATCATGGGAACCGGTAGTGTTATCGCATGTGTATATGGGCACGTGAATCACTCAGACTGGTGCACCATATATTGACGTCGTTTATTTTATAATATTTATAATTGTTATAACAGCATAAGTTATCTCGTGCAACATCCAGGGTACATGGAGATATAATATATTTCAGCCTCACGATTTAAAAGCAGACATCCAGGTATTAATTATCCTTGCACTCTGGATGTTGTGCAAGATAACGAGTTCGTCCTCGCCCCCTACCATAGGAATATAGAGGATATCTAGTGTTTTTGGGTGGATATCGAAAATTATCTCATGAGTGACCGAGACAAAATAATCATTTATCTCGGACACAAGTGAGATAATGTTCCTTAATATGCCAGCTAATGAAATTCGCCAATCACAGCCCCCGAATAGTGGGACGGTACCGAGCAGTATTGGGTCACCTGCAGCCTGAGGTGACCTAATACGAAACTCGTATTAGGTCAGTCCCGCCATTTTGTTTCGACATGGAAATTCCCCACCTCGCGGTGCTTTTATATCCATATTGAAGAAATTGCAGTACAATCAAACGTCTCTCCGTGTCTATATGTCTCATTTTCTCTCGTTTTATAATGAATTTATTGTGAAATTTATTTTCTAAATGTAAATTTAATTATTTGAAGTGAGAAATACTACTGTATTCGATCTACCGATAACGGATCAATCAAACGTCCCTCCGTGTCTATATGTCTCATTTTCTCTCGTTTTTTTAAAAATAGCGACTGCACTATAATGCAATTGTAAGAAATGAATCACAGCTGTGAAGGAAAAGATGCGAGATACATTTATTTTGTTCCAATTCTATAAAATCGGACGTTTCGGACATTTTCTGCACACTCAAGACAAAGTGACAGCACGAAGAAAAGCGTCTATCGCTGTTGTCTGTGTTGTCAAGGAAATTATACACAAACAGGGAGACAACTGTGCACCTTTGTTACAACTTACATTGCGTTTTGCACCAGTTTTGAAAATGCGCTGGCGTTCAAAATTGATTGTTATTTTGTTTTCGCTGGCATAATAAATACGTCACAGAACGTTCAGGTGGCGGGTACGGTGTCATACGAGGCTCGGCAAAAACAATATTGGACTCGGCGTACCGCCTCGTCCAATATTGTTTTTACCTCGCCTCATATGATACCGTATCCGTCACCTGAACGTCCTGTAACTTATAGGATCCATTCAAAACTAAATTTTCTTTTTATTATACGCATTTTATACGAATCAGATAATTCCGCTCGTTTCAACCTTGAATTGATGCTTGAAAGTAAACAGCGCATTGAATCACTGGTACGCGGAAGTGATTCGATCGATAATCGGAACAGAAGAAGGATTTTCAAAATATTTTCAAATTTTTCATCGGTATCGTGACTCCTACAACTTCCCTTGATTTAAATTTTGAACTATTCCCCTTTGTGTGAGTTATTATTATTTGGTTCGTTACGTAGATTTGGGGCGTAACGAACCCCCTCCCATTTGGTGACAGCCCAAGCCCTAGCCCCTAAATTACATTACGTATGTCTACAATAATATCACACTCAACAAAAGTAATAGTTGAGAGCACGTTGTCTGCAGTTTCATCCAAATTGCCGGTGTGACAGGAATGGAAGTCCGTAGGAAAATTAGTCCCCCTGGACTATTATTCCGCGGAATTATAGTCCTAGATCTAACATTTCTAGGAATAGTAGTCCGCCGGACTACTATTCCTAGGAATGTTAGACCTAGGACTATAATTCCGCGGAATAATAGTCCAGAGGGACTAACGTTCCTACGGACTTCCATTCCTGTCACACCGGGACATTGTTAACACTGTGACGTTATTGTCGATCGAAGTCGTATGTCACGTCATAGTTGGCCATAGGGTCCAAAATTAAAATGCGTCGTAGAATTAAATTTTTACCAATCTTCACTTCCGATTTCTTGTTCCTTATGTCCTCCGCTTGGGGCGCGGTGGTTCATTGGTCAGGGCAACGGACTTTAAACCGAAGGGTTCACGGTGCAATCATGACCGCAGTAACTGCGTTTAGTCCTCGTGAAAAAGGCGCTCAATCCATATTGTCCACGGCTGTAGGGGGAGGGCACCATAGCGCACTTTAACTGCACGTGGATGGTGCGCTTGCCTTTGAACAATGCTAACGCTGTTTGTGCTCATTTAGTTTGTTGTGGAGTCTGACAGTTTGCTCGCCGATGAGTCTGACAGTTTCTCGCCGATGAGTCTGACATTTGCTCGCCGATGAGTCTGACAGATGCTCGCCGATAATCTGTCGTTCTCTCCAGCTTTATACACTCGTAAAATTGTCCGAAACGATGTGAGCTTGGTTATCGAAAGTATCGTTAAACCCCTAATGAATAAATAAATAACTAAATGTCGTCTGCTCGGCCACTGTCAAATTCGTGTTTACGCAGTGTGTATGCATATTGAAACGCTTTGCTTTGAAATGATTAACTCTTTACCTAACGAATCGCCCGCATCCGCTCGCGTAATATGCAAATTGAGTAGTTCAAAAAACTCAATTTTTCAAAAATTTTCAACAAAACCATATCATGTGACCCCTCATTGGAACGAGCTCATTGAGCTCGTTCCAATGAGGGGTCACATGATATGGTTTTGTTTAAATTTTTGAAAAATTTTTAAAAATTTTATTTAAAATAATAAATTTTGATGTCGCCTGCGTTGGGTAAAGGGTTAAATGAACTCATTTTATAATACATTTTAACTTCCCAAAGTCGTTTATTCTCTGCTCTCTGCTCTCACAGCATTCCTCTGTAAATAAGTAATAAATAATATTGTCAATAATATATTATAATTGTGTAGATGAATATTGTAACGATCATGTCAACGAATATTTATGTTATTTTTGAAAACATGATCTGACAAACGGCCATTTAATCAATTAAGTTGTCTATTTAACCGATGTATAAAACAAACACATCCTTTCATACGCGGATAATAAGGCTTCCGTACTAAGTCAACACAGCATTCTCAATATGTATCGGCAGCTTTCTCTTGTAATACTTTCTGCCATCATTTTAGCATGTTCTACTTTTCATATGCCTGGATATGATGGTTATGATGGAAGGAGTCCCGGGTATGAAGATGACACAATACCCTTGAATGTAAAGGACATTACTTGTACCAACCACGGGCGGACGTATCGACCAGGAGAACGTTACAAGCCACAGCCATGTCTCTCATGCGTTTGTGGGGAAGACTGCCACTGGATTGTGTGTTCTCCACCATACTGCCCTGGAATGAGACTCCATCGCCCTCCTGGGACATGTTGTCCTGCCTGTATATAGGTAAGTAATATTTATATTAATTGCGTACCTATCAATATTGATTTCCTTATTACTGTTAACAGTTTTCTTATAACCTTCACACGTGACTTTCTGCCGACATCAATCTATCGATTTTGATAATGGGAGGCGCACTGTAAACTGCTCGTCACTATTTGAAGTGAAGCGAGCTCTTCTTGAATAATGAATGAATCATGACATCGAAAAAAATGTTTGCAAGACACACTTCAACGAACACCTGCACTCCATCCACTCTACTAGGGTCAGTAAACAAAGAATAATACCCCACTTTTCGAATAAGTTTTTAGCCGCAATATAATTAAATTTAACTGGCTTCGGTGCAATACATGTACATGAGATGCACTTCAGCTGAGCAAGCGCAAGTCAATCTGACGATTCTGCATGCGATGCGTGAGCGAAAAGACAATGTGTAGCATTTCCGGCCTTTGAAATTTGTTGAAGTATGCTGTTTACGTACCAATCATTGGAAAGCGAAGTTTCATTAGTTTTTAGTCTTGGAATACAGAAGTTTATAATGACAAAATATTAAAATTGGTTATTTCCATTTAATTCCCAAATTTGGCAAAATATTTCAACAAAGCCATATCACGTGACCCTTAACTGGAACGAGCTCTTCGAGCTCGTTCCAATAAAGGGTAGCATGATATGGTTTTGCTGGAATTTTTAAAATTATCTCCTTCTGCACAATTTGTATATTACGCAGGCAGATGCATCCTATTAATTAGGTAAAGGGTTAATCGCTCACTAGGTGGCGCCGAGGTTCCCTGTTGTCCACTCGCAGACAAATTTAAAAATTTCAGACGGGATGTCGCGCAAAAGCGATAGCTCGCCTTCAGATTAAACAGCATGGTTAAATTTATTCGGAATTTCGTCGCTTTTTGGTAGCCTTAATATGGAAAATACGATTCACTTTTAAATAGGGATAGCAATGTCTACCATGGTCATTTTAATTTTGTATTGCAAATTGTAGTTTACATTTGTTTATAAACAAAGAGCCTTATAGAATCTGTGTTCTCACTATAGATTTTTTATCGTACGTCTTTTATCGAATGTCTTTTGTCGATCGATTTTTGCCGAACGTCAAAAATCTGAAGGCTGTTCTCACTGTAGACTGTTGTCGTACGATGTTTTCTCTTGGGAGTCATCAGCCGTAATCCCTTCGACAAATCGAAGGAGTCTTTCGATAATAGAAGTTGAAATCAAACATGTTTGATTGTTTCGACAAACATGGTATCAGTCAAAAATCGAGAGAAAATCATCCGTCTAGTCACCCGTCTAGCGTGTTCCCACTATACGTTTTTGTCGATCGACACCAACTTTATCGTTTACTGGAAAAATGATACAGCTATAGCTTTATTCCACCGATTAACAGGACATGAGCATACCTACCGCGTGTATCACATTCGAACCGGTGCATCGATAACTTCCAATGAAAGCGCCGAGTTCCATTAAAAATGTGGGCACTGTGAGAATATCAACGCGGTTGGAAAACTATTTCAGACGGGTAAGACTGCCATCTTGGTAGCCATTTTAAATATCTAAAAGTGTCAATGTTTTACTGGGCACCATGAATTAGTTTCAAAATCCATAGGAAACGAGTATAAGGAAAGACAATAAAATGTTTCACACGTCTTTTCAGCAGGGTATCCTTGTCGCGTCCAGATTATCACGGGCAGAACAACTCTTTGCCATTCCTTTAACCCTTTACCCAACGAATCGCCCGCATCCGCCCGCGTAATATGCAGATTCCGCAGCTGAAAAAATATTATTTTTCGAAACATTTGAACAAAACCATATCATGTGACCCCTCGTTGGAAAGAGCTCGTTCCAATGAGGGGTCACATGATATGGTGTTGTTGATTTTTTTCGAAAAAAAATAAAAAACGATATTTAAATTAATAAATTTTGATATCGTCTACGTTGGGTAAAGGGTTAATAAATCTATTACATTTTGTTGGATAAAATTAATTGTAGCCTCGATGAATATCACTTGACAAATCCATTTTCAGTCTTTCTGGGGCTGAAAATCCGGCACATTTTCAGAAACTGGTGACATGCCTTTCGGTAAACACTAAACTGTGTAGGTTTATTACAAATAGCTCATAACGGAAGATATCGTTCACAACATGCCTAATACAGAAGAACGCGAGAAGTCAGCATATCGACGTCGTGCTATTTATTTTATTTATTGGTGTTTAAGGTCACATACTTGTGCACAATGTCTAATCATGACCGTGGCAGTTTTACTGTGGAGGAAGCCGGTGTGACAGGAATGATAGTCCGTAGGAACGTTAGTCCCTCTGGACTATTATTCCGCGGAATTATAGTCCTAGGTCTAACATTTCTAGGAATAGTAGTCCGCCGGCGGACTACTATTCCTAGAAATGTTAGACCTAGGACTATAATTCCGCGGAATAATAGTCCAGAGGGACTCATTTTCCTACGGACTATCACACCTGTGTACCCGGAGAGAATCACCGAACAACGACGAGCAGCTGCCAGCTCCCCAACATCGTAACTCCGCACTGCAACACAGGCAGAGTTAGATTGGTTGAAGACATGCGCACCATCGACGAGCAGTACGCCTTAGTACACGGCGCCATCGTGCCCCCACGTGAACAATGGAGTTTTAAGTGCCTTGCCCAAGGGCACAGCGCGGGAGTCCGAATCGATCGCTCAGACGGTCACCATGGACGTCGTAACTCTGTGATTGAGTTGGTTTCGGAAGTAGAATTCCGTTAATCTTTTCTTATATTTCATTAGCTGTTTACCCTATAAAATAGCAGACAATTGCCCCCACCCCCACCCCCATCCCCGCCCCAAAATATAATTCAGGAATAACTGAACATTTTATAACTCGGAACATAGCTTATGAGACCTCATTGGAAAGGACTCGATTCGCCAGTGGAGGGGTGGTGTTAAGGTATTTTTTGAAGGCACAAAAGTTGAAAGAATAATAACATTTATTTGGCGATTTTGTGAGTAGCGCTGGTCAGTTTATTCATTACGTTAGGTAAAAGGTTAATTTACACATTACGTGATAAAAAAAATCCCAAATTCGACACGATTTGACATGAACTTTCTGTACCTCATTATTAACCCTCTGCACGCTGATGTCAAAATGGCAAAGTTTTCAGCAGCAAATATTTCCCATAATGCAGTTTGATATTTAACCAAATATACCTTGTTTGACAGAGCTCATTGAGCTCTGTCAAACAAGATATAATTGGTTAAATTCATAGTTAAACAGGACAAAAATGGAGTGATTGGAGAAAATGCTGTCTGTTGCACAACCTGTGTGCAAGGGGTTAAAGTCGATCGGAGCTTCGGTAAACCTCGGTAAAACTCGGCTCAGGTCGGTTTCAGTGAACTCGGTACAGAAATTTCATATAAAATCGCGATCATTAGAGGCCCTGCATTACCCCATAATCACCACCAAATAGCCCATTACAGAAAATATCGTCCACAACACTCTAATAGGGGAATGACGTCAAAAGTAATCGAGGAACTCGTAACGTTATAACTGAGTTGATTTCCGAGATAAAATAAGGAATGACCATTTCTTTCTGTTCATTTCATGAGTTATGAACCCCCAAAAACAAAGGCCATACTGTGTAAATTTACGCTTTGTTTGGCCTTTGTTTTTTGGGGATTCATAACTCAAGAAATAGACAGAAACAAACGATCATTCCTTATAATTGAACCCGGGGGCAATAAATTTAAACACTCTCTAATTTGTGGTGTTATAATAAAAACCAGGTCGCATCATGCTTCCTAGTGAGAACTGGTGAGAACTGAATAAAAAAGGACTAGTTTTTTTTAAAATTATGTTTGAAATGACGATGCATTTCACTGAAACATGTCCCTGTATCAATAAAAATTTCATTGTCCAATGAATTGCGTAAGTTAAAAGGAACGCCATAAGCCACGCCCACACAAACTTGAATCTTGTTTTACACTTGACGGGAGGGTGATATCATTCAAAGCAACGCTGGGTTAAATTTAATTCTGATTGTGATCATTTCCTGAGAAATTGAAAACACAGTTTTGTACATGTGGAGTAAGATATAAAGCCAGATGACATGAAGCTGGCTGAACTTTGTCTCAAAAAGAGTCCATTCAGTCTATTTGGAAATTGGAAAGTTTTGATTTAGTGAGTTTCGTTTGCGGGTACCGTTGACGTCAGTGATGTAGCATTTTGTTCATGTTGACATTGTTGTGCTCGAGGCTGAACTGTCACGGAGGACAGTGTTTGACTGATATTTTGTTTCTTCAAAGTGGGACATTCCCTATTGTAACCGCGGACGGAACCTTCATCCTGATGTCCTCTCACGCACATAATGAGTCGTAGTTCAAATCCAACATCGTGCATTCTCTGGATACAAGTTGCACGTAAACAGTGTGATGTGTATGTTGTGCTACGATGCCTACATTTTGCATTTCTTGAATTGTCAGACTTTAATTTTGAGAACTGATACTCGTATACACTCTTGTCAGTGAACCACATGCATTCAGTTGATGTTGAAAGGAGAGCGCTGTGGAGTGCAGGAAGTTGGCAATTTTATTTAAATCAGTCCGATCAATTATATCTTTATGAGAGGTTGGTAATTATTGTGACCGACCATTGTTTACGTTTGATTTGTTTGACGAGTGCCAGCGCGGAGGTATAAAACGAGAGGCCGCAGGCCTCTCGTTTTATCCTTCCGCGCAGGCACAAGTGCCATATCGATTAACCCTTTCACACGTGTGTGTCGTTCTGTGTTTATTACAAGCCTTCCCGTCTATAAAAACAATTTATTGGAAGGACACTCAGCAGTTCATTTGACAGCTCGTCCCCTGAGTTACAATGTGTTATGTGTGCCATTAGGCACATAGAACACGTTGGAACTCAAAGGGCGGACTATCAACAAGAAGAACACATTTTATAGTTAACCAAATTTGTGAGGGGAAGCCGTGTTAGAATTTTCAGCTATCGCTAGATATTCAAAGTGTAATTGCGGTGCACGATTTGTTGACAATTCCAGTGAAATTTGGCTTTTGTTTAAAAATAGTCCGTCAACGATTTCCATTCGGCACATACGTTTTCATTTTCCGCATTGTTTATTGTAGCTGTAGACTGGGATTTCAAATAACAGGCGTGTAATAAACACATTTAATAAAATATTTCTGAATAACTAAACATTTTCATTTTTTACCTCGGAAACATGCTCGTTCCAACGAAGGGTCATAAGCTATGTTTTCAAGTCAAATGTTGAAAAAATAATAAAATTTGTTTGTCGACTTTCGTGAACAGCGCTAGTTACTTGAGTCGTTACGTTAGATAAGAGGTTAATTTACACAATTATATGGTAAAAGAAATCTCCAATTAATCACGATTGGGCATGAAATTTCTGAACCTCCTTCACTGAACTCGCTCTGAACCTCGGTAAATGTCGACTAAAGTTGATTTCAGTGAACTCAGTACAAAACTTTCATATGTCACCATGACTTATCAGAAATCCTCTATATGTGGATGGGTTAGTTAGTTTCTGTAAAGTGAACTAATGGCGTGAGGTGAGCTGGATAAATGAAACATCATTTATGTTGTTTGACCCCAGAACAGGAGTAACCGGAATAGTATTAGAACTAGCCAGAACATCCCAGAGAAGCTAATATAGCAACAATAAGCTAAAACTCTCCCAGCTACTAGAGTATAGTCCAGAATAAACGCAACAGAAGCAGAGGATTCCATAGGAATCCGAACCAGAAAAATACTTGTCGGGTTGCTTGTGGTAATACTACAAGGAAATCGATGATGTTAGGTGATTACATTTACTCCTGTATAAAGAAACGCATCTATTATTGGAAAAAAATAGGATTCTGGGCGAATCCCTACCACATAAAGTGTGTTTCAGTAGTTTTGGGTGTTTGTCGATGACTTGGGGAAATTGTGGGTTCTCTTTGGGTAATTAAATTTACTTCTATTCACTCGAACGTATCCTCAGAACATGACTCCTGTCTTACTGTATGCCACATAGTAACCACGTGCCACCATAGAAACCAATATGGCGGTCTCCAGTTTACAAAACGGACTACGGAAACAAGCGTTACCCTAACAACACGCGTTACGCACACGCACTAAGACCACGTATCACTGTATTACAAGTTATAAGATGGCCGCTCACGCGGGCTACCGTGACAACCAAACATGGTATTACTGAGCCATGTGACTATGACGCCACTTCTTATGTCCACCAGAAGGTCCATCTGAAAGGCCCTGTTCACTACATTTCCTACTACATTCTTTGTGTCCTTGGGCAAGACACTTCGTCCCAAAATGCCCAAGCTGGAGCACGGTAGTGCCATGTAATAAGGCGTTCTGCGCGTCGGTGGATCACTTTCCTCCCACCGCTGCTTATTCTGCAGAGTTGAATGCTGGAAGCCCGACAGCCGTTCGCCTCTGATCGGTAATTCTCTCGTAGTACCCCGTCTTCCACCACAAGTAAAACTTAGCTACACGATGTAATTAATGTATGTTGAAACTGTCGCTAAACCACATTAAACAGTAAACAAACAGAACATTCTGAACACAACCTACAACTATACATTGTTATTTATTATTGGGGTTTAACGACACTGTCAACAGCCAGGATCATATTGCGTTGGAATTCACACTGGCAGAAGTAATTAATTTTACAATGACATTGAGCAGAGATGCTCGTTTTGGGAGCTATGGCATAAGTACAGTACGTGGAGAGTGTATTATCACTAAATCACCCACTGAGTGGAGATTCCACCCAAGCAATAATTGCAGATTTGTTGCAAAGCATAACCAGTACAAGCAAAGTTTCAGCCAATGGACCTCCGGGTTAAGCCCGGAGGTCCATTGGCTGAAACATTGCTTGTCTTTTCTGTCGATATGTACAAAATTTGAAAGTTATAGCTTGGGTGATAACTCCACTCCACGGGTGATTTAGTTACAATCCACTCTCACGTAGTGTACCATAAAACACACAGGCCATGATATTCAATAAAATTGTAAAATCTTTCTATTTCGAAGCTTTCCGCCGCTTTAAATTACTTATCCCCTCCCTCGTTCGAAAGATTGAATAGAAAACTTCACAACTTGCACATCTGGAAGATTGTTCTAACATCTCACATTTAATATCGCAACATTGTAAATATCTGCGAGAAACAATTTTCTAAGTTATCAACAGAGATGATGAGGGAGATAGTTTTAAAAAGATTTTCTTACATGTTTAATGAAATCTTAATGCAACTCTCATCACAAATATTTCTGAGACATCTCAATTTCTGCTGATCTTTCAAATTTAGTAAAGGAATGGCTCCTAGAAGGATTTCAATCATGGAAAACGTTTGGGGAGTTTTAACCCTTTGTAAACTGGTCGTATCTTCTATGTCAGTTCTAGGGCTGTCACGATTTTGTAATTTAGGAATCGATTAATCGTCGCAAATATTCGATAATAATCGATTAATCGTACCTAGATGACCCCCCTCTCCCTCTCTTTGAAGTCATTAAAAATGAAGTTCAAGTCAGCTGACCTACCTCAAGTAAACAATGAAGACGATCCCCTTTTAGGTACATTCACAGCTTTCAAGTTCGCATCTGCCGACCGGTCTTGATTATTACACTGAGGGTTCAAAAGTTCAGAACATCAAAGCTTTGTATTACCTACAAGACGAATGCTTCTAACGGCTTCTTTAGGTTTAACATCGACGTTCTTGACCTTTACCTTTAGAAACAATAGTTTGTTCATCAATTTTTTTTTAATTATTAAACGTCTTAAACGGGGTAAAATTTATCGATTCTTCGACAAAGCAAAATACTAATCGATTTCGGCATGACAGATAGACAATCGATTAATCGATTAATCGTGACAGCCCTAGTCACTTTAATGTCTGCAATTGAAAGAGTCCATATTCATTATTTGGGGGGTAAACCAATTAATATTTTCGACCAAGGTTGAAAATCTTGAGTGATCTACCACACACTCCCTTAGGAGGCATCATACAAGTTTAATGAAATTATGACGTATTATGTCCCAGGACCGAAAAAACAGCCTCTATTGGGGTAGGGTAGATTTATCCGGTCCCCATTATCGTATACATCAGATATAATCGTAAAAAAGAGCAGAAAACCCCCACGGGAATAATTAAGGGTTCGTGCATTTGTGTAACAAGTAACGGGAATGAGGCCACGGAGATGAACACGGCTGATGAAAATGTATTAACCCTTTGAACTCTAGTGGTAGTTCATTGACAGCAATTAGGAGAGTCCATATTCATTGTTTGGAGTAGACCATTGGGCTGCACGTTGAAAATATTGATTGGTCTACCCCAAAAAGTTACTGAACAGCCATTCTATATAATAATATTTCCCTGCGTTCTGGCAGTTTAGCGGGAATATGTTGTCTGTGTATAGTCAAATAAATGGGTTACTGATTTGTACCAATGGGACGGAGTGGTGTTGTCACGTGATTGACAAGGTTTGGTTGTAGGGTTTTTTTCGTCAGTTCAAGCGATTCTTTCATGACGCTCACATCTTCTCTCTTACAAATGTTAGTATAGTGCTATCATTGATACTCATGGGTTTAGTATCGCGCCTCTTGTATTGGTGTAGACTTAGTATCGCGCCTCTTGTATTGGTGTAGATTAAAAAAAGTGAACGTTCGATAGTTCATAGTTACGATGGCAGTACATCATGTATCGGATAACAGGTTTCCATAGGCCCCTGATTTTAATATATATATATATATATATATATATATATATATATATAAATAAAAATACAGGGTTATCTATGGTTTTTCCTGGGCGGCCACGTAACGCTACATTTCTTGTTGTTTCATGATTTGGATCAAACAGGTGCGCTTTGCACATCGTGCCTGTGGAACAGGATTTTCTTAATGTACAATAAATTTGAGAGCGTCACTCAATGTCGCCATCGCTTGTCGTCAAGCTGCTGTGTTATGTGTTATTTATTTGGGAGGGGCACAGACTAATGTTATGATGTATCGTGTTTCTGGTCGGAAAACGGAAGCTAGGGTTCAAAAGGTTTAATATTAACTCTTTCAACACTGAGCTTCTATGGTATCAACCAAAACAATATAATCTGCAGAAAGTGGGTGAATGTATTTTATATTCATAGTTTAAACAAATTTTATTCGCATTTAATTTGAAAAAGGGATTGGAGAACAGGTGCTTTTTAATCAGAAAGTCTTCTCTCACAGAACGTAACATTTGAATATCGATAGATCATAGTATGATAAACATAAAATATATTCCGTGTATAAAAGAGAAAAAAAACAACAACAAGAGAACAAAACGGACAAAAATAGAACAAAAATGAAAAATGTAGATTTTGAATTATAAATTAAAGATTATAAATTATATTAAATTGTAAATTATAAATTACTACAATAAGTTTTCTCCTACCTTATGCAGGGAGGGAGACAAAATGATCAACGTTACGTTAAACGCACAGTGACGTAGTAATAATAATAATAGCAATAAAAAAAATATATTTTCATGGTAAAAAACGATCTCGGAAACTTCATTTCATTGAACTGGTGGTTTATTACTGTTAACACAGTGGCCTCTTCATGTGTGATAACCATTTATTTATTCATTTATTGGCGTTCAAGGTCATGTAATTATGCACAATGGCTGATTATGACCGTGACAGTTTTTGTGGGTGGAGGAAGTCGGAGTACCCGGAGGGAACCACAGAGCAACGACGAGCAGCTGTCAGCTCTCCAACATCGTAACTCTGAACTCAACACCGCGGCACAGGCAGGGTTAGATTGGTTGAAGACATACGCACCATCGACATGCAGCACGCCTTAGTACACGGCGTCATTGTGCCCCATGTGGACAACCGGGATTAAGTGCCTTGCCCAAGGACACTGTGTGATAACTCGAAGCCAGATGGGAGCAACTAAAAGAAGATTCTGAATCGATGATCGCACGTGCGATTACCCGCAATACAGACTTGTATTTTGTTTAGGCGTTTAGATGTATGATGGGGAAAATACGTTCTTGCTGTAAGAAAAAAACCCGTTGCATAAGCCTACAGGTTTATCAAGACGGTCGTATTTGGACGGTGCATGCAGCGGTGAAGAGATAATTCCACCTTGTGTCTTGTTCATTTTCAAAAAGCTGTGCATCGAAACAGCGACACAAACCCACAGCAATCGTATAGAGAAAGTGTGTGATAAAAGTAAAGCCAAGTATTCGTCTGCAGTGCTGTTAGCAAAGCATATGAGGTGCCGCCTCGCTCCCACTAGAGCAGCTGGTAAAGTGTATGTTCTTTGAAGACATGACCGAAGCTAGTGCTGGTCGGTTAGGCTAAAGTAGAAATCTCGATAATGGAAGTATAAAATCGCGATTATCGATTCTATGCCGATGTAGAGTAATCATTCAACAAGCTTTTCAAAACAGGCAATCGATCTAGCTTGTCATATTCCGCCTCATGGACGGGACCAGACCTATGTCGTCATGTTTGGTTAGACGGATTTGGTTTCGGAAACAAGAATAAACATGTCATCTCAGACCGACTGTTGCACAATTGTCGCCTTAAAATCTGCGCACTTCCCGCGAAGTCGCACTTGCCTCGTCAGAGAGAGCCATGATATGGATTTAGAAAAGTTGGAACTATAATTTCCCGGCAAGCCAGTATTAAAGTTTTAACTACAGCTGTATTAGAGGTCCTCGGTTCGAATCCCACCTGCGGCAACCGCGTTGTGTCCTTGGGCAAGACACTTCACCCCCATTGCCCATGTGGGGGCACGATGACGCCGTGTACTAAGGCGTACTGCACGTCGATGGTACGCATGTCTTCAACCAATCTAACCCTGTCTGTGCTGCAGTGCGGAGTTACGATGTTGGGGAGCTGGCAGCTGCTCGTCGTGCTCGGTGGTTCTCTCCGGGTACTCCGGCTTCCTCCACCTGTAAAACTGTCACGGTCATGATTAGCCATTGTGCATAAATATGTGACCTTAAACATCAATAAATAAATAAATAACAGCTGTATTAAGGAGCATTTTGTGGTAGAAATCTAATCAAGTTGTTCATCAACTGGTCGAGTGCTTGCAGTCTCTATCACGGCTCTATTAAAAAGTGTTGATAGCCACTTCAATGGTGGCTTTACACTGTCAGCATTAGCTTATTTTATGTTTATTTAATTGTTTTGTTACAATGTATTGGAGAATACACCATGCATTCTCCAATAAATTGCAACAATATATAGAGAATATGGAATGAGTGTTTTTCTCATATAATATTTATGAAACGAGTCTAAGAATTTTCCGTTTGGGCGAGCCTCTGTTTCATAAAAAAACACTCATTCCATATTCTGTTTATCATATGACACACACGCGCACAAATTAGCCACTTAGTTCTGCTTGGTATGACTTTTTAACCCATCACCTAACTTGAGTTGCAGATGTGCTTCCAAAACATAGGTTATGACCCCTCATTGGAACGAGCTCGTTGAGCTCGGTCCAATGAGGGGTCATAACCTATGTTTTGTAAGCAAAAAGTGAAAATATAAAAAAATGAATGTCGTTTTTCTTGTTGGGAAAAGATTTATACAATAGAAACCCACCCTTAACAGGAGAGATAACGTAAATTCTCCCCACTGAATTTATGCAAATGTCACCCAGTTGTATTTTGTTTAGCCAATCCAATTGTCCAGTTTTAAAATTGACCAATGAAAGCTCCCAACTCTAATTATGCAAGTTATGAAAATGTGGACCAGTTGTATTTTGTTCAGCTAATCAAATTGTCTATTTTTAAAATTGACCAATGAAGGCTCTTAACTCTAATTATGCAAATTATGAAAATGTGGACCAGTTGTATTTGTTCAGCCAATCAAATTGTCTAGTTTTGAAATTGACCAAAGAAATTGACGGAATGCTTTATTTATCACTGATTAATATGAAAACAAAATATCAAATGTTTTAAAGTGAACAAAACGGACAGGTCATATGATAAATTTATTTATGAACAAAATCTTCATAAACTATGGCTCCCCATGCTGATACTTGTTGACTTTGAAAAAAATATACGCATGTCAAAAATCACATTTGGAAAATAATTTAGCACACTACCGTTTAAGAAGTGGATTAAATCTTTAAAACAACGTCACCTTTGATAGGAGTGTAGCGGGGAGAGGGGCTCTATAATAACAACTTTGAGGAACGTCCATCGCGCTGATACATAGGTATACATATTACATCGATGTTATAAGCCTCTGTGTGACTTTGTCTTGAACAGGACTCCGGATTTCTCCAACCAATTGCCCATTGACGCACGAATGTCCCGGGGAAGATGGTTGGGTGAAATAGATCTAAATCGAAATCAGTATTTTTAAAAGTGGCGCCACTTGAATGTCCGCTCGCGTCACTATATTAACTAACTTATTGCTGCCGTGCGCTGACGCTGTGATCCGTAGTATACTACACAAAGTTTGGTAGGCACCACATATTTCACACATTATTGGAAAATTTTCTTGTGACACATTTGCGATATTTTTGGTGGGTATGATTGAGGAATGTATTGAAATGATCCCCAGTGTTTACGCTAGCTCTCCTGACAGGCAGACTTTTCGTGACAGTCACGGAAAGCATTACCCCTTGATTTCCATGATGTTTTCGTGTACTGTCTACATGTACACGAGATGTGTAGGGTATTCAGTCTTCACTTCAACACAAACCCTTGTGATTTTATGATTGAATATGGCAAATGCAAATGTAAGAAGGCATTTGTCTGAAGCAGAAATGTGGCGGGCTGTAGGTATGGTGGAACAAGGGGCTACCCGTCGTCAGGTTGGTGAAGCCCTTGGTGTGCATTATACGGTGATCACTAGAGTCTGGGCAAGATTTCAGCAGTATGGCACACCAGCCAGACCGCATGGTGGTGGCAGAGACAGGGCAACATCTGCAGCTGAAGACCGGTTTTTGATCATTCCGACCCGTAGGAACCGCTTTTACACTGTAACCCAGCTTCGCAATGACCTTCAGAATGCATCCGGGGTAACTGTTTCGACGCAGACTATCCGGGCAAGGTTGCACGAAGGTGGTCTCCGATCGAGACGTTCGTGTATTCGCATTAAGCTCTCCCAGAACCACCGTCAGGCAACGATATGAATGGGCCGTGGATCACGTTGGATGGACCAAAGAAAATTGGCGACCTGTCCTTTTTACAGATGGGTCAAGGTACTGCCTAGACCACAGAGACAGGCGTTCTATGGTATGGAGAAGACCAGGAGAGCGATTCCATGCAGCCACCATTGCTGAGCATGACCGCTATGATGGAGGGTCTATAGTCCTTGACCATGGTACATTGACTGCACAGCGGTATATTATGAGATCCCGGGTACCCACGCCAGATTGTATGCGGGTGCAGTTTGTGATAGATTCATTCTGATGGACGATAATGCCCGTCCTCATGTTGTCCGTGCTGTCAGGGAGTACCGACAGAAGGGGTGATTGAGCGTATGGACTGGCCAGCAAGATCCACTGACCTCAATCCAATCCAACATGTCTGGAATGAGTTGCAACTTGTAATTTCAGTCCGTCCAGTCCAACCAAGAAGTGTCCAGTAGTTTGGTGTCATGCTGGTCCGAGAATGGAACAACATCCCACAGGGAACCATCTGGAATCTGATTGGGAGCATGAGAAGGTGTTGTCAAGTTGTAATTAACAGTAATGGGTCTCATACTCGATATTGAACCCATACCAGTTCGTTCCGTCAACTTTTTGGCAAATTTAAAATATTTCCTCCTTTACCAATAATATCATTTTCCATGGTTATCGTATTCAAAAGCTAAAAAATAATGTCAAACACAAATAAAATCTTAATTTCTGTTATTAAATCATTAAAGATATAATTAAATAAAAAAATATATACACTTTTCATAACAATATTTCAACTAAAACGTAAAACAGGTAGTTGAATATACATGGTGCTTTGCAAACTTTGAGTAGTATATATACTTTTGGTACATGCATACATTTCCGATGCTCAATCCGACTATCCAATTCATTTGTCCGTACCACCAATAGGCAGAAGAGTAAATTTTCATTGCACAAACATAATTTTAATTTCAATGACGTCATGTTGGGGGTGGTGGTAGAAAATCATCCTCGAGTGGTGTTATTGTGGGATGGGTAAATATCACATCGTGGAGATGACCGTGAGCACCGGCAAGCCTCGAACTTTTGACAATATATTGGAATTTTAGTCAAACAAAACGCAATACATGTATCGTACCGTACAATCTAACCACCACCTGTTTACATTCTCATGTCGAGGTCTTTATCAATCCGATAACTTTTTTAGCACTAGTAATTGCGGATCGCTTTCAGACAGTCGCCCTCTACTGCCATGTTGACCTTTAACGCATGAAGATTGGATTACCACGTAAATGTCGGCAAGAACTATTTATCATTATTTGCCATCCCCTTTTTGTATTCGTGGTAACTCTAATTTGTTCTGGAAACGTATAATAAAAAGAAAATTTAGTGTTTTTGAGTGGATACTGATCATTTCCAGCAATAATTCAACACGTATTCACCTTGAATTGATGCATGAAACTCGCTAGTCCAAACATGGCCTGAAAGTCCGTAATATAGGTTTTTGGTTTGATACGTCCTTTTAAAGTACGTACCACACCCAAAACTTATATTTCGGACTCTCCGGCCATGTTTGGATTAGAAACCAGCGAACAGAATCAGATCGCAAGACGCTATCTGTTCCGAGTATCGATCAAATCACTTTCGCGTATCAATGATTCGATGCACTGTTTACTTCCATGCATCAAGTCATGGTTGAAACGAGTGGAATTATCAAATTCTTATAAAAAGCGTAAATAAATAATAAAATAATAAAAAGAAAATCTAGTGTTTTTGAGTGAATACTGAAAATTACCTCACTCGTGACCGAGACAAATGGGTATTGTTTAAAAGAAACATTTGTATCGGTCACTCGTGAGATAATTTTCGGTATCCACTCAAAAACACTAGATATCCTTTATCTATCGAATCTGCTCCTCAACACTGATCTATATCGTCATAACAGTCGACTTTTGATAAAATTATCTCCCGTGAAATTTTTACACTAGCGCGAAAGGTCCAATTCAGAATCAAGTAACTGTTGAGAAAACAGCGATAGAAAATAAAGCCAAGTTTCCTCTTGTTACTTTTAATAAACGGAAATGACTGCCAGCTCTATTAAAGGTAATAGCAGGAAATGAGGCTTTTTTATGGCAAGCTAATTAGAACTAGTTCAGTACCACACCTGCCAGCAGGAAGCGTCCACTTTGGGTCTTTGTTTAGCAAATGCGTTTTCCCAGAAAGTTATTTATTTATTTATTTATTTATTTATTTATTTATTTATTGTGGTTTAACGACACTTGACTTCAACCAATGCTAACCCTGCACTGTAAAAAAATAACGTAATGCTACGGTTAACTACTGGCAGATGACTGTCAAATACAATGGTCTCGAGGCCGTAAATTAATTTTAACGGCGTTGCCGTAGAAAAACCCGCAAAGTTGATCCAATGAACGTATTTCTCCTGTCACGCCGTCCACTTACGTCGCACGGTAGTAAAAATGGTAAATTGTCGGATCGGCCTTGCCATATGTTATTCTGGAAGTCGCCATTTCCAAGAAGGACGCCCGATGCATTTGAAGACGAACAACGACGTATTACTATCAGTTTGTAAGTTTGTGGCCAAGTGAATCATGTTCATTGCAATCTTGGACATGAAAATCAAACAACGTCAATTTGTTTATGCGTATAATTGTTTCGGTAATCATGCAGAATAGCAGACTGTTCGAACTGCATCACCGATATTCGATGCATCTTATGGCTTGTGACCACGGATCCCCGCTAAGGCTGGCATAACCATATTCTTTTATTGGTTCAAGGTAAAATGCGGTTAATGATGGCTGGAATTAAATTATGGTTTTCAGTTTATTACGGGTCATATGGCTGGAAGTCTGCCTCCGGTCATTTTCACCGTAATTATCTTGATGGTAATTTTTACGGGAAAATAAGGCAAATGATGGTTGAAATTTGTTTACGGTCATATGACCGGCAGCTAGTTTCCAGGCATATGACCGCCCGAATAACGGCAAACCGTGAAAAAAAATTACGGGAATATAGGGAAATGACAGTCAAAATTTGTTTACGGTTTGCCGTAATGCTTACGGCCATATGCCTGGAAACTAGCTGCCGGTCATATGTCGGTAAAAAAATTACGGTAATTTTTTACAGTGTGTATGTGCGGAGTTAGTACGTTGAGGAGTCTGAAAGTTGCTCGCCATTGCTCGGTGGTTCGCTCGAGTACTCCTGCTTCCTCCACCCGTAAGACTGTCTGATACGAGGTGACGCTGGCTACTGAAAATGTCATTAAACCCCAATAAATAAAAAATACGGCACAAGTGTAATGAGGCATAACGTCGAGTTCTATCCTTGCGCGAGGGTGTGAGTGTCGGATTGACATCTTGGCCTGCTGTGTGTTAATTGAACGATTCTATCACTCTATGACGTAGAGTCCATTGACTGGTTGAGTGCTATAAGCCGCTATCAGGGCTTTCAAAAAATAATAAGGGTGCCAGACCAAAAGCCACCATTTTTGTTTATATAAGTTTGTTATATTACAAATTACTGGAGAGTGCATGTGATAAAATAAATTTTGAATAACAAATTTACACCACCAAAAATAATCTAGCCCTCAACCAGTTAAAACATCGGTCTTATTTGTTAAATGCGACAGTTCTAACGTCTGCTTGAAATGAAAACAAAAACAAAACTCAGGTGTGATTGGCAAACATGTGTGACAGATCGATAGCTAAACAGGAATATTTGGAATGATCCGGGATGTTGTGAATCGTGAAAGGTAGCGTGATGGGGCGTGTGGGCTACATAAATGTTATGTTCTAAAATAACCTAGTCGTCTTCCCCTATATTGGTTGATTCGTTTGGAAGGAGTAGACCCTGCTGTATCATCAATAATGTTTCTTATCAATAAAACCATCATTACCTTTTTTTAAATTAAACATCTTTTGTTTCGACTTCCAGGTTGTTGTTGGGCGTAGAAAGTGAGAGAAGAACGCACAAGACAAAATTACTATGAAATACAAGCGGATGAAGCATCAATGTACTGAATCAAGAACGTGCCTTGACCAAAGAATTTTATAATTTTGAACGATTTCTGTATAAAACATTTTCTAATTCTTTGTCGTTTATATTTTCCATTTTATCTCCCATGTACACCACATCTCCCATGTACACCTTATTAGGGTCCTGCGAATATTCGAGATTCGATTCGATACCATATGTATGCTTCGAGATCGATCCCGAATCAGTCTCAGGATTCGATTTTTTCGAATCTGTCGTACTAACTTCAATTTGTTACATTTCCAACAAAAATAGGATAAAACTGTCATTAGAAAATTCATTCATGTAGGCTCAATTCCTATGTATTTGAGAAATTAACAATGTTTAATTGTTAGGTAAGGTGTGAATTTGGCCCAGAACATTATCCATAGTTTTGGTTTTTGAAGGCTTAACTTGTTACTATTCACGTTCTTAAGAACGTGAATAGTAACAAGTTAGGCCTTCAAAAACTAAAACTATGGATAATAGGCCTAGCTGTTTCAGCGACGGTGCTACAGAGAATATTTAGTTATTGGTGTTTAAGGTGTTCACTCCGTCGCGTAGGGGTCAACACTGTGTTCCGTAACTTCCGTTTCAAGCAATATGAAATACCTTGTATTTTAAGATTCGATTCGGGATTCGATTCGATGTCGATATCAGAGACAGGATTCGATTCGAGAATCGATTCGAAAAGAAATTTGTGATTCGCAGATCCCTTACCTGTATATAGTTAAACGACGGGTATGGTAAGGATCATGTTTCACCGAGGAAATAACTAACAAATGTATGCATAACACTTCATCCACATATAATAGTGCACACCCACGCAGTGGCGTGTGCGCACATAGGTAGTGGGCACGTGTCCATGATTTTATAATTTTTCTATATACCATGCAACAGAGTTTGGGGTGCCATCTGGCGGCGTGGCTCTCCCACTGGCAAAAAACCAGAATCATTGTAACGGATACTTAATTGTTTTGGTCCTTTCCAAGGAAATTATGTAAAATATATTGCTGTAGAATGTCGGAAACTATGATAAATAATCAAGTAATGAAGTGACTCTCGAAGTTTGGTAGTTGTTGGCGAGTTAGGTATTGATTGTAAGTTCGAAGTGCCAATGCCGTCCGTTGCCGGTTTCGTCAGATTTAAAGCCCAGTTTCAATTTTAATTGAGAACGTTCGCTTCACAAAAAGTTGACAACGAATAAAAAAATAAAACCAGTGATTTATTGACACTTTTAGTGGGCCTTTTTTCATTTGTGGGGAACATAGCCCGATTTCCTTAGAAACAGCCGGAGTTCGGATGAATTCAAGTTATGTTGACGTAAGGTCTGGGGAAATCTTTGTTCTCAATCTCAAAACACGGGCATGCAGTCTTGTAAAATTTTACAGAAACAAACATGAACGCGAACAGCGATACCTATTCATTTATTTCCTAGATTTTTCTTCACAAGTTCACTGGATCCAGTCTTTGAACTATTTTTACCAATGATACAATACAATGTCAGTTTAAGACTGTCAGAATTACAGTGTAGCGGCCAGCCAATATTGTGATCCGACGTGTTTTCCTGAAGACTAAATACCAGAATCACTCGGAATTCCCATTTAAATTACATGCACACTTCCTCAGAGTTTTGGTAAACAATGTTTTAATTCCTGGATGCTTTAGGCATTGCAACCAGTAAAGAACTGAATTCATCTTCAAACTTGTCAATGTCGCCCTCCTCGTCTGACCAACATCTGGAGGTGGGGATTCTGATATTTAGACTTGAGTATGTTTCTCCAAAAATGGCAAAAAACGTTTGAAAAGCCTAAATACCAACCTTCCCAGAACCGACCTCTAAACAATATTTGGCACTGCACTACAGAATCAATATTTGATGGTTTCGGGCATTTTAATGGTGCTATGAGATAACAACATATGACCTGCACTGTCTTGCTGTTGGTAAAATATTAAAAAAATCAATGTGTAATGTTTTATCAAAGACACACCATACCAATGACTCAAAGTGCCTTAATTAAGAAATGTGAGGGATTTAAATTTTTTTTTTTTTTTTTTACAAATATTGCAAAATATTCATCAAACACAATGTGAAATATCTTAAGAAGCCAGAATGTGATTTAAAAACTATCAGAAATGTGAAATTTAATATCATAAGAGGTTTGTTTTGTGTCAACATCAATTAATTTATGAATTATATCATAATTTGTGATGAAAGTGGGTATGCTGGGGGTCTAGGGGAAACATTCAGGTCTATATTTTACCACATCAATATGTAGAAGAAAATTTGACATAATTTGTTAGGATAAAATGGCACTGTCTATTGATATTGGTGATTTATATAGCTGCAACACCAGTTTTAAATAAAAATTGACATTCATTTTGTTTTGTGTGGAGTGGATGAGTGGGTGGGTGGTGAACACCACTCTTTCTCTTGCAGTATGGTTAAATGAGACAGATTTTTCC